>OU452206.1:16292296-17492296 GCA_911728435.2 Apoderus coryli
TGCGTCCAAACTCATTCCACCTCAGACCTTTATCGGACCATCTCCAAATCTGGATACTTCTTGTACAGCAGCAGTGGATTATCGTTCATTCGGACGTCTATACACACGCAATCGGTCATCACAACGAGTGAGATGAAATCTTGATGCGTCTGTAAAAAGTACTGGCCTCCATTGTCGAAGTTGCCATCCCAAATGTTCACGAGCAAAGTTTAATCGCATAGTTTTATGATCTCGAGTTAAAACAGGTTTTCGTACCGGCCTTCTTGGTTTTAAATCTCCTTCCCGTAACCTGTTTCTAACAGTCTGGTTAGAAATGGTTACCTGATGAGCCATCCTAAGTGCACTTTGAAGGTCTGTTGCTGTCGCTATTCGTTTTCGCAAAGAAGAAACTACTAAATATCGGTCCTGAATTTGTGTAGTTTTTTGTACTAGCTGTGGAATATTAAACTTATCTCGAATAAATGAGCATAATCACGTTTATTTTTTAACAAATCACAAAAATAAAATGTAAATCCATTATGAAAATATAATTTTCAATTGTTAATAACAGCAAGCCAAAAAATTACAGGGTTATCCAAAAGTGTTCCTTTAATTTTTTTGAGCAGTGTATGTTTGTCTATATACATATTACAGATATGGTGGCTGGTGCGACCAAAGCTTATGGCTTTATTGTTAGAAACAGCAAATATTTCGAGAGTGTCGTTACTTTGAATACTCTATATTTTGCATATGTAAGATCCAAGCTTGAGTATTGCTCTTTGGTCTGGTACCCCTGCTATGACTGTGATATTCAAATGATTGAGAAAGTTCAGCGTAAATTTTTAAAATGTTTGTGCTTTAAGATTGATGGAACTTACCCGGATCGCGGAATACCTTACAAATATCTTATTGACCGATTTTAATTTCAAAGTTTAAGTTTAAGGAGAAATTTGTTTAGTATAAGCTTCCTATATAAGATATTCAATAGTGATGTAGTGAGCCCTGAGCTGTTGTTGTTGCTGTTTGTTCCGCGTATCAATGCTAGAAGTTCTATTGCATTTTATAATGAGCGAGCCAGAACAAATGTTATATTAAAATCTCCCATTTGTACTATGTGCCGGCAATTTAATTTGGTTAATGATCAGTGTGATATATTTTTTGATTCTCTGAATGAAATATTGTCTTCCGCGGAATCAATACTAAAGGAACTTGATGTTCATTAATACTTGTGTACTTTGGTTGATTTTCGTTGTTTATTGATGTACCTACTGTTATTTAATATAGTTAAGCTTTAGTTATAGTTGGTTTTTGTATGCATTGCTCTGTAAATGGAACTTGTTCTGTTGAGTAATAAAGCTATTATTATTATTATATAGGACTTCGTAAAGGAAGAGAATTATCCACAAATTAAAATATAATTTCTCTAAAAAAATAATTAGATGGCAAAATGACACACTAACAACTTGTACGAGTATATTATGCCCGTACAGATATGTATTTCTGTTGTTTATTGAATTATTGAATTCAATATAACGGTATTAATTCCGGTTCAATAAAAAAATATTTACGTAAATATGATATTCAATCGAGTTATGCAAATTTTCTTTCCAATAACATGTAAATTCAAATGTACTTACTCAAAAATCAACCAGCTGCTTTTGCAATATGCTGTAGTATCATATTAGTATACTGGAGCAATTATTCATAAATAATACACAATTGGCTATTTATCAATAAATTAAATCTGAACACAAGGTGTATCGTATCTATGAAATGCTGTATCGATTTTGTTTTGTTTCAGTTGCATACATACAGAGTGTATTCAATAATCATTGCATATGGTCATTCAATAAATCCCTATGTTCGATTTTTTTTTCCAAAAGGTGGGGAGTGATGTTACGGTTCATAGGAACTAGATCGGTAACGGATGACCCCTTCTAAAGAAGAAGAACCTTTGACAATACTCACAGAAAATAGATATGAAAGTGACTAAGGAAAATCAGACATTCTACAGTTCACACATTTGGAGTATGAGGGATAACATAAGATATAGGATTGTAACTATTTAATTTTCAAAAATAAGGTTATGTTTATGTTTTGAAATTATTACCACTGAAAACTCAAGTAATTATTAGAAACAATTTGAAAGAGTAAGTTAAAATAGAATAATTTAAATGCGATATGTTTAGTCATTTCACTAGCTTAACGATTTATTTACATGATTTGTCTTTCAGGTACAAGGAGAAAATCCAAGAGTAATGAACAAAACAATACCAAGTTAATTCAACAGAACAGCAACAGGTAAGCAACTACAGACACTGTAATCATGTTAGTGCTTAAGTAACTCTGTTTATTTCTTTCAGAAAATCACATACGACTTTTCAATTTGAAGACGGCATTGTGGATGCTTAATATTAACTTTTGGCCACCATACTAATGAGGCGTATGTAACCATGGGTTTAATGACTGTTTGGTACACCCAGTATGTGAGCTTTGGCTTTAGCCCCCAAGTCCTACCGAGTAGCCTGTGACACGTCCATATGGTCGCTGTGGCTTTCGATATGGTTTTATCTATATGCTGATTCCAGATTAGTCGTTTATCCAGGATTACTCCCAGGTATTTGACTTTATCCGAAAGGCAAATTTGCTCACCGCTGAGAATGGGGTTAATAATGTCCACCTTTCTCTTTCTCGTGAATGGTACCAACACTGTTTTTTTTCGGATTTATATTCAATCCCTGAGCGTCGCACCAGTTTTTAATTTTGTTTAATGCAATTTGCATGCGGTTGGATATAACCGATGTGTGTTTTCCCTTAACTGTGAGAACAATGTCGTCGGCGTAGCTTTGCAGAGTAAAGCCTGCCCAATTCATTTTTGAAATGAGATGATCCAGCACTAGTGACCATAGAAGAGGGGACAATACACCGCCTTGTGGGCATCGCCTAGCCGCTGTCACTGTTACAGACACTTCTCCTATTTCAGCCGTAATGACACGGTCTTTCAAAATTGCCTGAATCCATTTCACCAGTGAGGAGTCGACACTCCTCTCTTCTAGTGCTCTACTGATGGATTCATGTGAGGTATTGTCAAAAGCACTCTCTATATCGATAAAGGCACAGAAGGATACTTCTTTTTGTCATTTACTAAGCAGTGCAGGGCTTTAATCGTAGATTTTCCCGCTTGGTAGGCGAATTGACTTTTGTGAAGCAGTTTCGTATTTAAAGTTTCGCTTCTTAGGTATTCGTCTATTATCTTGTCCATAGTTTTCAGTAGGAGGGAGGTTAGACTAATAGGCCTGTAGGACTTAGGGTCATCCTCTGGACGGCGTCCTGTTTTCGGTATAAAGGCTACTCTAGTTTCCCTCCAAGCTTTGGGAATATGCCCGAGGATAAGGCTTGCTTTGAAAAGCCTTTGCAACGATGGTTGCAGTATTTCCAGACCTTTCTGGAGGAGGGCCGGAAAAATTCGGTCCATAACTGGTGATTTAAAAGGCTGGAAACTGTTTATACATATTACATATCGACGATAGAATTCCATTTTATTGCGGTTTAACAGCGCCAAACACTTCTCTGAAGCATCAATTCGTTGTTTTTGGTCGACTTTGCACATAGCTATCGCATACTTAAATGTTTGTGTAAAATGGTAAAAACACTACCGTCTGATATCTTTACAATGTCAGCTAGCCCGTGCACCTTCAATTTGTGATCGTTCATAACCAATTTGTGAATTTTTTTGACGTTTTCTAGAATAACAGCCTCATTTGGGCGTCCACTGCGCTCTGCATCGTTTGTGCTGGCACGACCACGTTTAAATTCAGCAATCCACTTCTCTACCATTTGCCTCGATGGAGCAGATTTCGGATAATGTTTAAACAAAACTCGAAATTCACTTTTTTCCATTTTTTCTTCAATAACAAACCTTTCTTCACACAAATTGCTATAATTCACGAATCAATAGTCAGATTGCCGTCAAATTTATACACCTATCGTTTGAAGGTTAGTACTAAATAAAAATCATATGGAAAAAATTCTAGTAACGCCATCTATGTGTCATCGTACGGACTTATTACCTAATATGTATTGCTGATAAATACATTAATTGTTATTATTTGAAATGAAGTAATATAGAATTTGGAAATCCGGGAAGTTTTGTTCCGGTTTTATTCAAATCGTTTTGGGACAATTTACCGAAGTTTATTATTCACTAGAAAGTTGGCTTGGCTTTTGTAATATTTATTTATATTTTTTGACTCACAGACTATAACTAGCCAAATTAAAAGATCTCTTAATTTGATTCGTAATGTTAATTAATGCGAAAACAGAAAGTTAATATTCTGCAATACCAATCAACTTCTCACCATATTTTTATTAATTTTCTACCGGTTTCCTTCCTCGCTCACACTGATCTACTGGTAAAGGGAGTGTGATCGTAAATAAGTCGTCCACAATATTATTTATATTAACTTGTACTCGGTAGTATCATTACATAATAAAAGCTAATATATTATCTCTTACATATGTAGGTATATCTAAAGGTATTTAAGAACATGTATAGTGGAAAGTAGTTCCGAAATTGGGTTAGTTTTATTTTAATTGGTCACATTTTATCAATAATTATTTACAAATAACCAAACATAATTAAAAATAATTTATGTTATATACCGAGGAATATTGTGTAATTTTTTCTTGTTAACCTTAAATCTAATCTATATTCATTTAGGCGGAGTTCTAACTATACGTAATTTTCATCGTCCTGTTAAATTCCCAGCAAATTTTTAGCCAGACACAGTATTAGAGCTTTTGTTCGGAATTTGTCCATGAAACACAATACTTGCCACGTTCACTAATTTCCTAAATATTGTAAATTAAATTAATATTTTATTAAACCGAAACATCATTACCCTGATACAAACTTTGGTGGAATTAACAGGGGTTTACTCATTAATTATGACATTTGTCTCGTGGATGTCGATATTCAAAGCATTGATCTGTGAATAATTATCGCCCAATTTCGATCCACTGTTGTTTCCAAAACTTTGGTTTAATTCTTATCTATAGTAGAATATAATATCCTATCAAGTTGTTGTAATAATTAGGGATTGACGTACTCGCGGAAACAATCATTTCAGAGTGCTGCTCAGGCTTTGCTTTAAAAGATTTAAGGGTTTTCTCGACAGAGATTTTGATTTGATGTTTCAAAATCATTTATAATTAGAACTTGCAAGTCTTTTGCAGATATACAGTACTTTCATTCTAAAACTCGTCATCTGAAGTAGACACGATTTTCAGCGAAAGCAAGCGATTTTCTTATGAGGTTGAATTTGGTGTTCAAAGAAATATTTTTTAACATATTTTTTCGCAGTTTGTGATGAGATAGATACATCTGGCCAAGTTGATGCAGTTTACACGGAGTTTGCCAAGGCTCTCGATAGAATAAGTCATGATTTGTTCTTGAAAAGTTAGTGACACTGCTCTCTTCCTATTTATCTACAAATAAACATACTGATATAAGAGATATCAGTATGTTTATTTGTACGGTTTCAACCCACGTTTCTATAGAGCTGTTTCAGGAGTACCTTAAGGGTCTAATTTATGTCCGCTTTTGTTTTTAACTTTCATCAATAATCTGCCTCTGGATCGACAAACAAGTAAGTGGTACATTTACATAACTTCACAACAACATTCAGAGTAAATAACAACATAACTATTACATATAATATTCTTAATTATTTTCCATTTTTTTTTGGATTTTTTGTTGTATTTATTTTTACCTTACCAACATCTAATGTTTCTATAGACAAATTATTTAGGTGTATACCACTTTTAGTAGGTATTTTTGTTTGAACGAAACTTTTTATTCATTGCATTGATGTGTATACACACATAGGTATCAGGTGGAGTTTTTTTTATGTTTATTTCAGATTGCTACTCTATCAAACACTACCACGTCGTTTTCGAGGGATGTATTAGAAGTTTTTCTTTGGATAGTGGTTTTTTTACTTATTAACTTTGAGTACATACATTTACATTTTTACTTTCCCGACACAGGGAGAGTATTGTGAACACGCTAAAAAATTTTTGAGATAAAGACGGATATAAGCATTTTGAAGTTCCCTGAAACGATTAAGACCACTTCCAGATGGAAGCCTGGCTGTCTGTGTGTGTGTCGGTATGTATCCTACCACGATAAAGCCCTAACGCTTTAACCAATTGACGTAGATTTTGGAATATGTTTGATGTTGTGAATGTGTCTCATTTACCGGATCGTGTGATTACTGAGACGGAGGTCTATGGAGCTTTGAGAAGGTTAAAAGCTAAATTTACATCGGGTCCTGATGGTATACCATCTTTTGTAATTAGGGATTGTGCCACTGTGTTTGCTAAACCATTGTGTACAATATTCAATGTTTCTTTGCGATCGTGTAGTTTCCCCTCTGATTGGAAATCTTCTAGAGTGACGCCGGTTCATAAGAAGGGAGATAAACAGGATATTTCAAATTATAGACCAATTTCCATACAGTCGTGTTTTTCTAAAGTTTTTGAATTTGTGCTCCATGATATTATTATGAGTCATGTAAGGCGTCAGATTTCATCGGTACAACATGGCTTTTTTCCCGGTCGTTCTACGTCAACTAATTTATTGGTTTTAACACAGTTTTTAACTGAGCGACTTGATAACGGGGGTCAGGTAGATGTGGTCTACACTGATTTTTCTAAAGCCTTTGATAGACTTGATCATGGTGTTCTACTGCGTAAACTGTGTCGTTATGGACTATCTTATAATTTGCTGCTGCTTTTGAAGTCGTATCTGAAGGATAGATTTCAGTATGTGGAAAGTCGAGGATTTCGTTCCGCAAATTTTAAAGTGTCATCTGGTGTTCCCCAGGGCTCTGTCCTTGGACCATTGTTGTTCCTGTGTTTTATCGATGATATTTCTAGTGGCTTGACAAATAGTTCGTTATTATATGCTGACGACTTCAAAGTATATTCTGTCATTAATAGTACTGAAGATTGTTCTCATCTTCAGGACGATTTGAATGTTGTATATGAGTGGTGTGTCCGTAATAATCTTTATCTGAATATTGATAAATGTTTTAGTGTTTCCTATACACGGAAAATAAACCCTGTCAAATTTTCTTATTGTATAAATAATAGTCCATTAACAACTTGTGATGAGTTTAAAGATTTAGGTGTTTGGTTTGATGGTAAATTGAACTTTACTAATCATTACAATAATATAGTTTCAGCATCCTATAGATCTCTGGGTTTTATTGTGCGCAATTCGAAAGAGTTTGTGACACCTCAAACTCTCATTGTTCTTTTCAACGCATTTGTCAGATCTAAACTGGAATATGCATCTGTAGTATGGAATCCTATGTATGCCATACATGTGAATAATATTGAACGCATCCAGCGTCGTTTTGCCAAGTTGCTGTGGTTTCGGGTTGATGGGGTTTATCCATCCATTGGGTTTCCTCATGATATTCTGTTAAACCGTTTTAATCTAGTGTCATTAAATACTCGGAGAGAATATTCCGCTCTAGTATTGCTCTTTAAGATTATTAATGGACTTCTTGATTGTCCAGAGTTTTTAAGCCAGATTCCTTTGTGTGTACCAAATCTACGTACACGTAATAACGGAATCGTATTTTACGTTCCGGCCCCGCGTACTAATTTGTTGTTGCGTTCCCCTTTATATTTTATGTGCCATACTTGTAACTCTGTGTCCGAGCAAATTGATATTTTTAATTCAACTTTGTCTTGTATAAAAAATATATTTCTTAGAATATAAATTTAGTGTTAGATATTAAGAATTTATTGTAATTTTTCCTGCCCTTTAATTGGATTATTTATCTGTCTGGGCAGTGTATCTTAAATAAATAAATAAATAAATAAATATGAGTTTGAGGCAGTCCTAGGATGAAGCCATTAGATTTTGGTTGAAATCGCTTAAGCCCTGTGATAAGGGTGGACACAACCACTAAATTTTCATATATCAGTAGGGGTCGAGTGATACATCATTTAAAGAATTTTTTATCTGCTTTACAGCGATAGGTCACTTTTGATATTCGCGCCCCCATAATTCTCGAGAAAATAGCGTTTAAAATGTCACCACAGTTATCTATTTGGAAAGTATATGTATATTAAGGAAAATACAATTTTTATTCAAAGTCTCTGTTGGATTATTGGTATGGCGTTGGCTTCGCTACGGAAGGTTACGGGTTCGAGTCCTAGCTCTGGCAATACTTTTTTTAATTTTTGAATAAAGTAGTTAGTTTGTTACGTTATTTTATTGAAAATAATACAATTATAACAATAATTATTATTAAAACTCTGTTTCGTTACGCAGGTCATATATTTTTGATTATATTACAACTTGACGGGAAAGTTTTGGGGTGACACAACCTGTTGTTGCTGGTGTGCCATGTTATCATAAATTTGGCTAAGAAATTGTGTCTGTTCTATCATTAATCGAAATAAATTATCCATCATCAAAGTGGAGTGTCAGTTTCAAATAAAAGAAAACAAACAAAAACTTTGAAAGTCAACTCCACAAAAAACTTTTAATTTAGTTATATAAAGGAAACTAGTTTCGGCTCAACAAGCTATCATCAGGCCTACAATAAAGATAAAAACGAACGCATAAGAGAAAAAATAAATAAATAAATAAAACGTACAACGGGCAACAAATCTATATATAAGTTCATAAGGTAAAAAACTTACCATTCTTACAAAAACATCTGTGTAGAAAAAATATCAAACATGAATACGAATAACATTACACGAAAACAAACACCTGTGTTGAGTAAATAAATAAAATAAGAATTTTAATGCATCCAAGACCAAATTCAAATATATCAAAAGGAAAAAACGAAAAACGTTTAACCTTTTTCTATAAGTACAGTATGTCCAAAAAGAATTGAATTGAATTGGACTGAAATTCTAACGAATCGTAAAAATAGTAAATTTAAATGAGGCAAGCAAAAAAAGCATTAAAGAGGGGCACAAAAATTGAACACGTTACAAACTAAAGAGTGAATTAATAATAGGGGACTCAATGAAAGATATTTGGTCATTCAAGCAAGTGACACTATTATTTGACTTAGCCTTCATGATCTCCAAAATCTCTAATCTCTAATTTAAACGGGAGCCCTTATTACACCTATGTAATAACGTTGAATTATTCAATACATCGAAGTTGTGATTTGTCGCGATTAGATGGTTTGCAAAAGTAGATGGAGTATTAAAAATATCGGTATTCTTATAACGGTTGTAATAATACAAATGTTCCTTGATTCTCGTAAGGATCCTACGGCCAGATTGGCCGATATAAATGCTATTACAATCCTGACAAGAAAGTCCATAAATATATATATTTTAATTTATTGCTGAGGTTTTCTGATAGACCATGTATATACGCTAGTGAAGCATACTTTTTGCGAGTGTTAGTTTTATTATGGTTAGTGTTATTGTCATTGTAAAATTTGTGAATGAGTTTTTTGACTATTTTTTGTACTAATTGTTTTGGATAGTTGTTTTTATATAATGCAGACTTGGCTTTGTTTAGTGTTTCTGTTCTATCCCCAGGGTCGGTTAGTTTAAGCTTAGTAACGTTATAAGCCTTTGTACTATGTTTAATTAGAGATCGGTTTATGATCTCCATCTTTCTTTCTTTGACATTCAAATATCCCTTAGTCGAATTTAGTAGTTCGCGGTGATTCAAACTTTATAAAAACATTGACTTACAATTTTAGTTCACTTGTGGCAAATATAACACTACCTTATCTTTACTTGAACCTCTGCAACCTGCACCGTTCATATTTGAAAATATTTTGTAATATTTGCCTATTTATCACAAGATTTACTTTCGATTTCAATCAAATTATTAAGAAATTAAAGCGACGGCGTTTGCAAAATGTAGGTATATCCAGTTATTAGTTTCAATTATATGTATACCTTACATTATAATAAGTATGCTACAAAAACCACATGATATCTACATTTTTAAATTCTTGTTATACTGTATAGTTTGTTTTATTAGAATAATTTGATTTATTTTCCATGAATTATCAGCAATACCATGTTTTTTTTTTTTAAATTTAAATCAACTAATTAGATCAACAATAATGACTGTTGTATGAATATGTAGCAAAAACATATTATGTATAATATAGACGAATGAAAGTATAACTTTTAATTAAGAAAGTGTTAAAATATTAACAAATATTTCAGTATAGTTCCTTAAAAATTATAACCAGGCACCATTTCAATATTTCCGTTCTAATTGATTCCATAAATAGTAAATAAATACAGGGTGTGTTCCGCTAGAGAATAGATATGGCACCGCTTTCGGTCACAACATTGAAGAAGGTTTTATATTTATTTTTTATATTTTTCTTGATTCCGTTAAGTGGTTTTTGAGTTATCGTGGATACATATTTTTCTGACCCTTTTTTAGACTTTTTACAGACGTCTACGGTACATTGATTTTTTGTCGTGTATTTTGAACACCAATTCAACTACTTAAAAGGCTAAATATACAGGGTGTCCTACGGTGGCAACCTATTAGATTATTTCAGAAACTACTTCGAATTGAATTTTGAAAATTTCAGTGTCTACATTGTCGAATATGCTCTACTCAAATAATATAATAGCAATGGCATAGCACTTCCGGTTATACCGGAAGTTGATGGCATTTTGTTATTTTAAATGGAACACCCTATATATTATTACATTTTTAAATTCTAAATAAGATTTCAGACATATTTCATGTATCATGTCCTATACCTAACGTCAGTCGTTTTTGACTTATATCAAGATTTATGTCAAAATTGACAGTTTAGGGCTGTATAAGAATTCCGTTTTTTTATTGTAAATCAGTGTTTAATAATTATTTTGCAGGTATTTTCTTATCAGGTGGGATCTTCTTTTTCGAGTTGACAAGACATTTGCTGATTAGTTTATACAGGGTGGTCAAAAAATTATATTGAAAACGGATCAAGAAAAACTGTTCAAAGTCAATTTTTTCAAATGGAATGTGTATATTATTATTATTTTATCTTTCTTAACATTAAAAAATAATGCAATTTTGTAATAGGTTATCATTTTCTAAAATGCATAGTTATCGAAATATTGTTATTTTAAATTTTTCTGCAGGGCCTACCGTTGTCTCTCTGGAAGCTAGCTAATTAATTTAGTTAGCCATGAAATTATTGTCATTTTAACGTCAAACTAAACGTCAAATTAATAAAAATGAAAAATACTTATTGATATTATAAATTTATTATTAATTCATGGAGAATAAAATAAAGTGATTAATATCACCTGTAGAGTATTTAACGAGAGAAACCCCCATTTGCTAACGATGACTAGAGAAATTAGGAAGAATTTTGAGAAATCATTTGGAGCAGGTTGGGAGGTATACAAATCAAGTATTACAACGAACTAAGACTAAAATTTAAAATAATACAGCAGAAATGAACAGAAGATTAAACTAAATAAATTTTCAACTAAAAAAAGTTAATCAACTAACGATAACAAAACTAATTTAATTGTTCGATATGACCCCCATTTAAAATGACGATATTTCGAAAACTATGCATTTTAGAAAATGGTAACCTATTACAAAATTGCATTATTTTTTAATGCTAAGGAAGATAAAATAATAATAATATACCCATTCCATTTGAAAAAATTGACTTTCAACTGTTTTTCTGGAACCGTTTTCAATATAATTTTTTGACCACCCTGTATAAACTAATCAGAAAATGTCTTGTCAATTCGAAAAAGAAGATCCCACCTGATAAGAAAATACCTGCAAAATAATTATTAAATACTGATTTACAAGGAAAAAACGGAATTCTTATAGAGCCCTAAACTGTCAATTTTGACATAAATCTTGATATAAGTCAAAAACGACTGACTTTAGGTATAGGACATGATACATGAAATATGTCTAAAATCTTATTTAGAATCCAAAAATGTAATAATATATAGGGTGTTCCATTTAAAATAAAGTTGCCATCAACTTCCGGTATAACCGGAAGTGCTATGCCGTTGCGATTATATTATTTGAGTAGAGCATATCTGACAATATAGACACTGAAATTTTCAAAATTCAAGTCGAAGTAGTTTGTGAAATAATCTAATGGGGTGCCACCGTAGGACACCCTGTATATGATTTTTACAGTCCAAATATAACCCCTTTTTAAACCGCTTGTCTACGCTCAATGTTTCCTAATAGTTAATAGTAATATATTTTTTGGACTGGAGATAGACTTCGAGTTCTTTCATTCCAACAGTGAATATTACAACTATCTTCATCCTCATTGGACTAGAAGGGAAGTTTTCAAGAGTCCTTAATAGTCCACAGTCACATACACACAAGAAATATCACCCTATACGTAATGACAAAAATATGAATTATCGCAACTCTATTTCGCATTGCCACAACAAAAAATTAGAACACCAAATAAAATGTACACATAGATCATAACCATTTTTAAAACACACCTCTATAATAATATCTAATACAATATCTACATTGTCGTACCAAAATTACATAACATTGAAGAAATATCCACTTTCCAAATATGTGTATTGATGTTAACTAGACGATTACCTACCTATTTTGTGACTAGAGACATGGTGTTCCGCTTAGGTATATATTTTTGATTCTAATATCGAAAATTAGCCTACTAATTAATGGATTTTGTAATACTGCTCTTATTTATTGACTGGCTTCGTTATACTTTAATTTTATTAGTCTACTATATTTTTCACGTAATTTAGTGTATTCCAAACAAGATGACCAATAATCGAGAAATGTTATGAAATGTCGCATGATCTTTGACAGATAACTGCAAAATATTGAAATTACTCAAGAACATCAATAATAAGTATTATTAAAAATCACTTTAAATGCGTAAGGAATTTTGAATAAAAATGTTGTTTTATAAAAAAATCAATAGTTTTTCTATTCAAATTGGTAAATTAAATTTTTAGTCTATATTAGATATCTCAAGGCCACTGATGATGAGCCTCTGAAGCCATAGAAATCTTATATTATATATGTACTCTAGAATGCTAATTAAATCCAGCCGAATACCAAAAAGTGTAACGGGTATGCAGAGTTTTCACGATCTACGCATGCTCCTCAATATCTTATTTTCAGTACAGAGCTGCCATATTTAAAACTATTTTGTCGTTCACCTGACAGAATTTCTGCGACAATCTGTTTTATAAATAAATCCATATGTTGCGTCATACGAAACTGCTTGACAAAATCAAATAATTAAATGTTATCGGTAAAATTGCATACTGTTTAGTTTTCAGCAATATGAACGAAACATTTTTTTCCAAATCTTATTAAATTTAGGAGATTTCGCAACTGCGTCTGTTTTCGCAAATGACGTTTCTCGTAGTGGGAATATCTGTCAGAGTCGGCTTCACAACAATTCAGATAGGTTTTATAATTGAGTCAGGGTTTATTTTAATTGTTGATAGATATACCTATTTGTGATTAAAATTGTTTTTAATATTTGTTATTTTGGTTTTAGTTCGTTTATTTAACAAACAATGAGGTGTATAGTATTGTGGTGTAAAAATGAAGGTCTCATTCCTGGTATTAAATATTTTCAGTAAGTTATTGTTTCGGGTTTCTAACAGTCTCAGTTTGAGTCAATATGATACCATTGACATGATACTCATTTTTAGCTTGACAAAAAAAAGTCATGATGTTTGGATGCGGGCATTGGAATCCTAGTACAGAAAATGTATGTGATGGGAATGTCATATGCAGTAAGCATTTCGCTGCAGAAGATATCATTTGTAGAGAAGACGGCAAGAGGATCACCCTCGTACCCGATGCAGTTCCCAAACTTTTGTTGAATAGAAGAGATTATGTAAATGAGAGTGGAAGTTAAATTCTTAATCGTTTGATATCAAGACACTGTTTACTTAAAAGCAGTCTGTCAAAAATGCATGATATGTATGTCAAGAATATATTTCCTACGTTGTGTAGGTATACAAAATTCGTTTGAATTCTGTTGTTAAACTGGAATAAGTATACTTAATTATAGAATCCTCCATGAAATTGCTGAGAATAAAAGTTCTACCAACCATGTTTTGTCACAAAATACTATTGCGAGTAGTACGGATGATATGGAAGTGGTTTACATGGACACGGAAAATATTTGTGAAGTCACTGTTTCTTGCACCCCTTCTTTGAAGGCTGTAGAGAGGTAAGACGCCTAAGGTGGTTGTATAAACAAACAAATATTATATAATAATAAAATAAATAATTAGAATGCTCAAGTCCTTAAGATATTTTCCAGTATTAGAATTTTTACTTATTTCTCGTTTCTGCTTAGATGTATTATTATTGTACCTGTTAACTTATAGAAACAAGTTTCATTGTAAAACACTGGAATTCCTAGTGAATTACTTTCTATTCTCTGAACTGTTGTTCAATAAAAACCAAACATTAATTTTTAACAAATGAATGTACACATAAGCCTTCCAGAGACACTAACATGAGTTGAACACCAGCATAAACGCAATCGAGTAATAATAATGAACAAAAGGAGAAAGTATCTCCCACCCGTATTCAAAAACTTTACCACTTGCAAGTAAGATATCACAAGAATAATAACGACAAGAAGAATGGAACTTTGTGTAACAACACGTTGAACAAGAAACTGAAGAAATATAAACAACAATCACATGTAGTTCTAGCGGTAGTAGTAACTACACTTACAAGTGAAGAAGAAGGAGTTGAGCGTGTTTTATTACATATTATTGTTAGTTGTTAATTAATCGCATACGCGGAAAGAGACAGAACGCACGCGACTAATTATTAATACCAATTTTAGTGAAACTGTTCTTTTATATTTATAGTTCTGTTATTATCTTTACTACTAGGTTGATTAGGAAGAAATCGGTATATTTGGTTGTGCTAATAACAACAGGTGCTGATTTTGTTTTAAATAAATATTAGTGATTAATAGAACTTAATAAAGTGTAAGTATTTTTTTATTTTTTTAAAGTAATTGGTGTAAAATAAAATTTAATTCAAGTCATTATAAATTATATAAAATAAACCAAACTTTCGTTAAAGTACATCTCACCTAAACCTGACAGTTTTTAAATATTTTAATTTTTATAACAATATAGACACAATTTGAATGAAAAAATTCACACCTATTCGTTTGTTCTTTTTAATCCAGTTCGTCTTGTTACGCCAAATATAAAAATCCCCCAAGACTAAAGTTAATTACTAAGTTTAATTCTAAATAACCTGTTTATTTCAAATGGAACACCCGGTATATGAGGTCAAAATTAATTAATTGTGTTCTTGCCTACCGGTATATTGTCAAACCATGTGTCACTTTCGGATTTCCAGAAACGATTTGGTCTCAAGAATAGGCTTCTGGAAGTAATATTTTTCCCCCTTTTGGACAATAATTTATGGAATAACCGAACAGGGCATGCACTTTCGTTTGCAATATTTGGAATAAGGAATAAGCCACTTACTATTTGTACAACTTTTCGATCCTCCTTGGCATGTTTTACTGAATATTGGATTCTACTCAATTCTGTTGGTTGGCGTTCCATCATTATTTTTCTCAATCGTGAAATAATCTATAAGGCAATCAGCTGATTCACCACCTCGCCAAGCTAACTCAACAGCTACAATATGGTAAAAAAATTGAATACTCTTTGAGCCAAATTATGTTTACTACATTACTGGCATCTTAAATCTTAAGACAAATAAAAATTTAAGAAACAGAATTTGTTAGAAAGTAGAAATATATAAAAATTCCAATAATAGTAATGACAAAGGCAATAACGGAAAACGGAAAGCTTTTCTAGACTTGCTTTTAGAATGCACTATAGATGGACAACCATTGACAAAACAGGACTTAATGGAAGAAGTAAATACATTCATGTTTGAGGTAATTTAGATTTAAATGAAAATTTAATTAATAACAATAAGAAACTCATGAAATCAAGTTTTTAATAAAAATCCAAAATATTGATTACTGGTATTTAATGATTTTACCATTTTTGGTTTTGTTGATTATCAATAAAAATATAAATTTCTGAACTAAAAACAACTTATATAACCCAGAAACTTAAATACATCTAATCAGGTAGGCCTAATAAATATAAATAATGTAAAAATATTAAACTACAACTTATGCAAATAAAAAGTTTTATAAACAATTTTCTATATAGTCCCAATTTTTTAAACATTAAAACAAACAAGGAGTGTTTTTTCTAAAAAATTTTGTTTTTTGTAATTTTCTAGAAAAAAGGCTAATAACTGGGAAAATATAATTTCGCTATCATAATAAGGGTTTTTAGAGACACCCTGTACATTATCTAATTGCGCAAATTTAGTCCCACTATTTACTAGTAAATCATGGGGATTAAAACAACCGATATCAAACTTCACTAACCAATTATTTAAAAATGTTATAAAAAAACATATCGCAGAATATTTATATGACATAAATCATTAAAAATACAACTTAAAAAAACATTCAATTTATTAGTTCTCCTCAAATTGAACGAGGAATTGCAAAATGATTTTTTATTTGAAAAATTCCAGTGGCGTACCATTTTTTTCTTTAAAAATATTGAGATCATTACCTGTATGCGCGCCACTGATGAACATAAAATTCTTAATTGCTTGCCAAAAAATGCGCAATAACTACCTCTTAAAACTCACTAAATTTCATTTGCATATCTCCACCCGTTTCAGAGCAATCAATATAGAAAAACTTTAACACCCCGTATCACAGAAAACGAAACATTTGCGGACATATGTGTTTATATAGCAAAAACTGTCATTATTTTTTCATGCAGAATTACCCCCTGAAGTTTGTCGCACTTATTTACAACCTGTATATCTAATGCTAAATAGGTTTTAAAATCTGAAGGAGCTGCCTTTTTCTTCGTGAAATTTTAATTCTTCTTCATTTTCGATATTCATTATTTGTAAATTTATGTTACCGATGTACACGTAGAGCTAAAAAAAAGTGAAAAGGAAATAATAATGATTTAAATAAATAAATTAAATATTCCCATCCCGTTAACGTACCGTGGCACACCTTGATTCGAAATATTCGTATCAATTCAAAAATATTTAAGTGACAATAAAAATAATTTGTAGACAAACTTAATAAATTCAGAGCATTTATTTCAAAAGTTAAATTTTATTACAAGTTGAAAAACCTGTCTGTATATATTAAATATTAATTAACATTTGCCATTAATTAAAACTAACCAAACGGTTAATATTTTAAAATATTTTATTATTATTATTATAATTAGTTAAATATATATTATATTTATGTTGTGACCATGAAGGTATTTATTATAAATCGCATTGCTTTAATTTTTTTGAGCAAAATATATAAATAAAAGTCTTGTTACATCGCACACTTTTTACACGCTTTTTATTATTTCTAATAAATATTAATTTATTGTTGCAATAAAAAATTGTAGGCTGCGGTAATTACAATTTTAAATTGGTTTCATAACATACAATTAACACATTAAATTTAATTAGGTAGTAGTATCGAGGTTCCTGTTGAGATTTTGCAAGTGTATAAGGAGTCACTTTGAACTCTGTTCAGTGAAAAATAAAATTTAAGTCAAGGGTTTTTTGACATATTTCAGTTTTGATGCTAATGATTTTGGAACTCAGAAGTAGAAAAATAAATTTGTAAAAGGCTGCAAAACCCATTTTTCTAATCCTAATATCTTCCACTATTTGGACAACCTCATACAAAGTTGTGCTCATTCTTAAGAAGAATAATTAATACAATAAAACTATAAAAGAATAAAATTGTACCGAAAAATAAATAAAAAAAACACTATCGAAAATTTATGAAACATATACCGCAAATTTGAGGGTTGATTCTCATTCAAAGCAAACCAAGTTTTAAACGCCAAATCAAGCTTAGACTTTTGTAATAACAAATTTGTGTTGTAATTTGTATGTATAGTTTTCTTTTTTTCTGATTTCACGTTATTTGTTATATTTTCTTTGTATAATTATACATATAGGTAGAGTTGTAAAATGGCTTACCTTAGGTACCTCTTACCTACCTACCTACCTGAATTAAAAATAAAAAATTAAAGAAATGTTTTTATTTTTTTTTTGTTCTCCATAGAATTTTAAGTTAATCCAAAAAATTATTTATTTTTTGACTATCGATTCTTGATCCTTCTTGTCTATTGATTTTATTTTTAATCTTGGGTTAAGGTACCAATATAATTAAAAATCATTTTTTTTATTTCATATAAAAATATACAACAGATTAACTTACAACATCTTGTTGTTTATTATTTGTATTTTTAGTATCAAAATGTTTCGCTGTCATGTATCTATATAAAAACTTAATATATAGAGTGTTTCATTTAAAATAAGCAATTTGACATCATCTTATAATATACAGTATGTCCACGGATGCGGTTAACAAGAGGACAAATGGATCAAAAATTGAAAGATACGAAAAAAAGTTATTCTTCATAAAAAATGTTAAAAAGATAAGAACTACTATGAAAAAAAATTATTTGTATTAAACAGGGAGTCTAAAACAGGCATAAACATAAAATTAAACAAATTAAAATGAAAATTGAAACGATAATTAATAAACATAACGCAATCATACTCATAGGCAAAAACCCCTCCCCCATATTCGACACACTTTTCCGACTGCTTCCTAATGCGATCAAAACTGTCTTGAATCTCTTGAATTGTCTATGATGATAAATTTTCTTTTGAAATTGAAGTTGGTTGATTTTAGGTCAATTATAGAAACAAAATAATTTCTCTGTCGACGTTTCGACTTTTATTAAGTCATCCTCAGAAAAACATAAAGGGTGACCTGAAACTTCCAATTAATTGTTAAATACACAAATAAAAAAAAAATATTAAAAAAATATAAATAAATAAAAACATCAAGACATGTAATGTAATGTAATTTTTTTTACTAAATTAATTGTTTAAACAAAGGAAAAAAAAAAATTACATGTCTTGATGTTTTTATTTATTTATATTTTTATATATTTTCTTAAATTTTTTTTTATTTGTGTATTTAACAATTAATTGTAAGTTTCAAGTCACCCGTTATGTTTTTCTTTTTTGTTGTATTTTAGTGTCCTGAGGATGACTTAATAAAAGTCGAAACGTCGACAGAGGAATTACTTTGTTTGTATAATTGACCTAAAACCAACCAACTTCAATTTCAAAACACTTAGAGGTCACTAACACAACAGTTAAATTTTCTTTTGTTTTAAAACTTTTTGAATGATAGATTTTCCCACCACCTCTAAATTCGTAGCCCTGTTTCTTAAAGAAAACAATGGATTTTCATTTACAGATTCCAATATCAAAACTGTACTGGCATCGTCCTCATTATATTGTTTCTTTTCTATTTTAATATCAAAAACTGCTCCTGTTCTTTCAAATTTTTTCACCAATTTGCGAACAGCAACTTTCGAAACGTATACGCCAGGAAATTTGCGGTGGAATTCCTCGATTACAGATAAGAGCAGTGACTACTTGATCTGCGACCTGTAACCTATGACGTGTGACTTATGACCTGTGGCCCCTAACCTGTGACCTGCGACATGTAACCTCACTTCATTCACTACACATCGCTCACTTCACTTCGTTCATTTCAGTCACTTCACTTACTTCACTTCGTTGACTTAACTCACCTCACCAATATTTATCTGTAAGAAACGGAATAAAACTCGAAAAAATGCAACTATTTAATAAGTCCTCGTAGATATAGGGTACGACCCCTCGTTACAAAGGATTTCTCATCCTGAATCCATTGGTATAAATAAAACCTTACACTTATCCGCCAGAAACGAACTGAAAATCGATATAATGCAACTTTTTAATAACACTTCGTAGATATAGAGTGCGACCCCTCGTTACAAAGGATTTCTCATCCTGAATACCTTTGTATAAAGAAAATCTTACATTTATCTGCAAGAAACGGAATAATAATCGAAAAATGCAACTTTTTAATCACTCCTCGTAGATATGGGGTGCGAACCCTCGTTACAAAGGATTTCTTACCCTCAATACATTGGTATAAAGAAAAGTTGCATTTTTGCGATTTCTTTCGATTCTAACAGATATATGTAAGGTTTTCTTTATTCCAATAGATTCAGGATGAGAAATCCTTTGCATTGCACTATAAAAACTCTTTGTTCTACGGTCAGCATGAAATTTTTTTTTTATAAATTGAAATATTCTTCTGAAGCTTTTATTTATCATTCTACGCTAAGAACCAAAAAATGACTGTTTGCTGTTGTTTAATTTTATGTTGATGCCTTTTTGAGACGCTCTGTTTTATAAATTTCATTTTTTTCATAGTAGTTTCTATTTTTTGGGCAAGCAAATTTTTTTATATAATATATAACCTCAAATATCATCCAAATTTGCTATGATTCGATAACCCATTAGGTAAAATGTTTTAATATGTTTTTTTTTCATATACTTATTAATATCGTAAAACAAAAGCTTTGTAAGCTATTGTTTTTATGTTAATAATATTTTGCAGTGATCTAGATAGAATAAATAAATACATTCATTATACCGCTAATGTCATAATCACATATATTATCGAAATTTACATCATAAGTATATAAGTGGTGTAATTTAATACCTATAAAATTGGTGAAATTAAATTTCTCCTTACTCCATACGATAAATCCCCAACAACTTGAAATTGATTCTACAATGCACAATGTAATTTGTATTAAAAAAGAAAACATAAAACTGAGAGTCAGACGTTTATGTTTAAAATCAACTAAATATACCTATTTGTATTAATTAATGAATTAATTAATTTTTCAAATAAAAGATAAAATGTATTCAAAAAATTACAATTATACATAACTTATACGAGGTTTGTTAGAAAAAACGTTACTTTATTTTTTTCGAAACATATTTACTTTATCAATCTATTTTGCCCATCAGCGTAACCATCGGAAAGCGCTTAGAAAACCCGCCATTATCGGATAAATAAAAAAAAAAACATGTTAAATATTTTACAAATTCAATAAAATACCCCCGTCCCCTATTGGTACATCCTGGTTACGTCTATGCTATTGTCACCATCATAGTAATCCCATCAGATATACCTAATACACTGGTACCAGAGCTTTTTGCAATCCTAGAAGAACTTTTGATATGTGCTTTCTGGTGTGGATCTTTTCAGTTTTGGCTATAGGAAAAAGTCCAGTGAATACGATAGCTGAGACATGATTACGGTGTAGTTTTTGGCTAAAAAATCAGCAACAACCAGCGATGCGATAACTTCAAGGTAATATTCCTTCTTGTTGCTTCCATTGGGATGAAAAGGCTATAGTTTCGACTTCATCACGATATACCCATGCTGCGTCACCAGTTACCGTCATTTAAAAGCTCCTGCGCGATGCTCGTCCGACGGTTCTATTGGTCAAAATTTAGCAAATTCGGAACAACTTTTGCTGCCATACGTTTCAAGCCCAAAACATCCAAAAAAATGCGTGGCATGTACCAACCGATAAACCGAGATCCTCAGCATCTAATAGAGATTCGACGCTTCTCCATAACATCAGTTCAGTTGCAAAAAATAATAATAAAAATAAATGTCTTTATTAACAATAACCTGAACATAAATTACATTCAACAACAAGTTCCAAACAATAAGGTATTGTTAAAAGGCGCATGTTCAGGATTGCTGATATTCTTCATGAACCTAGAGAAATAAAATATTTATGCAACAATAGAAAACCCTTTACATATTATATAGAACACAACCATAATTACATTTACAAATGCATAACCTTAAAACTAAATGAAATAAAAAGATAGAAAGGAGGGATAACGATAGGACTATAGGAAATAGGATAGGCTTAACAATTTAACAAACGACACTGCTCATCAAATAACATTTCAGATACCTTTAATTTAAACCTCGATATCGAGAGAGACTTGAAATTCTGAGGCAATTTGTTGT
Source organism: Apoderus coryli (assembly GCA_911728435.2). Lineage (NCBI taxonomy): Eukaryota > Metazoa > Arthropoda > Insecta > Coleoptera > Attelabidae > Apoderus > Apoderus coryli. The sequence goes on from OU452206.1 coordinate 16,314,313, forward strand.
ACTCTGTAGCTATGGTATATGAAAAAGATCGTTGAAATAAAGTTGTTTTATGGGGTGGTATATCAATGATATTCTTTCTTCTTATGTTCAAATTATGAACATCCGTCCTAAAAGTAATTTTATGGAAGAGATATGGTGGATTTCTCTTTGTAATTATTTTATGATTATGAATTTCAGTTTGGAGTAACTTTTTTGGAGCAGGAAGGAGACGTGATCAGCAAATTTAAGATTTTCATCGATTAGAACACCGAGATTTTTTGCCTTAACAGACATTTAAAGGCTTATTATCTATTTTTATTTTTAAATTTATCTGTGACAAACCACCAAAATATATGACACTAGACTTTTCATGATTTATTAATAGGTTATGCAAATTGGAAAATTCAACCAATCGACTGAGGTCTGCATTAATCAACGATAGATATTCCAATTATTTTTTTTTGGAAAGAAACAATACAATTGAGTGTCATCGGTGTACATATGGATTTTACATTTATTTAAACCAGAAGAAAAGTGGCTTGTGTAAAGGGTGAAAAACAGTGGACCTAGAATAGATCCCTGCGGTACACCCCTAACTACAGATGTCGCCGATGACAATTAACCTAAATACGATACTCTTTGAGACCTATTATTTAAATAATCCTTCAGAAGTAACACAGCCGACAAGTCAAGACCCACAAAATGAAACAAGGACAATAGCAAATTGTGGTTAATCGTGTCAAAAGCCTTACTAAAATCCAACAGAATCAGTACACCATAAAGTTTTTTATCTAGACTAGTTAAGATATCATCTGTTATATTCAGTAAAGCCGTACCACAACTATAACCAGCTCGAAAACCTGATTGAGTTTCGGGAAGGATATCATATTTTTGGAGGTGCGCACGAATTTGCCGATCAATTATCTTCTCTACGACTTTTGACAACGTTGGAAGAAGAGTAATAGGACGAAGGTCTTTAAGCTCATTTGGCGAGTGTGTTTTTGCAAGCGGAATAACACTACCTTCCTTCCACTGGGCCGGGTATACAGAGTTCAACAAGCAGTAGTTTACAATATATGTTAAGTGTGGAATAATGAAGGGGCAAGCAAAATGAATCAATGAAATATTTAAGTTATCGCTACCAGTAGCCTTTGTTTTTATGTTCAGCACTATTTTGGAAACATCATACTCATTGACAGTTTTAAATCTAAGTTTATCACTACCATAATCAGTCTTAAAGTTATTCAAATAGAAGTCATTCAAATCCCTGTCAAGAGGAGAATTTGTACTAATAATTTGTGAAAAATAATCATTAATGTCATTCGGCGTTGTTGGAAATGGTATATCAGTTCTATTTTTACGAGTGTAGATGTTAAAATTGCTTAGAATGCGCCAATTTTCTTTAGTTGAAGCACCACTGAGCTTCGTAGACAAGAACGCTTTTTTTTTCGGTCATATATCTGATAAAAATGAACTCAAAATGCAAATGGCTGATAATTTCAATATATTTATGTTGGAGACATGTGTTCCAACATAACCACGCGCAACCCGCAAAAATTGAGAAGTCACGGGGATTGGAAATTTAATTTAATATCAAAAACCTTTCCCTTTACAGGATATGCCTTCATGCAACTGGTGACTATAGACAGTATCATCAAGTCGACATTGTATATTATACTATAATGGCAGCAATAATGCAAAGCCAACTACAATTGTTGTGTATTATCTTATTGGTGTTAATGAACAAAGTGTCATATGGTATACATCAACCTGACATTTGGCAGCCGATTCACAATAATGCAGCCAACTATGGTCCGGCTGTAGAGAAAACAAATATTTATACCGGATTAGAAGCGGAATTAGAACGATTTCTTGATCAAGGGTAAGTTCTTACAGGAAAGTTTGATTCTCAGTTTTCAGAATTTTAATTTTGTTTTATTGTCTATAGAGAGAAAGTATAAAAACCATGCAACTATCAGACATTACTAAAAATAAAACTTGACAAAGTATTTTAAAAGTTGGTAACGTTTAAGAGCTTTTTTATTTTAACCCCTTTATGGACGCCCTATATATATACAGTGTGTCCACGGATAGAGTTTCGAAGAGGAAAAACTTTTTTATTTGTCGATTTAGAAGAAAAAGTCATTCTTTATAAAAACGTCTGCTGGTGTCGAAACTACAATTTCAAATACCAAATTTACGATTACTATACAGGGTATATTAAAAATAACATTTTTTATGATTTAGATTTTTTTGATTTTTTTTTAATTTTATTATTTTAATAGTAGCTATGAAATTAACCATTTTGAGAAAAAAGTTTATTAGTGTTTTTTGCACAATTGGTGTAATAAATCACGGTTTTGAAAATATTTTCATTAAATTAAAAAAAACAAAATCATTAAAAATTTTATTTTTGATATACAGCAAAATTACGTAATTTTTCCACATTGTTTAGCTAATATGATTTTTTTAAAGTTTGAGCCCTTTTTATATCCTTCGCCTACGCCCTATGGGTTCCAAAATTTAATCAGTTCCTCTCCATGTCCAACAGTATTTCTGTACCAAATTTGGTTAAAATCCGATTGACAGAAACATTTATTTCCGGTGAAAATAGCTTCCTCGAACTTTCGACATTACTATTTATTTAATTAAAAGTTGTGTATCGCATCTATTTGTTTTTTAATCAAAACTTGTTTCCTTTAAGCTTCCCACAACATTCACCACAACAACAACAACTAATCGGGAAAGAGCAATGTGAGCTTCACAAAGTTGGTTTTACACAGGATCTCTACTTCCAATACATTTTATATAAAACTCACATGCCGGAATTGAAGGAGTTTACATTGTGTTATTGGTCCAAGTTTACAAATCACACCAATGACCATCCGATATTTTCATATGCAGGTAAGTTAATTAATAAATAATATTATTATTACATCATAATATAAAGTTCACTTTATATGGGTTATATACGTGTTATTCCGTTATACGATTATTCAAGAACTCTTTGAATTGATTTTCTCCTTGGCATTGGTTTTGTTAATTATTTTATTTATAAGCTTTTACTTTCATCGTAACTTTGAAATGGATAATAAATCTAATAACAGATGGTATAATAGAAATGGTAATTTTTATTTTATTATAGGGAAATATGTTACTCGAATTATACAAGGTGTTTTACTACGACGTATGGTAAACAAAATAATAGTAGTTTTTTTAATAACAGCATGTCCGAAAATGCACTCCCACAGCTCCTATAGAAAAAGACTGTCTAAAATCGAAATTTTTCTTAATGAAAGTAGTTGGCGAATTTTGCTAATTTGTAGGAATCTTCGTATTTAGTCACCCTAGGGTGGTCCAACTTTTACCTGCATAAATATTAGAATCGATAGATAATCGAAAAAATGCTTCGTTACAAAGTTACAGGGTGTTGAAATTTAAGAAAAAAAATCGAATTTTATTAATGTCTTTATAACCAATTGAGATATTTCAATGAAATTTGGCACGTGTGGAGAGGTAATCTAGGTTCATTTTGTCATGTAGTAATATTATTTTTATTTTCACCAGTGGCGTGCGTGCGGCTATCGATTGCGACATTTTTAATGAAAAACAGATAATATATACAATTACATATATGATATGGAGAGCTAAAAATCAGAAGGGATCAAAATTCAAAGTAACATCTATCTACTAAGTTAGGGTTAAATTAAATTAAATAGTGCATACCGATAATAATAATAGTAATAATAATAATAACAAGTACAAGGGTGGTTTTATAAGCCCGTGATTTTTAAAGGAAACCATTTTTTGGCAAAAAAAATCATTTAAAGTTCACACATAATCTCCTTTTGTTTGTGTTTCTATTTTTTTTATAAGCAGCAGTACTACAGTTTCGATTAACTATCTGATCGACGCCGACGTTGTATAACATATCAACTTCAGTTTGTTGTATTCAATTTCAAGTCCCTCAACAATTCCGAACATTTTCAATTTTCAGTTGACGGCCATCCACGGGCTATCTATTCCTGGATAACGAACACGGAACGCTCCAGTTATTTCAGTTTAGCAGTTGATGGACATGTCTTTTATCGACTCAACTATCCGTTGCGATTAAATAGATGGTATCACACATGCCAGAGTTGGAATGGAAAGACTGGCGAATGGCAGGTGTGGGTCAATGCAGAGCGTGTGGGCCGTGGATTTCACAATAGGGTAAGAGATGCGGTTATACTGTAGTGATACTGTTTCGGTTCCATTTTCTCCAACAAATTTTGTTGTGAAATATTGATGTCTCTAAAATATTGTTTATTTATTTTCCTCGAAATATATTTATTTATTCATCAATATCAATATTTTGTATCCATCAAAACAGGATAGCATACACTTGTGCCAGTGCTTTTTTTGTATGGCCTTGAATTCTTGCAGCGATGTGGTCTTTATATACTTAATCGTAGCATGTATGGATCTTTTCAATTTCAGGAATAGGTAAAAGTCACAAAGGGGCAAGCCAGTGCCCACGGTGTTGTCTGGATTGTCGTTATTTTGGTCAAAATTTAGGCATTTCGGAACAAATCTCGCTGCCACATGTTTCATGTCCAAAAAATTATGCCGAGATCCTCAGCAACTTCTCTAATAGTATTTCGACGCTTTTCCATAACAATTTTCTTTACTGTTCCAACGTTTTCATGGGATTTTGATGTACTGGGACGTCCAGAGCGGGCATCATCTCTAACATCTTCTCAGCCTTCTGGAAGAGCTTTTGGTCAATGTAACTCGCCAAATGACGCAGTCAACATCGTTGGAGCACTTAATTTTATATTTCAGAAACAATTTAATACAGATTCTTTAATCTATTTCCTTTGCTAGCAAAAAATCGCCAGGCAAACCTTATATCTGTCAAAAAGTAACTAAAAATGGAAAATGGCTGAAAATTCAATTTTTTGCCCACACCTCGTATATTCAAATTTCCACGATTGACAATTAGCTCCCTAAATAGACTTATTTGATTGTCAAAGTAGCTTTTCATATTAAAAAAAAAATATTTTTTTTTAATGGAATAGTATATTGTTTGTCTAGTTTTTATGGACAGTCTGTATAATATCCACGTGTGTTTCACATAAATATCACAAATCTTATTACCTATTAAGCAATAATTGTAAGGACTCTATTTAGTAGGTTAGGTTGAAGTGACTCAATAATGATATAAAAAATAGTAATCATCGATAATTCTGTATGACCTTAGTGTGGCATTTCTAACGAAATATTAAAATTATGTCCGGTAAACTACATTTCTATATTTTCTTCTAACCTTGATTGAAAAATTAATCACTGGTTACCGTAACTGCATTGTAATTTAATTTATAGAAATTTCCTAAGAATATCTTGTATATATTTATTGAAGTATCATTTAAACATAATAAAGCTTGTCCTAAATAAATCGCTTTAAGATTTAGTAGCTTAATATTATAAATCTTCAAATTTTTTGTAATTCTTCTGTTTTCTTTTTCTAGTAATTTTGTGATACAAAAATTTATAAATAAAAAAAATCCAAAAATAACAAATAAAATAGTTGCAGGAAGAACTATTTTTGCCGTTATCAATTATTTAATAATCTTTTATTTACAGAAAATTATTTTCATTATTTTAATGTTTTTTTTTGTAGTTGGTAGACCACATAATCCCAGGTGGAGGAATTGCGATTTCTGGACAAGAGCAAAGTCAACCGGGCGGTGGTTTTCTTGAGGGTCAAGGTGCACCAAAAGGTAAATGACATTGCTAAACATTATTAATGATTATTAAGAATAATTGAAGCACTCGGGGGAACAAGGTACCTAAGCCACATTTAGCTTTCATTGAGAAAAAAAGGTTTTAAAGTTTAAATTAAATCCTGAAATCAGGAATGCGTTTTTAAAATAACAATCTTTAATCACACTTATAGAGAATTGGATTATCTATCATCCTGTAATGAAAGTATGCCAAATTTGTTTTTGAAAAAATTTATATTTTGAAAAATTAAAAGTGTGGCTTGTGATTTTTATGCCTATAAAAATATTACTTATTTTCGCCTTATAACAGTTCGCTACACTATAATCATAACGATGTCGGTCTTATTATTTTATTTAGAACACAAACAAATATGAGTTTTGTAGCCCATGTATTGTTAAAAGTCTTGTTTGCAGAGTTGTACGTCTAACCCTTTACCTTAGTAAAGCACTGATAATTTATTTTTCTGGAGGATTCTTGTCTTTTTAATTTTTTCTTATAAAAACGTTTATTTGATACGGCTTTAATTGAACCAAAAATATATGTGTTTTGCCTCTAACACTTATCTAACTGTACCCGACCCCAGACTTGTCTATAGTTAATATTCGATGCCCCAGATTTCGCTTAATTTTTGTTTTGTCTTTCTTGCTACATTGAATATTTTGTTTTCTCCACACCTTGATGGAGCGGCCTTGGTAGGTGTTTCTAGAACACCCCTTGACACATTAGCTTTATCATTTTGTGACTGAGACTGAACAAATATTATTTATTTAGACAAAAAATAATATTCCAAATAAAGAAACTGGCCCATTTCCCTTATTATCCAAACAAAAATTCAGGGCCTGGACTGGGTTAAATACAAAAAAATATAATTTGCAATATACAGTAGTAAAGGACACATGCCACAAAAAAAAGAGCAAAAAGGTCATAAGCCTCATTTTGATTGACTTATCGATAAATAGTCTTCCGATGAAGAACCAGAGATACCAGCTACTGGACAATAATCCATGTCCTTTAAACTATCATTCGAGTCGAAATCACTTTTAGAATCGGCGCTGGAAATGCAATATTCGTTTACCGAAGAGCTGTTGCCCTGCGGCATCTTGCCTCTCTTATGGCTTATGACCTTCTTGGTTAAAAATGTGCTTGATATTCGATTTAGGCAACAAGAATTTATAGGGACTGTGCCACCATCTGTTCGACTTTTTTGAACTTTTTTAACTGTGGCTTGTGACTTTGTTAAGAAAAAATTCCTTATACTGATCTCAATTTTTTAAAAAATGTGGGTTGTGTACCTTGTTCCCCCGAAAGCTTCAATTAAAACCATGTAGTTGCGTCATCCAAAACCAAAACCAGAGAAAATTAATGACGACGGTTTTTCGGGACCTTAATAAGAAAATACAATCACTTTGATAAAGAACTTCAAGGTCTACAACTTCCCAAACAAAAAAAATGTGTCATATTGTCGGTGAAGGTGCAATTTTGGACGTTCCCCTTACAGTTCTCTTGCTAATAAAACTCAATTTTGCGATAGACAGAAGTTTGTAAAGAGTTCAAAGAAGCAGACTTTTGCTAGTAGAACAATAACAACAGCGGCATTGCGAAACTTGTTTTACGATACAATAAATGCTTCGATAACCCAGGAAACTGCATTTAAAAGTAGATAATCGTTCTGTGACAAATTCTGGTATGAGTTAAAAACGGCTATTTCTTAAATAATACATGTAGAAACGTTGCATTTATAACATAATTCAGGAAATCCTTTGAAAAACATAAACATACAAACCTTGCTACTATTAAATAATGACAGATCATAAATTCCTTGTTACGATTTGAGATCCTCTCGAGGACTTTTTCCTTTCAATGATAACAAATATTCATTGAAATGTTACCACCAGGATCAGGCGGTATGTTGGGCGAACTTACCATGCTTCAACTGTACAATGTAGCACTGACAGCAGGAAAAGCACACCGTGATCACAAACATCACCACGCTCACCAATTCGATCACAACGGCAACATGATCACGACACCAGCCCCAACTACACCGAATAATAGACCTCAATTACCAGCCCATCCCTTACTCACTGGGGGACAAATTAATAGAGGCGTACGGCTCAATTTAGCAGGTAAGCATTGCAATATGGTACTTTTAACATTGAGTAAATTTTACTACTCATGGTTTAGGCGGTGGTGCTCCTCCACAATTAATCCACGGCCAAAGCTACGACGTTCAACTAGTCAATGGCCAACTAACAGGCAATCCATTAGGGAGACAATACACAGCAGGAAGACCACAACAATCTCCTGCGGAAGAATACCAACAACTAGCTCCAGCAGGAAACTCATATTCAAGTCAGCAATTTGCTTTGGGTAATACGCAACTGGTCAATACTGGATTCTCACATAATTTGGTGCAGACTCCCGCTGCTAATGTGCAGTATTTCGATGGACAACAGCAGTATGGAACACATGCGTTGTTCAAGCGAGGAAACGAGCAGAGTGAAAATGTGAAAACCGCTGAGGAACAAACTGGTAAGTAGTTTCAAGCCTCTTTTGTTAAATCTTAGACTTCAAATTTGTTCCAGAACCCAAATTCGGTGACAAGATAGTTGCGAAACGTCAAACATCCTCAAGCACAAAACAACAAAGCAAACGTGAACTTTTCATCGCAGGCGGTACCATATTCGACAGTACCTCACCAATCTTTCAACAGAGTTTACTCGATGGTTTGGCAGGAATAACAAGTAACCAAGTCGTTGCCGAAAAACAAAAAGAAAGTTACGACAGGGAACCGGCCGAGGCTGAAGTCAAGGCGGTGCTAAATATCTGTACTGGTTGTGACGTAGAACCATTCGATAAAGCCTTGGTGTTTGGATGGAGAAATGTTCCGAAGAAATTGTATTCTGGTGCCTATTTCACGCCTGCAGTGCAGCAGTGCAGAGTGTTTTAATTTATTATATAAGGACTAAGGTGTTGTTGTAATATAAGTCTCCGAGATTACCTCCAACAAGTAAAAAACAACTTTCAGGAGCCATGTTTGAGTATTAAGTATTAGTATTGTACAGTGGTGTTAATTTTTTAGAATTTCTACAACTACTACTCAACTACGGAGTACCCCAAGGCTCTATCTTAGGACCGCAGTGTTGCCTTGTTTACGAACGACACAAGACTTCTTAAGTGGCGCATAATGACGAATTAAGTTGAAAACCTGAAGCAGACTATCTACGGTCATATTTTTACCCACAAGACTTCCAAATTTAGTCAGTTTTGACCACAGACAGATTTAGAAACTCGAAAGATATAACATTATCTGAAATTTCATTCATAATTCACATTTGTTTACAATCAGACATAAGTTGGCAGTTGATATATAAGATAGAAAAGGACAGCTAGAAAAAATGGCAACGTTGTACCTGGTTCGTCGATTCGATTTCGTTTTATGTACCAGTGGCGTACGGTTTTAAAGGCAATTTGCTTTGGACCAGTAATCTGTTATCTTAATGTCGCTCACTTCAAAATGGTTTGTGCATACTTAGGGACATACTGATTTTCCAGACCCAAAAGCTGTAGCCACCTTTCGCGTCTTTCCGAAATTACTGGAAACCTACAATATGAAATTATTTAATTCTTTTGGAACCTACCCATTCAGTATTAATATATTTAGTTATCTAACGAAGTGCAATCTTAGTTTATAATTAAACCTTGATTTAAATACTGTAAGGTGAACCTAGCATCTCTATAACATCACAAAAATTAACAATTACATTCGGTATTTATTTACAGCAATTTATTTTTAATTTGTAGAGCAAGCAAACTACACCACTGATAAACAATAACAAGTCGTAACCTTTCTTACCTCCGAAATAACAAATTTGGGTTGGAATTTTCATTATCTTTACAATCTATACACTGTCGCACCATTGTTAATTGTTTTTTTATAGTTTTTGCACAAAAAAACACTCAAAATTCCTCAAAATCGCCAACTAGAAGCAAATAAACACGAGCACAAAGGATATTTGGCAACAGAGCTCAAACTACCGGCTGATTACAAGAATGAATGAAATCGTAAATTCTTCGCGTACTATTCAGTTGCTCTGCTTTACAGAGTTGCCACGTGTACTTCATAAATAAATTATGATTTGGTGAAAAAAGTAACTAAAAAATATCTTGGGCATATCGTTTTATTATTATTAGAAATTAGTACCATCACCTAAGTTATATTTTGCTTTAAAACGGTAAAAAATGCCGTATCAATGGAGGAATCACAGCGGAAGTTTGGCATTATCGATATCTGCAAATAATGATGTTTGATCGCTTGGAAATGTAAACAGTTTTATCTCCTCCTTTTCTAGATCTGTGGTTTTGACATGCTGCAACAACTGTACCATATGGTCCATTAAGAATGGCACTTCCCATATTATGCGATTTCGGGAAAAACAGCTTTAGATTTTGAAACAAGAAGATTTTATGCTGATTACAATGCCTGTTAGTTTCTGAAACAAAATGGCGTTTGAAAGTAATAATGTTTTTATCAAAAAGCCCTCGTATGTAGTGCAAATAAAATGTCACAATAATGAGGTCTGATAGTTCGAGGATCAGGGCGACGCCTCGCAGGATAACGTCGGACCACAATTATAGCTTTGCCAAAACTTTCATAAAAAACTTCCAAGAACGTCTTGCACTTCGCCATTTGGGAAACGCATTTTGACATGAGAATGACGTTTTCAACAACATTTTTTTTAACTGGTACTTAGTTTACGAAGCTGATTCCAAAATATAAATGCCATTCTTCATGGACTCATCTTTGATCAGTGACAGGGATTTGATCATTTAAAATTTCATTTCACAATGGCGCTTGACCGCAATTTTAATAGTTAGAAACTGTCAATTATACGTCAAAAAGTGACCTCTCGGTCTATATTGAACACTTCAAGGGTCTTTGAGTAAAAATATTTTATAAATGATAAATAATATCATGATGAATGCAAGCAAATGTTTGTCCTCTTTTTTGACGTAAACACTGCTGTCGGTTTTTCACAATCACCTATTTAATCTAACCACAACCAAACTCTAAAAAATGTTTGTTGGATCGTTCAATCGTTAAATGACTTCAATAAAACTTCAAAGTGAAATAGAGTAGTCTAGAAGTTGTAAATAATTATGTTATCACCATGTATAAATACCTTAACTAGTAGTATTTATAATTGTTTAGTTTATTTTGTTTGTTATATCAATTTTTTATTAAATAATATAATTTTTTGATAAACTTTGTATTAATTCATATTTTAATATTAGGTACCTACTTACCTTGCTTTTGTGTATGTGCTGATGTTGATATTCTGAGTCGAATTCCGGTTCTGAAAAGTAGCTGGGATCTTCAAAATGTCCAACGCCACCAGCAATACCGATCCCTGCCATTGGTAGTCCGCCAGACACGTCTGCCGATTCGAAAAGGCGTAACACGGACCTGTCCCTGATTTCTCTCAAATGAGACCTGCCAAACCAATATAATATTTTAGCGCATGCGCACCCTGAATACTTTGTTATCAGAGGTGGGATAAGGCAATGTTGGCCGAATGAAACAGTGAGATTTTCAATGGAGCAGTTCACCAAATCTTAGAAATAGAAGCTCTTTATGACGTTTTAATTGGAAAGTGTGGCTTCGCAAAATCTAGATCGAAGGCTAACAATCAATAGTTGGGAAATACAGTGTTTCCCAAATGTATCTTACATATGTTGCTATATTGGAAACCGTTATAGGTACAGGGTTAGTTGAATTAGGAGAGTTTCAGTTAATTTTATTATCTGCCTTAAGCTATGTGCTATGTAATCTCGAAACACTCTGAAAAGTCCGCTTCTGGGGCCTTCAATACCCTACCGAAGCGGTCTTTTCATTAAAAATCAAGTAAATACGTTGGTTGTGAAAAAATATGCGTCGAATTTTTGGCGGAATGATATCGAAGAATCAATGCAGTGGGAGAATACGGATTATCATCGTGGTGAAAAAACAGACAATTGTTTTTCCACAATTCTGGCCTTTTGAGACGCATACCTTCACGCAAACACCGCATAATGCTCAAATAATACTCTTTGTAAACAGTTTGTCCCGGCGACAGGAATTGACAATGTACCCCTCGACTATAATCGAAGAAAATTGTTTTTAACGATTTTCCTGACCCTGGCTCACCTCTGGCATGATATTCGCTGGATTGATCGGTGGTTTCTGGGTCTTAAGCATAGATCCAAGTCAGAAAGCATTGTTTCAAAGATAGTAACACGACGCTCTTTTTCAAAAATTGAGCTTTTTGAGCACCAAACGACATTTGAGTTTTTTCACACCCAAATCGTCTTTCAAAATATTTGGAACTGGTCCAAATGAAATGCCAAAAATGTCAACAACACGTGTATTCATCAGTTGATGTTTTTGGTTGTCTTAATTTGGTTCGTTTTCTTTACTTTCCGACCCTCTTTCAATATTTTATACCCTTCGTCTTGATAGAGCCTGTTCAACGAAAGCCTTCTGCAACATTCAGAGTGTTTTAGCAACAAAAATTTCATTCGGGAAACAAAATACACTATCAACTTTGACACATATGTCAAAGACAACTTAACCAAAGAAATATTATTATTTTTTGATTCGTATAGTTTTACTAGTGTCGGTATGTAAAACTTTATAGCCTGAAGAAGCGAGGAAAAGTCGTGAAACGTTGCTGAAGAAACCAAAACCGTCTCTATCTCCTACAACAACAAGATATTCCATCCTTAACTAACCAAGGACAAGATTAGTTCTCAAATTGTCACATTAGGTTGTCATTCATTATCGGAACTGGTGTGGTCAACGACAAATCCACGTTTTCTGGTTGTAAACAAGAAATATGCCTTTAAATTGCTTTATTTTGTTTTTGTTGCGACAACCTGTATATACAGGGCGTTTCATAATATATGCGAATATCACCGGAACGGCTTATCGTTCAATTTTTTTTTATATTCATAATTGGTGAAGATTTTGAAGCGGGAATGAGTGTTTCTCTCCCCAATTTCTACACCACTGGAAAAAGTACGGTTGTAAGATACCCATTTGAACCGCCAATGTTATCTACACAAAAAAGGTACTCTCGGTCATAAGCTCTAAAGTTGACCGTTTTCGAGGAACATCAACTTGTTGAATATAATGGTCAATTTTTTGAATTTCAAAATTACAAAAAATAAAGGAAAGTTGTCTTTTCAAAATTCTCCAAACCGTAAAGTACATGTTTTGTCTTACTTGAAGCGGTACATCTTCCAGCAGTTTCGTCAGTTCTTCTTCTAGAAATTGTCGATAATCTGCACCGTTTAATCTGTATGGTAAAAAATGTGGTCCTATCAAATGATCACCGATGAAGCCAGCCCAAACATTCACGGAAAATTGTTGCTGATGATGGCCTTCTGCAATTTCATGTGAATTTTCTCCAGCCCATATGTGGCTATTGTGAAAATTCAAAATACCATCTCTCGAGAAAGATGCTTCTTCGTAAACTGAGGATTTTGAGCTATTTTGTCTTGCATCCATCTACAAAAAGCCAATCTTAGTGGGAATCTCTTGGCAATAAGGCTTGTACTCTTTGGATATGGTAGGGATCCAAACTTGTCTTTTCAAAATTCTCCAAACCGTCGAGTGAGGTTGGTTTAAGTTGTGAATAATTTTTCTGGATCTTGTGGTCGGATTTTGTTCAACTTCGTGGAGGATAGCCTCTTGTAGGGGAATTGCAGCTTCCATAGACCGCCCATTATCAGCAGTATTATTTTTAAAACTTCCATTTTTCCATAGTCGTGTGTGAATGTGTTGAAACAAGTTATGGTGTGGTATTTGGCAATCAGGATGTCTTTCTTGATACAACCTCTTTGCTTCTGCCGAATTACTGCTCGCCAAATTTACGTTTTGCAGGTATAAACTTAATTTTTAATAAACAAAGAACAAACTAATTGTTCTTTTGACAGGAGGTAACTTTTGTTTGATAATTTTTTACTAAATATAGTAAACAATCAAATTACTTAATTTTAAGTCATGTGTCAAATTTCATCCAATCATCTCTGGATTACAGCGATAATACCCTACATGTGGTGTTTTCAGTTTGGTGTTTTTTTTTATTAAAAATTAATTAAACTTCAAACTGACAACTGGTTTAAAAATGTCGCGAAGATCTAACGATGCAATTAATGATATTATATCTAATAATATACCAAAAAATACAATCAAATCAAAAAAATATGTATGGAAAATATTTCTCGAGTTTTGTGCGACCAGAGAATACGAACTGAATGCTGAAACGAGTTTGCATAATTTGGCTAATATATTGAAAGATTATGGGGTAAATATGAGAAAAGCTGACGGAACTGAATATAAAGAAGCAACTGTAAAAACAATTTGGAATACTACGAGTAGGCTACTCCAGGAAAAATACTTCAATGACTTCAAAATTGTATTCGACCCGTTTACCAGTGTGATATTCAAACATGCCCGAGATGCAAGAAATGCAAAACGTAAAAGATTACAGCAGGATCCAAACAAACGAAAATGCAGTTCATCAAGTTTGAGTTCAAGTGATTTGGCTAGAATCATTGGATTATGTGATGACTGTACACCAGAAGGTTTACAAAAAAAAAATTACCATATTGTAGCTGTTGAGTTAGCTTGGCCAGGTGGTGAACCAGCTGATTGCCTTATAGATTATTTCACGATTTTTTTTTTTTTTTATTATAACATATACCGAATTTTTACAATCTACTTCACTTATAGAGTATTTAGTAAAAAAGATGTAAGTTGAAACTTGAAAGCGAAATGCACATTAGCATTGGGCACCAAACTTCACATCATTGTGGAAGGAGGTCTTCTGGCCATATTTTGTTCAATCTGCGGTTGACTGGTCCGCCTCTATATAAATTGTCGATATGGTGGTTTGGATGGTGAGTAATTCTGTTTTGGTAGTTCATGGTTGTTGTTTTAATTACGTCGGTGATGTAAGGAATTTCGAGGTCTTTATGGAGAGTCTGATTAGAGACGTACCAAGGGGCACTTGTTATTGCTCGCAATGCTTTAGACTGGAATCGCTGGATTATTTTAATTCTGCTCGGTTTTGCACATCCCCATAGCTGTACTCCATATGTCCAAATAGGTTTTAGCATGGCTTTGTATACTAGCAGTTTGTTTTTGGTCGATAACTTTGATTTTCGCCCCATCAGCCAGTACATTTGTTTGAGTTTGATGTCTAGTTGGTTTCTCTTTTTTTGGATATGTTTTTCCCAGGTTAGCCTTCTATCTAGGTGTAAGCCTAAATACTTTACATCTGATTTGATGGGGATATGAGTCCCATCAATTGTGACAGGCGGGCAATTATTGTGACAGGTTGAGAAAGTCACTTGTACTGATTTAGTATGATTTAATTTAATTCTCCATTTTTTGTACCATTTATTTAATTGATCTAGGTGACTCTGCATATTTCTGGAGCTTGTGTTTGGGTCTCTACTGATTGAAATGACGGCCACATCGTCCGCGAAAGCTGCGATCATTGTATCTTCTGTTTCTGGGAGGTCACTTGTATACAAGAGATAAAGAAGCGGTCCAAGGACACTTCCCTGAGGCACACCGGATTTGACAGGCTAATGAATTGATATTGCTTCTTTGTGTTTGACCGAGAAGTACCTTCCATTTAGATATGACTTTAATAACATGTAGAAGTTTTTGTTGAACATATTTTTTATTTTATAAAGTAACCCCTCGTGCCATACTTTGTCAAATGCTTGTGATACGTCCAGGAATACACCGTTGCAGTATTAGTTATTTCACGATTGAGAAAAATAATGATGGAACGCCAATCAACAGAATTGAATACAATCCAATATTCAGTAAAACATGCCAAGAAGGATCGAAAAGTTGTACAAATAGTAAGTGGCTTGTTCCAAATATTGCAAAGGAAAGTGCATGCCCTGTTCGGTTGTTCCATAAATTATTGTCCAAAAGGGGGAAAAATATTACTTCCAGTCGCCTATTCTTGAGACCAAATCGTTTCTGGAAATCCGAAAGTGACACATGGTTTGACAATATATCGGTAGGCAAGAACACAATTAATATGTGGACCAAATCATCCGCGCAAGCTATTGGTTTGGACACTAAGTGTAAAAAGATATCCAATCATTCGAACAGATCAACTGCAGTTAGCCATTTGGCAAATAAAGGAATTCCTGAACAGCAATTAATAAAAATAACAGGACATAGCAGCTCTACTTCAATTAAACCGTACTTGAATATTAACCAAGAACGCCATGGTGAAATAATCAACACCATGCGAGGAATTTCTTCAACAGTGGAAATTAACAATCCGTCAACTTCAGCAAACTCTTCTTCCCATTTACCATTTACCAATTGTACTTTTCACAACTGTAGTTTTAAATAAAAATGAATAATATTTGTTTGATTAAAACTAATACATTTTGTATTGAAAATTATTAAACGTCAGATTCACAATCACATTTTTGATATCTACAAAGTAAAAAATTATCTTATCGAATACTCCTCGGGCCTTGATAAATACTCAAAATTTTGTCATAGAGAATCCTTCAAGCGAGTTGCTTAAGGATAATAGACCTCGGCCTGCGGCCTTGGGCTATTATGAAGCAACACGCTTTCGGCATTCTCTATGACAAAATTATCTCGGTATTATCAAGACCCTAGGGGTATTACTACTGAAAACAGTAAACTTTAGAGCTTCTGACCACGAGTACCTTTTTTGTGTAAATAACATTGGCGGTTCAAATGGGTATCTTAAAACCGTACTTTTTCCAGTGGCGTCGAAATTTGGGAGAAAAACACCCACTACCTTCAAAATCTTTACCAATTATGAATTTAAAAAAAAAATCTTGGACAAAACATACAATAAAGGGTTCCGGAGATAAAAAAGGATTTTTGTTTTCAATTTTAACTCTGTCTCGAAAATGGTGAATTTTAGAGAGTAAGTTACTAGAAACTTTTTTTCATATTTTTCTCTTTTTCTCTCTCACATCCTAAAGTCCTGCGCATATGTTATGACACACCCTGTATAGATATAAATAATTTTTAATTCAGTAGTAGTATACTTATTAGTTACCCACCTTAGGTCTTCCAGTTCGTAGAACATATCCTTAGACGAGTCGTGTATGTAAATTTTCACATTGGGCGAATCCAGATATTCCATGGTAAGCTGTTTCGGGAACGAGCGCACGAACAACGCCTTTACCGTATCTATGCTGGTTATTTCGTTAGGCAGCAATGCCCTTTTGGTCTCAGTGCGATACTGTAGGAATACTAATCCTACAACAATATGATACGACTTTCAATTAGAATAAAATGAACAAAAGTAGTGATGGATTTAGAATATTCTATTCTATACATGTATCGAGTGGGAATGATGGGATGTATTAGGGCAATTTTAAGTAATAACACATATTAAAAGTTCGCGAAGAGGATAGGGTTGTCATACTTGAAATTTTCTAAAAGCGGGACAAAGGAGAAATGCGCCGCAGCCAAAAAACTTTTCGAGGTTAACGGCGTTATATTAAAAGTAAAGATTTTATAGAACAGAAACCTTTAAAATACGGTTAAATTTTTAATTTTCTCTTTATAAATTCATTACAACTGAAGATCAGAAGCAAAACATTCCAGTATAGTTTCAACAGTTAACAGAGGCGTTCGTAAATAGTGGAAAAGGGGTAAAAATAAGAACATATTTCCTAAATAAACTTATTCAAAATATGGAATAATTTTCCGTAGTTGTGATAGCAAATAACCTAAAAAATGTCACATAGAATAAGTGGTTTGACACAGGCGTTCACAAATAGTGTAAAAACGGGTCAAAAATACTAGAAAAATTGGCTAATTATATAGTTTTGATATAAGATATAGGCTACTAATGTCATTGTCAGATGGTAAATCATCAACGAAATCCTTGTAAGCCACTTCCACTATTATTAACCCCTAGCCAATCTACTTCGGAAGACTTTTCAGAAGAATCTGAACTGATTTTTATTCTTTTATATTTGTTTAAAAGTTAAACTGTTAAGCCATTAAACGAAATAGTTATTTGAAAGCGAGATACGAAAAATAGGGTTTCCCAATATTATGTTTCACACAATATTCTTCCTAATTTTGAATATGTTGTTATCGTTCATAATTCAAGTTAAAAATATAAAAAACTAGATGAAAACATCTGTTCTATATATATTTCTAAATCATCAAATTTGTTACTTCCGTTACGTCCTTAATATTCTAAAAAGTGGAAAGGAATAATTATTAGATTCCAATGTCCAACTCAGAGAGCGAAGTACCAAGTGACATTGAGGAGAGGAAGCGGCTCAATCTACTCTATCTACTATTATTGAAAGACAAAGAAGTCAAAAACCAAATATATGATTTGGCGAAAAGAAGGTTCAACATTTATGGAGTTTATATTTGATGTTAAGAACCGAATTGTCCTTAAAATGAAATATTGACATTAAAAAATACAAAAATTTACTGGCATTTTTAGAAAGTTTTCTGGGGGGCTTTATTGGAATCGATCGCAAATATTTACGTGCACGCAAAGTTGAATTAATTTGTTCGTATGCGCAACTTGTTTTGGGCGAATAGCTTTATTTGAAATTGCAATTAAACGTGTGCATAAAACCAATCAAATGTTTGGATTTTATGAAATTTTCAATGACGTATATTTGTTATTGGTTTGGTGTTTTAAGGTTAGAATTTTTTAAATTGTTATTAGGTTTTCGTGATTGTTTTTATTAGTATTTTATTTAATACTCCCTAATCTGTGAATTTATTGTTGTGTAAAGCATAAATATGAGTTGCCGGGAGAACAAAAAAAAAAGCGCTCTGCAAACGCAAATGCGGAAATTGCTGTGAGGCAAATTTGGGGCAAATTTCTCTATGGAATCGTCAAAAAAACTGTGGCAAGAGGTATCGAATATATCAAATTTTTAAAAAAACCTTGGTCACTTAAAGTAAAAGCATCAAACCCCGGCCTTATAATGCGGTTTTCATTATATAAAATCTCCGCCACTTCAAGACCAGCCAATACCTTGTTATTAATTAAATTATTAAAATTAATGTTTAAAAAATAAACAAACTGAAATAACTCAAAAAGTCAAAAGCAATCAATTTTGTTCTATCTAAAATTAAAATCTGGTTATACCTAAGGGTCTCTCCAAAGTTTTGCTCGGCGTCCTGACTACTGGCAGTGAACTTCGTTGTTTACCACCACGTCTGAAGCCAGTTGAGCTTGTTTCCACCTCCGACATAATTCCTGGATCATCATCAAACAACATAGCATTTGATGAAGGCAGGTAACCACGGAAATGACCCTGAAAATAAAATAGAAGTATTATTTAAGCAAGTTTTTAACATTGTGCTATTAAAATGCTAGTAAATACAAAACTTTGAAGTTGCCAATAAAAAAAATCTTGAATTAAGAATATAGAGAGTTTATCAGTTACATTTTGAAAAAAAAAACACAATTGATTCAAGCTAGAAATTACAGCAGTTTCTTTTTTAGATATGCACCTTATTGTGCTAGTAAGTAGTAAGGTTGACCTCCATAATTATACATGATCCATCCCCAACCACAACGTCAACATAACATTATCTGAGTGGGATATCAAGCTACCCTCAGAGTATCTTGGATGGAAGCTGGAGATGGTAGAACGAAAAATCAGTAGGCCTAATCGAAAACAACTCATCATAGTGAGTTAAGTATCAAGAGAAACTGGGAAGGAGTATCGGGTCCGCCATCTAACGTTTTTTTTTTCAACTAGTGCTAATTTCGTGAAGGGTAACACTTAGCTCATGTCTGATTTGACAGATAATTAGTTTTATCCTTCCGCTGAACGAATATGGTTGTGTATACGCTTGAACAACGCTGGGAAATATTGCGACATTACTTTGAAAATCATGGTAATGTTGCAGAATGTGTGCGAAAATTGCGTACGGATTTTGGAAGAAGAGAAGCACCGTCAGCTCCGTATGTTCGTTATCTCGTGAAAAAAGTGAAAGAAACTGACATCCTCATCGATAAACCAAAGCGTGAAAAGCCAAAAACAGTGCGTACACCCGAGAATATTGCTGCTGTGGCAGAAAGTGTGCGTGAAGCGCCATCAACATCAATTCACCGTCGGTCGCAACAATTGAACATTTCGGGGACATCATTGAGACGAATTTTGCATAAAGACCTTGGTATGACGCCATACAAAGTCCAATTGGTTCAGGAGTTGAAGCCAACTGATCCTCCAATGCGTTTTCGCTTCGCTCAGTGGGCCTGCGATCGACTTACAGAAGATTCCGATTTTGCCAAAAAAATCATATTTTCAGATGAAGCTCATTTTGATCTTGGCGGGTATGTAAACAAGCAAAATTGTCGCATTTGGGGCACAGAAAACCCGCACGCATACATTGAAAAGCCGATGCACCCAAAATGAGTCACTGTTTGGTGCGGATTTTGGTCCGGAGGCATAATTGGGCCATTTTTCTTCGAAAATAAGCAAGGAGTGGCCGTTACAGTCAATGGCGATCGTTATCGGGCCATGTTGAACGAATTTTTGTTCACAAAAATTGAAGAGGAGGATATTGGCAACATTTGGTTTCAACAGGACGGCGCTACGTGCCACACAGCCGAAGCTACACTCGATGTTTTGCGCCCTGTTTTTGAAGATCGCATTATCAGCCGCAGAGCTGATGTCGTTTGGCCACCTCGGAACTGCGATTTGACACCGTTGGACTATTATATTTGTGGGGTGCCGTCAAAGATAAGTGTTACGCCGACAAGCCAGAGACAATTGACGCTTTAAAGGACAATATTCGTGAAGCCATTGGTGAAATACAGCTGCACACAATCGATAATGTGCTTAAAAATTGGACCGATCGTGTAGGCTACTGCATGGCCAGCCGAGGCAGCCATTTGAATGAAATTATTTGTCATTATTAACCGGAAGGATTGTACTTTCAAATAAAAAAAGAAATTTGAGAAAATATTCAGCAGTTTTTCTTTTATAGCATTTTCAAAAAAAAAAAGTTATCTGGCAGATCCAATACTTCCAACCCCAAAGAAAATACGATAGGTGGTTTGCAGAAGACACTAAGACTAATAAAATGACAGAGAGTATTCGGGTCTGGAACGAGTTCCCAGCGTCTTTCAAGTGGATTTTGTTTACGCCATTGCATTGGATGGTTGGTACTACCTAATATGGCGAAGAAATATTGCCATCCACTCTTATAACCAGCTCTTTTGCCTTCAGCCCTAATGTGGTAAGGAACTGCTTATAACCAAAAATAACAATTTTGGGCTAATTTAGATTCCTGGACACTCAAAAATAAGAGGAACTGAGCAAGCAAACAAGTTAACAAGAGAGGGGGCGACATAGTTTGAAGCATTTTGTGGCTAGAAAGAGATGCGTAAAATAAAGAAACTGACAGAGTAGCACTATGACCACCAAACCATTCCTTGGTAACTTCAATAAGCAAGTTTTGTGCTAGACAACGTCAATAAAACCCATGCATAGAAGACGATTATGTTCCCGTGACTAAGTAATGTTAGAATTTTGTGGAGAATCAAACAAATTAATAATATTTTCAGAAATAATATCCGGTTGAGCTCAAGGCTCAATAAAATATAGTATTTTTATTATTCCCAATCCAACTAACCTTTTTAGCACTATCAAAACACTGATAATACGGCCAGTTATTTCCCGGATGTTGTAGCATAATCTGCAAATTAAGCGGTCTGTCTTCCTTCAGCAAATATGAGCTTTCATAGAATTTATGAAAAGCACGATTTTCAATTTGATTTACACAGTCCACGTTGTCGCCTTTTCTAAACGAATTAACTTTTAACAAGGCGTCGTCAGTTTGATTTGACGGTACAGACGTCGTCGACGCCGTGGCCGCCGCCGGCGGAAGAAAAATTACATTATTAGTTTCACTTTTCCCTATTTTCATGATTTATTTATTTTCCTTATTCGTTAGCTACCGGGAATTAATAATATAACATTTTCTCTCAATATTCTTTCATTTTTTCACCAAATATTTAAAAAATTACACAATGTTTAATAACAATTATTATTGTATTACATAAGTAAGCCGACGAGCAACTGACCAGTGTCAGTTTTGTTTTAAAATACTTCTCTAATTGATGAGGTCATATAATTTAGTTTAAATTAAGTAAATTGTTATACAATGTGTCCATGGATAGAGTCTGGAAGAGAAAAACCAATACCAAATTTACGATTACTATACAGGGTATATCAAAAATAACATTTTTAATGATTTTGATTTTTTTGTTTTTTTTTTTAATTTTATGAAAATATTTTCAAAACCGTGATTTATTACACCAATTGTGCAAAAAACACTAATAATTTTTTTTCTCAAAGTGGTTAATTCCATAGCTACTATCAAAATTAAAAAAACAAGAAAATCTAAATCATTAAAAATATTATTTTTGATATACTCTGTATAGTAATCGTAGATTTGGTATTTGAATTTGTAGTTTTGACACAAGCAGACGTTTTTATAAAGAATGACTTTTTCTTCTAAATCTACAAATAAAAAAGTTTTTCTTCTTCCAAACTCTATCCAATGTGTTCAGGATCTAAACTCTATCGTGGACACATTGTATGTACAAAAATAAATAATATACATATGCGGGCGAGGGCGTCTTTTTATGAAGTTCGTTTACGACTATCGCCCCGGATAGTTACAGTCCGACAAGTTTATACAATTTATGATGAACTCAGCACGACAGCCTTTAAGGAAAGAAAACTGCAAAGTTCATACCGGTAACTCAAAAGGCGTATTTTTGTTCGAACGATGGAGAATTGAATGCAAAGATAATGACAAAAATTGTTTCTTATATTCAAAATTTAATCTATTAATTTATTTACCTCTAAATCCATGGTTCTAGAAAGTGGTCCTCCTTGTCCAGCCATGGCCATTAAATACTGCTGATCAGCCCCAAGGGTATGGCGTCTGGGGTCGTCTCTACGCGTGTTCCGGTTACGACCTCTCACCTCGCCACCCTCATTATCGCTGCGAACTGAAAGAAGAAGAAATAAAATCAGTGTCAAACAATTTTTAGAAATGCCAATATATATACAAATAAATATTCTGTAAAATACAGGATGGCCGTGGATGGAGTGCACAAGAAGGAAGAATTCTTTATCGGGTTTTGTTCATTTTTCTTCTCTTTGGAGGCACTATTTATACGTACCTACATATTTTATATTTCAGATCTTCTAAGCCAAGTTCTTGTTATGCTGCATGTTGTAGGTTATCTTATATCAAAACTATATATAAGTAGCCAATTTTTCTGTTATATTTGGAAAAATTTTTTTTTTTTCGTTTTTAACCCTTTTTCGAACGCCTGTGTGAACCAGTTCATTTATGTAACATTTTTAGGTTATATTCTATCACAACTACGAAAAATTATTCCGTATTCCCAATAAGTTTAGGAAGTATATATGTTTTTATTTTGACCCCTTTTACACTATTTACGAACGCCTATGAAAACAAGTTATTTATAACACATTTTTTAGGTTATATTCTATCAAAGTTATAAATAACTAGTCAATATTTCTGCTATGTTTAAGAAATTCGTTTTTTCTAACCTTTTTACCCCATTTTACACTTTTTCTAATGCCAATGTGGTCTAATTATTTAGGTTAAATATTTTAGGTTATGTTTAATTAAACGTACAAAAAATTATTCAATATTTCGGATAATTTTAAGACCTATGATTTTTTAATTTTTGAACCCCCTTTTAAACCCCTTGCCTACGCTCAATCTTAATCACCACCTATAAATATCCTGTAGTATTTTCGTACCAAATGTGGTTAAAATCCGTTAAGTGGATTTTGAGTTATCACGGATACAAATTTTTTCTGACCTTTTTATAGAAGTTTCACGGACGCCTATGGTACATTTTTTTAAAACTACTTATTTATGTATAAAATGACCAAAAACAAGTATTTCCGGTGAAATTAAAGAAAAAAAATTTTTCCACGCACAGGCACAGACGACGTCACACTCCCTCACCTACTTGCGCACAACCGAGGCGATATCCTACCTAGAGAGTTATTGTATCATGCCACAATCATAATATCCCCTTTTTCGTTTCTATAAACAAATATAAAGCCAGATTCTATATAGCATTTCAGCTCTTCGGTGTTATAATAATGTCGTGCTGACAGGTAACCACAAAGCAAGTGTCAAACTACATTGTAAACAACACAAACTTAAAAATTTCTGTATAATATGGTAGCTGAACCTAGAGAATCATTACCAAATATTCCATATTTCCAATCGAAACTAAGACCAATAGACCAAGACCAATCGAAATTATATCTAAACCTCAAGGATGAGGTAGAGATAACCAATTATGAGTATGAACAAAAGCCTCATGATGCTCCAAAATTTGACGATCTAATAATTCCAATCCTCCCACGTATCGAATCCAAAGTTATTGAAACACCTCAAACTACAATTGTTGAAGAAGAACAGAAATTAGAACCAAAGAGAGTAGTGAGACAGAGCATTACAGACATATTCCGCGAATATGAAAATGTTACATTCATCATTAAATTTGATCGGTCGCTATTATCTGAAGAAACAGATGAAACTAAAGAAGTCATTCATAAACCAGTGTCACTCGAACATTTCGAGAACTGTTTATGTATGTTGGAAGAAGCCTTAAGAACGAAACTTCAAGATACAGGAAGTTTTCGGGAGATTCCGATACTAAAACAGCGGAAACGTCGGAAAATCGTTACCATAGCCAGAGGAAGTTATTCACCGGTCGATTATAGTTTGCTGCAAACCAATCAAAATTTCTTGAAAAGAATTACTGTGATGAATGTTTCACGACACATCACTGTTGATAAGTTCACTAGAATCAAAGCATCGCTAACGCAAATTCGATATTCGAGTTCATTAAACAGTTTTGGAGACCACAATGAGTTCACTAAGAAATTAGAAGAAACTGAGTCCAAATTGTCTACGATAAGTGATGTGGCACCACCAACAAATTCTACAAGCCAAATATTAACTAAAAGTATGATGGATGAAAATGGAAATGTTATTAGCAGAAGTAAAATTTGTATTTGCAACAGAAATAGAACAATTGCAATTTGCTGTTATGGGACGAGATTTGCTGTTTATAAAGACAATAATATGGTGATCCTTAAATAATGCCTGTATTCTAAATTCCTTTGTCTAGTATTTTTGTTCGGCATACTGTGATTTTGTCTATTGTATAATCACGAGTACCTAATGGATTATATTCATAAATTACATAAGGCATTTCATTAACAATTTGGGATCAGATAACTAGAGAGAGACTACAGACTTTTGGTTTCTCTTATCGTTTGGTCAACTTCTTCCGATCATATCTATTCGAACGATTACAGTTTGTAGAATATGAAGGCTTTAAGTCTTTTGTTTTTCCTTCCAGCTCGGGGGTTCCACAGAGCTCCAATCTCAGTCCTTTGTTGTTCAATATTTTCATTAATGACCTAATTGAGTCTTTTACGTGTGGTAGGCTTGCTTATGCTGACGATCTTAAGATATTCCAGCCCATTAATTCCCTGAATGATTGCGATCATCTGCAGAGTAATTTGAACACTCTATGTGTACCTGGTGCACGGACAATCGTTTAGAAGTCTAAATGCAAGATCGTTAGCTATTCCAGACTAAAGAACGCATTGAATTTTGATTATCAATTGAACAATGAGTCCTTGGAAAGGCTCAGCGAAATTAAAGATTTGGGTGTTGTTTTCGACAGTGAATTTACATTTATCCAGCAGACCGTCAGTGTAGTATTGAGCGCAAATAGAATGTCGGGTTTTATTATTAGGAATTGTCGGCAATTCAACGATGTTTTCACGGTTAAGCTTTTGTTAGATCTAAACTGGAATTTGCCGCAATTATATGGAACCAATTCACCAAGCAGATTTAAGTAAATATTTAATAAATATTGGCACCGCGGGAAAAACTAGGGGTTTTAATAATGATTGGTACAAAAAGTTTGATTGGTTAGCTGGGAGCGCGGAGTTAAAAAATTATTTTGTTGGCCTTGTCACTCAACATTTTGTATTGCCTCACAACCCTCAGGACTCACGGGCCGCCACTGCATTTAACCATATAAAATTACAAAATAGTGCGACCCACTGTATAGTTCTCGATGTAAAGAAATTTACCAAATTCACCATCTCAAACAATTCTGAGTACCTATAGGTCAACAACAGTAAGTTGCCTCCAGGTCCCTAAGATAATGAGGGCGGCTCATCAAATCGACGACTACGTCCATGGAGTACACAATATAGAAATGTAATTAGATTGTTCTATCACGAATTCAATTTGCTAATTGCAAATTGGTAACATGTGTAGATAGACTTATACACATATAATAATTCTATCTTGTGAGCTGCTGGGTCAGAAATTATTCAAACAACTTAATGAAGCTGTTTTTGATTAAGTTTACACATGACGTGACGAACTTTGATGTTATACGTGTACCGCTCTTTTTGATTTTATGCAGAAATTAGTCATTCTCAATTGTTTTATTTGTTTTTACTTTTAATGTAGTCCATGTTACAGTGGATTCTCATTTAATCTTGCAATAACCAAGCTACAACTTTGGAGTTGCTATTGCAGGACAGCTGAAACACTAATTACTATTTTATCTTCTTGAAATCAGTGAAACGTTACAACCAGAATATTTGATGAGAAACAAAAACAAATGCGTGAATAAAGTCATTTTACAATAATCAATTACTCAAATTTGATTAAAAACAGCTGCAAAATTGTTGAGTATTCGACTTTCGTGGAATGCGTGAAAATATTTTAAACTGCGGTCAATAAAAGAAAGAAATTGAAGCTTCTCAAAGAAAACTGCAAAATTAAGACACAAGAATTAGGACTAAAGTAACGGGTAGGCAAATTTGAGGTAGGAATTGAGCTGTCATCCTTTGACATTTATTTAGTAAAAAGTTGGGAAATTTTAACCATGAACGCTACACTCTTGAACAAAGAATTTAAAATTGCCTTACAAATGCAATGAAATTGCGGGTGCAGAGGCTGCAGAATTCTTGCTTGAGACTGATCTTTGGTGTAAGAAGATCTCAAAGAATTAGCCACACTCTCTCCTACGTGAACTGGCTCAATATGGAGAACAGAAGATATCTGCACTCAGCCTGCCGTTATTACAGCATACTGCGACACAAAACTCCACCTTACTTATATAGAAAACTGAGATTTAGAACTGACATTCACAGTTTTAATATTCGTCGTAGAGATGCAGTATCTATTCCTGCCCATTCTACGGAATTGTTTAAGAGGTCGTTCTCCTATCAGATAGCTAAATGTGTCAATGAGATGCCTGCTCAGTGTAAGAATTTGTCTAAGTTACAGTTTAAAAAAAAAAACTTTATGGCGGTTCTGCCGTTCTTCTTATTTTTTTTTTCTTTTAAATCAAACCCCGCGATACACTTTTCGTATTTATTATGTTTATTCTATTTACTGTGTTTATTTTATTTATTGTGTTTATTATATTTATTATTGTTTATTGTATCTATTTTGTTTCCTACATTTATTATATCTGATTATGTTTTACATAGATGTGTCATTAGGGGTAGTAGGTGTGTAAGAATGCCAATGAAGTAAGGATTTTGATAGTGTTGTATGTTTGTAATTTTAGTATTTATTGGGTTAGCTGAACAGACAACTATGGCCATTGGCAATGATTGAACTGAAACTCGCCCAATATAAAAAAAATAAAGGCCTTTATTAAAAAAATTATTAATTGTGAAAATTTACAATGAGCGTGAAGTTGCTGTTGTAAAACATGAAAGATTTATGTAAAATAATAATAATTTTAGATCTACATGAAGACTATTGTCTATTAAATTGGTGGTGAACAGCAGTTACGTCTACAAATCAAATCAAATCCGCAATAATTCGGGTATTTTTGCACGTATCCGAAGTTCAGTGATAAGCGCGTAAATAAAGTGAAGTTAACAGTGGCCTCTTTGAACATTTGCTGTTGTAGTGCTTTAAAGTGCTAGTGTTATTTGCATTTGTGTGTTTTTTGTTACCCTGTGGGGTTTTCCTGACGGAGGGGATCCACTTTGTTGTGGTCGTCGCGCTGAGTACCTGACATTAAACAAGAAGAGTGAACGAGGAAAACCAAGCGGTCCCCAGGAAGTTCAAAAATCATTCTATAACATGTTAGACATATCCGAAAGGTAGGTGCTAACATAATATTTAATATTTCGCATGATTGAAGTCACATAATCATCTACATTTTCTAAATAATTTTTTTACTTTAAATGCTCGGTAAATCGATACACTTGCCAACATGCAGCTGTATTATAACCTTTAAACTAATGTCTAATTTAAACTTCAGTTGGGCAGGCGGTCGTAGGCGTCGTAAAAAGGGAGTTTTATATGATTTAAAAAAAAATATTTTCAGCCTTAACAAAAATGTTGGAAAGTTTTTGAAAGGCGATTCTGTTAAATCTAATTTTTCTCTACATCCAGTTAAAATTTTTGTACTGAGTGATAGTTCACCCTGTATATTGGTGTCAATAAAACTGAATTTGTCAAAAAAAGTATGTTTTTTAGCCAATTTACGTCCTAACTTTAAATTTGCCCACCCTATCAACAAGGGTTTCTTCTACTGCAGACTTACCCCATTTTAGAAATTATAGTGAAATTATCAACAGCTTATTAAGAATTTTTTTCTCCAGAAATCGTTCGTAGTTGTGGGACACCCTGTATAAGAAAATAGGTGTACATGATTTGTTCTAAATAAACTGTAATACTTATTTAAAATAGGTTTATTGAATAGTAAACACTATGATAGCAAAGTTATATTTAAAATAATAGTACACATACTACATGATGTTAAATTTAGAAATTCGGTCAAGTTCCAAGTGGGTAGGTCGGTCTAATTTATCAATATTAAACGCTGAGTAAAAATAAGGTTTTATAAAATACAGAGAATTATAATATTTGTAGAAACCATTTTCCAGTACATTTCGTTATTTAATTTATATTATGGATTATGTATAAGCACAGTATAATAAATAATACAGTATTCTGACTTTCCGCTTGCGAGCCATTCTGCGTATTTCGTCGCGCATGCCGCCATTATGGGTTACAACGTCACAATAATCACATAGACGTAGATAAATACCATTCACTCCTGTGTTCAATATATAGTTCATTGTCGGCGTGTACGAGATAAATATTGTGTTTAAATCTAATTCTGTGTTTTGTGTTTTTGGTATAGTGTTCGTGAGAATTAAAAGGATTTTATTTTTATTAACGTGTCTTGGGATTCATACAATGAACAATCATGGAGGACATGTGTGTGCTGCAAAATGTTGTCCCAATAAGCGGTAAACTTGCTCTAAACATTTTTTTCGCTTCCCCACAGATCCTGTTAGTTGAATAATAAGTAAAAATAAAGATGAATACTAGATAATTTTACGTTTATAACAACTATTTGTATAACCGTAAAATATATATTACGAAATGGCAGTATCTAGTATGTTTTTAAACTAAATGAAAGTAAAACATAAACACAAGTTGCCTCGTGGCGAGATAGCATGATAACGCAATCAGCTAGAGGTTATATTATTGACAATATATATATGGCCCTTGTTTGACTAAAATTGCTGAGAACAGGATTCAGTTGATGCAGAATTCAGGCACACGGCTTGTATGTGGAATTCGTAGGGGTGAAAGAGGCTAGCAATAAGATTAAGGAAATCGGCTGGTTAAGAATGAAACAACGTCGGATTTTCATTCACTAATTTTGATTAATAAAAATCATCAGATGGAAATGGGCGGAATACTTATATGAAAGATTGAAGTGCCGGGGATCGGTGTATGATATGAATATTCCTAATAAAATTATCATTATGCCACCGCTAGACTCAACATCAATCTTTGAGCGGTTATTTTCCTATACGGTTTCAAAATATTACAACGCTCTACCGGAGAATATACAAAGTTTACAGGGGCTTTCGTTTAAGAGAAAAAAATATTTCTGAAATTGACAGCGATATTATTATGTACTTAAATATTTTTACAAAAATGAAAATACAGTACTGTGGTTAGAAACCGAAAACTATAATTATTCTTAGTCAGGACCTGACTTGTAACCCAAAATGGCGGCGGTATACGTCACTGTTTATTTCAAAGTGCCAACGTGGAGTCGGAATGCTGTACTTATTAATGCTGTGGTGTAGTTATCTTCCACTCATCTGTCTATGTCACGCACACTTCTACAAATTTGAGAAACAGCTAACTGAAAACTTTAACCCCTAAATGTTTTATTCCTCGTAAATTTTCGAAGTGATATGATCATGTCACATCAATCCTTCTGACATGAGTTGTTATAATATTATCATCAAAATTTAACGTCACATATTTGACATAAAAATTTTTGGCAAAAAAAAAACAATCAAAATCCTTCGTATTCAGACAAAAAATAACTATGCCGCAAAATAATAGTACATGCGACCTAACTCAATCAGAATCCGAAGAGGAATTGACTATAAAATCAGAAATAAACCATTCAAATTATCAAAGTGCGGAAAATTTGGAATATTACAATGAAGACCCAAAAATACTTGAAGTCTATGATCAGTTATTAAACCTAAAAGAATCAGAACAGAAATCCACAAAATCATCATCATCTTCCAATAAAGAGTCTACAATTGGTCATGGTTTATATTATCTAAAACAAGTTTGTAACAATAAGGAGTTGAAATTATATCCAGAAGTCAAATCATTGTATACAAAAACATCAGATTTCAACAAGAAAACAGCACTTATCGCTCAAAGAATTATCAACACACATTGTTCGCCGGACTCAAAAACTAGACGCAGAGTTCCGTCCAAACCCATATTGAGAGGAACCAGCCTGTTATTACCAAATCCTGCACAACACATTGAAATGATGAAACAGGTGCCTCAGAAGCTTAGATATTTAGACAAAGCTCCTGTCCGACCATTCTCAAGTTTGCATTGTTGCAAACGACCAAGCCTTAACGTTCCTAGAATCAGTAAACCAACGCAAGTGAGTATTATTCCAAAAACGGAAAGTATTTCAACAGAAACTGCTCAGCACGAATTACATTGTAGTGAAAACAGAGTTAGTCAAACATGTACTTTATCGCTTGGCGAGTCAAAGAAGACTCAAAGCCGCATTAGAAAGGGTAAAACTGTCGAAACAACTTACGAACCGGTTAGGATGAATAGTAAATATACGAATACAATAAGCGATAGTCAAAAAAAAGGAGAGCGAGCGACTCAGATGTATGAGCACATAACGAAAAGTGATTTGTTTTGTTTGGAATGGATTAATAAGAATTTGTTCCAGGCTCCAATGAATCCACATACTGTGATTGTGGATGAGAAGATCCGGGAAAGTAGTGAAATAACTTGTAAGTCGTCTGCCGAGTTTGAAAGGGAGTTAGAATGGGAGAAAAAGGCACTTTGTATATGATTCCAGCTTATCAGATTATTGTATTTACTGTATTGTCTTTGTTACAAGTACAATAATTAGGTTAAATTATGTTTGAACATGTGCTAAATAACAAAATAAACATATTATACAAAATATTACTCAACTTTGTGTTTTAGATATCCCTAAACCACATCTTTTATACAGGGTGTCCAAGATAAGAATGGGATAGCATTAGAAACGGTAGGAGGTACAATTTCGGTTAAATCAGAGAAAAGTTGTACAATTTAAACGCCTTTTAAATGGTGTTTTCAAAAGTAGAGTAACTTTAGCCGTTTTCGAGAATTTTTGAAAAAAACTAGTTTTTGCAATTTTCGTTTTTATTTAGTTCCGACGTTATTTTTACAGATATAAAAAAACTAAAAGAACTTTCTTATTGTTACTTTTTGAGGACAATAAGAAGCGTTTACAAATTTGCACTACGACGTTTCGTTTTCGAAAAACCATCATCAACTTCGCAAAAACATTCTTTCGTCGTTACAATTATTGATTATTATTTGCCAATTTATGTATCTCTCAGTACAACATTTTATTTTGTACGCGGTTTTTTAAATTTAGTAGAAATGTTTGTGCTTTTTGAAGATATTAAAAAAACGACTTTCTCAGATGCGTGTTTCACGCAAAATAAGTGCCATAAGTTTAAATAATTGCTAAAAATATTGAAAACCATTACCACCTATTTTTGAATTGAAAATGGATTTAAATTTAACAATAAAAATCCAGAGCCGTATTTAAAAAAACGAAGTTGATGATGGTTTTCCAAAAACGAAACGTCGTAGTGAAAATTTGTAAACGCTATCGTATTGTCCCCAAAAAATAACAATGAGAAAGTGCTTTTAATTTTTTATATCTGTAAAAATAACGTCAGAAATAAATAAAATCGAAAATTGCAAAAAATAGTTTTTTCAAAAATTCTCGAAAACGGCTAAAGTTACTTTACTTTTGAAAACACAATTTAAAAGGTGTTTAAATTGTACACATTTTCTCTAATTCAACCGACATTGTAACTCCTACCGTTTTCAAGATTTCAATGCTATCCAATTCTTATCTTGGACACCCTGTACAGGGTGGTCTAAATTGGATATTTTTGATAGGAAACATCGATTTCTAGAGGTATTAGAAGAAAATTAATCTACATGTCACAAGCTCGATTTTCAAACGAAATCAAATGCCGAAAACCACACCTCGATATCTTCAACCGTTTAAAAGATACAGGGTGGTTTTGACTTATGTGCATTTTTAACCTATTTTTAACATTATTTGAAAACATTAATAAAACAAAAGTTTCAAAAGATAAGTGGCAAGTATTATATATATTTGGAAAGGTAATTTAATTTCTAAAACGAATATGCAAAAATATACAGGGTAGTCCATAAGAAAAATTACAAGTTTATGTCATAGTTTCAACACCAGTCTTTAAAAAAAAACTAGAGACACCACTGGATTCCTCTCAAAAAAGTGCCTTGCGAATGTTTTCACAGAAACAAAAAATAATCATAAATAAATAAGTTACAGGGGTAGGTTGAAAATGCACAAAAGTCAAAACCACCCTGTATCTTTAAAACGGTTCAAGATATCGAGGTGCAGTTTTCGGCATTTGATTTCGTTTGAAAATCGAGCTCGTGACATGTAGGTTAGCTTTCCTCTAACTCCTCTAGAAATCGGTGTTTCCTATCAAAAGAGTGACCACGCTGTATATCATCGGGAATCAATTCGTTTCTAAAAAATTGCAAATAACGTTGACCTGTTAAATTGGCTTAAAAAAAATCAAAATGATTGGCGCAGTCGAATAATATCAACAGATTTCGCAAATAATAATAATAATAATAAATCGACTTTATTGCACTCATATAATTTGCCCAAAAATACAACAAAAAAATCTAATTCTATAATAATATAAAACAATACAATATAACAATATATGAATGCAGGGCGAAGTCTAGCCAAGGCTACTCTTACTTAACTCAAATATTCTTGGTATGATCCAAAATATACTAACCAATATCGTTACTTTGATATTAACAAATATAAGCATCGCGGTTTCATTTTTAGGTGCGCCACTGTTTACTAGTGATTCAACTATCATGTAGCTTTCAGATTTCAATTAAGAAACTGCAATCAAAGCTCAAACTGGGGTGAATAACTCTGCAATATTTGATAATTTCCGTCTGTACCAGGACAGAGAGTTTTCAAATATGGAGTTGAATTATTAGAGTTGGATATTAGTTTGTTCAGTTTATAAAACCGTAATATAAATAGTTGCTAGGGGCTTTACTTTTTACGAGATTTACAGCCATAGAAACTGAGTAATAAAATTAAGGTTTATTATGGAATAAATCCGACCAAATTAGTTCTTGTTGAATTTTGCTATAATAATGATAGTTGCTAAATAACACGCGATGAACCTTGTAAATTAATCAAATACGGGAAAAACTTTTACGTTAATGCAACAGCTTGCTTTTCAACGTACTTACTCCATTCTGGAAAATAATAAAAGATGTCAAAGGCTCTGTATATTGTACATTTCTATAGAAACATGTTTTTTTGCCGACGCAATGAGAAAATTGAATTTTATTGCTTCCATATGGACGAGAAAGTATGAATTTCTAAGGCTAGCGCTACAAAACACTCTAAAATGGCTAGGCAAGAAAATTATTTTTAACTACCTATTTGTAATAGATAATAATAATAATAATAAAGGCTTTTATTTTAAGCTCGGCGAAGGTCAGCAAAGCTGTTTGCTTTACCGAGCATGCTAAATGTTACAACAATAAATTTACAATTTTTACAAATAATTAAACTAAAATACTGACATAAAATAACAAAGTATAACATTAGTAAACTAAAAGTATGGAAAAAGATGTAGGAATACTAGATAAAAGATACAAACTTAACATGCAATCAATTGCGATGAAGGAATAGTTATTTATTATACAAGGGAAAAAAGTACTAGATAGATAAAATCTAACTTTTTTCCCGTGTATGATACACTATTTTTTTTCTGAGACGGGAAAAACTTCGATTCAATATTGAAAAAATATTACAAATCAGAAAATTATCCAAGTGAAATTTGAAGTTTTAAAAACCTTTCAGTAATCAAATATCTGTCAATTTCTTTCTGTATTTGATTTAAAAATTGCGAAGACTCCACCGGAGTCAGTAGAAACAGCAAAAGTAGCGTCACAAATTACTTCCAGTTTTGATATATAAAGAAAATGTAACTTTTGTATAATAAAATTTCCTAAAATTAAATATCTACCTTTACTTATGTGTCCGGGAAGTACTCACTTTTTTCCCGGGGATAAAAAGTGACATTTTATTACCTGTCAAGAGAGTAAATATGTCAAACTTTTTTCCCGTCACAGAAAAAATGTTCTTTTAATCGTCTTCTGAATGAAAATAATGATCGATTTCATATCTCCAAAGGTATATCATTAAAAAATTTTGCTACATTATAAGAGAATGATCTTTTAAAGATGGCGGCACAATAATAAAAGCTATTAACAATAATGACAGACCAATGTGACAGTGGCTGTCAAAAATCGAGCGCGTCGTAAAATATTTAATTTGAATTTGATTCATCAGGTAAGCTTTAAGTTGACTGATGCTCTGTGGCTTAACATGGAACATAGACGGAGGCTAGACTCCGCATATCTTTTTCACTCAATTATCATGCATAAATCACCTCCGTATTTGTTTAGGAAAATTAAGTTTCGGTCGGATGTTCATACTCTAGGCATGAGGTTCCAAAGGGATGATTTCACCTCCTCCACATCGTACTTCTTTGTTTATGAGAAGTTTTTCATACAATATCTACGCCTTGTATAATGGATTGCCCTCTCATTTAATTTTTTTTTAAATTAAATGCATTTAGAGTCGCATACAGAAATTTTTTGCTTCACTTGTATTGAAACGAAATTATACCGGGTCGGGCAGTACATTCGCCTCAATCTCTCATTGCCTAACAAAATTGAAATTGCAAATATTGTTTGCGTGGGTGTATGTAGTGCTAAAAACGTTAAAAAGTATAGTGAAAACGTGATTTTGACGTATTTATCGGATCTTTCTATCTTAATAATTCACGTTCCAGACACAAAAACTCATAAGCGGCGAACTTTTACTGTATGCTTCACGGAACAAAAAGAAAATACTACTGACGTATCAATATGCAAAAAAGTATTGTATTATTTAATATGCTCACCTGGCACGACTGTATATTATCTTGCCTAAAATCCCTTATCACGTTTAACGAATCACTAGTGTTGAGCAGAATCGACTTTTTTGAGAATCGACCACTTTTACGAGCTCGTTTCCGAGTACCGAAGATCAACAGATAACACCAACACGTGTTGCCTCAGTTGTCTACGCGCAGTTCGCCGTTCACGGTAGTAGATAACAAAATCGAGTCCTTGAATGGCGCGACCGCCACAATCGAATGTTCTGTTTTGTGTTTTACGTTTTTATGTTTTTAGTATTTTGTTTGAGTGTAAACAGTTGACATCAACAGTCTTTCTGGTTAATTCGTAAATCTCCAAAATTTGAAATGTTTAACCTTCTTCTGGAGTCGTAGTAGTCGATCACGATCTTGTTCTCGAGTACCTCATCACTACTTATCAGTCTCATCTACATCCGAGAAACCCATTCATCATGTTCCACTATCTAATGACTCCAAACAATAGTTTTTCCACACACTAACACATGAGTACCTTTAATAAATTGCACGACTGCCACAAAACACAGCAGAAACTGTTTCCTGTTTATTAGTTTTCACTAAAACCTACGCCAGTCTCTTTCCGTAGAGGTAACTTTGAAGCTAAGCTGCACGGGAAACATTACGTTTGTTATTATTATAATAATTACTGGTAAATTGTTTCAGAATTTTCTTGTCACTAGTTACACCGTTATAATTAATTAATTTCCTTAACTAACTAGGTATAGACGTAACACTTTTACTGGAACCACTAAAACAGTTTTAAATACAATTTAGTTTAGTTTCAACGACAGATGTATTTTGTTTTGTTATTATAAACAGCGCGTGTAAGATTATGATTCGATGTGTACATTAATATTATGTGAGAGGGAACGTAATAACGGCGACGGACGCCTCGACGCTGACGTACGTCCAGACGTCGACATACATAGTCCAGAAGCTACAACGTTTTTTAAAGTCCAACTGTTATAATATCACTAATGAAATGGTTGAATCGAATTCCTGGTTGCCAGTGTCCATATTATTGACATACGGTTATAGTGTTCAACAATTGACTATAGAATAGGATAGAGATATTATTGGCCGTTAATTTTGAAATAAGGTTATATGAGATAATTTTTTACTAAATATAGTAACCAATCAAATTACTTAATTTTAAGTCATGTGTCAAATTTCATCCAATCACCTCTGGATTACAGCGATAATACACTACATGTGGTGTTTTCAGTTTGGTGTTTTTTTTATTAAAAATGAATCAAACGTCAAACTGACAACTGGTTTAAAAATGTCGCGAAGATTTGGTATTTGGTATTGCATCTAACGATGCAATTAATAATATTATATCTAAGAATATACCAAAAAATACAATCAAATCAAAAAAATATGTATGGAAAATATTTCTCGAGTTTTGTGCGACCAAAGAATACGAACTGAATGCTGAAAGGAGTTTGCACAATTTGGCTAATATATTGAAAGATTATGCGATAAATATGAAAAAAGCTGACGGAACTGAATATAAAGAAGCAACTGCAAAAACAATTTGGAATACTACGAGTAGGCTTCTTCAGGAAAAATACTTCAATGACTTCAAAATTGTATTCGACCTGTTTACCAGTGTGATATTCAAAAATGCGCGAGATGCAAGAAATGCAGAACGTAAAAGATTACAGCAGGATCCAAACAAACGAAAATGCAGTTCATCAAATTTGAGTTCAAGTGATTTGGCTAGAATCATTGGATTATAGGATGAATGTACACCAGAAGGTTTACAAACATTTTTTTACCATATTGTAGCTGTTGAGTTAGCTTGGCGAGGTGGTGAACCAGCTGATTGCCTTATAGATTATTTCACGATTGAGAAAAATAATGATGGAACGCCAACCAACAGAATTGAATACAATCCAATATTCATTCATATTTATTGTTCGTACTTGGCGAACAGTTTACATAAGTTAGCACAGATAAAATAGTAGTAAAAAATAGTTTTTTTTTATACTCTAAAATCTACTCCACTGCCGCAATAAAAATTTCAGCATGTTTTTTTTGAATTTAAGTAGTAGAAGTTATTAGTGTTTATGTAATGTTGAAAATAACTAATTTCATAATATGTTACAGCTTATTTCACTTGAGTTACGCTAATAATTTAAAAAGGTTTAGCCCTTTGAAATTTGGAAATATGTACCATAAGCACACCCTGTGTCATATTTTATTTGTGTTTTGGGTCCGATCTTCATACCTATTTTGTGCCAAGGTATCACCAATTACAATTATCAAACACCATGTATAGAGATATTGTTTGTAAGAAAAATCTCACTAGCTCTTGCACTAACAGCGTATGTCGTTACTTGGACAAGTAGTCGTAATAGAGAAACGATGCAATGTTGCCGCGTGTCAACTAAGGTGGACGGACAACGCACATTAATTGCTATTTACAAGACATACATTATTCCATTTATTATTCATTCTAAGAGAAATGTGTAACATAGACCCGTATATAGGTTATTCTCATATTTACAGCTCTGATTTATACATGAATTAAAAAATGGAATCCATTTAATACAACCCATCTAGGTAGGTATAAAAAAACATATTAATATGCATAATATAATAGAATAAATGAAATTAACGAAGGTATAGATAATTGATTTTTATCATTTTGTATTATTTAGGTAGGTTCCGTAATATTTATACAGGTGTTTCCAATATCAAATGAATAAATTTTAGTTTTTTTAATGTGGCAACACTGTACAACATCGCGCACGCAGTTTGCAAATTTATAGGAAAAGTGTTGAATGATATAGCAGGTTCAATAAGAAATGGTACGTTTATTCGTTTTTATATAATTTTTCACCATCTGGTGAATATTTCGGGGTATTATATAGACGTAGGTACCTATTGTATTTGATTAATAACTACGTTTAAACAATTTCCAAATATGTTTCGGGACTATTGACCCATCTTCAGTCGGATATAAACGGATATAGGAAGTTTAAATTAATAAGCAAATAAGTAACAGTTTAAAACTTCATGATTTTAATAAAATTTAAGTAGATTTTGCCACTAGTATGCGTCAAATTTAAATACGTACAGTTAAGTTGTCGCTAAAAATTCAATTTACACGTTAAAATGATCATATTATAGATGAAAGTAAAAGAAAATCAAATATTTTACTAGAAACGTGTTTAACAATATCAAATTTCAAATATTTTATGATACAAGGGTTTTTGTTACATACAATGTGTCCACGGATAGAGTTTGGAAGAGGAAAAACGTTTTTATTTGTCGATTTAGAAGAAAAAGTCATTCTTTATAAAAACGTCTGCTTGTGT
This sequence comes from Apoderus coryli, assembly GCA_911728435.2. Lineage (NCBI taxonomy): Eukaryota > Metazoa > Arthropoda > Insecta > Coleoptera > Attelabidae > Apoderus > Apoderus coryli. The sequence continues at coordinate 16,353,177 of OU452206.1, forward strand.
CGAAACTACAATTTCAAATTATCCGCCAATTTTTAATAAATTATTGAAGAGCTGTTTTGGCCCGGGGGGAATTGTACCTTGAGGCCATTTTTCCGCTCTTTTCTTTCTATTTCTATTTAAATTGTTAGCACCGTTGATAGGTCTATAAAAAAGCTGTTCTTGGGACCAGTGTTTACAAACACTGATTAAAGAACTTATATGTATTTGATTATTGTAAAATGCAATAGAGCTACACCAAATTATAGCTATACATAATGTAGCTTGTAGCTATGCCAAGGTGCCCTATGATGTAAAACTATTAAAGGGATATCGTTTTAAACAAACCGTAAAGAACCTCATACACAGATTTGTATAAAGTTGATTAAAGTCAAAGATTGATTTTTTTTTGTTTTTTTTTTTTCATTTTGAGTTACTTTTATGGCTATTACCTATTCATTAATTGATTTGTTGGATTATAAATATTGTGATTAATAATTGATACTTAGGATAAGTTAAGAAGTATAAACTAAGCAAAAAAAAATGCCGAATTTACGATTACTATACAGGGTATATCAAAAATAACATTTTTAATGATTTTGATTTTTGTTTTTTTTTAATTTTATTAAAATATTTTCAAAACCGTGATTTATTACACCAAATATGCAAAAAACACTAATAAACTTTTTTCTCAAAGTGGTTAATTTCATAGGTACTATTAAAATAATAAAATTAAAAAAAAAAGGAAATCAAAATCATTAAAAATGTTATTTTTGATATACCCTGTATAGTAATCGTAAGTTTCGTACTCGAAATCGTAGTGTTGACACAAGCAGACGTTTTTATAAAGAATGACTTTTTCTACAAATACAAAAGTTTTTGCTCTTCCAAACTCTATCCGTGGACACATTGAATAGAGTTTGGAAGAAGAAAAACTTTTTTATTTGTAGATTTAGAAGAAAAAGTCATTCTTTATAAAAACGTCTGCTTGTGTCAAAACTACAAATTCAAATACCAAATTCACGATTACTAGACAGGGTATATCAAAAATAATATTTTTAATGGTTTTGATTTTCTTGTTTTTTTAATTTTATTATTTTAATAGTAGCTATGAAATTAACCACTTTGAGAAAAAAGTTTATTAGTGTTTTTTGCACAATTTGTGTAATAAATCACGGTTTTGAAAATATTTTCATAAAATTAAAAAAAAAAAACAAAAAATCAAAATCATTAAAAATGTTATTTTTGATATACCCTGTATCGTAATGGTAAATTTGGTATTTGAAATTGTAGTTTCGACACAAGCAGACGTTTTTATAAAGAATTACTTTTTCTACAAATACAAAAGTTTTTGCTCTTCCAAACTCTATCCGTGGACACATTGAATAGAGTTTGGAAGAAGAAAAACTTTTTTATTTGTAGATTTAGAAGAAAAAGTCATTCTTTATAAAAACGTCTGCTTGTGTCAAAACTACAAATTCAAATACCAAATTCACGATTACTAGACAGGGTATATCAAAAATAATATTTTTAATGGTTTTGATTTTCTTGTTTTTTTAATTTTATTATTTTAATAGTAGCTATGAAATTAACCACTTTGAGAAAAAAGTTTATTAGTGTTTTTTGCACAATTGGTGTAATAAATCACGGTTTTGAAAATATTTTCATAAAATTAAAAAAAAAACAAAAAATCAAAAAATCAAAATCATTAAAAATGTTATTTTTGATATACCCTGTATCGTAATGGTAAATTTGGTATTTGAAATTGTAGTTTCGACACAAGCAGACGTTTTTATAAAGAATGACTTTTTCTTCTAAATCGACAAATAAAAAAGTTTTTCCTCTTCCAAACTCTATCCGTGGTATATAGTTGAGGCTATTATACCATTACTACTACATTAGCCACGATGTCCCAAGACTTTTTGAACAGCGCGTTGTTGGAATCAATGAGTTTTTTTTTATGTTTATTTGGGGTGCATGTCTCGGCTGCGTTCGCAGCCAGGATCGAATGTCACCCGTCCCCTATTAAATAAAATGACAATCAACCCCAGACTTAACCAGTGTGCAGACACGAAATTGATAAAACAGATTGTGGTTTATATTTTTATCTAACTTCACCAGTAAAACTTTTGCTACCACTATTAGTCGCTTCTTTATCTAAATAGACTCGAAAATTTTACTTATACACAGGGTGATAACGGGGTGAGTTATGATATTAATGAAGATCGAATTTGGATATTTGTTTTTACGTTTAAATTAGTGCGAACGACTTTTTGTATTTGTTAGTAATGAACCCCTATAAGGATTCATTTTCGTTATTATATTGGGATTTCAACACATTTTCCTATGTATTATTACAAATTAATGCAGGAACAAATATACAGGTTGTTTCAAAAAAACGCAGCAATCAGAGTGATTTATCAGGTCATTTTAAGGCAAAAAGTTCCTATAAACATAGGTCCGCCAACGCATTGTAACCGAGATATAGGGCGTTTAAAATTATCCCCTGATGATGGTTTTTTGTGAATATTAACGAAATTTTTTTAGATACATCAATGAAATTTTACAAATGTATTTGATTTTTAATTCTCAACACGTCAAACCATAAGGATTTCCAACATTATAGTCATGAGTGTATCAAACAAGAGGGGGCAGGGGAAATAACGCCCCAACTTTTTTGTGGCCGAAATATTTTACTTTTTGCTATCGTCCATTTTCCGGTCTTATTAATCGGCAAAACGTTACTTTCTGGATGACAAATTGTCCAGAAAGTGTCTATTTTACAACTTTTTGTCTTTAGTAAATCATAATCAAGTTTGATTTTTCTTATATGCGGCTTATTGAAGCAATATTCCTATAAAATACCGTAAAAGACAATTGTGTTGCACACTAGGATTGTTTTAATGAAACTGAATGAGATATAGCACTAGAGCAATACCTATATAGAGCAATTAAGTATATAATTTCATTATAATTGCAATTACCTCCGTCATTTGATGAAATGCCCCGTCCGGATTTTCCATCCGAGTTCCATTCTTCCTCTGGAAAATAAAGGAAAATTGATCTAATTAGTGAAATATAATAATTAGAAATGAACAAAGCAATGTTTTAAAAATGTCATTGAATATTGTATATCACCTACTACTCTGCATTCAGTCAGTTAAGTGCCTAACTATGGAGATTTTTCTTAAATATTTTTTTACATGTGATATACCACCTATTTTTGAATTGAAAATCGCTTTAAATTTAACAATTAAAATCCAGGGCCGTATTGAAAAAAACCAAGTTGGTGATGGTTTTTCAAAAACGAACGTAGTGAAAATTTGTAAACGCTATATTTGTCTCCTCAAAAAGTAACAATGAGAAAGTGGCACAGTAAAGCCAAATTTTATATGAACATGTTAGTAAATACTTTATTGAACAAAAATAATTCGTTTTTAACTCGAATTTTGTGACAAAACAACATCTGGTAGCTTCTATATGTTTGTTGTGGCGCTAAAAATATGCGAAAAACTGTTCATAATAACATTTACTGAAAATACAAATTAAATATTATTGCTTTTTATCCTCTGACGACGGGAACAGATTGGTTCCGGAAATGTTACGACATAAAGATAAGATTTTTTAATTTACGTTTTTGTTTATATTAAGTTTTAACATAAGAGCCACTGACAAATTTGCATTTTTGAATCGCTTAACATTCATAATTTTATTACAATGAAACAATTTCGTCGTCTCCACTATTAATTTTTAAAAGAGCCCTTAATAGACCCAGCTACAAATGTGCTTTTAATTTTTTAACGAATGAAGATAGCAAATTTTTTTTCTTTACAAAAGTTGCTTAGGAAAATTAGCTCTTTTGAACTATATAAAAATATAGGTATGTTTCTGGAAAAAAAAGTTGTTGACGTCATTTAGTTTCCAAATTTGGAAACATAATCAAATGTGCGTTAAAATGGAGCTTACTTAATCCCATTTAAGAATCTCTTTTCAGAATTTTTCTCATAACAAAGCTGGGACATCGAATTTTGCTCACCCTGTACTATAAGGACCAGTTTTGTCCTAAAATTTTCAAACTAGAATTTCTCGAGAAGTATGCCTTTTTTATGTACAAAAAACTTTATTTTATCACATTTTTGACACAAAATTGATAAAAATCACAAGGAAATAAAGTTAGGTTATAATTAAGGCAAGGGTCCCCCCTGTTTACCCGCCTATGGTCATCCTTTTTTATTCAATTTCATGTCAGTTTACGACATTTAACTAGGTGAATAAATATGCTACATTTGGTTAATTCACCTTTACTCGTTTCGTAAATATTTCAAAAAAATCGTCCTCAGGCAGTCATCTTTAACACACTGTATCTTTGTAAATAAGGACTTTTCGAAAAATTACAATTTAGGTTTTTTTCATTATTAGATGTCCCCAATTCGCCAGCTTTTTTAGAAACACCTTGTATAGAACAACAACAACAACGAAAATATATGTAATCTCAAATCACCTGAACAACTCTCCGAAGATTCCAAATCATCATCATCGTCATTGTTATCACAACATCGACTACATTTTGAGCACATTCTATTTATACGTTTAAATGCATTTTTTTCCACAAAACGCGTTTCCCGTTTTCACAAACAAAAATATACTAATCTCATTTTATTTGAATATTTTTAAATTATTTGCTTCACTTCACCTTTTTAGCATAATAAAATTTTCCGCAAAATTAATACTTTTAGTTCTCCGAAAAACTGACGGGGTCTCTTTAATATGTGGGACGCATGTAGATGTAATAGGGCATCTCGAAAAAATTAAAAAAGATCCGATAAACATATGTTAAAACCCCCTTTGTGTTCGAGATTTTTTGATTTTTAAAATTTGTCTCTAAGAATTTGCAAATTAGTAAATTGAAATTTAGTTTTCTAGGCAGTTCCTGATCCATATGAAAAAAGCGATGCGCAGACGACGTCCTAAGAAAAAAAAACAAAAACAAAAAAAAGGAAGGGATTAAGGGCTAGGAAAAACTGAAAAAATATGCACCTGAAGAGGTGATAATGGCGCAAACGGTTGACAGCTTTAAGAACAGGCTGAACAATTTCATGGAGGACCATGGCGATCAGTTGGTCCACTACTCGCTATAGAAGATTAGTGAGGATGACATCAATATTTCAAAAACCTCAAATTAGGAACTGAGCAACAGTTTCATCGGTTTTACCGTTTACTGTTTTACGACTAATAATAATAATAATAGTATTAAAAAAAATGTATTACGTTCTAAGATGGCCGAAAAAGGCATAGGAGCACTAGCGAGAACTTGGACCTTCTTCGTATGGTTTGTAGGAAAATGTAGTTTTGGCAAAATCACACTATATCTATATTGTGTTTAGAAGTTCTGCAGACTTGAATTTTGAGTGTGTTAATCCGCAGTTTAACATTCTGTACAAAAAACCAAAACATATTTAATTTTATGGTTGTTTACGTTAAAATAAATGCAGTAAAAATTGGGTAAACATCTAAAATTAATTGCTTTTTGGATTCCATTTCGATTTTATCATATATGCTGAGTTAATTTATTGTTATCGAAATAAAGCAGAAAAACCAGGAAATGTTTTCACAGAATACAAAATGAAGAACAAAACCATACGCTCGGTCTATATTTAGGTTTTTTCTTTTCTTTTCTCTACTTTTTTGTTTTCAAATCACATATTTAGCATATGGGCTCAAGAACAGGTCATAAATTTTGAGATATTTATGTAAAGAAAATTTCCTAAATCTAAATCATGTGCAGCAATATATATACTGGGTGTTCCAAGTTAATATTTATCGTACCGTGTATTTGGAATTTTTTATACGGAAGAGCACGAAAATATAATAATAATCCAATTGGCTTGTGATCTTTGTATTTCTGCAGGACACAAATTACAGTTGGCTCGGAATCCTTTCGGATTCCCATTGTATGGCTCATTTGTGTTATTATATTGAACATTAGAAAATTAACGCTGAAAATATTCAGCCAAAGTTTTGCACTTTCTGTTGGATAAGACTAATTCTACTGTTTCGACTTCGATTCGTCTCCTCAGTTGCGGAACACCGCAAGACAGCCTTAATTTTCTAATATAATAATAGCAAATGACTCGCTGTTCCGACCCTCCTTTACATCATAGCAGAGCTGCACGAACTTGACGTGAAGACGCAAAAATGAAGAGAAATCATCATCCAATGATCCGTTCCAAGGCTTTATCTTCCACGACAGCGGGGGGCCGAGGAATCCTTAGTTGGGAATGTATGGATGGTAGAATGGTCTGCGAGGTAACTGAGGGTAGGGATCTGCATCTCCGCATAGTTGTCATCATCAGCGTGCGGGGATTGGAGCGTTTCCTTTTTTTCTTCGACCGGTGAACACACGAAGGCGCATGACTGAGGTTAATCGCCCTGGTTGGTCCTCTATTGAAACAAGGATTTGTCGAAGCTGCTGACATTTTCCGTTTTAAGATCCCGCGGATGAAAGTCAGAGACAGAGGGTTTCATTATTGCCTGTCAGGATGGGGTAGTTAATATCTTAGCATGCCGTAGTCGCATGATCGGTCTTGAGGTCACTACAATTTAATATGACATTACAGGGGCTGTATTTTCATCTACGGCACTCGTACAGTATTGCACGCAGATCTTCCGCCCGGAATAGGAAACGGGGATGCACCAATTATTGGAATTGTCGCTCAAGCATTGAACACGAAATAAGCCTGAAATCGTTCACGTTGTTAAGACGAACAAAATGGTTTTTGTCATTGAATTCTCAGTTCCGGCTTAGACGAATATTATTATTAAAGGGAGCAAGAAACGGACGAAGTATCAGGATCTATGACCTTTGTAGGATGTACCCACAGCACTGTGAGGGTTGTTAAGGAGCATACGACATAAACTGGTCTCAAATGTCCCTGCTTGTCATATCAAGGCAGAATACTTAACAAGCATGATGCAGAAGAAAGTTATCCTTGGGTCGGGGCGTTTACTCACGGCACACGAGACTTGGATTCTCATTTACTAAACATAAGGCGGATGGAGTGGGAGAGACTGAATGATCGGCCGTGCTCCTCTAACACCAGACACAGACACAGAAAGAATTATTAACATAGCTGGAGAGAGGCTGCTCCAGCAAGAAGTTGAAGGTTAATGCTTTCTAACTGAACCACCGAATATTAACTATAGATAAGAAGGATCAGTAGACTAAAAACTGGCTTGTATGGATGTATCTTGTGTTTTAATATCTGCTGAATTTGCGACTTTTTAAGAAAGTGGAGATTTCCAGCTCTTCTTCTGATATTTTCAACACTAAGCCCGTGCTTGAAAACTTGACACTAATAAATAAAAGTAGGCCGATTTTTCGAAAATTGCTGTTCGAGACTGCATTTTACTGTTGAACCACTTTTCTTAGTAACTTATTTCCATATCTTCTCGAATAAGTGCACGTTACTCTTGTACCATTTAAAGTTTATTCAATTTTTCGAACACCCTGTATAAGAAATGTTACAATTTTTCTATCCCAATCTTACTCGAAGAACCAGCAAAACATTTTATCAAGAGTAACTTTTCTCCATAAAATGAAAAATAAGAAAGTTTTTCCTCTTGAACACTTTTTCTGTGGACATACTGTATATGTATATATTTTAAGGATTTATCTTCCTGATTTCAAGAATATAAGGGTTGTCTATAACATCTTTAGCCGATTGTAATAGAATCATGTTTAAATTTTATAATGATAAAACATTTTTAAAATCCAGAGAAACATTCATTTAAAAAATATAGGGTGTCCCATTTAAAAAAAATCCAATTTATGCCATTTTATGCAAATTTGCATTTCCATTTTTGTTTTTCGATAATAACTGGAAGGCAATAGACAAGAAACCCTACAATTTTTGTATTTAAAGCTTTTTTCCAAACTTTTAGATTAGATATAGGTGGGCTGCACAATATAAACAAACACCCTGTACATACTCCTACCACTTATAAAGGTTCTTTGTGACGTTTTCTTCAACTGAACAACATTTAGACTAAGAAATCTTCTAGCCATAATTAATTACAAAAAACTCACTTTACTAGGAAGAGAAAATGACTTTTTAAAAAATTTCCGAGGCATGCTTAATTTTTCCGAACTATACAAGCAAGACTGAATCACAAAATATGAAATTTTTTTGTCGTTTTCACGTACCGTTTCGTCAATCTTGGGACACAGTCTAAGTAGGTGTATTATGTTATCCGCGGTTTAATAATTTATTTTGTGTGATTGACCGTTATGTTTTCTCAGTGTATGTAAGAGTAAACAAAATTTGAATAATATTTATTTATTTATTCTGAATAATATTTAGTGCATGAAGAAACGGCCAAGATTTTCAAAAACATTTTGTACTACTATAATTACTTTTATCAACAATAAAATCAACAATTACATAGGTACATTATTAGGTATAATTTTTAATGCAAATAAATTTGTTATTTTTTTATCACTTTGGTTAACATTGTAATAATTAAACCAAACAAATATTATTAACAAATCAATGTTGAAAATTTATTATTAGCTATATTGTCATTGTTTTATAATTTTTTTTGTTAATGTGAATTCACAAAGTTAACATTTTTATTTCAAATTTAAACTTTAGGACTTTATCGACAGAGATACGTGTGTAAATTCGGAAAAATGACAAAATTAATAATAAAAAAAAAATGGTCCATCGACGAGAGCGGGCACCGCATGACTGGAAAATTGCGCGTCGTCGGAGGCGTTCCGACCATCTCTCGCATAGTCGAAGTGTTACTACACCCTATTTGTGAGGAGGTCGATAAAATAGAATTCCTACAGGATGATTCAGTAAAGGGAAAGGATAACTTTGTATAGAAAATGAAGAAGTGAACAACAACCGTAATTATCAACACTACAGATCAACAGACGTAGCAACCAGGACCGTACTTTATTAACAATAGTCTTGGGCCTCATCGACACAACCTATTTATAAACTTTTCTCAATATTCCTGTATAAAAAAACCTTAAATTTGTTTTTTTAATGACAAATAAAAGTGAAATCTCCACAAAAATAAATTTAATAGAAATGCACTATGGTCCAAATATGTTTCGGAACTCAATCTAGTTCCATCATCAGTGGCGACAAGAGAAACTTTGCAAAATCAATCTAGTGTATGTAATTTCTATCGAGGTCACCTTTATGGAAAAAATATTTGTTATATTTTATTAATAAAAAATAAAAATTAAATTAAGAAAATCTAACATTTTTATTTTTTCATTTCCTTTTTGTAGATCATGATAGTTTTTAATGATTAATCAATTTGGAATTCTTATTGTTCAACTTACGTCAACAGAAATCGATATATGTATGAATAATAAAAATAATAATATTTCGAATTCCAAATTGATTAATCTTTAAAAAATATCATGATCTTTGGGTTTTGTATCGTGAATCATTTTTTCGTCATCAGGAATCTACTCAATTTATTATTTTTTCTGTATACAGGGTGTCCCAACTAAAATTTGCATCCGTAATCTATAAACCGGTTCAGAATTTTAAAAAATGCAGAAACACGTCGATTTTAGTCTTAAGGAGGACCCATTTTTATTACACTTTTAAAATGATGGCTTCAACCCTCTTCCGCCCAGAACTACACATTCAAAAATTTTAAATGGCAAGAGATGTCGAGTGACAGATCGTTATGATGCTGCTTTCATTCTCTATGCAACCATGCTTTTTTAAACCTGAAACAATTTGTTTTGAAAACACGAAATTATTTTATGCTCAATGAAACTTTCCACCATTTTCAATTCGGATAATTCGGTCACTAGAAAACCAGACCGATGAAGATGGAAATCTTATTCAATTAGTAGGTACTTCCAACAACATGGAGCTCCTCCTCAATATACTCTTCGTTTTAGGCAATGGCTGATCAAAGGTTTGCTCGGAAATGGATTGGAAGAAGAGGTGCCCTAGAGTGGCCACCAAGATATCAAGATTTAACGTCACTGGACTTCTTTGTTTGGGGGTATAAAACTCAACCAGAAGACATTGATAAGCTCAAAACTAGAATAAATAACTCAAGCCTGTAGATAAATATCTCGGGAAAAATTACGAAAGGTCCGGCAAGAATTTAAAAATAAATCATTATTGTTCAGAAAATAATGGAGCAGCTCACTTTGAGCCTTATTACGATTTTTGACTACTAATTTAATTAATGCGTTTCTCTCAGAAACAGATCGTCTGTATACGATTCTTAAGCTAAATACTTAAAATGATATTATGTCACAATACCATCCCCTGTCTTAAGACAGGGGATGGTATTTAAAATGTTAAAGTTGGGGTGGGTGGTTGTGAAGAGCCCTTATAGAGTTGTCATTTATTTTCTATGTTTATTGTCATTGTACAGGGTGTTTCAGAAAGATATGGCCAAAATTTGTGAGCGAATTGGGGAGATCTAATCATAAAAAAACCTAAATAATTGTAATTTTTCGAAAAGTCCTTATTTACAAAGATACAGGGTGTTAAACATGATTGTCTGAGGACGATTTTTTTGAAATATTTTCGAAAAGAGTAAAGATGAATTAACCAAATGTAGCATATTTATTCACCTAGTAAAATGTCGTAAACTGACATGAAATTGAATAAAAAAGGATGACCATATCAATAAAGGATATTCGAAAAATGAGATTCAAATTAGAAGAAGATTGTTGAACTTATATTGGATATGACATATATTTTTCGACATTTCGTTTCATATTTCAAAATATATTTATGGAAAATGTAATTTTAATTCACTTTGTCCATCCACGAAGTTTTAGCATAAATTTTCCTTTTCTTCAGATGTGTACAGTACAGTAGTTTTAAATAAACTAGAGCGAAAATCGAAAAATCTTTAAGTAAACAATTTGTAATTATTTAAAAATTTAAGGTCATGGAAAATATGATCAACGCATATATAAAACCAAAAATGAAGGTTATTCAAGAACATTTGCCATAGGCAAACTCAGAACCCATAACAATCGGCTATTAAAAAAATATAGAAATTGGCAAGAACTTTGGATGCCACAACATAAACGCATGCATTAGATTATTATTTTAATTCTAATTTAATATTAGAAAAAAAAAATAGTAACTCACCTTCCTCATTAAAAACACATTGTCTCCAAACAACAAACATATTGCTGCATTTAAATAATGTAAAATTTTAATTTTACATAGGTAAGTGGATAAATAAACAATGTACCTATGTTGCATAAATATGCACCAATATACCGCACCTCGTTGTGTTATAAATATGATTTTTGTACTCGTTTGATTTTGTTCCAGCAATCCTTTACCCCTGTATATTTATTTTTTTATTTGTTATCTATTCTAACTTATGTATTTTAGAAAAATTATTTGTCACAATGTTTAACCAAATATTCAGTGTTATGCAGTAAAAACATTATAAACTAACTATAGATAAGGTCAATGGCGAAATAATTCCAATAAATATTTTCTTACACTATTTCAATGAATGAAAAAAAAAAAGCATGCTGTAATAATTTTTTTTAAATAAAAATTTAATGATGTCAAGTGTTCATTTGGCAACGTTGTTTTCGTAGATGAGCTTTTAACACAGAAATCTTATATTATATATATATATATATATATATATATATATACTCTAGAATGATAATCCCGTAGTACAAAACCAAAAGTGTAGAGCTGTCCATAATGCGCATGATCAGCAGTAACTTATTTTTCAACAGGACCGGCTTTGATTAAATGTAATATTTACTGTTATAGGTATATTTAAAATTAAATTTTACCATTTGGTAACATTCAAATAAAAAAATGGAATAAAGGAATTTAAGAAATAAAAAATTACATTAAATATCTAAATACTTTATTGTCTAACAGGTACAACCCAATAATAATAAATCTAAGCAGAAACGAGAAATAAGTAAAAATTCTAATACTGGAAAATATCTTAAGGACTTGAGCATTCTAATTATTTATTTTATTATTATATAATATTTGTTTGTTTATACAACCACCTTAGGCGTCTTACCTCTCTACAGCCTTCAAAGAAGGGGTGCAAGAAACAGTGACTTCACAAATATTTTCCGTGTCCATGTAAACCACTTCCATATCATCCGTACTACTCGCAATAGTATTTTGTGACAAAACATGGTTGGTAGAACTTTTATTCTCAGCAATTTCATGGAGGATTCTATAATTAAGTATATTCCAGTTTAACAACAGAATTCAAACGAACTTTGTATACCTACACAACGTAGGAAATATATTCTTGACATACATATCATGCATTTTTGACAGACTGCTTTTAAGTAAACAGTGTCTTGATATCAAACGATTAAGAATTTAACTTCCACTCTCATTTACATAATCTCTTCTTTTCAACAAAAGTTTGGGAACTGCATCGGGTACGAGGGTGATCCTCTTGCCGTCTTCTCTACCAATGATATCTTCTGCAGCGAAATGCTTACTGCATATGACATTCCCATCACATACATTTTCTGTACTAGGATCCCAATGCCCGCATCCAAACATCATGTCTTGTTTTTGTCAAGCTAAAAATGAGTATCATGTCAATGGTATCATATTGACTCAAACTGAGACTGTTAGAAACCCGAAACAATAACTTACTGAAAATATTTAATACCAGGAATGAGACCTTCATTTTTACACCACAACACTATACACCTCATTGTTTGTTAAATAAACGAACTAAAACCAAAATAACAAATTTAAAAACAATTTTAATCACAAATAGGTATATCTATCAACAATTAATCTGAATTGTTGTGAAGCCGACTCTGACAGATATTCCCACTACGAGAAACGTCATTTGCGAAAACAGACGCTGTTGCGAAATCTCCTAAATTTAATAAGATTTGGAAAAAAATGTTTCGTTCATATTGCTGAAAACTAAACAGTATGCAATTTTACCGATAACATTTAATTATTTGATTTTGTCAAGCAGTTTCGTATGACGCAACATATGGATTTATTTATAAAACAGATATGTCGCATAACTTCTGTAAGGCGAACGACAAAATAGTTTTAAATATGGCAGCTCTGTACTGAAAATAAGTTACTGAGGAGCATGCGTAGTTCGTGAAAACTCTGCATACCCGTTACACTTTTTGGTATTCGGCTGGATTTAATTAGCATTATAGAGTACATAATATATAATATAAGATTTCTATGCATGTAACATACCAAATTTTAATGTTTATTGGAATTACTGTCAACCGACACTTCCGCCATAATTTCAAACATGACTTCAAGTCAATGTACTTACTGCATAGGGCTAATTATCTGGCTAAACTGTCTGTTAGTTCACGTCAACTTTTCGAGAAAATTCGGCAATATTTATTTGGGCATTAGCATGAACTGAACGCAATCCAATGGATTAGGCTGTTGTTATTTGTATCCTAATCATATATTACTCGATATCAAACTTGTGTTGCTAACATTCGCTCACTACTTATACCGTTGACCGCTTATAACGACTGTTATTAAGTAGCCATCCCCGTGTGCTCATTAATTTCCATGTTAGCAAACGACTAACCTGTTGTTTCATCATCATCAATACATAGATACATAATATATCGCCTCATTCCCTCTAAAGCCCTATATGAGTTATATAGGGCTACCTACATAAATATACAATATATACTTTACTGTACAGGGTGTCTCCAGCAACGCGAACTATCCGTCTCGAAAAGAAAAAGATTCACGGAAAAACTTTTATACCTACAAATTTTTTTTTATATACAGTGTGTCCACGGATAGAGTTTGGAAGAGGAAAAACTTTTTTATTTGTAGATTTAGAAGAAAAAGTCATTCTTTATAAAAACGTCTGCTTGTGTCAAAACTACAATTTCGAGTACCAAATTTACGATTACTATACAGGGTATACCAAAAATTACATTTTTAATGATTTTGATTTTTTTGTTTTTTTTTTAATTTTATCAAAATATTTTCAAAATCGTGATTTATTACACCGATTGTGCAAAAAACACTAATAAACTTTTTTCTCCAAGTGGTTAATTTCATAGCTACTATTAAAATAATAAAATTAAAAAAAAAACAAGGAAATCAAATTCATTAAAAATGTTATTTTTGATATACCCTGTATAGTAATCGTAAAATTCGTACTCGAAATTGTAGTTTTGATACAAGCAGACGTTTTTATAAAGAATGACTTTTTCTCTAAATCTACAAATAAAATAGTTTTTGCTCTTTCAAACTCTATCCGTGGACACATATTGGATAGAGTTTGGAAGAAGAAACACTTTTTTATTTGTAGATTTAGAAGAAAAAGTCATTCTTTATAAAAACGTCTGCTTATTTTAAGAAAAACTAACTTTTAAACATTAAAACAATCAATAAATTTTTTCCTCAATTTTTTTTGTTTTTTTGTAATTTTATAGAAAGAGGCTGATGTTTTCAGATCAGGGGATACCTAGTTTGCACACACCGTACCTATAGTATATGATAATACGTTGATGTAGCTAGATTAAAACAACCCTTATATCAGTATAATACAAAATAAAACGAACTTACCACACCAGCGCCCTATATTTCGTTTCTAAAAGGACGCATGCGTAAATTATACATAATTTATCGCCAAAAGTAGTCCTAGTTTTAACTACAAGGACGTTTGGAATTAGAATGTGGCTTTAGCACAAAAATAAGAAATAATCTGTATGTATGGGACCTGGGACCCATATAGGATGTCCAGAAACTAATGGAGTAACCGAAAGCCACAAATTTTAGAATGGATTTCATAGCAATTCGACGTCAAACTTATATTGCGAAAGGAGTTAGTAGCATCGGTTTTTTAAAGGTAACGCGAAAACGCCTTTAGCCATTGGAGTGAAATGTGACATAGTGATTTCTCTAAATACTCGTAGAAGCATTTGTTAGCCATAGACTGCTGAATCAAATTGCAACCATAGGCGGCCAAACGGGGGATTCAACGGACATTTTTAATCAAAACTTTTTTTTCACTAATTTTTCGAGAATTTTGACATAATTTTTAGAAAATAGGAGGTTTTCTACACCTATAAAATACGCTTGTCTCAAGATGATAGGACGCTGCGTTTAAGGTTTAAATTGAAAATCGAAAATTTGTTATGACAAAACAAAGTTAAATCAATCATAAAAAATTGATCGATTATTTAAATAAAAAACAAGAACTAATTGTAATTGTTGAAATTTCAATTAAGGATAATTTTATAATATTTATATAATAATAAAAAACATAGCATTTAAAAATTTACAATAATAATAATTAATACTTCAGGCACTATTATTTGCATCAGAATAATCAGAATAGACTTTCTTGTATGATTTATTTATGCCCTATTTATTTGTTCTAAAACACTGAACAACAGTTAGGATTTTAAGCTGGCTAAACAATCAATTTGGCACTCATGAAAAGTTAACATTTAACTCTTATTATAAGCACAAAATGTATCTTATATTCCGTAGACGTCAGACCCACAAACTATGTATTTTTTTTTTTAAACAAAGGGAAATTGATGATGATGTTTGTGGTATAATGTGATGAATTTACATAACAAAGGAGGGCTTCATCATCAGCTATCCTCAGAAGCCCAATTGTTTCTCCAATGTCAATTCAACGGATTGAAACAGCGACGTTTATTTGACTTATAGTGTGATCGAAACAAGACAGCAATCGAATGTAGTATCGAAGATCCGTGAAGTATTACGGTACGTCCCGCGTAACATTATGGTATGGATTTCGGCTGGGTAACGGATTGGTACATAAAGAGTACTCTTAAACGGTTTCCAAAAGGTTTCGGAAAAACAAATTGAAATGGGCTAAAATAATAAATTTATAAAGGTGGGTAGACATCCAACAGGACTTCGTATCGTAAAACCCTCGAGCATATGTTGTTATTTACAAAATTACAATTACAAAAACGCCTTTAAATATTTTTTCCAATTTAGTGACCGATATTATGTTCGTTAAAAAAATTAATATTTTGACATAAACAATCTTTTTAAAAAATTAACCAGTGGCATGCTATCGGAATTAGTTGCACTTTTTATCCCCCTATTTTACGCCACTGAAATAAATATATATTTTTTTACAGGTCCAGAGAAATTACCGTATAACTTAGAAAAATATGTACCTATCGAAATCTTTCGGCATTCGGCAACGGTTGCAGACTTCGTTCGTTTTACTTTCCCGCACAGGTTGTAACCAATTGAGCTAAATTTTGATGTGTGAGTTTGGGGGAGTCCTAGGGTGAACCATTAGTTTTTAGCTGAAATCGCTTTAGCCTTGTGATAGGGATGGACATCATTTTAAACCATTTTTTATCTGATTTACAGCGATAGATTACTTCTGATATTTGCCCTCATAATTATCGAGAAAATTACGTTTAAAATTTCACCAGTTAAGTAGTTGGAACCTATATCTCTTGTTCCTTATATTTGTGTATGTCCTTTGATTGTTTGTTATTTTATTGAGTATTTCAGTTTGGTTTATTGTTGATTTGTCTTGTTAATTTTAGTGGTATAATAGAAAGATATATAATTTATTTAAAAACATACTTAGTCTAGTCTCTTACTAGTCAAAAACTTACCCACTAGTTGTATACCATCATTAAAAAAAAATCCCGGGACAGCTTGTCTTTTAATGTCATATATTAAATTTGTCATCGCTAGTTAGCTTTGTTTTCTTGTTAGGGTTCCACCCTGTATATGGACGAATAGATAGATAATGTATCCTGCTTAAAAAATATTGAAAAAAATTTAACGTTGTAAGTTACTTTTAAAGTAAAAAAATCATGTAAACTATAAGTACATGTTATTAGAGTGTTTTGACCGCTCGTACGTGACGTCACAATTAAGCACGTTGTCCTATGTAGAGGTGTTATTGACTTAATAAACTATGGAGGTATGTTATCTGCACCAGTGGATTTCATCTAATTTTAAGAATCTGTCGCTTTCTCTATCTGATAAACGGTTTCTTGTTTAGGCAGTAAGTAGGTAAGTATATTGTGTGAAATCTACTTACCCCCATCTCGACCAAATTTCCGCTTTTTCTTCGATGTTGAGGACGAACTCTGCTTCTGATTGGATGACTTCTCATTCTTCTCTTTGTCCTTATCTTTATTTTTCCACCGAATTAACATATTATTAGAATTATTTGGTTCGTAAGTACCACACTAAGTTATCTTTATATTATTAATTGATAAAATACGTTAGAAATATCACACATTTTATAATTATTCTAAATATTAGAGCCTCTATTACTTAAATAAGACATACTTTAAAGTTATGATTGTTTTAAAAATATCTAAATATTTATATTATTACAGGTTAGTTTAAGAGTCATTTTAAATATGATTTAAGATTTTCAGATTGAGAAGAAATGCAGGATAGTATTATATTAAGTTAACTTTTGGTTAATTTGTGGTTAGTAGTTGGTTACGTTGCTTTCTGAAAACATAAAGAATGGAGTCTACAGTAAATTAGCTACATCAGCAAATACGATTCTTATTAAAGCGTCTACGAAACGAATGTTGAACAAATGCACCTAAACAGGTGAAAAGCTTTTTAAAAACATCTTCCAACAGAAAACAATATATGAAGCGTTTAAAGTGTGCACTTTATTGTTTCACTCTGTATAAAAAATAGAGATAAATTGTTTTTTTCTGTGACGGGAAAAAAGTTTGACATATTTACTCTCTTGACAGGTAATAAAATGTCACTTTTTATCCCCGGGAAAAAAGTGAGCACTTTTTTCCCGGACACATAAGTAACGGTAGATATTTAATTTTAGGAAATTGACAGATATTTGATTACTTTTTTAAAACTTCAAATTTCACTTGGATAATTTTCTGACTTTTTTCAATATTAAATCGAAGTTTTTCCCGTCTCAGAAAAAAATAGTGTATCATACACGGGAAAAAAGTTAGATTTTAGTAATCTAGTACTTTTTTCCCTTGTATAATAAATAACTATTTTTATGTATTCTAGACAAAATAAACTATAAAAACGTGAACTGAAAATATTTATATACCAAAACTTATTTATTTTTTAGGTTAACAAAACGACGTCTGCTTGCGTATGTAGGTATATAACCTCAATTAATTTTGAATAACCATTTCTTTAACCCGAATTATTTGCTTAACCACGCGTTTAACTGGTAGGTAGGTATATCTTAAACAAATTAAAATCTAAGTACTCTTTCATTCATGCCATGTCTGACGCAAACAGAATGTTCTAATTTGAACTATATAAGTAGGTATTTACGTTTATTTTGTAGAGCAGACGTCGTTTTATTAATCTAAATATCATCGTTCCTATCTGAGATGGATTACTTCATTAAATTAATTATTTATTTTGTTAATTGCATAAACAATCGAGCAGGTTATACCTGCTTTATAACTCCAAATAATAGTGCCAACAAACTGAATTGAAAATTCTTGACATTGGGCGGATGCCCCGATAAATAACACAGCCGAAAAAATAAGTCTACAATATTAAGAAACCTTATTAAGTTTAAGCGTAAAATATCCCTATGCAATTATAATAATATAACATTCCTAGTTCATGCGAAGTTAGTAAGCGTAAAGATGAAAATAGAAAGGAGTTTGAGTGTTTACAAAATTAATAATTTTAAGAATTTAGGTAGGTACCTATACCTATAATTTGCGATCTACGCCACACAAAATTAATCTGCCAACTCCCAAAATATATTAGGTAGAGACAATTGTATTATTTAAGTATATTAAATATTAGTTTGTTATAAACAATCTTCTGAACTTACTTGTGTTTCTATTAAAATCATAATCACTTAATTGGCGAAAGAACGCACATAAGTACCTAAATAAATTATAACAAAATATCGTATTTAAATTTGGTATAACATAAACTTATTTATTATCCATATTCAATAATATAATTGAGTTGCTACTAAATTAACGATAGTTTTTACGTTGAAAAAACTACACGAGCTTTTACTAAGATTGACATATTATTATAAAGCACAGCATCCCGGTTAAGTGACGTAATATATACAATGAAAAAAATTGAGCACCATCTCACACAAGTTACCAGTGTTGCCAAAGGTAACGGCAGAAGATAGATATGTTTGAAATTGTTTACCACCATGAATAGGTATTTATATTTTATGCAGGCATTAGAAAAGTGTAAGCACAACGTTAGCAGTGATATTCGGTATAAGTTTTAATATTTTGACATTTACTTAGTAGCTAACGTAGGTAAGTAACTAGTAAAACGTTTGTTGTTTTTTAACCTGCCAAAAATGTTCAAATTAAATTATTTATTCAAAAACAATTGAAGATAGATATAGGCAAGTACCTAATAAAACAAATTAGCTACTACTGCAAAATTGATTGGGAATAGAAAAAATATAATAATATACAGGGTGTTTCGTAGTATACGTTAACAGCAATCGCCCTATGTATAGTATATAAAAATTAATTTAATTTTTATTTTATTGAATTTTTCAATGTGATTTCAATATTATCACCTATACAAGAAAAAAATAAAAAATACTATTAATTTTAAAAGACACAGTGGCAACGTTGTGTGCTCTATTGAAATCGATGGTGGCGCTATGCTGTGGCGCGGTCAGGAAACTATATCTTCAGAGTTAGTGGAGTTGGCTACACATACACTTTTTTTTTTCTCTTCTTGGGTGCTCTATTTTCGGGAGAGGCATGAGAGGAGAGACGGGTGTTGGGTAAACGGCGATGACGACCGACAGAACAGCGGGTGAACGCCCTTTTCATCTGCTCCTGCTGCTGTTCTCGCTCTGGAAAACGCCGCCCTTATACTGGGTGTTGGACATGTTCCGGAACAATTTCCTGACAGCAATTTATGACATCGTCGCCTTTTTTTTAAAGGATTCTTATATAATCTGAATCGGCTGTTAAATTATAAATATATAAGCCTAAGGTTTTGAATAAAAATATAAGGAAATGTTTGCAGATAATTGAGGTCAAACTTACTCTGATTCTGATTTTTTCAGAAATATGTTTTAATTAATCATGATTTATTTAATTAATTTATAATTTTCGAAATGTATTTTTTATAATTCTTAAAATATAATTTTCATCGAAGAGTCTTTAATACATTTCTTGCTATTAACGTTTACATAATGTAATTGAGCTTTTCATAAGAATTTTTTTTAATTAATTTGACCACTGATGATGAAGCCAGGTGCTCCGAAACATGTATGGTGTTGAATGAGATATATACCTATTAAAGTTATTTCATGGAGGTATGACTTTTATTTCCTACAGTTAAAAATTCCTTTTTTGCACAAAATATGTTTTTATTTTGATTTTCTCTAAAGCTGGTTCTACAATGTGTCCAGGGATAGAGTTTGGAACATGAAAACTTTTTTATTTGTCGATTTAGAAGAAAAAGTCATTCTTTATAAAAACGTCTGCTTGTGTCGAAACTACAATTTCAAATGCCAAATTTGCGATTACTATACAGGGTATATCAAAAATAACATTTTCAATGATTTTGATTTTTTGTTTTTTATAATTTTATGAAAATATTTTCAAAACCGTGATTTATTACACCAATTGTGCAAAAAACACTAATAAACTTTTTCCTCAAAGTGGTTAATTTCATAGCTACTATTAAAATAATAAAATTAAAAAAACAAAAAAATCAAAATCATTAAAAATGTTATTTTTGATATACCCTGTATAGTAATCGTAAATTTGGTATTTGAAATTGTAATTTCAACACAAGCAGACGTTTTTATAAAGAATGACTTTTTCTTCTAAATCTACAAATAAAAAAGTTTTTGTTCTCGCAAACTCTATCCCTGGACACATTGGATAGAGTTTGGAAGAAGAAAAACTCTTTTATTTGTAGATTTAGAAGAAAAAGTCATTCTTTATAAAAACATCTGCTTGTGTCAAAACTACAAATTCAAATACCAAATTTGCGATTACTATACAGGGTATATCAAAAATAATATTTTTAATGATTTTGATTTTCTTGTTTTTTTAATTTTATTATTTTAATAGTAGCTATGAAATTTGAGAAAAAAGTTTATTAGTGTTTTTTGCACAATTGGTGTAATAAATCACGGTTTTGAAAATATTTTCATAAAATTAAAAAAAACAAAAAAATCAAAATCATTAAAAATGTTATTTTTGATATACCCTGTATAGTAATCGTAAATTTGATATTGGAAATTGTAGTTTCGACACAAGCAGACGTTTTTATAAAGAATGACTTTTTCTTCTAATTCGACAAATAAAAAAGTTCTTCCTCTTCCAAACTCTATTCCTGGACACATTGTATATAGTCCTTGTTGGACCCTTCACAGTGCTGCAACATTTTCCCTTATGTCACGACAATGCATATTAATCCTAATCTAATAAGTTTTCTCTAGTGTCAACCGATGGGGAATAGACTAATGATTTCAAATGTCCTTACAAGAAAAAATCTAAGGGATTAAGGTTCGAGGAGGCCAAGCAACTGGTCCTCCTCTTCCTATCCAACGATTTTCAAAAGTCACATTTAAATATTCTCGCAACTGCTAGAGTAAAATGGGGCGGGTCTCCATCATGCATAAAGCAAAGGTTTCGCATTTCCAACGGTAGATCTTCTCTAGTTCTGGTAAGTTGTTTTGGAGGAACCCCAAATAAATTTCTGCGTTTAACCTTCTTGGCAAAACAAATGCTCTCTGATGATACCGGCCCATTATCAAGAGACACCCCGAAAAAGTCCATTAGGGATACATGTAACACTTTTTAAAAATTCGATAATTTGAGTTATAAGCCAACTTTCCAAAAAAATTTGGAAATTGCTCTTTTAAGGATAGTCCAAAGATCAAAAATATGCATAGAAAAATGTCCAACATCAAAAATTGACAATATGACATAACCCCCTTCGGCCTCTGCATGGTATAGGATATGCATTACTATGTACATGTAGATGATACGTGTTTACATGTGTCTACTGTTGTGTATCCTATTGTGCTTAAATGCAGGCCGATATTTGTAGATGGGCAACGACTATGGTACTCTGACGAGTTCATAACAAGAGCGAAACGAATTCGTCAGTATCTGTCGACCCATATGCCTCGGTCTGGTTCTATTGAATTAGACTGGGGCCCTGCTAAATTAAACAAAATTCCTTGTGTAGGTAAAACCAACATTTTAGTCCGCTTTGCCACGAAATTATTTTTATTTATAACCCCCAACTTTGCTAAAAAAAAAAACACGACTTCCTTTGCTCACCCTGTATAAGTAGATAAATAAAAGAAATATATCCTGTACGTCAAGAACCTCCAGAATACCGCAACTCGAGATCTTTTTCTGTTCTGAAAATATCTGGATTTGAGTTTGGGTACAATTTTCCATGTTGCAAAGCAACTGTCCCTGGCGCGGTCCCAGGATTTTCTTGAGAGGGGGGGGGGGCGCAAAATATAAAAGTATTTGCCATATAGTTGAAAGTGATGTAGGTATCTGTACACAAGATTGCCGGCTTGTCCTTAATATCGTAAAATTGGGACCGTCACTGAACTGTCCACCAGTTTAGATTATTTCTAGGACTAGGTAAGTAAAATAAAGCAAAAGAAAAAAATAGTTGTCAAATAATTATATTCAAAAATATTACTTAAATGAACTAAACAATATTACTCAATAATTTAAATCAGGATAATAATTAATAATTTATACACAACAAAACAACAATAACATAAATTATATTTTCATTTTAAAAAAACTATTAAGTATTATCATATACGTATAGGTTATCAAGGCTTGATTTTTCAGGAATAATTTGATTTTAATAATTATAATACACATTTCTTTTTAGACCAGGGTCGATAATTTTAAAAATGGTAAAAAGTGGAAAAAAATTATAATAATTCCGGGCGATCTGAGGTCGGGAAGGGAGAGGGGGTGAGTTTTTAAGGGTAAAAAACGGTTAATCTCGATTTCCGGTAAAACTGCAAGTCCTATGAAAAAAAGTCAAATGGCAAAGTTGTAGGTAATAAAAAGATCTACAACTTTTGTATCGACACTTTTTTCACATAACCTCAAAATTTATGTGGAAAATTCGAATAACCGAGTTTTTGGTTTTTTATTTTTATCTTTTGCAAAATAATTTATTTTTTCACGAAATTTGGTGAAAACTTACCTTTGTATGTCCCAAACATACAGTAATTTTTTTAATTTAAAATATTAATTTTTTCACCTTATTTTGACTTAATATCAAAAAAGCACCCTAATTTTCAATCGAAAATTCTCACGTCAAAATATCTGCTTTTTTAAAAAAGTTGGTGTGTTTTTTGTTCGTTGAAATCTCTACTTTCTGGTGGTATAATAGTTATTTACGTAATTAGTGGGATATGGACGTTATTAACGCACGCATGTGAAGTTTGCACGACGAGGCCGTAGGCCGAGTCGTGTATTCACATAAGTGCGTTAATAATTCCTATCCCACGTGTATATTTTAAAATTTAAAAATATTTCAATTCAACGTATTGTTAATAATATTTGCTGAAAACATAAGGTACCGGTGACCATATTTTGTGACCATAGCAACAAAGACAAACAAAGCTGTGTAAATAAAATAAATTAGTTCTGTTATCAAATTGTCAAAGTTGAATGAAGAAACATCTATACAAAAATCAGTTCAAGCGAAGACAATCTCCCTTCGTACATTGAAAATGTAGCTTCAACTATTAAATCTTGTACAAGAGAAATCACAAGAAAAATACCAGCTGGTTTATGATTGCTATCAGAAATGGTGTAGAGAAGAAGGTTGGATACATGAGTAGTGAAGAAGCACTTTAACTAGCGGAGTAAGATACAGAAGCCTTCACTTAACCAATTGTCGACATCAAGAAATAATTTTTAACAAATGCGGACAATGTGAGATATTTGTGGCTGAAGCTTAGGTAAGACTCTTGTGTAGATTATAAAAAGGTAAAAGTGTATTCATATAATATTTACTTTAAGATATGTTGATATTTGTTTTAGCTGGCGCATGAGGGCGGCAATAGCTAACAATTATGTTGATAGAAGAAATGAAAGACTAAGTGCTAGAAAATTACTATCTCAAATATCAAAACAAAAGTGTCTGGAGCATTTTTTATATCTGGAAATATTGACGGCGTGAATCTAGTTGAAGTCAGAAATTACGTTGAATTAGGACCTAAAAATATCGAATATAAGCTATTTTTTGTTGGATACAGGGCTGGCAAATGCACGCAACAAATGTCAGCATATATACCTAACTGTAAAGTGTGCACTGTAAATATATATAATAAATAAGATAATTCTGTACCCTAAACTACATATTATAAAATAAATAAGTAGTTAATTCTGGTTAAATTTTTTCTTCAGTCCCATTATCGCACTAGTGCGGTAATGTATTTAAAAACGCACTAGTGCGGTAATATACGTCATTATGACATTGAGAATAGTGTCAAATCGTACGTATTACATGACAGTTGTAGATAAAAAAATATACACTACTATGGTAAATGTTCTCAGAAAATGCAAATAATGAAAAAAAATCTAAAGAAAAACCTACGAGGAAGTTGATGATTCAGATTCATCTGAATCATCAACTTCCTTCCTTCCTTGTGGATGAAGAACTAATGCAAACTGGAAATAATCTTGGAGACCAAGACGGCGATGGTCGTGAAGATTTCGAAGATCCACTAGAATCGGGAAGGTTTGTCGAATCTAACGATGAAGAAATGCCACAAAGAGACAAAAACTAATGGAGAAGTAATTAGAATGCATTTGAAAATGAATTTGAAAATATTATACGTAATAAATAACGTCATCAGTAAAAAGTATTTAAATTGAATGGTACGATTTACATGTATATTTATCTATTATAAGATTTTCTGATATAAATGTAATGAGAATTTAATAAATCAACTTTATTACTGAAAAAAAATGCAGCAGTCACATTTTTTAGATGAAATCCTTTTAAATCCTATTTTTAATATTTCAAACAACCATTTTCCCATTTCTTTTGCAATCTTGATGATCTTGAAACACACCAACTTTTTTAAAAAAGCAGATATTTTGACGTGATAATTTTCGATTGAAAATTAGGGTGCTTTTTCGATATTGTCAAAATAAGGTGAAAAAATGAATATTTTAAATCAAAAAAATTACTGCATGTTTGGGACATACAAAGGTAAGTTTTCACCAAATTTCGTGAAAAAATAAACTATTTTGAAAAAGATAAAAATAAAAAACCAAAAACTCGGTTATTCGAATTTTTCACATAAATTTTGAGGTTATGTGAAAAAAGTGTCGATACAAAAGTTGTAGATCTTTTTATTACCTACAACTTTGCCATTTAACTTTTTTTCATAGGACTTGCAGTTTTACCGGAAATCGAGATTAACCGTTTTTTACCCTTCAAAACTCACCCCCTCCCCCTTCCCGACTTTAGATCACCCGTAATTTATTTTTCCTTTAATTTTTGTGATACTCTCTACCTTTTCCAATGGGTTTCATCCTACTATAATTTTTTTTGGTCTCAAAAATTATCGAATCTGGTCTATTTGTAGGACTTCTGCCGCTTATTCTAATCTTTTAATAAAATAATTACAAATAAAAATGGTTAAATAAATCACTGCTTGTTTGTTTTAGTTACTTTTAGTTTGTCTCTGAGGAAGAAACATTATTTTTATTTTTTACTATTTATAGAGTCATATCCTTATCTTTGTGGTATTAATATCTATTAATAATTAATTGGTATTACTAAATCAAGGAAATATCACAAGTTTAATAATTATGTATAACTTCTCAATTATTATTGAGATAAATAATTACATATTATTGAATTTATCACATACTTATTTACAAATATTAGCACCTAACTCAGATTATATGCAGTGGCGTACGCAAGGCATATATTATTACAAAATAGGTATCGTCTCAACAAATTAAGATAGAGAATATTTTACCTGAAGTGGCTTCAAAATAGCGACGGTAAATAATTAGATTTCTCTCCCGGTATATGTACAGGGTGTTGCAGAATAACATGCTGATCGTTAACGGTGTGAATCCTTAGGTGATTTTAAGAAGAAAAGTATAAAATCTATGCCTATAAAGTTAACAGACTTTTGAGGGTGCTGAAATTAAAAAAAAATCGTTTTGTAAAATGCTCATTCAGTTTAATTTTGTTTCTTGTTTCCAAAGCGAAAAAATTAATAATCAATGCAAAACAGTTTTCACAGATAGTTATTTAAGTATAGTTGTTTTCACGAAAAATGGTCTTGGCTGTAACTGTAATAAACTATCTGATTTAGTCCTATTGTGTAGAAAATCACCAGGTAACAAATGCAAATGTGCTATAGGTCTGTAATAATATACAATAAATGTTTTAAAATTATTGCAAGCCGTAACAGTTCCACCTGGCCGAGAGACAAAATTACCTGTTTTCAGAAATTATAATAAATATACAATCCGGTCCTTTTACATTTATGGTAGGCATTCTTGGGTTTTATGATGGGCAATATCGGAATACAATTTAGTCAAAACCATTTATCCTGAATTCCACTATACATACTTCTCACTTAACTTTAATTTTGAAAACGTATGAGTATCATGGTAAATTTCACAAATGCCGAGTTAGCTGATATTCCTTAACTACCTGTACGGACTTGTTGAGGGTAATGCATGTGAAGTCTGACGATTATATTATACTAAGAGCGGTATCCAAATAGAATAGTTTCGGATGCAGGAAAGTTAAATTTGCCCTAAAATGAATGGTATTTTAAAAATAAGTTTTCTTTTTTTCGATCATTTCTCAAATTGAAATTAATTTCTTCTACAACATAACTAAACGAACTAGTTAACAATGTTTACAAAACTTAATAATTTCAATTTGAGAAATGATCAACAAAAAGAAAACTTTTAAAAAGGAAAAAACCATGTTAATATGTAGTCTCTTCGAATTTGATTTTTTGATAAGAATTTTATTTTGTATATACTTTTTCACAAAGTGCATAATATTATATAAATGTTTAATTTCACCAATCTGTTTACATAATCTTACGTATAGTGCCACTCAAGATGAAAGTATAAGATTCCGAAACATGTCTGGCAAAATCTGCCCCACCTGAGATAGCAGTCTTCTGGTTTCAAAACTCATTAAATCCACTTTCATAAAATGTTGGAAAATCGCAAAAAACTGTTTTGATACTACAAAACAAAGGTACAATAATAAAAATGAACGTATATATCTAGTAGTTACATACGACGATAATAATGGTTTTTTTTCAATATATTTTCTATAGTATTGCTGAAATTTGAAAATAGAGCAAATTCTATTCTATTTAAACATATTTTTGCGGGTTTTGAACCCAAATAGGTATTTAGTTCAGTAGAGCTTTCGATCTACAATCCAATGATGTATCAAACGTATTTTAAGCAAAAGGTGGATTTAATGGGTTTTGAAACCAGAAGACTCATATATATAAACTGCTAACATCTTGTTGTCAGTCGTCTCTCATACTGCTTGCTGATCACCACTGAAGCATGGTAGTGTGAAGCAAATTTCCAACATAACTTAAAGTTTTGTTACTTTATATAACAAGCAATTCATAAATAGAACCTCCCGCCAGGGAATTCGGGCGCATTTTAGATGTGGCCACAAACATTTTGTCGTCATATATATAAAGAATTTTGTGGAGTGGACGTCTTTTGATTTATAAATATATTGAAAATGTTTTTCTGGCCTACGTCACTAAGAAGGCAAAAATGTTAACGCATAATCAAGTTGATTTATTGTTATTTTACTTTATACTTTGTTGTAATTTGTGTGGGTTTTATAATTTATTTTTAAAAAGATTTTGTACCGATACAGAAACAATTAATAAACCCCAATTTGCTTTTGTACTTTGTGGTATCGTATTTGTGTACTTGTCTCTATGAGTTCGTAGGTACGTTATCTATGACATGTTAGCAATGTTGTTTTGCATGTTTGTGTTAGATTGGAGTTTAAAGAAGCTAATAAATAAAGCTAAACGTCGCGAAACATCGAAACCTTAGTGGTTTAATTACTTTTTTCCCTAAAAGTCGACAAATAACGAACCTTTGACATACCAAATTACATTTTTCAAGGCCTACTGTCCACACAAACAGAGGACTATCTTGTGTGGATCTTTTGTTATTTTGGTAAAAACGAAAGAGTGTTACTCCAGTGTAGTCTACGGCACAGATATGTCTGAGGCAAAGAAATTATTTATATTATCTTCTAGTGTTCTTAATTTTCCTATATTTTCAGAGATTTTGGGATATAAACAAGACTCAAAATATGATTTTTGAAATTTGGACATGTATTTTTTGTTATCAATGTCTGCTACATTGATAACCAATTTCGGACACTCTTTTACATTAGGCTAAAGATAATTCTGTTACAAATGTCTTCAATAGATAAAGAAAATTTGCAGAGATAACTTAATTCTTACACCTTCGGTTCGTCTTCTTCTACCAGACTACGATTTAGCTAAATCTTATTCCAGATATTGTAGGGAGTTAAATTATTTAAGAAATAGAAAATAGCGAGATGAAACCAAGCGTGAGCGTTAGTACCTAACCAAAGAGATAAATCCTTATAACCCAAATTGTAATGAATAATGAAAAGTATGTTTCTTCCTCAAATACCTCAAGAAGCCGACTACAACCCCACATAACAAACGAGAAGTGATTTACTTACCAACAACCATCATCCTGCCTTGCAAAATCCTTTGAACTTCCCCCGCATCTGATCCACTTTCTGTATCTGACATTCCATGATTTTGATTACTGCGGAAGAACATTTTCTTATTCTTCTGGTACGGCCCTGGCACCGGTGGCAGAGGCCGTGTTGGCGCCGCACCAACATCCCTAGTTTGCTGTTGTAATGAACGTGCCTGAACCGCACCAATGTCTCTATTTACAAAACGCGCTTGTTCACTTTGCTGTTGCTGCATTCGAATTCGATACATATCGTTCGCACTCGCGGTTAATCGCGAATTTCGAACAAATTGTTCATTGGGACTGAATTGTTGTCGCATCACAGGTTGGGGACTTAATTTTCCGATTAAAACACCGCTTTGTTTCTGTTGATTGTCACTATCATGGATTTGTCCATAAATATCACACACTTTGTTACTAATCGAGACTTGTCTTTGTGGACCCGATGCTGATCTTCCATACATGGATTCTGCGATACTTTGGCGTGATGAATACATTGGATTTATTGGTCTAGGGTTGTTGGAATTATTACTGAAGTATGGTGATTGTTGGTTTATTGGTGGAGGTTGTGGTAGATATCCACCAAATTGTCCAAAGATCTCGTCGTTAAGTATTACCTCTCGTCGAAGTTGTTGTGGTGGTGGTTGAGGTCTCGGTTGGTTTATTGGAATTCGTTGTTGGAAGTATTGTTGAGGCTCCTGTGGACGTATTTGTGGCGTTTGACGCTGGCGATAGAGCTCTTCTCTTATTTGAATTGAGCCATGTCGCGTGAGACCTAAAAAACTGGCTTATTAAAGACAATAAATAGTTTATTTAAGCATTTTTTACCTTGAGGTGTCCTTATTGCATCAATCGGCTGCCCATACAATCCCTCAGCGATTCTTGTTTGGTTTTGCTGCCTTAAAACTAACTCTTCCGGTACCATTTCTCTGGGCCCTTGTCTCGAATAATATGCAACACTGTTCGACCGAGGATGGACATTTGCATAACCATAAGGCTCATTAGGATCCGGCATATTAGGTTGAGGCCTAATTTCGATTCTACGTTGCGGTGGAGTTGCTATGAATCCATTTTTTGTGGGCCAAGACTGCTGGGGCTGTTGGAGAGTGGTACTGTCTGAGTTTGAACTTGAAAAACTCACTTGACGTCGTAACTGACTTTCCATTTGTTTTGGAGGCGTATTGAGGCTGCCTGTAACGATAGAAAGTAATAATTATTGAGGAAAACCGCTACTACTTGTACGAAAAATAAAACGTACCTCTTTTAAATATTGGTCGATACAGACTATTGGTATCTGGACTTCTAGGACCATTTTCATTCATATTCCGGGCAAAATTCGACTGGTAAAACGCTTGTGGATTATTAACTACCACGCGATCCTCAGGAATTATTGCCACTTGCCGCTGTTGCTTCATTTCACCAATATTCACCGATCGTGGATCACGAGGTAAGCTCAGACTCCTCCGACTATTTCGCGCACTTGTCGGAGACGAACTTCGCGATCTCCGCATCGATGGAGAATCAACTTGTTGCATTTGGTACAAGTAAGAGTCAAAATTTTCTTGCTCTTTCAGCTTTTTTAGTTCTTTCCAATAGTATGCCTCAACGCTTTTCCTCATATCGTCTTTTTGAGGCGTGGACTTTGGTGATGCTTGGGATAGCTGCGCATCTGAAGGTGTTGATGGTCGTAAGCTTAGAGAAGTTTGCGTTGGTGATAACGATCGATTAGGCGTTGGACTGCGGTAGCTTACACCTGAATCCGTTACACTACGATCAGTAATATTCGGTGATGCTTGACTAATGCGTTGGTTAAACTTCTCTAAACTCGTCTGACTTACTCTATTATTATTATTAAAGGCTTCATCTGAAGATCGCCGGTACAACACGCGATTACCACCATTTCCTATAGGAGGTTTACTGGATAACGTATAATTATTATCATCATTTTGTGGTACTCTAGGACTTTCTCTATTTCTACTTGAAGGAACTGGTGATTTTGGCTTTAGTAACTCGGTTGCGATCAGCTTCTCCGCACTAACATGGTGGTGTGGTATCGGTGATTTTATTCTTGGAGATAAAGGACCGATATCGCGATTCATTGGCAGCTTTAATTTTGTTGGTTCCAGTGACGGCGATTGCGGTGGTTTCTGTACGCTACGTCTGTGATTTGAGTGTTCAATACTGTCAAAAACTGTTCCATAATTGTCGTTAACGAACGTTTTTTGTTCGACATGTCTTCGCGCTGTATCTGAATACCCAACTTGAGGTTGTGACAGATTTATTGGAGGCAAGGCTTTAGGGTTAACTAATCGTACATCTTGGCGAGTCTCTTGTGCTCGAGGCGGTGTATCACGATTCATTCGTTGTTTTTGATGATCAGATTCCATTGTACTTTGTGATGAGCTTGTATCGATATATTTTTGTATTGATTGCATGTTCATATACGAATTAACTGGTTTAGTATTCGGGATCGGTTTATCCATTGGTAAATATCCAGCAGTTTTATTGTTGCTTCCAGGTTTTTCAAATCCTTGTTTGATCGAATTGAATTGGTTAATATGCAATTGTGCATAATGGCGTTCTAGTTCGTTTTGGAAATTCGGATCGACCAGTCGATTATCACTGTCACTTCTCTTTAATTTCGTTGTGTTCTTGTTTGTGGGAGGTAATTGACCGCTTGTAGTATGGCGGTAAGTAACATTTCTATTCAGGTTTTCGTTTTGTATGTTTTCAGAAAATGTTCCATTTTCTTTGTTTTGTGATTTGTTTTTCTCACTGTCTTTCTTTTTAGATTTGTCTTTACCGAAGAATTTACCACTAAATAACTTTCTAAAACTGCTGCTTCGTTTCTTTTTGCTATCCATGGTAAAGTAGGAAAGCTCTTTTTGTAATTTATAGACACTTTCTTCTGACTCTGATTTGCGCACAATTGATATACAGTCCTCGTCCGAACTGGTAGTTATCGATTTCCTAGGAAGTGCGTCCTTTTTATTACGTTTTTTCTTTATTTTGTCGATATCCAAACTATATCTAGTATTTCTAATTTTATCTTCATTACTGTTACTTTTTTTCGAAGAGTTACTTAGACTTCTTCTTGGCCTTGGTATTGGAGGATTATCAGTTTGATAATTTTCTTTAATTTTATCAACAGTGGTGCTTCTGTTTGGTGAGAAGCTTCGATGCAGCTTTGCATAAGCGGTTCGATTTATTGTTCCGCGGTTGTTCGTTGGATCTCGGCGTAGTATCACGATATCTTCGCTCGTTATCGATGGTGTTCGTTGGAGTTCTATTCGTTGTGTCGATATATATGTTGGCGTTTCGAAAGTTGCTGTCTTTGCTTGTGCATTGTTATTATTTGGTTCTTCCTTGATTTTCGATAATATGTTGAAAATGGTTTTGACTTCATCATTGATTTGTTGTTGTTTTGATGACTCGATTGGTGATGTTGATGACATTGTCGATTGGATTTTTCACTGGATATGTGGACGTCTCCTGAAACAATGATGTAAATGGTTAGTGAGTCTTCTTGAGGAAGTTTGGAGGAGTTCAATAAAAATTTTTTTAGAAGTATAATATTAATTACAAAATGTGAGTTGAACTTTGGTTCAACAAGTTGAAATCGAACGAAGAAAATCACGCAAAATATCAGCTAGAAATGGCAAAATGGTGTAGTAAAATATACTATGTGTTCCATTTAAAAACTAACCTCAAAAACTTTTTTACACTATACAAAAGTGTTCCTTTAATTTGTTTGAGCACAAACAAAAAAAATGTAGTTATCCGCAACAAGAAATGGATCTTTGTTAGAAGAAAACCATACATAAAATATGAGCCTCAAAATTAAATTACCCAGTCATTTTTGAACACGAACAGGAAGCATATTTAAACAAAAACCTCATGGTTTAAATTAGAAAATTATCAATAATATTGAGATTTTCTAGAACAAATAATTATAACAACGTACATACCTAGTCGCTACATATGTTACACTTAATGTTATGCCTGATAAAAGATTAAATACATCTCGTTTTGAAATGTTTGTCGTTAATATTGGTACTGATAAAAATATCGTATAGAGATAATAAATATATATTTTTTAGTAGAATTCTTATTACTATTTACAAAATGTTTTAAAATAAACGCTGACGCCATGGAATGCAAATAGAACAGCGCAATGAGTACCCAGGTACTTATACCTTGGAAGCTGTTTTAAAGGATTCATATTTTTATCTCAAATATTCCATTTCTTTAATTCGATGCCCCTTTTCTCCTATTTCCACTGAGTTTCAAATTAAAACTCTGCAGGTATATAAATTCAAGTTTATTTTGCAGTTTTCTTTAAGCAGCTTTTATTAAAGCTTTCTCGGATACTCTATGGTCAACTGACGGTTGTTTAACAACTATGTTAGGACAGAGTTTCTTTCAAAATAAATTTATTTGGGTTTATTGAAGAAAATATCTGCACGATGTGAGCGCTGCTTGCTCTGGTGAAATCTGCCCACAAGTTATTAGCGAAGATATTAGCTACTATTTTTGAGACACATGCGTGATGATCTTCACCGGTTACTTGGAAAAAGGAAGAACAATAACTGGATAGTAAACGTAGTAGAGGCGGAGAACTTTAACTTGGCTACACTGTTTTCTG
Source organism: Apoderus coryli (assembly GCA_911728435.2). Classification (NCBI taxonomy): domain Eukaryota; kingdom Metazoa; phylum Arthropoda; class Insecta; order Coleoptera; family Attelabidae; genus Apoderus; species Apoderus coryli. The sequence continues at coordinate 16,386,584 of OU452206.1, forward strand.
TGACAGCCGATTTGACGATTCTTGATTGTTTTAAGGTTAGTTTGGTTTGGCAATTGATCATGAATAGACTCACGCCGGAATAACGTTTGATATAGATCGATATAGATATATTTATTCACCATCTTATGTTACAAAACATGTATAGTACGTCAAAAAGGAACAAAAATTAATCAATCAAAGTTAGAGCAACAAAGAAAGGCTTACAAACAAATTAAAATAGCAACAACATAAAACAAACTAAAATCTAGAAAAATCTTACAATATCGCTTCTGAAATAGTCCTGAAATGTATAAAAAGCTTGAGATATCAAAAATGATTTAATACTTTTGTTAAACTGGACTTCACCAAGGTTCTTTATGTGAGACGGCAGCTTATTATAAAATTTAACACAATATTAGTCAGAACCTTTCCTAGTCCTCAATAGGTGGTGAAATTCAGGCAATATGTCATTTCGATTTCGCGTACCATAATTATGCATATCAGAGTGAAGAGTGAAATGCGAGGCATTGGTTCGAATGTAGCCAAGACAGTTTAAGATGTACAAGGAAGGCAAAGTAAGTAGTCCGTGTTCAACAAAATACTTTTTACAGCAGTCACGCCAACCGAGCCCCAACATTGTACGTAAACATCTCCTCTGCAGTCTGAAGATTTTCATTGCATGGGAACTATGTCCCCAGTTCAAAATACCATACGACATACGGGAAACAAAATAACCGTGATATACCGTCAACAGACTGGCGATTGAAACACTCTGCGCAAGCCTTCTGATCAGATATATGACCCTGGACAGCGAGCACCCAAGCTCTCGACATGACTCTCCCAGGTTAATTTAGGATCAAGATGAACCCCAAGGAACTTCACGCGAACATCGCTCTGAAGATGGATAGGCGCAGAACGCAATGTAAGAGTTTTAGCCCGATTCAAGCTCAGTTCATTTGCCAGAAACCAATTGCCTATGTTAGTCTCAACAGCATTAACCAACTCCCCTAAAGGGTCGTTTGGTCGATATCTAATCAGACTAGTTGTGTCGTCAGCAAAGAGGATTATATTTGAGTCCTCTTGAAATTTGTATAAATCATTTACGTATATTAAAAACAGTAAAGGTCCCAAAACCGACCCCTGGGGCACACCCCGTCCAACCCTGCGTTTCTCAGAGTATCGTCCCCCATACAAAACGTGCTGAAAACGATCGCTGAGATAAGAGCCAACCAAGGCAACACTGTCAACATCAAAGTTATAGTAAGAGAGTTTCTGAAGAAGTATCTCGTGTGAGACACAGTCAAAAGCCTTAGTGAGGTCATAAAAGGAAGCAAAGGTGTCATAGCCCTGCTCCATGCCATCCGAAACATATTCCAAAATGTTATTAATTGCAAGAGTAGTAGATCTCTTATTACGAAAGCCATATTGACTTTGCATAAAGAGATTATTTGCTTCAAAATATTCAGTTATTTGATTTTTAATAATAGACTCAAAGATTTTTGAAAAAATTGGCAAGATCGATATTGGTAGATAGTTACTGGGATCATCAACCGATCCTTTATTTTTGTAGATTGGAATAACCCTTGCCTCCTTCAAGACCGCCGGAAATACAGCGTCACCAATGCAATGGTTTATCAACTTAGTAAGCGGCACCACTAGCAGATTCTTTAAAGTCCCAATAATCCTAACATTAAGCTCATAACAAACCGAGCTTTTTGTGTTTTTCATACCTTTGCAAATTGTTTAAACTTATTTCGGTTCAATTCGAGAAACATGTCGGGCGTTAGGTGTGGCGTTATGGTGCTCATAATCATCCTCTTCGATAAATTATGGCTCGTCGTGCTCAACTCTTAAACTTGTGTTCATCCACTGTATGGAAAATTTTGCATAAAGATCATGGTTCACGCGCTGACAAGAATCAATTTGTGTATGAATTGAAGCCACAAGATCATCTTTCGCGCCGTACATTTAGTGAATTGGCCGAAGAAGATATTGCCATTGATTCACAATTTCATCGGAAAATGTTGTTCAGTGATGAAACACAATTTTCGTTAAACAAACAGAATTGCCGGTTTTAGATCGATGATAATTACTCAATGCTTTCGTCACAAACTAGATAAAAAAGTGTCAAGTTTAAAAATTATTAAAACTACAACAGAAAATGAAAAGGCCTCAGATTATTCCACACGTTAGACGAAAATTGAACACCCTGTATATAATTATTTTATCGAAATAATGTATTGGTACAGAGTATCAGACTTGTATATAAATATTAGTCTAAATATAGAGATATTTATGTAGAAAAAGGTGAATAAAACGTATTGCTTATATACCGGCCAAATGAGATACGTACGCACCAAACAACATCAAGTTCAAAATACGGATTTTGTTTGTGGGGGTTTTCTGCTTTCGTATGAGCCATAAAATGTCTGCAATTAAATTAACTTTGGTTGTTTCATATAGACGGGAAATGGAACACAAAGACAGCTGAATAACTATGAAAAATGCTTAACATCTTCATATATACAAAAAAAAAAAACTGGATGAAATGCCGTCGTGGCGGATTCAGCAGGAGGTAACGTTAACCTCAGTACTGATCAGCAGGTAACATTCCCATTAACTCCTGAGTAGGTTGGTCACTCATATTGGGGACATTTTCAAAATAGACAACCTATTACAAATTTTGGATGCTAATTTTCAATACAATTTTTTGGCCACCTTATATAAAGAAATGACAACATATTTTACAGAGTCGTCAAAAATTGACCTTACTTTATCAGAATATCGAGAAACATGCCTTAATAAATTTTTCCCTATTGCGCCTATTAAGCCTGAAAACGTCATTCATTTTTCACATAAATTTTGAAAGTCGAATTTCTCGAAAACCTTTAAGTTTTTCGGGAAAAAATAAGTATGCCTTTTTTATGTAGAAAACTTTATTTTATCACATTTTTGACACAAAATGAATATAAATCACAAGGAAAAAAAGTTAGGTTATAATTAAGGCAAGGGGCCCCCCCGTTTACCCGCCTATGGTCATCCTTTTTTATTCAACTTCATATCAGTTTACGACATTTAACTTGGTGAATAAATATGCTACATTTGGTTAATTCATCTTTACTCGTTTCGAAAATATTTCAAAAAAATCGTCTTCAGGCAGTCATCTTTGACACCCTGTATTTTTGTAAATAAGGACTTTTCGAAAAATTACTATTTAGGTTTTTTTTTTATGAATAGATGTCCCCAATTCGCTCACAGATTTTGGGCAGCTTTTTTTAGAAACACTTTGTATAGCTTTCCTATTTGTACTTTTTTTAAATGTGTATCGGGGTATTTCCTGGAGGGACACCGTGTATAACATTGTATTTTGGCGCCTAATAACCCGAGAACTAGTCAGTCAGCAGACGGCTACAATTTATTAATAAATTGGCTTCTTCCTGTAGGAACAAAAATATGAAAAAAAAATATTTCAAATTACAAACCTGACTGCAAGAAACTAAATAAATTAAATTACAAAAATGTTAAAACAAAATAAAAAAAAATATTCTCCAAGCATGCCAGAAAAATTGGCTAATTATATCTATACAGTTTTGATATAAGATAACCTACAAAATGCTGCATAAAAAGGGGACATTTAGAGAATATACCGAAATCGGCAAGCTCGAGAAAAACAACAACTAGGACAGACAGACGCATTAAAAGAATTTCCCAAAACGATCCTTGGATATCTGCACCTAGAAACAATTGCTGAAATTCCCGAAATTGAGGATAGTCCATGGCCAGTTCAAAGAAGATTGGTAGACGCAAAGTTATTTAGTAGACGCCCGGCGAAAAAGCCGCTTATTTCGGCAAGAAATGGAGTGGCTACGTTTGAATTTGCACGTGGACATTTAAATTGGACAGTAGACGATTGGCATAAAGTGTTATTTAGCGATGAAACGCGTTATAAAATTTTCAATTCTGATAGAATGAAGCATATAAGATGGCCAATCAATCCAAGGTTTCATCCCAAATACGTTACACCCACAGGCAAAGGCAGTGTTTTCCATGGGGTTGTTTCTCATGGAATGGGGTGGGTCCTTTAAACTTCAATAATGACACCATGGATCGATTTGTCTATAGAGATCTAATGCAAAATGAAATGTTGTCTTATGCAGAGTGGGAAATGCCGTTGCATTTTATTTTTTAATAGGATAACGATCCAAAACACTTCCGAATTGATTAAGAGTGGTTTCAAGAAAATAACGTTCTGGTTTTGGAGTGGGCGGCACTATATCCTCAGACCTTTTATTTTACTTAAAATCTATGTGAAGAAGTTGAGCGTGGAATTCGTACACAAGTATTCACAAATAAACCATCATTGGTAAATAAAATCAATGGAGTTTGAAATAACCTTTCCGAAAATACTGTCCAAAAATTGATTGCTTCAATGCTGCGACGTTGCTGGCAAATAATAAATAATAATGGATATTCTATTAATTATTAACATAATACTTCTAGCTCTTTTAATTAATAAATATGTTTAATGTTTTTTAATCGTAATATGTAAAATAAAATACTGTTGACACAATTTGTTGCTTTACTTTTGTCGCACTTCATTTCGTCGATCTTTATAATTATAAATATTTCTATAACCGCATTTCGTTTAAAGTATGCCAAAATATTGTGAAATATTACTAATATTGGGGATAATATTTCATTAAAATTAACTGGGGATTACAATAATATTTAAATAGTTTTTCAAATTCAAAGAAATAAAAGCACTTTGTTGCTCTACTTTTGTCCAATAGTGTATTTAGACTTTTAAGTAGTTGAATTGATGTAAAAATACACGACAAAAAGGGATAATATGATTTTTGTTTGATTTACAATCCAATCCATTCATCCGAATCCCGATTTGCTCTCAAATTGATAAATCAAAGCAATACTTACCAAAATTTGATTTAAAATATATTAATACAAGCACGCCTATGTTTTATGGCAGTGCGAAGAACACTAAACATTGTAAATCAAAACCAAATTAGACTATAAACTCGCGGATACTTATTACTAAAAATAAATATACAATTTTCATGTTACTTATTGAGAAAAGCTGTGAAAATACTGAAAATACTAATTGTACAATGATATTATTTAACTAAAACGTTTGTTGTCACGATATCAGTATAGATAATAACTACAATTTAACGTTATCTTATCAACATTATTGCACTCTTATTGAACATGATGAAATGTTATCCGATAAATTTATGAAAAATGTATTATACAATCCAATAAAAGTGCTTTCAAAACATTTCTAGCGAAATTTGTCGAGATATAACTGGTAATTCACAATTGGCAATTCAAAATTCAGAAATCAAAGGTAAGATCAGCATCAATATTTCAATGCTAGCAAATAACTCAATTGTGTTATTAAATTGCACTCACATTTCGCAAAATTAAGCTATTGTACTTCGAGCATTTACTTAGTTTTTAATATTTTCGAGTCTATACAGGGTGATTCATTATGGTTGCAACAAACGAAAACTGGAGATTGCTGAAAGTGATTTAAGCATTTTTTGCCATTGAACCCATGTCCGCAAATGCTTCGTTATCGAGATACAGGGTGTCCAAATTTAGTAATTAAATTAACTTTCTTGTTCATTTCTCAACAACAAGCTAACCGATTTCGACAAAATTTTACATGCATTTGGGGGCCGATAACCTAAAATAATCTGCATTATTTCGGTTTCCATTAACTGTTCATTGGCGTAGATATAGGGGGCATTTGGGTAAATTTTACACATAAATTAATTGAAGACAAGCTTCATTATTTTAAATGATTACTTTTTTAAAAAGAGCAACTTATAAGCTACAAAAAAGTTAATTACGTCGATGTTGTGATTTCTACCATTTTTATAGAAACCGCTAAATTACAAGTTAATGGTAGATTTAAATAAAAATAACGTTTAACAGAAAACCAAATGAAAAATCAAAGTTGCCATGGAAAACGAATGTCACAACAATAAAAAAAACTTTGACAGCAACAAATTTAAATTAGTTAAAATTGTTTTATTATTTCGTAGTTGTTTTCAATATTGCGAATGTTTTTTTCTAAATTAAAATTAGCTTTTCAATTGAAGAATATGTTTGTGTAATGCAAATGCAAGAGCAGCGGCCAGAGAATACCAAATTAGTTATCCTAATAGACGTCATCCACATCACAAAACATGGACGGCTACATTTCACAGGCTTAGAACGATAAAGAGCACTTTACCTAGAGTTAACAAACGACCGCATCGTCTAAATATTCAAACTGAAGAAAATATTACATTACCTCGAACAACTGTTGACTATTAAATCGAGAAATCTCTAGCATCATCAAGATGTCCAGGCCCTACATCCTCGAGACCGTGAAAGGCGCCTACTATTTTGTAATTGGGTTCTTGGTAAGCATCAAGAAGATGAAAGATTTTTAGAGAAAGTGCTCTGGTCAGATAAAGCAACTTTTACTAGAGATGGCATAAATACAAACCATAATGAACATGTATAGTCTTTAAACAACCCTCGTGCTATTAGGCCGCGAAATTTTCAAGAATGTTTTAGTATCAATGTTTGGGGTGGCATGTTTAACAATAAATTATTGCCGTTGTTCGTAATTAATGGGCATTTAAACTCAAATCAATACAGTATTTTCCTACACAACCGCCTGCCCGAATTTATTGAGGATGTACCTCTGAATATTGTTCAAAACATGTGGTATCAACATGACGGAGCCCCTGCGCACCGTGGTAGACAAGTAACTAACGTTTTAAATCAACTGTTTGGAAACAATTTGGGAGGTTCCATTGAGTGGCCTCCAAGATCACTGGATCTGAATCCGCTTGACTTTTTTCTATGGGGGTACATGAAACAATTGGTTTACAGTGTACCAATTATAAATGAAAACCAACTACTGGAGATAGTTCATGAAGCTGCGAGGAAAATAAGAAACAATCATAATATCCTTATTAGAGCTACAAATTCATTAGTTGAAAGATGAAAAATGTGCATTACTGTCAATGGAGGGCAGTTTGACAGTTGTTATTAATTTTCATATTTTAATATCGAGTTGAGTTCTTTTATTGCTAAATTTTTAATTGTACTAATAGGCCTTAAAATTTGTTGTTAAGTAATTTGTTATTATTAAATCGTTTTCCACGGCAACTTTGATTTTTCATTTTGATTTCTGATTAACGTTATTTTCCTTTGAATCTACCATTAACTTGCAGTTTATCGGTTTCCATAAAAATGGTAGAAACCACAACATCGACATAATTAACTTTTTTGTAGCTTATAAGTTGCTCTTTTTAAAAAAGTAATAATTTAAAATAATGAAGCTTGTCAAAGCTGTGTTTAACTAATTTATGTGTAAAATTTATCCAAATGCCCCCTATATCTACGCCAATGAACAGTTAATGAAAGCCAAAATAATTCAGAATATTTTAGGTTATCTGTCCTCAAATGCATGTAAAATTTTGTCAAAATCGGTTAGCTAGTCTATTTTAACTGAAATTGTAACTCCTACCGTTTCCAAGATTCCAATGCTATCCCATTCTCATCTTGGACAACTGTATAATCAGCAATAAGCCGTTGATCTAAATTAAAAACAGTATTGGTCCCAGATTGGACCCCTGAGGAACTCCCGAGTGAGCTATATATTTATGAGATGTGAAGGCATTAGAAAAGACGAACTGTTGCCTATTTTGAAGATAGAACGTTATTAATGATTTCTGTTTATCAGTGAACCCATAACCATCCAGCTTCGGTAGCAGGACACCATGATCCAGCCGTGGAATGCTTTGGCGAAATCGGTGTAAATTACATTAAAAACAAAATGAAAGGCCACCAACAACAAATAGAACCCTCATTCTGTAGAGGATAGAGTTTGGAAGAGGAAACACTTTTTTATTTGTAGATTTAGAAGAAAAAGTCATTCTTTATAAAAACGTCTGCTTGTGTCGAAACCACAATTTCAAATACCAAATTTACGATTACTATACAGGGTATATCAAAAATAGAATTTTTTATGATTTTGATTTTTTTGTTTTTTTTTAATTTTATGAAAATATTTTCAAAACCGTGATTTATTACACCAATTGTGCAAAAAACACGAATAAACTTTTTTCTCAAAGTGGTTAATTTCATAGCTACTATTAAAATAATAAAATTAAAAAAACAAGAAAATCAAAATCATTAAAAATATTATTTTTGATATACCCTGTATAGTAATCGTAAATTTGGTATTTGAATTTGTAGTTTTGACACAAGCAGACGTTTTTATAAAGAATGACTTTTTCTTCTAAATCTACAAATAAAAAAGTTTTTCTTCTTCCAAACTCTATCCAATGTGTCCACAAATAGAGTTTGGAAGAGCAAAAACTTTTTTATTTGTAGATTTAGAAGAAAAAGTCATTCTTTATAAAAACGTCAGCTTGTGTCGAAACCACAATTTCAAATACCAAATTTACCATTACTATACAGGGTAAATCAAAAATATCATTTTTAATGATTTTGATTTTTTTGTTTTTTTTTTTAATTTTATGAAAATATTTTCAAACCCGTGATTTATTACACCAATTGTGCAAAAAACACTAATAAACTTTTTTCTCAAAGTGGTTAATTTCATAGCTACTATTAAAATAATAAAATTAAAAAAAACAAGAAAATCAAAATCATTAAAAATATTATTTTTGATATACCCTGTATAGTAATCGTAAATTTGGTATTTGAATTTGTAGTTTTGACACAAGCAGACGTTTTTATAAAGAATGACTTTTTCTTCTAAATCTACAAATAAAAAAGTTTTTCTTCTTCCAAACTCTATCCAATGTGTCCACAAATAGAGTTTGGAAGAGCAAAAACTTTTTTATTTGTAGATTTAGAAGAAAAAGTCATTCTTTATAAAAACGTCTGCTTATGTCAAAACTACAATTTCGAGTACGAAATTTACGATTACTATACAGGGTATATCAAAAATAACATTTTTAATGATTTTGATTTCCTTGTTTTTTTTTTAGTAGCTATGAAATTAACCACTTTGCGAAAAAAGTTTATTAGTGTTTTTTGCACAATTGGTGTAATAAATTACGATTTTGAAAATATTTTCATAAAATTAAAAAAAAAAACAAAAAAATCAAAATCATTAAAAATGTTATTTTTGACATACCCTGTATAGTAATCGTAAATTTGGTATTTGAAATTGTATAATCGATGAGTAGAACCTTTGGCGTAGAACACTAAACTGACAGTCGTTTTACCACTTCACCAAAACACTTCTTTTTAAATCTCGACGCGCGTTTCGCTAACAATGTTAGCATCCTCAGGAGAGAGTAGTAGTTTAGTTTTAATTCTCTCCTGAGGATGCTAACATTGTTAGCGAAACGCGCGTCGAGATTTAAAAAGAAGTGTTTTGGTGAAGTGGTAAAACGACTGTCAGTTTAGTATTTGAAATTGTAGTTTCGACACAAGCAGACGTTTTTATAAAGAATTACTTTTTCTTCTAAATCTACAAGTAAAAAAGTTATTCCTCTTCCAGACTCTATCCGTGGACACATTTTATATAGAATGCCGCTGTCTTTATTGGTTAGGGTATAACAACATTTGCAGCGAGATATAAAAATAAATTTGTGCAACTTGTGTTGTGTATTTTTCCAAAAAAACCCTTTACCCATTTACCATCCCTTAAATGCGCCGCGTCGACCCTTTTCACAAGATACCTACCTACGTTTGTTCCAATGCCTTATAGGAAACACTATTAATATAGTCTTATTTACATTTTGTTCTCATATTTATAGACACTAGCAAAATTTAATTATTCATTACACCCTCACTTTCAAGTTTAGTTTCACAAAAGCGCGTCTTTGTATAATTCCTTTAACACTGCATACACCACGTCGCGTCGCGACAATCTCACACAGTTAGTTTGTCTCTTACATCTTTATCCGTTCAAACTCACAGGATAAATACTATTATGAACATGAACCCCTACAAAGTATGTATAATGTCTCAAGTCAGTATATAAAACGTACTTGTAAACATTAAATTCTGTAAATAAATATACAAAATGGCTAGACATCAGCAACACACCACACAGATTCGTTTAAAGAGTATGAATAGGTAGGTACTATGACTTTATTATTTGATCTTGGAAAAAATAAAAAACGCGCAATATAGGTACTTTTTGCTTTTCCAGATAAGCACCTGGGTAAATGCAATATGCACTGTTGTTTGGCGTTATCAGCTTTTTTTGTTATTTTTCTGAATATGATTACGTGTTATACAGGGTGGTGTTAATCATCAATATAATAGAGAATAGAATAATTTATTTGTTCTAAAAGTACAAGGCGGCCTAAACTGACGATTTCTTATGGGAGTTCCCATGTTTCTATCACAGGCTCAGGCTCCAATTTCGTGAAAAACGCAATGGTAGAAACAGATGTTGGCTATGTTAAACCGTTTCGCCGCTAAGGAGCATTTCTCAATTTTGATCGATTTCGTTTTCGGTCTATACTTAACTTTTTTGTTTTTCTAGAAATTAATTTCCGAACAAACTTTTTCATGGTACTTTTCAGTTATAATGAGTTCGTATTTTTTAAACGTTGATATAAGTTGAGAAATGTTCTCTTGACTAGGAGTTTATGTGTTAGGATAAAGTTGTCTATATTCCTCACTAGCCAAACGTTGATTTAAATTAATCTTTATACAATCTGATAGTGCTGTCTTTGAAAAGGACCGCTATCCATGTGACTTAACTTAAAGCTGCACCGAAGGTGCAGCCGCAGGTCTGTCTATATGGAAAATTTGTTTTTGCTGCATCCCAACGGGTCCTTTTCAACTATTTTATTAATTAATTTATTTACATCTACAAAAGTTCATTTTGTGTGCGACGCAGAGGGAGATACTAACTATTTCCCATCCATCTGACTTAGGTTATTGACAAACATATGATCACATCCATCCATCTGACGCCTCTCATGACAGTGTCACTTTAGGTTATTAACACTTTTTCAGTAATATTACTTCAAATACACAATGACAACTTCTAAATTTACTACAACTATATGGAATAACCATTTTATAACACTACAATATACAACATGTTGATAGAAATTGATCTTAAACATGAAAATAATGCCGAAAACTTTTTGACTGTTAATGTAAACAAAGAAAATAATAATAAACTATTTGACACAAGCAATGTGTCTGTCGTGTTAGTAAAAACATATTACCAAAACCAAATTACGACGTGAAACTAGAGGTGTCAACTATATTGGAATTTGTCGATTTTTTTTTTTGAAAACCATTTTCATGACTATATTCTTAGAAAAACATATGGGACAAGCAATTTCGTATATTTTTAGTCACAATCGTATCAAAGAATAACGTACACATTCGTAAATTCGAGTTTTTCTGATCCAAAAATCTCATCTGCTTTATTGAACCACAGCATAATAAGTTAGAGAGATATGATAGTCCTAAAAATGGAAACCTGACAAACCAACGAATTTCAAAATAGAGAGATGGTAGTCCTAAAAATAACGTACACCACTATTAAGGTTAACGTTATTTTAACATCTGGCTATGCGCTAAGGATTTATCAGATTATAACAACATTAATTAATAAGCAGCATGTACAGGGAGATACAAAAAGAACATTAATTAGCCCACATTTAAGAAATTTTATATGTATAGAAATTTTTTGATTTTTGTGGATCTCAATTCAAAATTTCTTTGAAAGTGAAACTACTCGTATAAGCTCCCAGATGCTGTCTACGGGGTAACTCAAAAATGTTTCTATTTATCTTTCAAGACTCTTATAATTAATATAATATTAATGAATTTGTTTTGTCTCAATTTTTTTTTTGATTTTTTTTTTTTAAATTTGTTTTATATTTTATATTTTTTTTTATTTTTTTTTATAACCCTCAATGATTTTTGTCATAGATAAAAATACCACAAAACGACTGGGAAATCCCAAAGGGATTTCTTGTTACTTTTTATAAAAACTGACAAAATATCGACTTTCCTTCCGAAAATATCATTTTAACTAAATAAAATCTAAACTTAGATAAACATAAATCAGCACTGTCATACTTAGATAGTCTGCCACAGCTGCGAAAAATGCATATTTTTCGAAAACTACTAAACATAACCTCAATAAAGCATGTATATTTGAATTCAGAATAAAAAGCTTTATACCGATTAAGAACACAAAATACAGGATGTTCGATTTAAAATATCCAATCGTATGTCAATATTTTGACAATGGATTGACAGAGGTAAGTCATATCTGGCACCATAATCAGACGATTCAGAAAAAATGCTGCAACTTTGCTAATTTAAACTCTACTGTGTATGATCAAAATTAACGGAGATACCTAATGAGTAAAATATACGTGATCACTGTCCGTATTCAATTATTATTATTTAAAAAAAAATAATAAAAACAAACACATTGACAAATACAAAAATTTAAAAATTTGGGCAATTACAGTTAAGTGTTAATATTATCTGTTAAGAATTCATTAAGAGTGTAATAACATCTTGATACAAGAAAATCTCCTCAGCGGCTCTAGTACATTCGAAGGAGTTCATTAACCCATCGAAATCAAGGGCCAGGGAGTTGTTGGGTATGATTCCGACTTCGTTAAAAAGATTGAGCAGCTGGGTGAAATATAAAAAGTTCTAGACTTCTTACTTTTAAAACCGCGGGATATTCCTTTCAGAGAACGTAATTTAGCATATCTCCTGATGTCAACTTCAAATTTTTTAATATCGAAAATCTAGACCATCATAGAGTCGATGTCTTTAAAGCTTCTGACAATTTACAAAAGTACGCAAGCAGCACAGTTTCCGAAAATGAATGTGCATAGTAATCAGCCCTCTATTTCATCAAATTATTATTAAGTTCTTATCATATCTATTCTTTGATTTTTCGCGTAATAAGGCAGCATAGGTTTGCTCTGCTTGATTTCTTATCTCTGGTGGAGTATTTCCCTTCTGAATCAGAATTAATCGAGAAACCAGGACAAACACCAACTGAATTGATTTCATAATGACAGCAATCTGGATTCTCCATTTGAAGAATTGACTGGCATGCTAAATTTTTTTGCATTCGTCGAATTCCCCATCATTCTACAATTTATTGAAAGGGAACTGAAAGAAACGGGAAAGTCACGAACATTAAAGACTGTATGTCTGCAAGAGGCGATATTATAGATAATATTTCTGAAATACCACCTTTAAGTAGGTCCTAGGTCATGCGTTAAGAGTGGACAATTATATCATAATATGGAGAGTTAAAAAAAAATTATGAGAAACAGCAATTCTTATTGGCAATGGTACGTTTTCCAGGAAGCGTGCCACACGTTCAACGAGAAGTAATGTTGATAATCATTTTCATAAAGGGTTATTATGAAAATTCCTTATTGCATTGCTTGAAAAACTCTCGCTTCATCAGTAAACAAAATCAGTAGTTGAGGAATTTCAACAATTTTGTGCAAAAACCATTGAAAGAATGCCACATACGTGGGGGAAAATCAGAAGGAATAAGTGCTTGAACGCCTTGGGTGTGGTAGGGATATAACAAATTGTCCTTAAGAATGCGCCAAACAATACTATTACTTACATTCAAAACCTAATCAAGAGTAGAAGTACCTGGATTTTCTTCAACCATGTACAGCACATCCTCCTCCAGCTCTACCGTTCTTGCTGTCTTTCGCCTTCCTGTTTCTCCACTTCGTTTTAGTGTGTCTCTTTCATGAAAGCGTCGATGAATGCTTTGGAAAATTTCAGGATCTATAGCTTATAATGCATTGCCATCAGCGAGTCCATAAATGAAGTGCATGTCGGTCATCTCGGATTTGTATAATGATTCATGTTAAGGCACTTCAACAAATTTGACAGACTCAAAATGATTGGGGCAGTGAAATAACATCAACGACAATGATTTTTAGTCGAATTATTCGCAAATATTCTTGGTAAATGCAACATACGAGGGTTGCCTTTTATATTTCGGGATTAGAGAACAAAAACAAATATTAATCATCGAAAATCACTTTGTTGTTTTTCAAAATATTCCCCATGAAGATCTATACACTTTTGCATGCGTTTGAACCAATTGTCGAAGCACTTTTGCCACTCTGAATGAGGTATCTCCAGAACATGCATTCTGAATGCAGCAACCGCTTCTTCAGGTGTCGAAAAACGTTGACCTCTCAGTTTGTTTTTTACGTACGGGAATAAAAAGAAGTCCTTCGGTGCCAAGTCAGGACTATACGGCAGATGACTCATCAAATCGATGTTTTGGGCGCTCAAAAATGCAGATGTTTGAGCCGATGTGTGAGAGCTCGCATTGTCGTGGTGAAGAGTGATCCGTCTTGGGCGGTTGGTTTTCCTAATTTCTGGGAAGACAACTGGCAAACAAATGGTTGTGTACCACTCAGAATTGACTGTTCTGCATTGTTCCAGTGGTCCAGTTTTTCCGAAAAAACAGGCGACCATTTGCTTGGAAGTCCTTCGCGCGCGAACAACTTTTGTTGGATTTGGCTCATCTTGAAACACCCATACAGTCGACTGCGGTTTACTTTCGGGCTCATACAAGTAAATCCACGATTCATCACCTGTCACGATATCATAGACGTGTTTCGAAGCACCGCGATCATATTTTTTGAGCATTTCTTTCGACCAATCGACACGAGCCTTTTTTGAGCGATTGACAAATTGTGTGGGATCCAACGCGAACAAATTTATTTTTAAAGTCAAATGTTTATGCAAAATTGAATGTATGCTGTTCCCACTAATGCCTAAGGTTGTCTCAATCTCTTGATAGGTCACATGACGATCTTGCAATATCAGTTCGCGCACAGCATCAATGGTTTTCGGAACAACAACTGATTTTGGACGACCTTCACGAAATTCGTCTTGGAGTGAACTACGACCACGATTGAATTCACCGTACCATCGATAAACACTGGTCCTTGATGGAGCTTCATCGCCAAAAATTGAATTAAGTTGCTGAGTTAATCTACGTCGAAAATTGTCAAAAATAATGGCACGAAAATATTCACGATTTAATTCAATTTTTGGGTCGAGATGAATCTTTTAAGATACTGTAAACAACACATATAGCGCTCGTATGTAAAAACGTTCTGAGTACATATAACCTCAACAATGTCCAACTTTACGATAGAGCTGTCAGTTGCCAGATTACAACACCAGGGTTGCCAAAGCCCGAAATATAAAAGCAACCCTCGTATGATCTTAAGACAATATCTAAATTAAATTACAATGAGTGACGTACATTTCTTTTTTATAAGCTCCCTATTTCTAGCAAAAACGCTGTCAAATTTCAAAGAAATCGGTACGCAGATAATTTATTTAATTAAAAAATCCGTTATTACAAAAAAACTTTAACACCTTGTATCTTGGAAACAATGCATTTCCGGACGTATGTTTATGGGAAATTTTTTCATAAAATGACCTGAGAAATTACCCCCTTAAATATTGCCGCGTCTTTTTAATACACCTTGTATATTATGTAAATGACCACGTACTAACCGTCTTCGGCTCTATATTAGGATTTATAATGAAAAATTCATAATTTTAAAACAATGTTTAATAAGAGTTAGTTAATTGTCATATTGTTAGTCGTAGCCCATTCACAGGCAATTGCAAAGCATTCTAATGTCATGTCTATGTTAACGGCATGTCTGTTCCACAAAATTAGCATTGGTTAAAATAGAATGGTTATAGCGACTAAATATAAATTTCATTCATATCGCAACACATAAGTGCATAATCTTCGAGTTATTTCCTTTGTCTTATATGTGACTCAAAAAAGAATGCAGCTGTTTTAAAACTGTGTGGTATATAAAGTAAATTATAAATATATTAGCTATAGGTATCTCACTAAGATTGTGTGTGCGTCCGTTTTTCGACAGGTAGTGGTTTTACCTATCCATGTGTATTATCAAAATAAAATACAGGGTGACTTTCTTATAAGGCCTATACAAAATTCTGGGAAACTACTATAAAGGTTTTGTGAAAAAGCGGAAAACTAAATAAAAATGAGTAGCGTTGAAACAAAGTACATACAAAAAGTAATGGGACAATACAGATAAAATGAATTAATAAAATGTATTTGAACATAAAGCAAATCAAAAAGTGGACAGCACAGATTAATAAATGTAAAATAAAGTAAAAAAATTTTTATAGAACGTCCGTGAATTTTAGAAAGGGCACAAAGGGCTAACGGTGATGTTTCGTTGCAACTTCGTTAGGATTGGAACAAATTCATAAAAAAACAATTAATAAGAGTCAAAAATAACCAAAAGTTGAAAGAGTTTTTATCATTAATTTCCATATTTGTAAGAATAAATAAATATCAAAAATCTTAAAGCTGCATGAACAGTTAACAACAGTTTTGCCAAACAACTTGATAAACTTTGCTCGGGCCCTTGTATAAACATTCGTATTTCATAACTACTGTTAGGTAGGTATTCGGAAAATATTTGAGGAAGACCACCGCACGCACGTGACTGGTTTCTTCCACAAAGTGCCTTCTCTAACACATCTTTCGGGTGTGATCAAAAACTATGCCAACACCTGCCGGGCAGATGTTACATTGTTTGAATAGTTTGTGATTTATTTGTTTATAATAAAATGTTGAAACGCTGTAAATACTCGAATGTAAAACATTATTATAACTTTAAAGTGTCTAGAAATTAAATTGATAAACGAAAACGGTGTAGTGTAGAGAGGATTTAATGAGAATTCAACATACTTAAATCGTTTTATCAATAATGCTCTTCAGAGGAGGTCTAGGTCTTTGAAGATAGCCGTTAGGCATTGGCTTTCTTAACATTATTTAAAATAGAGGTTATTATCTAGTTAATTAAACTTGGGTTATTTATGAGATGCTTATAGTTACACACAGTATTAAATGGGTCTCTCAGCCATAACCATAGTCGTATCGTTTGGGGATATTTTCACTATTACACAAGTCAAAAGAAAACAGAAGGCAAAAGCACAAGCCAGTAAACAAAATTTGGTCAGTGCCAAATAATACATTTAAATGCAAAGCTTATTCAACATAAAATCTTATATCACGAGGATTGATTAGAGAACAAAAACAAATATTAATCATCGAAAATCACTTTATCGGTTTTCAAACGCTTTTGATCACTTGGATCACGGTATTTTGTTAAGGAAATTGTCACACTTTGGTTTAACAGATTCATTTATCCAATTTTTTAAATCATATTTACTTGGTCGTAAGCAGTACATTCAATTTAATGGGTTTCAGTCATCATTGATTGAAGTTACTTCTGGTGTCCCTCAAGGATCGGTTTTAGGGCCATTGCTTTTCAATCTTTTTGTTAACGATATTGTATCTACCCTGAACTGTAAATGCCTGTTGTATGCTGATGACATGAAATTGTATTTAAATGTTACATCAGTATCGGATTGTCTTGTTTTGCAGCAGGATTTAATGAGTCTAAAGTCGTGGTGTGAAAATAATAATCTACACCTTAATATTGATAAATGCGTTGTCATGTCATTTTCAAAAAAAAACCTTCCGATTTTATATGATTATGAACTCAACTCTTCTGTACTAAAGCGGTGCGATACTTACAAGGATCTGGGAGTGTGGTTTGACTCGAAACTTTCTTTTAATGTTCATTATCGAGATTTTGTTGTGATAACTGTTTTGATGTGTAGTTGATTGTATCGCGTGAAATAAGTTAAAACGTGTAACTGTAATTTATTTGTCAGTCAAATACATTTTCTTATCAATAGTGTAAAGTAGGTGCCTATAGTATTTTTTTTGTGATAGCATGAACAATGGAACCGCTATAGTATAGTACTGTTAAGCTTTGCACACATAAATTGGCGTATGAAGTACATGGTAAATTGAGTTGTACGACGTTGTAAAGAATAAAACATGGCCCGTCGACATAGATGTCTTGCATGTTCCCAATTTATAACCAAAGCTCAATTTAGGGTGAGATGTTCGGGAAGATGTGATGGGTGGTACCACAGAGCATGTTCTAAAGTGTGCGATAATGTGTTTGATTTGCTTGCAGACCCTGAAAGTAACTTTACTTGGATCTGTGATACATGTGCCAATGCGGATAAGGGTGCTAAAGGTAAAGGCAGAAGGAGTGTTGGTTTTCCTGCAGTAGTAAATACGTCTGACAGCGAACCAGATAATGTAAGAACGGCAAACTCGGATCTTGCTGGAGCGACGTCTGATCGTGATGCTGTTGGTGCTCCTCGTCATGGATCTTACACGATTGATGATGTTATGAGAGAACTGCTGTTATTGAAGCAACTGTACAGTGATATACTTGGAAAATATGAGAAACAACTCGAGATAAATCATGAACTTAAGTCGGAGATTTCATATATTAAATCGAATTTGTCAAAGACACAAGATACCAATACTCCACCTAGTGGAACGGCAACAACTGAAAATGGGACAACTGACTTCTTTCAAGAGCTTTACAACCGTGAAAGAAGAAAGAACAACATTGTCATCTTCGGTATGACTGAGGATGATAATTCGCAGGATGCCGCTAAGGTTGCATCACTGCTAGGTTCGTTATGCCCTGATGATGACATACCTACAAAGATTACAAAAAGTCATAGAATTGGTCGTAAAATGGACAACAAACTGCGTCCGATTAAAGTCGTATTGGATTCGCATAATACTGTTGGTAAAGTTATGCGCAAACTATACAGACTGAAGGATCTTGATGTAGCGGGCTCCAGGCTTTCGATAAACATCGACAAAACTCCTACTCAAATTGAGGAGTATAAGAGGATCAGAAGTAAACTGACTGAGCGGTTAAACAAGGGTGAGAAAAACTTGAAAATTAGATATGTGGATGGTGTCCCGAAGATTGTTCCAGTGGTTCAAAAAAACGGGATAAGTCAACAGCAGTGAATTTCCTGAGAAACCCTTCACAAGACAATGATGACTTAGTGTGCGTTTATCAGAATGTTCGTGGAATAAATACGAAGATGGATACCTTTTTTTCATCGGTAAGTGACTGTGAATATGATTTTATCGCGTTGACTGAAACTTGGTTGCGCCCGGATGTTCGAAGTGAGGAATTTTTTCCACCAGACTACACCGTTTTTAGAAAAGATAGAAATTTACAAGTTACTTGCCAGGCCACTGGTGGCGGTGTGTTGTTGGGAGTTAGTAGAAGTATAAAATCGCAACTTGTTGATGTCTCTTATTTTAATATAAACTTTCCCGCTATTGATTTATTAGTTTGTAAATGTTATTTAATGCTCAAAAGTTTTTATGTATTTGTAATTTATGTTCCGCCATCAGTATCTGCTGAAATGTTGGAATTGTTCTTTGAATGTATTGAGCAGTCAGATATTTATCACGATAAGAATTTGTTATTTTTTGGGGACTTTAATGTAAGTGGTTTTGTTAATGGTAATCCTAATGATAGACAATATGTAGCAACTAGAAATTTTATGAATTTTTATGAATTGGAGCAGTACAATGATGTTCGCAATGTTTCTGATCGTCTCTTGGATTTAGTGCTCTCTAACATTCCTTGCACTGTTGAGCGTAACAGTAGTCCACTAGTTCTTGAAGATACTTATCATCCTGGCTTGATAGTTGTCCCAAAAATTAGACATAAACAAGTTCAGTTGTTTAAAAAAAATACTGACCGTAAAACATATAATTACAAGAAAGCTGATTTTGTCTCACTTTATGAGACCTTAGTTCAGGTTGACTGGACTT
Source organism: Apoderus coryli (assembly GCA_911728435.2). Taxonomy (NCBI): domain Eukaryota; kingdom Metazoa; phylum Arthropoda; class Insecta; order Coleoptera; family Attelabidae; genus Apoderus; species Apoderus coryli. The sequence continues at coordinate 16,406,355 of OU452206.1, forward strand.
ATTTGGCGAAGATGACTGATGTTGATATAGCAGTTGAGGAACTTTATACCAGAATGTATTCAATTATTGATCGTCATGTGCCTACCTATAGGAATTACAAAAGATCTTTTCCGTCTTGGTTTTCTTGTGACATAATTAGAAATGTTAAAATGAAGGAGAAATTATTTTCTAAATATAAAAAAACAGGAAATGTGTGTGTCTTTAACGAATATAAACTCATAAGATCGACTATTAAAAACGATATTCGGGTTGCCTATAATGATTATATTGCTAGGGTGCAGAACAATGTGTCCGTTGATGCGAGGGAATTCTGGAAATATTTTTATTCTAAAAATCGTAGCTCAAGGTTACCGGGCGTTATGTCGTATGAAGATGTTGATTATGCAGATCCACAGGAGATTGTGGATGCATTCGCAAGTTTTTTTAAGAGTGTATTCTTGAGCCCTACTCCTTCAGCTGACAATCGTTCAACGGCCGTGATCCGGTGCTTTGACAGTGTTGGTGCTCCCAGTATCTGCGAGGAGGACATCCTAAAAGCTGCCAAAAAACTTAAAAACAAGATGACTTCGGGTCCTGATGGTCTGCCTTCTTTCTTGGTGAAGGACTGTGTGATGGTATTGGCAACTCCTTTGTGTTCTATCTTCAATTTGGCACTAAAAAATTACAAGTTCCCTGAGCAGTGGAAAATTGCAAAAATAATACCAGTTTTTAAATCGGGTGATAGAGCTCGAATTAATGATTATCGTCCAATATCAATTTTGTCAAATTTCGCAAAGCTATTTGAGACTGTGCTATATGATTATATTTATCCATGTGTTAGAAACTTGATTACACCGAATCAACATGGATTTATGTCTGGGCGTTCCACTGTTACAAATCTTGCATTGCTTTCACAACAAACTACCGAAGTGTTGGATGGTGGCGGGCAGATGGATGTAATTTATACGGATTTCGCCAAAGCCTTTGACAGAATGGACCATGTTGTTCTAATCAAAAAGCTTGATGAACAGTTTGGATTTCGGCATGATCTTAAGATCTTTTTTAGTTCATATCTACGCAACAGAGAGCAATACATCTTCTATAATGGTCATAGATCCTGCAATTACACTGCCACCTCTGGAGTTCCCCAGGGATCGAACTTGGGACCTTTGCTTTTCCTTTTATTTATTAATGATCTTGATGCCCGACTCAATTGTCATAAGTTATTGTTCGCAGACGACTGCAAAATTTTTCAATCTATAAAAAGTTATGACGATTGTGTGCAACTCCAGTCTGATCTCTCTTGTATTGAGGAATGGTGTATTCAGAACAGGTTAAGCTTAAATGCGGACAAATGTAAATACATAACATTTTCACGAAAAAAAGAAATAGTTGATTATGACTATGCCGTGAACCGAACTCAGATTTCTCGCTGTAGCACTGTTACAGATTTAGGTGTTGTGTTTGATGAGAAATTTTCTTACATTGACCATATTAATGCCAAGGCTTCTGAGGCAAGCAAAATGTATGGATTTATTGTGCGTAATTGTAGAGGTTTTGATAACATTGATGCCCTCAAAATGTTGTATTACTCATATGTTCGTTCCAAACTTGAATATGCGTCGCTGATCTGGTTTCCGATATATGATGCCCATAAGTTCACTGTGGAGAGACTTCAGCGTCGTTTCCTAAAATATTTATCATTTAAAAGAGATGGCGTTTATCCTGAGAGGGGGATCGATTATGGGTACCTTCTGAGTAGGTTTCAGTTTAGAAGTCTTGATTTTCGAAGATCTTTGTGTGCATTGTGTTTTCTGCATAACTTGATTTGTGGAAGGGTCGATTGTTCGGGGTTGCTTTCTGCATTAAATATAAATGTTCCGAGACTGCACAATCGCACTAGTCGTGTTTTCTACTGCAATCGAGCAAGAACTAATATTTTAAAAAGGTCACCGGTGAGCATAATATGTAGTCATTTTAATCTCATTTGCGAAGATTGTGACTTATTCTTTTGTTCTCGAAGTGAACTCATTAACGTTGCGAACAATGTTTTGCCCCTATAATTATTATGGTTGTGTGCTATACAGTTGTATATTTTTAAGTTTAAATACGGAATTTATGTTTGGTTGTTCGTTGGGTTGTTATATTGTTTTGTACCGAGAAATGTTAAGTATAACTAAGTTTATTTTTCTATGTATTTTGTCCTGTAAATGGTTATCTAACTGTTGGACAATAAATGCCTTTATTTATTTATTTATTTATTTATTTATTATGATTACATAGTGTCTAATTCTTTGAAGGCCTTAGGATTTGTTATACGTAACTCAAAGTGCTTCTCAAACTTAAAAACTGTTATGACCCTCTATAACTCTTTTGTGCGAAGTCGCTTGGAGTATTCGTCTGTTGTGTGGAACCCAAAGTATTCGGTTCATGCTGATAATATGGAGAAGGTTCAGCGAAAATTTTATAAATATCTGTGGTATAAGCAAGATGGTTCATATCCAAGAATTGGCGCCGTGATTACTTTTCTTTTATATTCATTTACAAATTAATTAATAATAAATTAGATTGCTCTGAATTACTTAGTGATTTCAATTTTCACGTTCCGAACTTATCAACGCGTGTGCGTCATGATCTGTTGTATTTGCCAACCGCTCGAACTAATGTTCTATTGAACTCACCAATGTATGTCATGTGTTCGGTTTGCGCTTCTGTATGTGATACTATTGATATCTTCCATTGCACTATTAATCAAATTAAGGACTATTTTTTAAATTGTTAATTAAATCGGAAATTTATTAGTTGACTTATAATGTATGTAATGTATAATGTATGTAACTAATAATTTGTAGCATGTATTGTTAATTGATATTCCTGCTCAGTTAGTGGAGTATTACTCTGTACGAGCAGTGTATTCTTAAATAAATAAATAAAATAAATAAAAAACTAAATTGGCATCATGTTATCACTTTTTCCAGGAAGTTTAAGTGTATTAAATAATGTATTGATTATTTTTGCATTTTAATTAAATAATTGTTAACAAAAAAAAATGTAAACAATTTTTCTTTACAGTTGTTGGCCATTAAACTTGAATGTTGTCATAACTTTTTATGTAATGCAATAAAAGTTTAAATACTTTCTTGGAAATTGTATATATTATGTAAAAGGTCAAAGTAGATGTCAAACACAATAATATACAACAGAAATGTTTCAATAGTAACTGCATTAAACATCAAATTTAATCGTCAGCTTTTCTATAGGCTACCGAAGGGTATCGGCAGCGAAAACGTAATCCTTCTTTCCTGAGGGACAAACGAGATAACTTGCAAAACCATTAGCGTCGATGTCCGATACAGATAATTCCGTTCAATTACCGAGACCATCAGATTTTTTTTAACTATGAAACACTATAGGTGGTATAAAGGTTTATACAGGGAACCACATTTTCAAATTTGAATGGCGACAGATATTGGAATTTTTTAAATTTTGACACTAAGTGTTATGTTCCCAAATCAAAATAATTTGTTTTTACATGATGGGACTCCTCCACCTTATGCAGTTCGAGTTAGAAAATATTTAAATACTGTTTTCCCTAATAGGTGGGTCGATCGAATAGGACATATTGAATGGTCACCAAAATCTCCGGATCGACCACTGACTTGATTTAGAACCTATTTACTTATGTGTTTTTCCGTTTGCGCAAGAACTAAAACGGAAGAAAGATATGAATTTTTTTCCATACATATATGTATGAATAACCCTGTATACGTAAATTTGTCTATCTAGATAGCTATTATAATTGGAATTATAGAGTAAATAGTCAAAGTACAAAATTACTAATTAGATTTAAATAAAAATGATGTAAAAATTACATAATAATGTTAATTTACACTTGACTTATAATAATGATAATAACTATATTATGTTGTTTCGCCGGTTTCAAGGATAAATATTCATTTATATTACTAAACAAGGTTTTCGCTAGTTGTTATGTTTCCATAAAATTTTGTTAATGTTAAAAGTATGCGAATATATTAGTAAATATTTAGTTAGATAAATCCATTATTGCGTTCTTACACCTTTAGCGATTTACAACTTATAAAAAAAATCTAAGTAATATTTATTTTTATCACACTATAATTGCGGACAATTTGAGTATATACGAGGATGGATTGAAAAGTTTCTGGCCAATTGCTCAACTGTCAAAATAATCGAAAAATTTATTTAAATCGTCTATAGAGACAGTTATATTAGAGACTAGAGACCTATCTACTGAGATATCCTCTATAGTCCTTTATAAATTAAGTTAAATGCTACTTTTGGAAACAATAATTTTTATTTAGTGAAATACCGATTATTTTTTGCTAAAAGTTTTTTATTATATATTGAAAATGGACTACCTTACTTACGCAAGAAAGGCAAACCTTGCGTACATCTTGAACAGTCTCGGCTACATTCGAGCGAGCCAATGCCTCGCATTTCACTCTTCACTCTGATATACATAATTATACGAGGGTTGCCTTTTATATTTCGGGATTTAGCAACCCTGGTGTTGCAATCTGGCAACTGACAGCTCTATCGTAAACTTGGACATTTTTGAGGTTATACGTACTCAGAACGTTTTGACATACGAGCGCTATTTGTGTTGTTTACAGTAACTTAAAAGATTCATCTCGGCCCAAAATTGGAATTATATCGTGAACATTTTCGTGCGATTATTTTTTACAACGTCGATTAACTCAGCAACAGTGCATGGATGAACTTAAATCAATTTTTGGCAATGAAGCTCCATCAAGGACCAGTGTTTATCGATGGTATGGTGAATTCAATCGTGGTCGTAGTTCACTCCAAGACGAATTTCGTGAAGGTCGTCCAAAATCGATTGGTCGAAAGAAATGCTCAAAAAATACGATCGCGGTGCTTTAAAACACGTCTATGACATCGTGGATTTACGCGTATGAGCCCGAAAGTAAACAGCAGTCGACTGTATGGATGTTTCAAGATGAGCCAAATCCAACAAAAGTTGTTCGCGCACGAAGCACTTCCAAGCAAATGGTCGCCTGTTTTTTCGGAAAAACTGGACAGGTCGCAACCGTACCACTAGAACAACGCAGAACAGTCAATTCTGAGTGGTACACAACCATGTGTTTGCCAGTTGTATTCCAAGAAATCAGGAAAACCAATCGCCGAGGACGGATCACCACGACAATGCGAGCTCTCACACATCGGCTCAAACAACTGCATTTTTGAGCACCCAAAACATGTATTTGATGAGTCATCCGCCGTATAGTCCTGACTTGGCACCGAATGACTTCTTTATATTCCCGTACGTAAAAAACAAACTGAGAGGTCAACGTTTTTCGACACCTGAAGAAGCGGTTGCTGCATTTAGAATGCATGTTTTGGAGATACCTCAATCAGAGTGGCAAAAGTGCTTCGACAATTGGTTCAAACGCATGCAAAAGTGTATAGATCTTCATGGGGAATATTTTGAAAAACAATAAAGTGATTTTCGATGATTCATATATTTGTTTTTGTTTTCTAATCACGAAATATAAAAGACAACCCTCGTTGTACACGAAGTCGAAATGACATATTACCTCAATTTCACGACTATTGAGGACTAGGAAAATTTTATAATAAACTGCCGTCTCAAATAAAAAACATTGGTGAAGTCCGGTTTAACAAAAGAATTAAAATTTTATGCCTTTGAGGACTATTTCAGAAGCGATATTGTAAAGTTTTTCTAGATTTTAGTTTGTTTTATTTTGTTACTTTTTTAATTTGTCTGTAAGTCTTTCTTTGTTACTGTAATTTTGATTGATTTGTTACTGTAACTTTGATTAATTTCTTTGACGTATTACACATGTTTTGTGACATAAAATGGCGAATAAAATACATCTCTATCTCTATTGTTGTTAAATCCATAAAACGTTCATTGTTTCTAATTTGGTTTGAAACTAATTGTCCGAATCAAAAATTAAATACCTCGTTGGATAGAGCATGTCACAGTATAAATACTGTGGTCGGTATTCTTTCTGTGGCGTTTACAGAGAAAAGCCGCATGCAACAATACAACATAGCCGAGAGAGCAAAATACGGGGGCATCTATTCACGCGTGTTTAAAAATTATTCTACTTTTAATTTCTTTTATAATAAAACGATAAAATTATTGGCTTTCAAGAATCTTTGAATCAATCTACACCAAATGTTCCAGGCAATGCTTTCGTTAGGTATAATGGCTTGAGACGCTTGAGACTTAGTTTTGTTGTCCGTTTTACTTAAACTAACTTGATTTTTAAAATCTGATTTTTTTACAAATAACTATTTTTTATTAATTTCAATATAAGATATCTATATCAAAATTATGCAACATACATTACATGTAAATATAGTACAATGTAATTTTAAAAATATAGAAAGTTTTTAATAACAAAAAATTATTATTCATTAATTTTTTATTAAAAATTAAGCATTTTTATTATTATTTCTCTTAGTAAAAACTATTTAATCTCATACAATAGAAAAGTATAAACTGGTTTAATAAATCAGAACCAATCGAGACACCAACTGCGTCAAGAAAGAGTGGCGACCGAGGCTGAGTGAGATAGAGAATATTTCGGAGTGGTTTTACTGTCTCTTATATTTACACTGGTAAGCCAGAGTTAGCCCTCGGTTGAGGTTGAAGGAGAATTTACATAAAAAACTGCATTTTGGAAATAAAAATGTGTGTTTCACGATTTTGTTTATAATGCGAAACTTGACAATATCACTCTATAATGTTAATAATCCAAAAAAATCTTAGCTCTACAAATGTTTTGGAAATATCTACCTATATAATGTAAAGATCTCGATTTCTATTCGAACATGGCTAAAACCACAAATTCACCGAAACCTTACGTCACCAGACCCCATTCTCATAAACTTTCAAGCAGTTAAAGATCGCTAAGGATCTAAGATATGCGACGGCCAACGGCCAGCATAAAATTGCTAATTAAGTTCACAATTTATAACTTTAGTAACCGTCCGAAGCGTTGCTGATTCTTCAATACGTGGGTGGTGCTGGCAGAAGGATGAAATGGTCTCTGCTGGCGTTTTGTGTTTATAGTTCTTTATGTTAGTGAATCAGAGTAGTAGTACATTATATAAGTACTCAGATTTAATTGTTGAATATTTGTAAAAACGTTTCCAAAAACAGGTAAGATCTGAGAAAGAACACCCCATAAATATTTCTCGTACCTATTGTGAAGGGTTCTCTAGTCCTAAAGTATGATTTATAATAGTATAAACCTTCGTGACGCATCCTGTATAACTCTATTAAAAAGAACACGTTTTTATTTTGTGTTAACAAAATAGACTACTGAACTCTCAAGAATAAAACCAGGTAAAAATAAAATACAAATAATCTTATCCACGTCTATTTATATAGAAAGCCCCACCATCTTTAAAACATCTTGAGACCTTATTCCTAAAATTCATAACGGAATCTTCCTTATACACAAGAAATTGGTACAAAAAAAATAAAAGCATTTCCGCTCATTATCAGACATGTGTGTTTAGATTGACGAAACAATATACAAACAGAAATTGGTATTTATGAAAGCGTAACTTAAGTATATTCTATTAGTTATTTTAATTAATTTTCTTTTAGGTAATTTGGGAATTAATAATATATAATAATCACAAATAGTATAAAAATGGTAAAACTTGCATGATCAGGATTGATTCTCTGTTACCTTTGTTGATTGATTTAAATTAAAATAATGATTTCGCTAATGTCTTTACTGACAAAGACCACTCTGTATAAATTTATTTAATAGGTATATTAATCAGGCAAAAAAACTAAAGTTTTTCTAGGTATATTATAATATCTCTTTAATATGTAGCACCATGTACCTATTGTGATAATTTAAACAATTTCAATAAAATGTATAAACAATAATTTTCGTCATGATTCACGTGTTTATATTAAAACATTGTGATGAAATGTTTATGTAACTAGGTTTTATGAATATTAATTTATTTATATCATAGTAGTTTGCTCTTGTCTTATTTGATAAAAAAAGTAGGTAATACCGATTACTTATTAAAATTCATCTTGCTTGCGGAGATAACCTCAATGAAGTTGTTGACACGAAGTAAGTGTTATTTGGGTAAATAAAATAAAATATTTCAGTTAGATGATGAACTATTTAGTCATCAATTGCTCCGCAAAAATTTAGTTTCGATTTGAAATAATGTTTTTCTACGACTGTCTTTAAATGCCTTTATTATATGTTTAATCATGATTTGAAAATGTAGTACACTGTAATGCTGTTTATCATTTACCCGTGCAATATTTCCCACTAGTTGCTAGGCAACTAGTGGGAAATATTTATTACGCACGGGTAAATTTCCTGCTAATGACAAAAGTAGCGTCGGCCATGAAAAATCACCATAGCAACGCCGACAATACAAATATTTTACTTACCATTTTGATGTAAAGTCGACAAATAATATCCTCTTCTGAAAAGTAATCCAAATGATAACACAATATTATCCAGTACTAGTATAGAACAAGTCTAACAATGAAAATCATTAACACAAAATGTTTAACTTTAACTTTTTAACAGCACTTTAGTTATTATCAACTAAAAATTATTTTCAAACATGTCAATGTTATCACGAAAAATATTTATTATTGTATGACAAAACTAGTTTTAGGTGAATGTTTTTGTGTTTAATTTCCTTAGTATCTTTGAACCTGAAAATGAATAATAATCCTTGTGAAATAAACCATCAAATATTACAAAGCTATAGGTATTTCCAACAATTAGTATAATACAGGATGACACAGAAAACTTTCAATTTATAAATTTTTTGGTGTTTCTTTATAAAAATTAAGCTCACACTTTTGTTTACTAATATTCGTACAAGCTTTATACAGTTTTTTTTTTATCAGGTTTCAATAGACAGTATGCTTCAAATAAGAGTGAGAAGATATAGTCCAGGAGGCGGGGATTTTTTTCAGTAGTTATTTTCCCAGTCAGCAAACATGGTAGAATTCTTAAAGAAGTAGTGGGGTAAATTTTTTTAGGAATAAAAGTCACTGATGATGGAGCTTGAAGCCTCGAAACATGTTTGGTAGAGTAATATATTGAATTTATTTCGTGGAGCATTGACTTTTATTCCTATTAAATAGAATTTGCTCCACTCCAGAATGGACTACTTGTATAAGAATTCTGTCCATACCGAATATTCCCACCAGCTCCTGGACTAATAGAGTATCTAAATGCACAAGAGTTTCCTCAAATTAAAAACTGAAATCTAAACGCTTCGTTTAACTAATTAAATCAATTCAATTTCAAGACAAAACGAAATTGTTTTGCATTTAAAAAACATAAAATTGCAAAACTTTCGTCTACTTCTATTTCTCTAATTTGTTGTGATCTAGGTATTCGTTAAAATAAACTGTATTTCTACAGGGAGATTCGAGGTGAGAACCAAAAGATTGTTAGAATTTTATGAAGAATCAAAAAAATTAATAATATATACAGTGGGTTCTATAAAAAACATATGCAATCACGTTTATTATTATTATTAGACAACGCTGTATACTTTTGCTCTTACGTCAAAAAACGTGCACTTTATAACCAAAAATGAGATGTATAAACGGTTCTTACAAAAATTTTTTTTCACTGTACAGGGTGTCCAGATTTCGTTGTAATTGCAGGGTAGCGTTATTCTGGAAGTTAGCGGGATGCGGTTTCCGGCCACGTTGCCACTTTTTTTGTGAAACTCACGATGCCCTAATCATATTTTGGGAACACATATGTAGTTTTCATTCAAAAAAATTACTTTTCGGATCACTCTCGTATCTCGGAAACTATAACAGATATTGAAAATATATAAACGGCATTTGATAGATGTTTTTGTGTGGAGTTCACAAGCGTACCTCTAATTTTTTTGTTTGGTCTCAGTTGCAAAATATGAATGAAACTTATGTTTTTTTAAATAGAATCACCCTGATTTTCTAGCCATTAGCCATTAAAATTGCATATGTTTTTTATATATAAGGCGGGTTTAGCCAACTAATAATGCATAATGCATAAGTTTAGTGCATAATGGATAATTTTTAAACCATGACACTTACATGTACCTACCTGTTTATACAACGAATAGTGTATAATTCATAATTTTCGTTGATAATGCATAAGGTTGGGAACTTTCAACTTTAAGCAAAAAATATCAATACGCATGCGCCGCATGCCTTACATAACCTCAATTTACGAAATAAACTAAATAATAATTGAAAATGTGATAATTAACAGAATTTTTAATTTGAAAGCTATCAAAACAAAAATAAGTCCAACACAAAGTAATAGCATTGTCTTTAAAGACAATGGTAATAGGTTAACCTGCTGTCTAGTCAATTGTCACTTTTCGCTTTATGCATAAAAGTTGTATAAACACCTATATTTTGTTGTGCATTATCGATTATGCACTATGTATTAAGCATTTTTCTTTATCCATTATGCACTATCCATTATTAGTTGGCTAAACCCGCCTTTATACTTTTCAAGATAGGAGAGGGATCCCAAAAGTAATTTTTTTTTATTCGGCCCTGTATCTCGAAAACTATGTGTTACCCAAAATATAATTAGGTCACAAAAAACTAGCAACATGTCGCAAAAACCGCATCCCGCTAACTTTCCCAATAACAGAGCTACCCCGCAATTACAACGAAATCTGTACACCATGTGTATGCTTATGAAATTTAAAAATAGACACCCTGTATACTGTTAATTTTTTTAAAAAATTCACTCACTTATTTATTTATTCACTTTTGTGTTTTAACACAGCACGTTTCAACTATTTACATCAATTATTTTGTCACAATATTATCACAGATTATTGAAGCACAGTTACAAAGTTTTTAAACATTTAAAAATATAATTATTATTGTTACCGGTTAAATAAATACTTAATAAAATCACAAAGTCTTCCACCCGCGTTGAGACCTTACTGTTATGGGTATTGTGTTCTACTGGAATTGGAATTCAGTCAGATGCTGTGTGTGTGAGAAATAAGATGAAAAAGTACCTACGGATACTACCGACAATCAGTGGTGTGGTACCTTCTTTCAATAAATATCATTCGTATACTCAACGAACACCGAAACAAATAGTGAAATTTTAGTGTTACGTTCGGTTATTGTTAAATTTTAACTCTGTAACAGTCGTTCGTATACTCCGCATCAACATCATTTAGTTTTAGACTGTTTATGTATTATTGTTTCGTATTTCGTACTACGTACACTGGATATTATAGCGGATGGATAACTGCTTGTATATTTGAAAATAAAAATAAGTTTCGTTGGGTAAGTCGTATACCTATTCGATTGGTTAGGTACTTATGTATAGGAGGAGTGCCTCAGGGCTTTCTTTGTATACTTACTTATTATACTATACATCGTACGGTAATGTTGAATTTAGTTAGTTGTATGTGTATTACCGACCGTGGAAATCTTCTTTTATTCATTTTATACCGGGTCTATCTTTGAGATGATACGCCCGCATCCCTATAATTAATATGTTCATAAAATTATTTATTATGACATTCATTGAGTATATGAGCACTATTATAACAAGCCTTACATTGACTCATCTCTACTTTGAACATGTAAAGCAGAACCTTGAGCAACATTGCAGCTGAGATGTATATTGAGGCATATTTACGTTTAAGGCTATAAGCGATTAGATAAAGTTTGTTCCTACAGACAATCAAGGACTTGTCCCTGACAGTTCGGGACTTTTGTTTAGTGGGCAAGCGCGATCTTTGACATGTTTTTGATTAGTTTGTAATGTCTGTTGGAACAGTTTTCCAGTGGCGTCTATGTTGTGTTGGGTTAACTAGTGTGGTTAGGTTTTTAATGTATATATAATATTATTTATACAGGGTTATTGATGATAGATGGCACCTTAAACGTTTTAGCAAAACAAGATGGAAGGATTATCCTGAAATTTTGGCTACTTACATTTGTGGATCCAATCTACATTTATAAGATATTTTTACTTTTGTGTCACTTCCTGCTATACCGGAAGTTGATATCAACTTTATTATTTTAAATGGAACATCCTATATATTATTATTGAGAGTGCGTTTGTGGCATCCTGTGGGGATGATTCTGACATCAGCTCGCTTGCGGGGTTTTGTGGTAGTGATGTCTGCTTTGAGGACATTACTGATGCAGAGATAATAAAAGCCTTGCGTAAGTTAAAGAACAAGTTCACGTCTGGCTCTGATAACATTCCTTCGTTTCTCGTGAAGGACACAATTGGAGTCCTTAGTGGTCCTCTGTCTATAATTTTTAATTTAATAGTTAAAACCAATCACTTCCCCTCGGTTTGGAAGACTGCTAAGGTTTGTCCTGTATTCAAGTGTGGCAATAGATCGAAAATAGAGAACTACAGGCCGATCTCTATTCTTTCCAATTTCTCAAAGGTGTTGGAGGTGGTTTTATATAATCGAATTTATACAGCACAGATGATCTATTACCAGCATGGATTCGTAACCGGAAGATCGACCGTTACAAACCTGGCCGTTTTTACGCAGTATGTCTTCGAAGCGTTGGACTCTCGAGGTCAGGTTGACGTCATATATACCGACTTCAGTAAAGCGTTCGATAGGATCGATCATTCGGTTTTGGTTAGGAAGCTTCCTGCATTCGGATTAAGCTACTGTGCTATTCTATTGATAAAATCTTACATTAGCGGCAGAGATCAGTTTGTTTCTTATGACGGTTATAAATCAAGAAGCTACCACGCAACATCAGGAGTACCTCAAGGTTCGAAACCACTACTGTTCAATCTTTTTATTAACGACCTGGGAAAGAATTTAAAATCTGAAAGATTGATTTTTGCTGATGATCTGAAGATCTACTCCACTGTGGCCTCTGTTGACGACTGTCATGTTTTGCAAAACAGTCTGAACTTGGTCGGGGATTGGTGTGATGTCAATAATCTTATGCTGAACCCGGTAAAGTGTAAAGGTGTGTCATATACTAGGAGAACGTTCCCTATTGCTTTTGAATACGCGATTCATGACGCTGCATTGTCACGTGTGGAAACTACCAGGGATCTTGGTGTTGTGTTCGATTCGCGCTTTACCTTCAGCGAATACATAATGACGATGATAGCTAATGCATCCAAGGCATATGGTTACATCGTTAGAAATGGCAGATCTTTTCGCAATATTAATACGCTAAAAAAACTGTACTTCGTGTACGTCAGGTCCAAACTTGAATATTGCTCTCTGATCTGGTATCCCTGCTATGGTTGTTACAAACAAGACATCGAAGGAGTGCAGCGCAAATTTTTGAAGTATCTTTGCTTTAAATCCGATGGTAGTTATCCTGAGCGTGGTGTGCCATATGGCTATCTAACGGGCAGATTTGGTGTGCAATCATTGCAATTGAGGCGGGATATTGCATGCATAAGCAATGTTTGTAAAGTGTTTAATGGCGTTAGTGATTGTCCTGAGCTGCTTGAAGGATTCCGTCTTACTGTTCCGCGAATAAACTCAAGAAACTACCAATTATTTCATTGTGATAGAGCTCGAACAAATATTATGTTGAGGTCCCCATTGTCCACTATGTCTCGCACGTTTAATGTGGTGTGCCGGAATTGTGATTTGTTTCATGATACATTGAAACATATTTTGGCGGCCGCAGAACTTGATTGAATTTGATTGTTTATATATTTTTTATGTTTATTTCTTTATTTATATCTCTATTAATTTAATTTACTTCTGTTATGTAAATTTATCAAGTTATTGATTGTCTTATATATGTTTATATTCTTTGTATTGATACTTTTGTGTGGCTGATCTGTAACTGGGAATTTTCTGTTGAGCCATAAAGCATTTATTTATTGATATTTTTGGATTTCCCAATTTGAAGTACTTTTGTTAACAGTTCTCTATAGCTACCTATCTTCAACTGTTTTTGCAATAATAATTTTTTGCCAAAAACAGGTCTTCAACAAGTATTGCCTTCTAAATAAATGGAATCCTCAAATTTTTAATTTCTCTTAGGACTACCTTGCTACAAAAAAAGCTATAAAGAAGTTGACACACCAAGGTACATGATGGTCACAAATCACTATAGTGATCTAATAGTAAAATAAGCATAAGTGAATTTTCTTAAATGGAGCACTCTGTATATTATCAAATATTCTAAAAGACAATTAAATTTTGTATCAAAGTATATATCATGTCTCTATACTTAAGTATTAAGGTTTTCGAATTAATATTTAAAAATTTCGATTTATTGATCATGGCTAATAGGTTTCCATGTGTCAAAAGTATCTTAAACTTCATAAATTGCTAACCTACAAGGAGTTCTTAAAATAACCACCATTAACCTATCTCAACCTAGAGAAAGTTCTTAAAATGACCACTAAACACATCTTTACCTAAAGAAAGTTCTCAAAATGTCCTCCATTCATTTCTAAACACTTCAATATCCGACGATAGTGATTGGTTGCATTTTGTATATATTCAGCATCTAGCTGACTCATGTAACTTCGGATTCGTCCACACAGTGCTTTGCTGTTACCTGGCGTCTAATATACTTTTTATTTTAAATTAGCCCCTATATAAAAGTCCAAGGTTGTTAAGTCCTTGCAGCCCAATCAGAAGGACCCAAACGTCTAAACCAACGGTTTAGGAATATATTCATCAGCTCATGCGTAACTTCATCAGTACAGCGAGTTGATGCTCCGTCCAATTGGTACCAAGGTAGTCTTCTAGTGACATATTCTCTTAAAATTTCTTGTGAAACTGTCCTCAAAACTTCTAGGTAATTGTTGCTAGTGAGCGACCCATCGTAAATTAAAAATTACACATACATTCGAGCCAATCTGTGTTCAAAACAGTTCCTACCATTTGAGATACCATGTGTCTAACATTCTAAATTAATAAATAAATTCTTTATTTCAGTCACAAATTGTACATTTCTGTACATAGACATGTCAATATGTAAACAATAACTAAATAAATAAACAAATAAACAACAAATGAACAATAATTACAATCGCTAAAAAAAAACTACCGTCCATTAGTATCAACAAACTCCCGTTTCAATTTTCTTTTAAATTGTGTCTCAGTTAGGCAACCCTTAACGTCCTCGGGCAGGAGATTATAACATTGATAGCCCGCGTATTTTAGGTGACTTTTTGTAAAATTCGTGTTTGGGACGCGGCAAGTACAATCGGTCCCTTCCCCTAGTGGAATACTCGTGGTTGTCTCCACACGTACGCGCGCCTTTTTTATTTTTGTAAATATGACAGAGTGTTTTATATAGGTAAATAGATGCGACTGTGAGCAAACGATTTTGCTTAAAAGCCTCCCTACAAGCACCCCTAAAAGGAATATTAAAAATGCAACGCACTACTCGTTTTTGTAGTATAAACACTCTGTCAATCATACTAGACCTGCCCCAGACCACTATACCATACGCAATTGCTGAATAGATCAATGCATAATATATTGAAAGTAAGACATGCACACTCATGCAAGTCTTCAGCGAATTAATAATTTATAAAGATGTATTAAGTTTTTTACAAAGGTGGTCTATATGCGTAACCCAGCTGAAATCCGGATCAACAAAAACTCCTAGCAGTTTAGCAGAATCTGATACAGGAATGATATGATCAAAGTTTATGTTGAGATCCAATGTTCTGAACTTATTAAAGTGTATAGCAACTGTTTTGTCAAAGTTGATCATCAGCCTGTTACTCCGACATCACATTCGAAACTCATCGTGTAACATTAGAATCCATATCCAGTTGAGGGAAATTTATACAGGGTGGTCCAACGAAAAGTTTGCACCTAGCTTTTCTCTTTTTTTTGTAGTCGAATGCGAAAATGCTCCCTATTTGTCGAATTTTACTAAAACAGTTAATACGAAAACGACTTTAAAGACATTAAGCCGATAATTTTGGTATTAATGAGAAATACAAATAAGTTTTAATTATTACGACTGAAAACAACTACAATCATTTCTAAATTATTTACTTTGAAGAAAAACGGGATTTCAAAAACACTATCTTATTTATCAGAACTAAATTCCTCACTAATCGTTTGCGTTTTTTGTTGAAATAAAAACTGCAGATACGTGTAGGAAAAGAATTTACACCGTTTATTTTAGTCTTTTCATTGATTCAGTTTGGTTGCTTCTCAAGTTATTTTACTTTTACCGTACAAAATGATTTATTCCATTCTAGAACGAGTTGAAATTGTTAAACTTTATTTTCAAAATAATAGTAGTGCTAGACTTACGGCTCGCTTATTTAATGAGAGACATCCCGATAAAAATGTGAATGATGTGTACGTTGGCAAGTTAGTTAAAAAGTTTGTAGATACCGGATCTGTCTGTAATGTAAAACACCAGCCGCAGAAACCGATCAGAAATGAAGCTGTGGAAGTCGCTGTTTTAGGGCATGTTGAAATGGATCATAGTCAAAGTACCCGTCAACTAGCTGAAGCCTCAGGTGTCTCCCGTTCGTCCATAATACGAATTTTAAAAGCGTACAAATTTCATCCGTACAAAATCAAATTAGTACAGGAACTAA
Organism: Apoderus coryli; assembly: GCA_911728435.2. Lineage (NCBI taxonomy): Eukaryota > Metazoa > Arthropoda > Insecta > Coleoptera > Attelabidae > Apoderus > Apoderus coryli. The sequence goes on from OU452206.1 coordinate 16,422,947, forward strand.
ATGAGGATGATCCTGATAGAAGGCTGCAATTTTGTGAAGCAATGAGCCAGCGTTTAATTGAAGATCCGCAATTATTATTTAACATTTGTTTTTCCGACGAATGCACATTTTATTTGAATGGAGCTGTAAATAGGCACAATTGCCGTTACTGGGATGACAGTAACCCACATTTATTCCGTGAGGTTCATACCCAGTATCCTCAAAAAATAAACGTCTGGTGTGGCATATTAGGAAATCATATTATAGGACCACTTTTTATTCCTGGAAATTTAACTGGTGAAGTGTACCTAAACATGCTTGAAGACACAATTGATCCTTTAATAACACAAATAATAGAAGATGACCAAAATCATACTGCTGATCGGCTTTATTTCCAGCAAGATGGAGCACCTCCGCACTATGTGGCTCCTGTAAGACAGTTCTTAGATGACCGGTTCCCTGGACGGTGGATTGGAAGGAGGGGCCCAATTGAATGGCCTGCCAGGTCACCGGATTTATCGCCTTTAGACTTTTTTCTTTGGGGGCACTTAAAAAATAAATGTTTTGCCACGAAGCCCGAGTCCATAGAAGATCTTCGCCAACGCATTACAGAAGAGTGCAGAAACATAACACCTGATATGCTACAAAATGTTAGAAATAGATTTGAACAAAATCTGTATTATTGTATGGAATCAAATGGGTCACATTTTCAACATTTGTTAATGTAACGTTTTAATAAATCAATTTAACAGCTTGTTTACTTTTTTTACAAAGCAATGTTAAAACTAACAAACATTGGAATGTACTAACGATTGCAGGTGTTTTCACTCGCAATAATTAAAACTTATTTGTATTTCTCATTAATACCAAAATTATCGGCTTAATGTCTTTAAAGTCGTTTTCGTATTAACTGTTTTAGTAAAATTCGACAAATAGGGTATCATTAGAAAGACAATTTTGTGTCCTTTCAAATGATATGTCATTAGACCCCTCTTTCCATTTAAAATTTTAGGGTTGTTACTCACCCCCGCTAGGGGGTTAAAGGCGCAGATCGAAAAATATGTTTAAAATGTGTCCCCCTCAAAAGCAAAATCGACGTGTCCGAGCATTTTCGCATTCGACTACAAAAAAAAGAGAAAAGCTAGGTGCAAACTTTTCGTTGGACCACCCTGTATATAGTGATAGTGACCCAATCTAACCGTGATATTACTATTAAAACGCCGCGGCGTTTTAATAGCAATATATTTGTAATTCCCTTCTGATGTCAACAATTAATATTTTAATCCTGCTTTCCTGATTTATATCCTCTTGTTCAGTTGGTGATTACATAATGTTTTGATTAATAAACAGCTACTAAAATGGCCCTAGTATATTGGTTTCAATAATTATAAAAATAAAATATCATATACATTCAATATACTTTTATTGTCTTCAGTTATTTGAAAATGCACTTTTAAACATATTAGTTAATTACAAAAAATATATATAATTTAAGTATATCATTAGAAATTATTGCAAAAATTTTCTAGATAAACAGGGGACAACACAATATCACCAAAAAAGTTTGTTGAATAACAGTATTATAATAATTAATTAAAGTATTTATTTATTTACAATAAAACAGTAAAATTTGTGCCCCCTTTTAAATTCAAACCATTTCAAAACAATAATTATTTAATAAAAACTAAATTAAAAAATATTTAAAGCATTTTGTTAACCTAAATTTTGTATATCTATGAATTTAACAGTTTTAGGTGTAAATAGTTTTACTATTTTTATTTTCTCAATAACCGATTAATTTCCATTTATTATTCATAGATTAACAAAATAAATAATTTTAATAATATATATTTTATAGCTTAATTATTTATTAATACAAATAAAAAAATAATTGTTAATATAGCACCATATATATATAATTAATATTTTATATTAAAAAGTGTCCCATTAGGAAATGAAGAGAGTGTAGGTACTTTATACAGGGTGATTTCTATTTCGGAAAGCACGACAAGTTGGTTTTGACCAATAACATTGTCTTGTTACTTATGTGGTTAAAAGTTTTGACATATAGCTGGCACCGACACCTTTGTATGATTACTTAAATGCAATTAGTAAAAGATATTATACGGATATTGATAAATAACGACACTGTAAAATAATTCGAAGAATCTGCATAATACAGGAACTTTTATTCGAAATAAACACATGAAAAAACCCGCAAGAAGAAGTATTAGATAGAATGTTAGCATCGAATAAACCCTCGTCAGTCTGCTTCGAAACGAAAATAATCGAAAGACAAATTTTATAACTTGAAAACATCGATCGCGAAAAATCCACAACCAGTCATAGTTGTGATCCGCTGCAAAGTGCAGAGGTGTTCCAGACCGATCTCGACAGAGTGATGACTTGGTCATCAACTTGGCTGATGAGTTTGAATTTGGATAAATGTACAGTCCTCCATTTGGGACCAAATAACCCCGAAATATCCTACACCCTTGGTGGACAAGAATTAAGATCAACTCTCCAGCAAAAGAATCTCGGCGTGATTATTACCAATGATTTAAAATGGGAAATCCATGGCTCGGCGGTAGTGAAGAAGGCCAACAAATTGTGGTATTTGATCCAGAAAGCATTTAGATCAAGGTCCAATGACATGGTTCTGATGCTGTACAAGTCGTTTGTCAGGCCGAGCCTGGAATATGCCAATAGTGTATGGTCTCCTTATTTTGTTAAGGATATTGAGGCTTTGGCGAGAGTTCAGAGAAGATTTACCAAGCTTACACAAGCGCTGTGCCTCCTGACATATGAATATCGGCTAAGAGCTTTGAACTTAACAACGCTTCAAGAAAGGCGTCGTCGTGGCGACTTGATACAGACGTACAAGGTTCTTAGCGGACATTACACAATAAACTTGGATCTCTTTCATCTTAATAGAAATCCGAGCCTACGTGGTAACAGCAAGAAATTGTGCAAAGAAAGATGCGCCAAGCTCGTTCTAAGAAACTTTCTATCAAATATGCGTGGAATGATATGTAGGAGGAGGTGGTCTCAGCGCCAACAGTGAATAGTTTTAAGAACAGACTGGGCATTACACTTAAAGATCGGGGCAGCTGCATGATCCACTACTCGTTATAGTAAATCGTGGTGTTTTTATGCACTGAGCCGAGTTTTATCTTTTACAAATCGGGCGACAGTCTCATCGGTTTTACCGCTTACTGTCTGAACTAATAATAATAATAGTTGGCCTAAACAATATCTTTTCCAATTATTTTCAAAAGCATGACACACAATTTGCTTCAGATAAAGCAGGCGCATCCACAGGTGTCAAACTCTACAATGCGGATTCTGATCAGGAGTTGATGATTTTAAAGGTACCTGATAATCTTCTCCAGCGGAATGACTATGACTAAAAATTCCCTTCCTAAGTGCTCAAAAAATACACCCAGCTTAGGGCGTTACATCAATCTTCTTTAAACTGATAACTCGGAAAATACTTGCTTGCTATTGGTAACTCATATTGATCCCATTAGGGAAACCCTATAATCAGTTCTTTAGAATTACTTGGGGTTTCTATACCTTATTTACAAAATTACAAGGATCATAATAATTGTAAAAGTTCTGTATTATGCAATCATTTTTAAAAAATATGGACATTTTGGACCGTATTTCATCTGCTCTTCATCCCTTTAACATTTTATAAACAATTTTTTGTTGTTTGTGTTTTGCTAAACTCTAAAAAATGGCACATTATATTTATTTATTTATAATCATTTTCATTTTCTTGTCATTTCTCTATACAAATCGCCTTATTTTATGTTAATTAATAATTATTATATATGTAAAAAAATTATATATAAAAAAATAAGTAAAACGACCAGAGAATACAAATTATTAAAATGGCAGTTTTATCAAATTATTAGAACAAATGTAACTATAATTTAATAAATATTCTAACACGAATAAAGAGTCCCAAAGCCCTAAACTATTTAATTTAATAATGACAAAAACCATCAATAACCATTTTATATCGCTAATGTAAAATGTATTTAATTTTTTTTTTAATTTTCTCTTGGAACATCTTTGATTCAATGAATATTTAATAATTATTAACCCCCCTTATGTCCCCTTCATCAAAAGAAATTTATTAGCCAAAATAAAAGTTTATTTTTTGATTCTTAAAGAAACAAATAGCAATTTTCGTTTTTATTCGTGTTACAATAAATATCTTGAACACATATTATGATGAACACACAAAAATAATGACATTTTAAATTAATTAATGATTCTTACGTTATACAATATGATAGTGGTAATTGACTTTACTGACTCGCTTTGATCATTGTTTATCAGGTTAATTAACCAAGTTGTTCCATATGTTGTTTTGGTAATCATAGTCAGCATTTCTGTAAAACAAGAACAGTAAATTAAAAATAAACTGAAAATATAAACGTTCTATTTCTATTCACTATTAGAAACATACAAGATAGGGGCAAACTTGATTAGTTTGCCCCGGTTATTGACACTATTTCTTCATCAACTGCAGACTTGACATTAACTTGAACATCTGAATGCGGCAAAACTGTCGCCTATTTTCAATAGAGGCAGTTTATATATTGTTTGGGCCTTATTTGAAGAATATGATCACTGACTAATAAATCGCGGGTAATTACAAAACTTCTAGAGCACAATTCGCAAAAAGTCCAGCCGTGACAAATGGTGGCGGATCACATTATCAAAGCGTGAAATTACACGCCCGGAAAAAATGAGGCTTATGCTTATCACAGAAGAAAAATTGTCATCCAAACGCGGTTATTCCAATCAGAGGATCTTCTACGCATCGCATGGGCAGGCGGCTTCACTTTCACTATAACAGCACAGTATACTAAATAATACAGTATTCTGCCTTTCCGCTTGCGAGCCGTCTTGCGCATATCGTCGCGCATGCCGCCATTATGGGTTAAAACGTCACAATAATCGCATTGACGGAGATAGATACCGTTCACTCCTGTGTTCAATATATTGTCGGAGTGTACGAGATAAATAAATATTGTGCTGCTACCTACTTAATTTGTCCAGCGATGTAAAACTATTTTCAGATAGTTTAAGCTAAAATATAAGTTACGTTTAGGTTAAGTTAGGAAGCACTGCTTCAACTTTTATAAAAATGTCTTCTTTACTAATAAAGTCTGTATTATTGTTGTGTTTATTATTATTATTAAAAATCACCCAGTCATGTCAACATTTAACTGATACCACCACTCAAGGCTGTTTTGAATCACTATGACACACCACAAATATTTCTGAAATTGACAGCGATATTATTATGTACTTAAATATTTTTACAAAAATAAAAATACAGTACTGTGGTTAGAATCCGAAAACTATAATTATTCTTAGTCAGGACCTGACTTGTAACCCAAAATGGCGGCGTCATACGTCACAGTTTATTTCAAAGTGCCAACGTGGAGTCGAAATTCTGTACTTATTAATGCTGTGATAACAGTACCAATATTTTAAGTCTTCCGGTTTCTTCAGTTTTCCCTATAGTGCGTTCAGATGGAAGATTTTGACGACCATAATCTTCTCGTAATGCACGAAACATATCTACTACAAAATTCGTACCAGGAAATAGATCAACCAATAGTTCCTGGTAAATTCACCGTCTTGATTTGGTGTACTTTCGTGGTATGCCCACTTAGTTTTATAGATACGAAGCTGCTGCTCTTTCCATAGGCGGTACTTCAGAACGTGCAATGGGAGTATCGAACTCAGTGAATTTATTTTTTTAAATATAAATGAAAAAAAAGCGAAGGAATTTTTAGGACTTACCATAATAGTTTCTCCAAATATGCATCAAAAAAATCTAAATTATATTATCATTTTACAATCAATTTCATCAGTCTATGTTTATTAATGTTATAGCTTAAATATAACTATATTTTACAGCTTCTTTTAAGACAACATACATTTATAATCTTTAATTTTAAATCATTTAAAATATAAAATGATTATTGTGTACAATCTTGGCTAAAAGCATCAGGGTTATCTTTCACCCGTAACTCTTAATGACATCAGTAGTCTTCATTCATAATATCAAACGTAATTGAATATTTCGTCAACCCCCAATACTACAGATGTCATTTGTCATTCCGATCGTAAAAACAGTTGGTTCAGGTATGACAAATGACAATTTTGACAGCAAGATGTTCCTTTTACAAAGAAAATGCAGGGAATCAGTTCAACTATGCTGGTGTGAACAACTTTTCACCAACTGCGTTTCCAATACAACTACTTCACTTCCGAATCTATGTGTCTATACTATGGGGAGTTTCGCAAGAGCCAAATTTGGCTTGGCTTGCTTGATTGAGAACATTGTCGAAATTTTAAATTAACACGGAACTGAATGCCGTGATAATAATGAGATCTGACTTCAACAACGTGGTGTTACTTGTCATTTAGTATATGAAACGCAAAGAAGCTAGCTTCAGTTGCTTGAAAACGGATCGCATTTAAATAGGATAATCTTTTTTGTGACTTTAAAACAAATACGTATGGGAAAAGACCTCAAACGAATAATAAAACTATGTTAAGTACTTGATGGGCAAACAAATTTATCTGATACTTGTGTATGTCTCCTGTTTAAGGTTGGAACTGTTTTTTTTTTTTAATCAAAACGTAACTAAAATACAAGCGTCTAGAGTCCGACTTTTCAACGGGCCAATCTGCGCGGGAAATTTAAAAATAAATGAGTTAGAAATATAGTGCGCACATAATACGGAGGTTTTTATGGAAAGTAAAAGGTGATAGGTAGGTATTACAAGAATCCAGAGTGTTTGATGTTTGACTAAACCCAGGTTAATTTACTTTTACAGTTTTAGATTTTGTTTTTGTTTTGAGATATGCAAAATACAATAGTATATTGTTTTATAAGCTCAAAAAACCAAATGCGGAGTCTGTTGTTTTATACAACAATTACAGACGAAACAAAGAAAGTGTTTTTCGCCAAACAAAACACATTTCTTCATTTTTACTATGACGTACGGTTAATTGTTGTAATGGTTTCAAGTTTCGACAATGTTTTTTTAATGCCAAGGCTTTAAACGTATTTTACTGCCGTATAAACAGTAGAACAAAACACTTTTACGCCTTAACTCTAAAGCATTAGTCCGTTTTAAACGTTGTTAACTCAAAAATACTTTGATGATGAATGATTGGCCGGTTGAAAAGTCCATAACTTTAGTAACGCTTGTAAATAAAATATGAAAATCACTTTTAGCCAATAGCGTACATTTGGTTCCATCAAAAACAAACAAAACGTAGAAGCCTAGAAAAATTAATCCTAAAAATTAAATTTTGAATTTTATTGGTATACTGCAGTAACTATTCTATTCTTATACTTACTTATCGATAATATGAACAATATTTTGATATGTTAGATATGGAATGTTTATATTAAGAAATGAGTTATATTATGATATTATTAATTACAAGAAATATACATTTTTTTAAAATATTTTGCTAGAAAATAATAAACAAATGTTTAAAAGTAAACTTGTAAAATCTCAAATACACTTTGGCGGTTTTACATTCTCGGAAATAGTACCGGGTTTGCGGTTATAAATGACGAGTGTCCCAAATAAATCTTTTAAAAAGCTCTCAGAAAGTCTGGGCGTTGTCCAACTTTCTTATTTCAAAGTAGTAAATAGACTATTTCAACAAAGAATGCAGCGGCCCCTGTTATTTCGATTGATATGCTTTTTGTATGATATGGGTAGTTGTTATATCACTTTCTTTATTTACTTGTTGACTATCCCTTGGATATTTTTTACAAAATTGTTAGTAATGCAGATACCTAATGCTGAAAATTTCCTGCTGTTTTATTTTTTTATGTATATCATTTCTAATTTTCTATGTTTTTCGATGTCTAAAATTTTGGTATTACAAAAGTTGAAAATGTGGCTTATGTGGCTTCAATAAAAATAAAGTTAGAAAGAAAATCAGCAGGTGATAAAAAATTCGGAATATTTTAAGTTTTTCAATGGCATTAATAATTATTAATTTTTATTCGCACGTCATTGTACAGCATATCATTGACGTATTCGATAGTTTTAATCACAATAAATACGCGTACTGAAAGATAGGACAATTGCTAACAAAATTTACCAATAAGAACAATTCTGGATGGTTTAGGTGCTTGAAATTTGAACAAATTAGAGGTTATGGAAAAAATCGATATATATATATATAGTGGTGTATAAATATATCGTTTAATTTCTGTGTAAGTTACAATACCGAATAGTAAATAATAATACTTAGTTAATAGTACTATCGAAAACTCAGCAACTATAACGCTATTAGACATATACGCATGCGCAGTTGTCAGTTTAAATAGCGTATACGTTATTTATGTTAACGGTCCCGCGCTATTTAAGGGAAAAACAATAAAAGATACCGTAACGTTAAATAAATATAAGTAACCTAAAAACAAATATAAAATAATTGTTATGGCTAATATAAATATAAGCATTAAAAGGTGCAAGTTTGAGATTTACTCTAGGCGATGCAATGGTGCTTCTAAGGGAAGTCGTATCTGTGAATCCATTATTTGAAGAATCAAAGAGATAAATAGGAATTCAGAATGCATTTCAGGAAAAGATATCTAAAGGTTTTACCATAAGAGCTGTAAGGGACCATTTGGACATTGTTTTCAAAAGTTTCAGCGATAAAAAATATAAATAATTAATAAAAAAAAATTTTTTGCCGTATTTAATAACGTTATCGTAATAGCATCAAGATTTTAGGAGAAATCTCTAATAAAATAAAGTAATTTGCTTGGACTCTTTGACGGTGGTAAGAATGGCGGGATTCTTATAGGGATATTTGTCAAAAACAGTCCCAATTTCTAGAAAATCAGTCGAATAACAAAAATGTGAGCAAATTGAAGCTTCCAAAGAAAAAAATGAATTATTATTAAGCCCGATTTAATTGAAATTTTAAAACATCTTCTTTTAAATTTAAGTAAAAAATAATGTTTCTAATACCTAGACTATTAAAACAAATTAAAATTTAGAATTCTATGTTACAAATATTTTCGTTGCGGCCGAGTATGTGTCAGGTTGAATAAAAATTTTGAGAAATAACCTTTTTTGCAGAAGATCATTAACTAAAAAGGCGCATAGAAATAAAATTAAAAAACTTTTCTCGAAAAATGCCACACATTCAAAATTGGCATAAAATTCCTGGACTTTTCTAACACCCTGTATAAAAAAGCAGTCTGTCAGCACGTGAAAAACGGAAGTCGATATTTGGTCTGGTTCCAAAAATATCGTGCTTGAAAGTTAGGCGAAATTTTATAATTTTCTTTCTTGGGATGAGGTTCCAATTAAAACAGATCATATCAGTTTACAACGTTTCGGCAACGCATAATTGCCTTCTTCAGGTACATTCTAAATCGTCTTCTGCTCACCACAGGCGTTCAATTTTTTATACATTAAAATTAGTCATCGCGTCGTTCGGAATTCCGAATGAACGATTTAGAATGTACCTGAAGAAGGCAATTATGCGTTGCCGAAACAATGTAAACTGACATCAAATAACAAAATTATTTCACCTACAATCTGTTTTAATTGGAAACTCATCCCAAGAAAGAAATCCATTTATAAAGTAGTAAAGAGGAGTTCAAGAAAAAAGAAGTTAAGCGAAATTTTCCTTGCCCGAAAGCAATTGTACTGCAGTTCAATAATCGCTTTCCGAAAAGTTGTGTTCCATAATAATAAAAAGATCTGTAAACCACCAAAGTAGAGCTGAGATTAGGTTCCACATAACTTTCATAACAGTAAATCTCTTATATAATTTTTTAATAATATCATTTCTTTAATCTACAATAATCTAAAATACGATAAATTTTATTTCAACTAAGAAAATTGGTCAGCAATTTATCCTATCATTTACAATGCAACTTCGTATACTGGCAATCAGACAACTAATTAACATTAAAATATAATAACAACAACAATACTGATATGGATGGATAGTTTGAGCAAAACTAGACGGTTTAGGGTGGATTATATTTACAGGTGGTGGTTCGACAAATTCATCGAAATCGTCCACATCAGCGAATATTAATGAGGACGGTATCCATCGTAATCTACACGATTTTGCAGCATGAAAAAAGTAGCAACTCAACTTGACATACTTGACATTCGGAACCGAGGATGAAAATATGTTACTGTTATACTAACCTCGAACAAGGCTTCACGTTTAAACCATTCAAAGCTTTAATACCCAAATCAAGCGTTTTCGATTGCTGCACCTCGAACTGATGTATGCAACCATCAAAACCTCTGTGGAATCGACTGCCTGTCATTAGACTCACATTTGGTGTACCACCCAAGTAGATGCTGCCTTCTGTATTCATTGTGCTGGTGAAACCTGCTGCTTCTCCCTCGTTTGGTACCTGAAAATACCATTATTACTAATGCAAAGTGCACAATTTACATTTTTTATGCATTTTAGTGTTTTTCTGCATATTTTTGTAATAAACTCAAAAATTTTTACATCAATAATTGTTAGAATAGAAAGTCCTAATTCTATACATAATTTTCAAATTTAAAACCAAAGCAGGTACCTAAAGAGCGGGGAAACCCCACCCTAATAAAAGATGGTAAACAGACCCTTGTTTCTTCTATTGTTGTCCATGGTAAAGGCGGGTCAAAATTTAAAAATATTTTACCAACAACTAATACATGCAACATGTTTAGCAGATGGCCTAAACAAGGTTGCCGAAGATAAATGAAAATAATTTCGTGGCAAAGCGGACTAAAATGTTGGTTTTACCTACACAAGGAACCTTGTTTAATTTAGCAGGGCCCCAGTCTAATTCAATAGAACCAGACCGAGGCATGGGTCGACAGATACTGACGAATTCGTTTCGCACTTGTTATCAGCTCGTCAGAGTACCATAGTCGTTGCCCATCTACAAATATCGGCCTGCATTTAAGCACAATAGGATACACAACAGTAGACACATGTAAACACGTATCATCTACATGTACATAGTAATGCATATCCTATACCATGCAGAGGCCGAACAAACTCAATGTATAGGTAAAACTAGTCGTATAAATAGAAATAAATATAAATAAAAATAGTATGAACACAAAACGCTAGCAGGACACCATTTTATCCTTCTGCCAGCATCTCCCAAATATTTGGGTTTCATCAATGCTCGGACGGCGGTCTCCAAGCGTTCTGCCGTCGAGGTTTAATGCCAAATAATGAAAAATTACAAGGATTTCATGTCCGTAAATATAATAAATGAAAATACTTTACTGGAAATTATTTTCATTTATTATATTTACGGACATGAAATCCTTTTAATTAAGTTGCCGAAGATGTTGGATTTATTTCATATTTTTGGGCATATTTGCCCTTCTTCACTTATTTCAATTCTATTGTGACTAACTTACCGTATGGTCAACTTCCATTGATCCTTGTTTACCACGTCGTTTTAGTATCACACTGTGCTTCTCCCCATCATCCACTTTCACAGCACTATTTTGAATAATTGCTGGTCCCATGCCCAAATCAAAACTGTACTCGAGGTAACCATTGGAGACTAGAAAATAAACACAGTTAAGAATATTGTACCAACGATTTTAATACAATTCACTCTTACTTGCTAAAGAGATGTAGTCTCGGCCTTGCCCATCTTGATTGGGCCCCTGACCATGCCAGAATAGTAAACCATCCGATTTATTCGTACTGAATTCAAAAGCCAAAACTTCTTCTTCATTCGGATTTTCATGGCTTAGCAATGACTTGCTGAATTCTAGGTAACCATTACCGTTGAAATTTGCGTCATTTCTTAGCGCAACACCTAGAATATCGTAATATTTTCAAATAATTCAAATAACAAAGATCCAGAATAATCATTTTGTTTACCTTGTTCACAATTTAGTCCCGTGAATCCTAATGGACAATCGCAGGAGTGTTCGGTACCGTTTAACCTACACACACCGTCATTTTGACAAGGCCTCGATTCACATGGATTCAGACTCTGTTCACAATTTATTCCATTGTAGCCTTTAGTGCAAATACATTTATAGGCTACTGAAGATGTTGAGTAGCATTCTCCACCATTTCTAAAAAAACAGTCTCTATTTATAATAAATAAATAAATAATAAAATTATCACACTTCACTGAGCATTGATCAAAAATGTCAAATAAGTAGAAACAAGTTGTTAAAAAATTACCAATACTTGAGCAAATTCTAGCCAAACCTGAATTAAACCTTACCGAATATTGGCTAGTGTTTATTCAAATATTAGTTAAGCTATGAATTTGTCCAAGCTAATTGGAAAATACCACTTGTTCAACTATACGTTAATGCTTGGAGGACCAAGACTAGCTAATAAGTGATGCATGCTTGACCAAATTTTAGCTAAAAGTTGCACACACATGGAGGATTTAGACGCAAGATTGTTTAAGAGAGGGATAACCCTTTTATTTCTCCAGAGAAATTAGTTTAGTTGTGTCCTAATTTTAAACTCATAGTAAGAAAACCTGAAGGCAGTAACAACCATAGTGCAACTTGACCGTATGTGGTCTCTTATATTTTAATGTAAGTAATATTATTTGTATTCTATTATTATAACTCTATAGTCTCTAATTTAAGTATCATCATTTTGTAAACTCTTCTCAACTTTAACTGTTAATAAACTTAATCTATTTAAACTGGGTATTCGGTGTTTCAATCTTTTAGATAAGGTCCTTATTTTCAATGCCATCGTAGGTCACGTTAAACCTAAACGTGACAATATTGTACACCTGTTTAAATATTACCAAATTGTAGCTAATACTGCTAAATACTAGCTAACAATTGCACCCAAATAACAGGAAACACTTGTGATATATTGATTTGAGCAAATACGAGTCAGCTAACACTAGGCTAATACCAGGAAACCCTTGGCTTGTCTCACCTTTCAAAACCTTGCCTATTGATTATCGAGCAAAAATAAACTAACCTGCATGGATTGTCAGAACAAGCATTTCTCCTACTATCACCACCACCAAGCTTCAAGCGATTATCCACGAAATTTGGCGAATAAATATTGTTATCTACGTCTTCATCCCTATCAAAACTGTCTTCGCCGGTCACACTACTGCAGTCCTCCACATTCGATGATTGTGTAACGTTTTCAATCAAATTTATTGTCAAACCAGACACATTAATGTCCGATATGCAACCATTAAAACCGTCTGACGCTTTAACACCGTTATTTAATTTAACTGTGTAACGATCGTAACCACCAACGTATAATGGTGTCTGAAGATTCAGTGCTTTGTGATTGGTTAGACGTGTTGTGGCAGGGGATTCCCCGTTAATTGTTAGCCTGGCATCAGACAGTGATCGTGTGGCAGTTAGGATTGACCATTCGTTCAGTGGCAGTTCTTTTTGACTTCTTACAACTACTGGACCTAAAATTTATTAACCAGTAATGTATTTGTAATTTCAAGACATAAAAAGTAAACAACTGTCTTACCATCTCCTGCATCGAATCTGAACTCCAAGTGTCGATCTTTAATAGATAAACTAACAAAATCACCGTGTCCTTCTTCAGTTTCACTGCAATACAACAGCACAGCATCGTTTAAGTCAGTCGGTTTGATTTTCAAAGTCATTTTAATACGCCGCGTTGGCTTTGGTCGATCGTACGTAATAAATGAATCACCGCGGAATGCAGGCTCGTTCACCATGATTTCTCGTTCGCAACGCTTACCAATTCGACCTAGAGGACACTGGCAGAGGAAGCTGTCTTGAGTATCAATACATTTTCCTACACCACAAGCATCTGTAATAAAAATAAATTGATTTGTTCAGCTTGGCAATTATCCGAATATTACTTACATGGTGAGCAGGCTTCTCCTTTCAATTTGTTGCACGTTGGCCCGCTAAATCCTACTGGACAGGTACAAATGTAACCTTCTTTCGTTAGAGCCTCCTGACAAGCGCCATGGTTCTCGCACTTATTCTCAGCACAAGTCTCACATGTCGTTATACCAGTCTTGTTGATAGCTTCACGTAGAATGTCTTGGTGTGCATGACCGATCTTTAATCGACTAATGCATCCTGAAAAAATACAATAATTGATTGAATTTTACGAACTGAAAGGTATTAAACTAAATTTCAACTCACCTACGAATCCGGAATAGATCTCAACATGTGGTGAAATGTAATTGTAACTTGGTACACCACCCAAGAACATTGGTTCCAGTAGATCTAATCCAACATATTTACCGTCAGTTTCTCCAATGTGGGGACCTTCACCGTCAACATACATGGTAACTGAAAGAATCACATCATATTATGTACTTAGACGCTGTTTGTTACGAAGTGTTAGAAAAAATGCCACCACACGAACCTTATACACTTATCATGACTAAATTTGATGATCAATCTGCGTGAATATGACAAATAAAAACCACCCAGGCCCCACGAAACCAACCTTTGAGTCTCTGAGGAGGGTATAGCATCAAGGTAGGTTCAAAAATAGTTGATCCGGCTGGATCGTCCACTGCGACCACACTAGGGTCTATTGGGGTTGTTAGGGGGAAGTAGAACTGTTTAAAAACAGCACTTTGCTGTTTTTTTTTTCATTATTTAACATCTGTCAGCAGTTTATGAGAAAATATACTGTCCCCAATAAAGGTTTACTGTACCTAGGACTTTGAACCCTTTGTACATCCTCCGTGAGCCAACCCTTGCCATCCTAATCGACTCCAAGGTTGCTCAAAGATGGATTACCACAGATTGGAATCACACATTGATGGAGAACATCTCCATCCTCTAATAATCTCATTCGAGTAACTCAGACACGACCTGGATAGTATATTCCTTGTTGTCCCATCTTGACTTAAAAACTGACAGGTTGACGACCTCTTTGATCATTCTTACCAGATATGGATGCAAAAATTTCAATCTCCACAAAATAATCTTTAATCAGATCTTTTTTCAGATTAAAGACCACATATGTTTCGGAATACAGTTATGCCATCATCAGTGGTTCTATTAAAACTAACAAAAAACATCCAAATAGTTTAGTTTATGATATTTGTAATTAAAATAAACTGAGTACATTAGAAGGGGACAGCTTGTTTATAGTACTTTCGGTGCTCCAAAATGAAGAGAAACGGGACCAGTAATATCTAAGAGAAATTGGGAATAATATAATAATAATTCCAAACCTACCTTTCTTCCTATTTCTAATAATCTTCACCGTATGCCATTCCCTAGTTGTTAGCGGCTTATTACCGCGGACTGTCGTAGTACCTTGTCCCAAATTAAACTTGAACACCGGTACAGAATTATCCAATGCCAACGAAATGAAATCACCATTATCATCACGTCCCTTGTTACCATTATACAATATCAAACCGTGATCGTTTTCCGGTTTAAACGATATTTCTAAATTGAATTGGATGTAGCTGTCTTGAAGTGGCTGCAAAGTTATGTAGCTGTTTGGTGCTTGGGTAAAGTACGGTACGATTCCCGTTACGACTAGGATGATTGGTTTATCGACTTTTTGGTTGCCATGTGTTGCCGAGCAAATGTAAGTGCCTGCTTCCATGCTGCCCACGTCATTCAGTTGAATCGATTTCTAATATTGGGAAAGATTATAAATTTTCAGTAATCTAACCTAAAATAACCAAAAAAATCGAACTTACGCTGTAAACATCTATATATTTTGGTAAAGTGCCACCTTGTTTACTCCAGAAATACGTGACCGGGTCATTTAGATTAGTATTGCAATCCAATACGACTGAATATCCTCTTGGAGCTTTCTTAACCTCTACTGGTTCCTCATCTTGGTCCAGATCTTCTGGAATAATGAACATGTTGTAAAATAACTAAATATACACCTCTAACGATTGATATGTCAAATTTGAAGACGTATCTCACCTATGATATTTAAGGTATAATCCTTATGGTAAACTCCTTGCCGGCCTGTAGCTTCACACCGGTATACTCCGCCATTTTCTAATCTCAAATTGCGAATTCTTAGTCTTCCTGCATTATTTTGTACATTGTCGGACAAAAAGCTACCGATTTTACTCCAAACTGGAATTACTCCTGGTTCATTCGATTGACAATGTAAGTCAACATTATCCCCAATTCTGTGGTCCTGTTCTGGAGGTGTTATATAGAGGGCGCTTCGCGGCGATGGCAGAGACTTTACCATTGGACCTGTTTTGGAAAAATTTCTCTTATGTAGTAAATTATAACTATAGATAGTGAATAGTAACAAAGTAAGAATATTAATTACAAAAGCACAAATACGATAAAATTAATCGTAAGGTAGATACGTCATGGACAAAAAATACAGAAACTAAAGAAAAGGATCTTTGGATAAATCTAAAACTATTCAGACTGATGTAAATGGAAACACGTGTCATTTTTCTAGTAAATATAAAATTCATAAAATATTTCTCATCTTAACGACAACTAACTTTTTCACATCATCTGGACTTTGATGATATTGACCTTTGGATTCAGGCAGAAAACCGTCGGACGCTTTGCCACGCAAAAATGATTTTGAAATCCCATTTGAAGTGGTCATTGCAGACCGTCAAAATTGGCTAAATGGGGAACCACGATTCCCAGAAAACACATTCGTCTGGTATACGGACGGTTCAAAAGGAATAGAAGGGAACACAGGCATGGGAGTATACGGGCCAAATTGCAGGCTCTCTGAATCTCTCGGGAAAAGTCCCACTATATTCCAAGCAGAGATCAACGCTATTAATCGTTGTCCTCAAGAATGCCTGCAGAGAGGCATCCCGGAACGGCAGATCAATATTATGTCAGACAGTCAAGCTGCGTTAAAAGCACTGAGGTCTTACACGTTCACGTCAAAGCTAGCATGGGAATGCAAACAGACCCTAAAGCAACTGGCAGCTCAGGGGAAAAAGATTACTCTGACATGGGTGCCAGGACATGAAGGCATAGAGGAGAACGAAGCGGCGGACCAACTTGCAAAAGAGGGCGCAAACGCTCCGTTCTGCGGCCCGGAACCCCTCTTTGGCCTTCCAAAAAGCCATATGAAGGAAGAACTTCCGAGATGGGAAAAGGAACAACTTAAGTCCTACTGGAGAAACACTCCAGGCCTAAGACAATCAAAAAGGTTTATCAAACCTTCAGAGGCCAACGCAGGGAAGCTTATCCAACTGGAGAGAAGCGACCTAAGGCGAATTACAGGCCTTTTTACGGGACACCACCCAGTGAAGTACCATCTCAAAAAGATGGGCCTAACAGAGGACGACACTTGTCGGTTTTGCGAAGACGCAACAGAGACAACGGAACACGTGCTCTGCGAATGCATGGCACTTTTCTGCAAAAGGCTAAAACACCTTGGAGGGGTGAACACCCGACGATGCAAGGAATTTAGCCCCCAGAGAAATCATCAACTTTATGAAAAGTGTGGGACAGCTGGGCAATTCATAGATTAGAGTGATTCACAAAAGATCTTCTGCAGGTCGAAGTGAGGGAAGGCCAAACCGCCTAAACTACTCCGAAAAACAATTTACAATCTTGATGATATTGACGTTCATTACAAAACTGTGGAAAGCTAAGGGAAATTATTGAATACGAGGACATAGAAGAGACTTGATATTGTAGTAGACTCCATAAAAATAGTTCTAAGGAAATAGGATATGCAAAAAGAGGCATTACAAATACGAGGAAGCACGGTATAGGACAAATTCAAAAAGTACACTTCCTCTGTTCGATACGTCATACAAACCGAAGATCGAGTATAAGCAAGACCCTAAAAATAATCATACTATATAAGTCACCAAGAATAGAAGGTATCTATCAAAAAATGCTACAAATTAAAGGAGAATTAGCATATGAGGACTTCTGTGATTTTTTGTCACTGACGATGAGATGAATCTCGAAACATGTTTGACATTATGGTAATGATTTGAACATATAAATAATAATAATAAGTGGAGTAGACGTGATTTTATTTCCTACTAGAATTAATTTATTTCCAATTTAACTAATCTGGATTTAACCCTTAAGCAGTGTTGCCATTCTAATAAAAATGTGGCTTGCAGCAATATAAAAGTAATGTGTATTTGGCTGAGACATCCCGGTGTTTTAAAGACATATTAATTTGCACAATTTTCTAAAGGTTTTTAGAAGTCTTATAGTCTTCATGGGCTGGGAAATTGTTAGCTAGCGTATTACATTTTGATGGGTGAAATTAAATAAATTAGTAAATTAGAGTTTACGAATTTGTTTGAAAAGTTTTATTACCAATTTTTCTAAAGTTTAAAGTATTATGTTGTCCAATAGGTATCTAAGACTTTGTATACTGTATTATTATGAAATTTTCTAAGGTTAACTAGTTAAATTAAATTAAATCGTATACAACAGACCAGTCAACGCAATAGTTATTACGAGTACTATAATATTAAAACAAGTAAAGTAGTATACAAAATGTATATGAAGTAGGTACATAAAGTATGAAGATGACCTGTTAGGAAACAGTAGAGCAGTGGGGCCCAATTTTTTTTTATTACCAAAATAGAATTTATATTTTTATTTTCGCCATCAGTGGAAGAGTTATGATGTTCGTGAAAGCCTTAGAGAAGTGTTTCCAGAATAGTGACAAAATGTTTAAATATTCGTATTAGTGATTAAAGGATAAAAATAGAACAGAAGGATACCAATCTTTGATTTCAAGATTAATAGTCTTCTGTCCTCATCCAGGCACGCGAAGCGATAACTAAGGCAGCAATAAACCTGAGAAATTATTCTTTACACCACCTTCAGCAAAGCGTCTGATCGGATCGATCATTTTTTGCTGTTTTCTAAGTTGGTTTTTTGTAAGAAACTATCCTTAATGTTCGGCATGCAAATAGCTCTTCACCGGTCTCGACATACGAATCAATACGGTTACTTGTTTAAATTATTAAATCCTATTTTGGTAACAAAATATACAGGTAATCCTCCCTCCACATTTTACAGTTTTAACTAGAAACACATAGGTAATAATTAATAACAAATAATCAACAGCACAAACAGTATTGGCGAACAAATAGAAGGAACATGAATAAAAAAAGCTTCATTGCGATGGAGTGATTGTGATTTGAAGCAGGCACGAACCCCGTGGCGGCCATGGTGGACAATCCAATTCATCAGTGTTGTCTGCGCAATCGTTGTTCCCATCACAACGGAACCTCTCCGGTATGCAGATAGAATTGTTGCAAAGCCACATGTCAGGCATACATGCACCATTTTGAGCTAGGGAAGATTTCCGAAGGAAAATAATTTAAATTAGGAGTTAGATCATTATCATGCTAATTATTTTACACATGTGCTTTTAAGCAAATATTAAATTTGTATTATACACTTTTGGTTCGTCGATTTACCTAATTTTTTTAGGTATTTTAAACTGAGAATAAGATACATTCGATGTCACATTTACTTAATCCTATAGGTAAATTCCCAATCGTTGAGTCAACCCCAAAAATGGGTACCATATATGACATTTGTTAAGGTTTTTTATTATTTTGAATGTTGATCTTTGTCAGATTTTCTATTCTGTATTATCCTTAATTAGTGTTCCCACGCACAGATTTTTCTATAGGTACTTTCCTAGTATCCTCAAAATGTATGTAAAAAGCTGTCCTGCGGTTAGGACAGTCGTTGACACGAATTGTTATGGTATTTTGGTTATTGTTGGTATTGACGGGAACTGAGGAAACCGAGAAGAATTAATGAAAAAGAAAGAAAACATAATGAAGGCAACGCAAATTTGTCATAACCAAAGAACAATCCGCGTCACAATTAAGCAAGAATTAATGCGCAAAGTTTACTAGCCTTGATGAAATTAGAAGAAAACAAAGAAGTAATGAGAAATTCAGCAAGAAATGAAAGTAGAGTTTAATGAAATATCTTTTATGGAGATGAGAGATATCATAAACTCTTTTAAAAATAAAAGCTTAAATATTAAACTTTTTGGTTCCGGGATCTTTCCGAACTGTCTGGAATTTAGCAAAATTATACCGTTATTCAAAAAAGAATCTCCAGATAAATTGAACAACTATCGCCCTATTTCTATAGTCCCTGTTCTAGGAAAAAATTTTGAAAAGATACTCTTTAAACAATAAGTCAACTATTAATTAATTTTCTCCGAAACAGTTTGGATTTAGACCGAAACTAGAGTAGGATGTTGTGGGGGCTTCTTTTCTTTTGTTGTTTGGGTCAGTCTTCTCAACCCTTGTTGAGCTATTTTGGTATTGGCATGTAATAAGAATAAATAAATAAACAGCAAGAATGACGACGAAGAGAATAAGAAAAAAAAAACAAGAAATGGGGAGAAAAATACACGAGCAAAAACAAGAACTAAACAAAAAATTAAGATCGGTTTAGACGAGTACCTAAACGATGCAAATACAAGAAGTGACAATTAAGTTTAAGAAAAATTACAAGAAATCAGCAAGACAGTCGAAGCAAAGATACCAGAAGCACAGTATAATAAATAATACAGTATTCTGACTTTCCGCTTGCGAGCTGTCCTGCGCATATCGTCGCGTATGCCGCCATTATGGGTTAAAACGTCACACTAATCGCATTGACGTAGATAGATACCGTTCACTCCTGTGTTCAATATATAGTTCATTGTCGATGTGTACGAGATAAATAAATATTGTGTTTGTAATCTAAGTCTGTGTTTTTGGTATAGTGTTCGTGAGAATTAAAATGATTTTATTTTTATTAACGTATCTTATGATTAATACCATGCACAATCAGGGAGGACATGTGTGTGCTGCACAATGTTGTCCCAATAAGCGGTACACTTGCTCTAAACATTTTTTTCGCTTCCTCACAGATCCTGTTAGGTGAGTAATAGGTAAAGATGAATACTAGATAATTTTACGTTTATAACAACTATTTGTATAACCGTAACATTTATATTAAAAACATAAACACAAGTTGTCTCGTGGCGAGATAGCATGATAACGCAATCACCTACGGGTTATATTATTGACAATATATAAATGGCCCTTGTTTGACTAAAATTGCTGAGAACAGGATTCAGTTGATGCAGAAATCAGACACACGGCTTGTATGTGGAATTCGTAGGGGTGAAAGAGGCTAGCAATAAGATTAAGGAAATCGGCTGGTTAAGAATGAAACAAAGTCGGATTTTCATTCACTAATTTTGATTAATAAAAATCATCAGATGGAAATAGGCGGAATACTTATATGAAAGATTGAAGTTCCGGGGATCGGTGTATGATGTGAATATTCCTCATAAAACTGTCATTACGCCACCGCTAGACTCAACATCAATCTTCGAGCGTCATTTTCCTATACGGTTTCAAAATATTACAACGCTCTACCAGAGAATATAAAAAGTTTACAGGGGTTTTCGTTTAAGAGAGCTGTCTGACACGTAATAGAACAAATTAATTTGTAAACATAAGCTACCTACTTAATTTGGCCAGCGATGTAAAACTATTTTCAGATAGGTTTAAGCTAAAATATAAGTTACGTTTAGGTTAAGTTAGGAAGCACTGCTTCAACTTTTTTACTAATAAAGTCTGTATTATTGTTGTGTTTATTATTATTAACAATCACCCAATCATGTCAACATTTAACTGATACCACCACTCAAGGCTGTTTTCAATCACTATGACACACCACAAATATTTCTGAAATTGACAGCGATATTATTATGTACCTACTTAAATATTTTTACAAAAATGAAAATACAGTACTGTGGTTAGAAACCGAAAACTATAATTATTCTTAGTCAGGACCTGACTTGTAACCCAAAATGGCGGCGTCATACGTCACAGTTTATTTCAAAGTGCCAAGGTTTATTTCAAAGTGCTGTACTTATTAATGGCACAGCATTAATAAGTAAGTAGTGTCAATTGACAAATAAAAAACCTTAACAAATTCTATATATATGGGGCATTATTTTTAGGGGCGTCTTGAACGTTTATAAGTTAAGTTGGCTACATTGCATTATGTATATGCAGCGTATAGCCCACAATTAAAGAAAAAATCCTGAAAAATAGTATTGCTATTGCCGTAACAATTCAGGGATGTTTTCAGTACACCTTTTCCAAGAGGTGCCTCAACTTTGACCAATGTTGCTCTAACAATATGGCCGCTAGAGCCTAAACAATTTCTGTACTCGATATTGCAAGGCCCTTAGCGGTTGAATCAGCACTTCTTCCTTAGTTTGGTGCTTAAGATTTTTTGTCTGTTTTCGATTAAAAAATAATCATTAATTATTATACATAATTTTAAAATACAAATACATCATTTGCGATAACTCACCGCTAACTGCCAAATCAATGTAATCTGTTGCTGAACCACCTTCGTTAGACACTTCACAGTAGTATCTGCCTTGATCTTCAGGCTTCAAATCGTAGATAACTAACGTCTCCTGGCTGACACGGGCATGTTCAGGCAACTGAGCACCTTCCCGGAACCAACGTATATTATTGACGATACTTGGATTACCGGCACGACAGCGTAATGTGACAGTGTTACCAATGTGCGCCTCTTGATGTCTATTTTCGGCTGTTAGCGTTGGTTTGTTATAGAAAGCTGTTTAAAATCAAAACAGAATTATTAAAAAGATTTATTTCAATGTCTCTAAATATACATACGTTCTACTAGAACTTCAGCTACAGAATCAGCTTTGCCAGCACTATTATTCGCACTACATCTGTATTTGCCGGCATCTTCAACTTGTATTCCTTCAAATCGGATGTAACCATCTCTTGTAGAGACTGTGCGCGGCATATTACGATCAACCGGGTACCATTTAATATCGATTGGCGTGTCACCATCAGCCTTACACATGATGTAAGCGTTGTCGCCGGGATGCACCACTTGACTCATGGGTTCTAGGTAGATGCGTGGAGGAGCTATAAAATCCATTATTATTAAAATGTTTGCTTCTATTTACATGGACGTTACTTGGACAGATAATTAAGGTCGATATTTGCTGGTCGTCGTTACATAGAGATATTTACGTATATTTAAAGTTACATTCGAGTGATGACTCGGAAGAAGAATTGTAAGCAATGTTGTCATCCTATTAATTTATCTTTTTACAATTTGGGAGGTATAACCTTTTAGCAAATTTATATTTACATCTTAAGCAAATTGCTTTTTTGTACCTGAAGGTTAAGGTATAATATCTAACACTAATGGAAATTCACTTGTTTGATTAAATACACAGGGTAATCAGGTTTTTAATGATGAAGAAAGGCAAAAAGATTTCTTTTGACGTGAGCGCGTTTCTATTTTACTGTCAAATTTTCAGTACTTTGTCCTCTTTAATAAATTGTTTATATTTGTCTCCTTTTTCAAATTTCTAGTTGCTCTTTTACTGATACCTGAGGTTTTTCCTTTTCGAAAATTGACATGGCACAAAATTTACATGTGAAAAATTATACAGTCTGTACATAAAGTAAGGAATAAATTCGTTTTTTCAAAAAAGAAAAAGGTTTCCAGAAAAATCCTCGGACACGTTAATTGTTGCTTAGACAGGCATATCTTTTGACGTGTTAGCCGCATCTGTGACGCATTAATATTTTTTTCAAAAAATAACCCATATTTTGACTGAGCATAATTTTCAACCCACGTCAGAACCAAAAATAGGTCATGTTAGATCAGGAAATTTTTGAGTAAATTAATGTTTAAATTTTATATAGTTTCTTCAGTAGATTAATAATAATTAAGTGTTCAAACTGAAGTCCATCCTGACTCAGTATCCTAGACGGTAAATAAATTGTTGTCTTGAGAAATACTACTACAGTCATTTGTAATCCTTAATTCCTCAATATTCTCTGGCCTACTTTTGTATACGACATTTTTTAAATGAGAAGAAAAAATCTAAGGGATTGAGGTCAGGAGATCTTGACGGCCTGGACGCCTGTGTCTCCATCTATTCGGAAACACTTCGTCAAGATATCTTTTCACATCAATTGCGAAATGCAATCATCCTGTTTCGTTTTGAACAATTAATTCATTAGTTTATTAAATCAACTGAATAAAATAAATAAAATTTAAACATCAATTTGCTCAAAAAATTTCCTGACGTAACATGACCAGTTTTTGGTTGTGCCATGTGTGTTGAAAACCCAACTCGACCCAAAAATATCGGTTGCCTTTTGAAAAAAATGTTGAGGACGTCATATCCGAAGCTGCGATAACGTCACAGATGCGGCTAACACGTCAAAAGATGCGAATTTCTAAAGACCAATTGACGTGTTCGAGGATTTTTCCGGAAACCTTTTATTTTCTAAAAAAAAATTCGCGTGCAGCACAGTACACGTGATAGAAGTGAATACTTCTTTCACGCGAGAGAGAGAGAGACATTAAGCCGCTATATACATAATAATAAAGGACTTTTATTGCAACAAATTTCTTACATTTCCATAATCAATAACACCATCCAGAAAGAGAAAAAAAACAATGTAATAACGCTGTACACCCCCCGACCAGACAACACAACAATGAAAATAACACACAATAACCCGGAGGTAATTATTGTTCCGCTAATAATCCACGAAAAACCTGATTCCTAAACGTAGCAACCCTTGTAAAATTTCTTAGTTCTCGCGTCCATGAATTTGCATATTTCGCCAGATTATATTTAAATGATCGTTTAAACTGTTCAGAAGTATGACTAGGAACAGTAACAGCATTCGCAAATCTTATATTCAGATTATGAATATCAGTCCTCTATCTTATTTTATTATATAAGTAGGGCGGGGATTTATGTAGAATAATTGAAAAGTATCTACAATAGTGTATGGTATAGGATATAGTGTGTAGCATACACCACAAATATCTCTGTCTCTCTCTCCCTCATATTTGTTATATGCTTCATCTCTTTTGCGGGACGAAAATATTAAATCGTGTCGTGTCGTGACATGACGCGACATTGAAAAATCACTCTCATGCGACCAAAGAAGTATTCACTTCAAAAATTAATTTATATTCACACTGTATAGAAGTAGCATAATATGCCAAAAATTGTACAATCTGGAGACATAAGTACAGTGGGAATTCTAAAAGTATTTTGCAACAGTGGAAAACGTTTGAATACTTGTCTTTTCTATAAATCATCGTGGAATATATACAGGGTGTCCCAGCGGGAACCAAATCGATCTGTATATAGAAAACTATACATAGAAGAATTTTTATACCGGAAGTAGGTGTCAACTTGCTTATTTCAAATGGAACACCGTATATATTATTACAGTTTTGGATTCTACGTAAAATTTCTACTAGATTTTGTGTAACATGTCCTACACCTAAATTTTACCGTTTCTGACTTATTTAAGTTTTTACAAAAATGAAGTTCGCGGGCTCTAAAATCATTATAAAATTTTCCTATAAGGAAACCTTCATTAATTGATTTAGATACTATTTCTACCTCAAATGGTCATTTTATGAGAACTTTGAACTCTTTTGGTAAATATAATTCTATAACTTTTTCTAATATTATCCCATCACAATTCGCAGAATCAAAATCCCCAGTATCGAAAGGGAGATGAAAAATAACTACATATGCATTATGATTAACTTAAAACGTCAATGATAGACAACATAGTTCTAGTAAAAAATAAAAAAAATAATAAATAAAAGAACGAACATGCCACCTAACATTATCGCATGCAAGAATGTGCATCTAAAAATTATAAAATAAATCTTTACAAAACTAATAAATTTTAATTTAGAGAAACCGATGAAAACATACAGTACCTAGATATGCACAAAATATGTCTTCCTCGGCTGATTGTAACAAATAAAACAGAAAAACTGTGTGAGTCAAAAATCAAACTTTTAAACGTACCTACAAAGGATTTTATTGAAGTAATTAATAAAATTAACTACCTAATTTTATTAAAAGCTCTCTCAAGTATGGTACTGTGGTATTAAGTAAATTTCCACAAAGACTAAAACTAGCATAATATTCAGTAAAACGCAGGACGGTACTTACAGACAACTCTAAGATGTGCAGTAACTCTGAAGATCGGTCTTGCGGTGGTTTCGTTGATACCGAGGCAATGGTACTCACCGGCAGCATCGGGCTGTACATTTTCAATTAATAGAGTACCGCTTCTAATAGTTGCACTCTGTGGTAATGCTCTATTATCTGCTCTTACCCACTCAATGTGTAACGGCTGTTGAGCTGAAATAGAACAATTAACGAAACCATATGGAGCAAATGTGGTTTTAAACTTACCATCATTAATTCTGCACCTGACCTCGGCTATAGTTCCAACGGGGGCAACAAATTCACTAACCTCCCTACTAGGATATTCAGTCACTGGATAGTCTACATTTGGTCCTGCAGCTGTGTCGCCACCTATATTAATTAATCTAATTTTATATTTCCATTAACAATTTACAAAGTACGGCAGAAATGTCGGACGTGTTTGAAATGGCTAGTCACCATATTGGGTCTGGTAGGTAGCCTAACCATGTAGCCGTGGACAGGATAGTTTCTTCGTCACTTAGAAACCGGGCTATTCCAGCTTGAAACACGATTCTTCTTAGCTTTGCACTTCGTACACGAAATGTACTGATGAACAGAAGACTATCCTCTCAACAAACTGGTCGAACCCCTGGAAATATCGAAACAGTTCCCTGCTGCAAAGTCCGGGTCAATCTCCATAGCAGTATTTTGTTGCCTGGGGATTACGCATAATGCATAATAAATAACCAAACTTCGCATTTGAGATGGAAACAATTTGTGAACAAAATAAGAACCTTATTACAGTGATGAAGCTCCTCATCATCTCACTAGCATGCTGATTCAACAGAACTGCCATTATTAGTGTCATGGGCCATACATGAAGTTGGAGCGCAATAATGAGGTGATAAACAACTGTTTACAGTGAAAAGGTATTCGGATCAAATGTTTGTGGTTTCAAAAGGATGATCCTTGTAGGTCACATCAAGGGATAAAGTGCACTGAAGATTGAAAAAACAGATTCGTGTGGTCGCCCACAATTTAAGTTTCATTATTTTGTAAACTCTTCTTAACTTTCTCAACGTTAACTGTTAATAAACTTAATCTATTTAAACTTGGTATTCGGTGTTTCAATCTTTTAGATAAGGCCCTCGTAGTTCACGTTAAACCTAAACGTGACAATACCATCAGTCCGTTCTGCCGCACCCCAGTAGTGTTTTTGTTTACCCAATATTATTATTATTAGTTTACATATAGATTAGTTACTACTCACCAGGTCTAGTTCGCTCTATTGCCACCGCAGAGATTTGTTAGTAGAATACCATAGGATGGAACAAAATATAAGCAACTTATTATTATTTGGAACAACATTACTATCACCGTTAATAATTTATATTGAATATTAATGGTACGAGGGTTGCCTTTTATATTTCGGGATTAGAGAACAAAAACAAATTCATTATTGTTTTTCAAAATTATTCCCCATGAAGATCTATATACTTTTGCATGCGTTTGAACCAATTGCCGAAGCACTTTTGCCACTCTGATTGAGGTATCTCCAAAACATGCATTCTGAATGCAGCAACCGCTTCTTCAGGTGTCGAAAAACGTTGACCTCTCAGTTTGTTTTTTACGTACGGGAATAAAAAGAAGTCAATCGGTGCCAAGTTAGGACTATACGGCGGATGACTCATCAAATCGATGTTTTGGGTGCTCAAAAATGCAGTTGTTTGAGCCGATGTGTGAGAGCTCGCATTGTCGTAGTGAAGAATGATCCGTCTTCGGCGGTTGGGTTTCCAGATTTCTTGGAAGACAACTGGCAAACAAATGGTTGTGTACCACTCAGAATTGACTGTTCTGCGTCATTCTAGTGGTAGGGTTGGCAAATCCCGAAATATAAAAGGCAACCCTCGTATATACATCATTTAATTGGAAAATTTTGTTCTCAGAACTGGGCCCTGAGGCATACACCAATTGATCTAAAAAGTGTTAGAAAAAACTGCACCAACAACCACCTGAACTAGACATTAGTCGGAATAGCCTCCAGACTTATACTATGCCAAAGCTAAAGTTATATTGAATAATAATTTCAACGCATGCTCATATTGTAAGAATGAACTAAGCTTAATTAACCTGATTCTCAGTTATAGTATATGCATTTCAATTAACCGATTAGCCATTAATTTTCAAGTACTAAAACCTCTAAGCAATTCTTTGGCAACGTTCAGTGTCTCTCTCTTAATGTTCCTGAACTTCGTCAGAGCACACTGGACAATTTTGAAGTATCTTCTACAATGAACAAAGCAGCATTTGCTTTGCAAGAGTGCAACAGCGTTTCGAACCTACGAGAATCTGTTCTGGGAGATCCTTGGGGTATTGTGGCTGCAAATTTTCTGATTTCGCTGGGACACGACCTTTTTATAGGCTCGCGAAGGTTAGTCAAGGGGTCCAATAAATTAGTAATTTAATTTAAGTTGTAAAATTTGATTTGAAGCTCTTCATTTAACGGTGACAGCAAATTTGGTTAAATAATTCGACACTCCACACAACTATAGATTATTTTTACATTTTTATACAGAATAAAGCTCCGGGAATAATTGCGATAGATTTTGGTTACATATGGCACGTGTATAATTCAATTAGTCCTTAAAAAATTGCAAAAGTAATGCTCGTAGAATGGTTTGTTTTTAATAAAAGTATCATCATTAAAGATCTTCAAATAAGACTAGTACTCGTCTTATTATTTATGATGTTTCTGTTTGTATTGAAGGTGTATTGTCGACACAGACAAGGTCGTATATGGCAGGACCGACGAACAAACATCAGCGTTCTGGAGGAAGCTGAATCAACTAGCATTGAGGCAATGATTGTCAGGCACGCGGCTGGCCACGTAATCCGCATGCCAACGGAACGCTTTCCAAAGAGAATCCTTTATTCACAGCTTAAGGTCGGCTCGGGAAATCAGAGGGCAGCAAAAGAAGTGCAAGGATGTTCTTAAGACCAACCCGACGAAGTGTGGTATAGATGAGAAGAAAAACTGAGAGCAGATCGCGAACGACAGTCCGAGAGCAGCGTCTCCGACATGAGCATGCAAAAAGACAGCATCGATGGCGCAGCGCACCCACAACAGCAGGTAAATGGTGGTGATTGGGTGTGTCAATTTTGTGACAAAATTTGCGGCTCAAGGATCGGTCTGTTTAGCCATCTTAGAGTTTCTCCCTGAGAAATGTATGAATGATTCACATGTAAATTTAGACAAAATCCGCTGATGATGATCACAAGTAATCGAACAAAATGTAATAATTTATGATATAAACGGAAATATTTAGTAATTTCTCAGGATACAATAAAAAAGAAATGGGTGTGAAAAAATCTAGCAAGATAGGACGGCATGTTCTGCATTCCTCACGAGTTTTTACGTCAATAAAGACCTGTAGTGTAGAGATAAAAAAGAACAGCGGGCTCCGAAGATGGTGAAATGACCAAAAAAGGATTGGCACTTTAATTTATTTTTATTTTATTTTATTTATTTATTCACGGACAAAGTCCATTTATACAGCATACAATATAATATAACAAATATAATTCCATGCAATACTACACAAATTCAACAATTTTACAAAACCTAAGAAACTTTAAATTACACAATAAGTAGACAATTTAAACATAATTCAAGTTATACTAAAGCTATTCGCAAGACCCACACCAGGAATAAAGGAAAACCATGATCGTCAACACAACAGGCATCGATCGACTTACGCAAAACTGCCGTCACGACGCTCACATCTCAAACGGCGAATAAATTCACCTATAGGCGCAAAGAAATCAACGCTTAACCAAGAATTCGCCATCCTGGCCACTCTAGGGACAAAATTATTTCCTCCGTAATTTGTAGGGTGAAATTCCTCATGGAAAAGGTGAGAGTATCTATTGTTCCTAGACGGTACATGAAAATGAATATTGGACAACAAATAAGAAGACGATACCATATTGAAATATACTTGAAATAGTCCTATATAACCGTATATACAAAATTGTCAAGTCACAGTTGGCCGATTATCAACATGGTTTTATTACACAGAGATCTTGTCTTACTAATTTAGCAATATTTACGCAGATTACATCTGAGATATTGGATGAGCATGGACAAGTTGACGTTATTTACACTGATTTCTGCAAAGCATTTGACACTATAGATCATCAAACTTTAATTAGAAAACTTCCAAAATTTGGCTTTGATTTCGGTGCTGTCCTTCTGATTCAGTCTTATCTGCATGATAGACATCAGTTCATATCTTATAATGGTTTTAATTCCATCGATTATTTGGCCACATCTGGGGTTCCACAAGGATCAAACTTGGGACCTCTACTTTTTCTTCTCTTTATTAACGACCTTGGCGAGTCCTTGATGTGTTCTAAATTGATTTTTGCCGATGACCTTAAGATATTTAATTCTGTGGATGGTATCAGTGATTGTGATGCGTTGCAGATGTGCCTTGATTCCATAGGGGAGTGGTGTACACTCAATAGGATCGCTCTTAATCCGGCCAAATGTAGTGTTGTTACATATACGAAGAAACAGTGTCCCATTACTTACAACTATAATATTGATAAAATACAATTACAACGTTCTGACTCCATCAATGATTTGGGAGTGCTCTTTGATTCTGCCTTAAGTTTTAAGAGTCATATTTTGAAAAAGATATCAGAGGCGTCTAGGGCATATGGTTTTATTGTCAGAAATGGGAAACACTTTAAAAATATTAATACATTGAAAATGCTTTATTTTTCCTACGTTCGGCCAAGGCTGGAATATTGTTCCTTGGTATGGAATCCATACTATGATAGTCATAGTGTATTGATCGAGAAAGTTCAACGTAAATTTTTGAAGTATCTTTGTTTTAAAACGGATGGCATATATCCCACGCGAGGACTCCCTTATGATTATTATATTGACAGGTTTAATGTACAGAGTTTGTTAGTTAGAAGGAGCTTAGCATCTGTAAGCTTTTTGCATAAAATGCTTCACAATCGCATCGATTGCCCGGATCTGCTTAGAAGGTTAAATTTTACGGTGCCAAGAGCGACTGCAAGGCGTATGCATACTTTTCATTGTGATAGAGCCAATACTAATGTTTTGTTGAAATCTCCCATTCATACTATGTGTTTAACTTTTAACTTGATCGACCAGCACTGTGATATTTATAATGATTCTTTAAGTCATGTGTTGTCATCTGTTGAATTGCCCTTGAGAATTGCGGGGAACTATAATGTGTGACTAGTTGGATCGTTCTGCGGATAGTTTATATTGATTTTATATTGATTTTGGAACGAGTTGTATATTGCTGTATGATTATTATTACTATTATTATTTTGACGTGTGTATATTACACTTTTTTGTACATTGTTCTGTAAATGGTTATTATACTGTAGAACAATAAAGCAATTATTATTATTATTATTATTGTTCAAAAGCTTATAAAGTATTAATAGATCTCTGACGACCCTGCGATCACGCAATGTCGTAAGCCCCAGCTCGCTCATCATTGTTCCGTAATCGAACGCAAAATCGATAGGACGCGGATGACCAAGCTTAAAGTGAACATACCTAAGGAAACGCCGCTGAACGCTCTCAACTCGGGCAGAATGGCAACCGTATGACGGGGACCAAACCGCCGAGGCATACTCCAAATGTGGTCTGACGAGCGTCGTGAACAAAATTCTAATAGTATTCACATTACTGAAATCAACCGAGCAACGCTTTATGAAGCCCAACACTTTCAGAGACCTGGAAGTCGAGTGCCTGATGTGATCCACAAAGCTCAAGGAAGTGTCCAGGTAAACTCCCAGATCCTTGACCGAAGATTTGCATTTCAGGACTGAATGGTCGACAAAATATTCATACAAAAGAGGTCTCCTGGTTCGGTTGAAATTTACGCAAAAGCACTTAGAAACATTTAAAGTCATACCATGCAACTCACACCAATACACAAATCTCACAACATCCTCCTGCAGAAGATAACAATCTGTGGGACCTCCGATACGCCGGTAACACTTCAGGTCGTCGGCGAAGAGCCTGAATTCACTGTGAATGAAACACTGTTCATATATTTTATAAATAAGTTAAATAACAATGGCCCGAGGTGAGAACCCTGGGGGACACCAGAAGAAACCGAAATAGGGTCAGAAAGGAAATCACTGAAACGGACTATCTGAGTTCTGCCAGTCAGGTCACCTCTGTTACCAGATTTGAAAATAGGGGTGATAAAACTCGACTTCCATGCAACCGGAAATTGGCCCGAACGAAGAGATAGTTGAAAATACGCGGAATTATCTTCACCAATTACTTTAGAAAATGAAAAACGATAACTGTAGAGTGTTATGCGAAGTTTTTGCATTGGTTGAGAGAAAAAAATCAAGAAAAAAACGTAAATTTAAAAAACAAAAAGATCCTCCCCCATCAAGAGAATCCATCGATGCACACAGCCATTTAATTCACCGTGATAGTCAGTAACTTTATTTATTATATAAAAAAATAGCTCGGCGGACAATTCACGTCGGACAAGGCGTCCTTGGATCTTTTCTACGATGCCAAAAGGCGGCTATATTTTCTAAAGTAGTACATGCAGGTTCATGTAATATCTGTGGTTATATAAAAACCACAAATAGTTAATTTGGTCGACCCATATCGGCATTAGTATGTTAATATATTTCCCAGATCTATCGCAATTCTCCCCGGAAGGACGACACACTATAGACATTCAAATTTAGTATTTTAAAACATAATAAAATCAACCAAAAAACTCACCGGGATTATCGCCTCGACTCGGTAAAGTTTCAACGATAAGTTGAACTCTCTTCTCTGTGACACCAGCAGAATTTGTTGCTGTGCAAATATACAAGCCAGCATCTTCTTTAGTCAGTTGTGTAAACTCTTGGAATGCAACCGATTGAGGTCTTGGAGCTTGACTACTAGCAAAATTAACATTTTAATACAATAGATAAACGTAAAGGGTTTACCAGTAAGAGAACTTTACACTGTGGCGTGGCAACACTGTTTAATTCGTTGACGGTACGCTAGCACTGTAGTTGACAGTAATATCTGTCAAGTCATAATAGAGAAATACAGTATCCAACAGCGAGTAGTAGAGTTCGATTCGACTAACATTTCACGCATTGTGAGAAGTTTATGGAGAACATAAACGACCAACGGCTAGTAGGCGGTAAAGAGCATTTTTAAAAAGAATGAACGAAGACTCAGAGTAAACGAGTCAACTGCGGAAAACATCGTAGCTGTCAGAGAAGTGCCCACGTCTTTCTCAACAACTCGGCCTTTACCTCAAACCTTCTCATCATCGTGTGCTTTGAACTTTCGTGGCTTGGGATGTTGAAGGTCGGTCCAAATTTTGGTTCAAAAATCATCTTTTCGGATAAACTACATTTCTGGCTTAGGGGGAATATAAATAAACAAATGACTGACGAGAATCCTGTCCACCCTGAAACCTGCAGTTTCTGGGGTGTTTATGGACTAATTGGTCTTTATTTTTTCGCAGACTATCATGGAAATCACGTTACTGGTTATGGTGACCGCTATACGCGACTGAATTGCATGTTTTCTCTCACAAGACTGTCCCACATGTCACTCAGCTCACGAGACCATTGAATAGTTGCAAGAAAATGTTCCTGGGCGGATCATTTGCAGAAATGAAAACTGGCCACCAAGATCTTGCGATATCCCATCCTGGGACTTGTTTTTGTAGGGTTGGGTTGGGACAGTAAAGCAATGCGAGAAATTGGGCCCCAAGAATTCATAAAGTTCTGACGTTCTTATTGGCAAACACTTTATTAAGATTCTGTTCAGATCAGGTTAAACTTACTACAGTCTAGTTGAGTCTTCTTGTTTCCTCCATACAACTGTTGGTTGTGGATCACCAGAGCCATGACATTCTAAACGTAATGATTCACCTTCGTATTTAACTAAAACGCCATCTTGTGGTGTCACATAGGCATCAGGGTATGTGTGGACGATAATAGTGGCTGTCGCTGTTGCAGTACCTGCCTCATTAGTGGCCATACAGATGTATTCACCTGCTTCTGTTGGAGTTATTTGAGTAAATCTGAAATTTCAAATAGAACTTTTAATAATGCATATCCTCATAACTTTAGGATATTGCTGGTATTACCTTAATGTTCCACCAGACATTTCCTCGATATTTCGACTCAGTGGCCTTCCATCTGATCTAGTCCAACCGACAGATGGCGAAGGTATACCTGCTATAGCTCTACATTGTAAGATGGCGCTGTTACCTGCTATGACAACTTGCGATATTTGCGGATAAATGTCAAGTTTGGGTGCTTCGAGTCCTATAAATAATTAAAAATGTTATTGCACCAAATCGCACGGCTTCATTGGTAATTCCACGAAGTGCAAGTACTGCAGTCTCAGTTTTTCTGCTCTCTAACAGAGAGAGCCTTAGTTGCCCAACTTTACTGACAGGCAACAGAAGAGAGGTGCGGCGTTGCAACTATTTGAGAGTCCTATAGAGTTTGACCAACAGCTTTCTATACAGCAGACAATATGAATGGTGCGACGTTTCTGAACATGGTCTTCAATCTGAAGTCCCAAAACAAGCTAGTAGAGATTATTACGTGGTGAGACGATGAAGACCACACAAGAGTTTCTGTAAAGCAAGTCTTTTACAAGACTATAAAATATCTTATGGCACTGGTGTTCAATTGGTCTATACACTACAATTCTAGCAAAGGCGATGCTCAGATTATCGCATGTGGAAGACCCCAGTCAATGAAAACAAGAAATTTCACCAGCCTCGAGTGAAATAAGGTGAATGAACGCTTCTTTTGGTAGTAATTGGGAAAATATGCGGTCGTGACTGCTTACAATTCATCGAATCAACGTTGAAAAAATGAGGAATTGTTCAATATCACCCCTAAAGTATCGTGTATTTGGAAGGCTACTATTTTTGGTTAGATTTTCCCCCATTCTCAATTTATTTTTTGGTTTCCGCAAAACAATTACTCACAAAAAAGAAGACAAACTTACGAGTAACTTCAACTATAGCAGACGCCTGCTCCAGTCCATGAATATTCGTTGCTACACAAACATAAACACCCCTATCTTCCATTCGTGCATTACGAATATACAAAATAGGACCAATTTGTTGAACGTTATCACCCAATTCACTGCGTAGTTTCGTCCATTTTACTGATGGTGCTGGTGTGCCAGTGGCTGCGCAGTTGAGCTCCACAGATTTACCTTGGGATATCGTGACACGTTCGGGTGTCACTGTTGCTGAGGGGTATTTTCTGTAAATTGAACAAAAAACAAATAAATCCATTACCCATACTCAACTCATTAATATTTAACTTACATAACTTCAGTTCCAGTAATTGTAACAACAGCTTTTTGAGTTCCTCTAGTACCACTGTATGCAGTGGCCGTACAAACGTATATGCCGGAATCTTCTTGCCTTACGCTTGATATAACTAACGTTCCTGCATCCTCTCTTGAATTGTATGGCAAGTCACCTGCCTGTTTTGACCAACGAATGTCGCGGATTGACTGGTCGACAATGCAACGTAACACCACCTAGAAATAATTCGGGTTTGGAAATATTTCCCACTTTAAAAACAAAATCCTCACCGTATCACCCGTTCTTCCATGGAAGGATGTTGGTTGAATTTCCACGCGCATCACATTTTCTGAGGTACGAACATGTATTTCAAAACGAGCTGAATCAGTACCTGCATGGTTAGCTGCTATACATTCATAGGCACCTTGATCGTTGCGAAGCGCTTGTAAGATTCTGAAGTTTCCATTATCGAAGCTATGCTGCAAAAAAGAAATCATATTTTGTCAGTTACGAGAACGAAGAATCATGAGTTGAAAGTGCGCAACAAAAATTAAAATATTTACCAATGGGTTTAATGGTTGACCATCGACACGTACAAGTTGGAATTCAGGAGTTGGAACTCCAGAAGCGGCGCATCGTACTTCGATTAATTGTCCTTCATTGACTTCAACATAAGGTGCTGATAATGCTATCGCAGGTTTTTGGCTATGTTGTTCTTAAATAAAACAAAAGTATTATGTGTTTACTTTTATCTTTAAATATTAAATTCTTTACACCAGGATATTGTCGATATTATAGGATATTGTCGATATTATAGGACAAACTAAACTTCAGCCAACGGCAACGTTACGTTATGTTATTCGAGTGGTGACACTCAGTTTGGATTTATCAAGGGACTTGGTACCAGAGAGGCTCTCTTCTCAATGAAATTGCTTGTTCAGAAATGCTATGACCAAAGGCAGGATGTTTTTGTCTGCTTTATCGACTATCAAAAGGCTTTTGATAACGTAAAACACGGGCCACTGTTGGAAAGATTACAAGAGATCGGTTTGGATGATAAGGATATTAGAGTGATAAAGGAACTGTACTGGCAGCAGCTGGCCGAGGTCCGTATTGATGGCGAGCTAACAACGGAGACCTTTGGTATTTCGAAGGGAGTCCGTCAGGGATGTGTACTGTCACCTATTCTGTTTAACATTTATGTGGAAAAAATCTTTCAACTAGCATTAGAGAATGAAGCCCGAGGTATCAAAGTCAATGGCGTCCCAATGAACAATATCCGCTACGCAGATGATACCGCGATTCTGACTAATAATTAGCAGAAATCAGCATAATACTCCTCTCAACATCAACGGAGAATATATTGAGCGTGGCGCCCAATTTACCTATCTTGGCGCTTCTCTAAATGAAAAGTGGGAATGTGATGAAGAATTGGACGCGCGAAGACAACCTTCTTTAAACTCAAGAATATACTTCTTCACAGAAATATGCCACTACACACTCCAATAATCGTAGTACAGTGTTATGTATGGCCTATTGTATTGTACGGTGTTGAAACTTGGTCACTTAAAGCCAGAACGCTAAATCAGATCGAGGCTTTTGAGATGTGGACACTCCGCCGATTGCTGCGTATTCCCTGGGCAGCCCACACAACTAATGATGAAGAGCTGGCATAGAAAGACATCTGTTGGACACGGTCAAAAAACGTGAAGTGTCATATCTGGGGCATATATTGAGAGGACCTCCATACCAAGGCTAATACTGCAAGGAAAGATCGAAGGTAGAAGGGGGCCAGGTCGAAAACAACACTCTTGGCTCCGCAATATAAGAACCTGGTGTGGTATACTGGATGCCGCAACCATTTTTAGACTGAGGCTGAGGAGGGCACCCTAGCTGTTCTGTGAACATAAAATGGACAAATGATAGCCGACGTGCGGCATAGCACATGGCACCCGAAGAAGATATTATTCGCAATAGCCGAAATTGCCCACTGCCCGAATTTTTTGTTCACAACGCGTTATGGATATGGCAATATACCCATGATGCGTGTAGTAAAGCTAATTAATCAGAACGCGTTGTACGTACATTATAATGCTCAAAATGCGAAATAAATGATGGCGAGCATTTGTTTTGCTTTGTGGGATATTTTTTGCTCAAGTCAAGTTGCAGTTTCCTCACTATTAGCATTTCGCATTGTAGTAGAGGGGCACGACGTCCTTAAAGATGCACCCTGTATATTTATTCCAAATTAAAAATATATTTGATTACCCCTTATCGACGGTGCAGCTGTCAGAAAAAAAATTTGACTTTTTTTGTATAATAATAGTTATTTATCACCTTTCAAAAAGCGTTAAAAAAATTGAAATAACTTTTAATTACCTGATTTATTGCGTTGTAGTACAAAATCTGGCACAACAAGCAGCATAAAATAACAAAAACAGTATCACCTTATAAGATTTTCAAAAATCAAAGTTTTGTTGAAATTACATGTATCATCAGGTTTTTATTTTAATTATTGGCCACATAAACAAGACGATTTACACACTTACATACTTTAAAACAAGCTGATAGAACATTATTTTTGGAGTTCGTGGGTAATAGGAGAACAAAATAAAGTTACAACCCTGAATTCAAAGAAACATCTATATTTAGCTTCTCGATTCCTATATTTTGTCCGGATATTTAACAAAACCTTGACTGCGGTCGACTGATCCTTAATTTCCTTATTTATATTAACGTTGGCCCCAAAAAGACTTCACATATAAGCACCCATTTCTTTGCATCTGCTCCATATTGTCTTAAGATCACAGAGGGGTCCTTATATGCAATTGGACATGATATATTAACGTAAAATGTCAGATATATAGAAGGGATTCGCTTGATTTAAAAATTACCAAGTTAGGAGGCTCCTCCAGAAAGTTTTACCATAAATCAGTAAACTTTATTTACACATAACTTTCAACTATCTATCAACAAAGATTTGATCTCTTCACTGCTTCCAAACTTGTTTCAAAAAACCTTCAGTTTCAAGAAAAGATAGTAATCACTAGAAAGTAGGTCTGGCTTGAAGGAAGATCTCTCTTTAGCCAACTACATCCTTCGCCGCACCGTGTACTTAAATATCATATGATAATCCCAGATCAAAGAAAACATATCCCATAACCCGCATCACCGATTTTTTTATCATGCACATAAACTCTTCATTCTTGACGCATTGTTCACGATTTCTTCAGTCGAAACTCATTCCTTGCATCATCACCAAAAACATCCTTTATTTGCCAATAGAATTTTGAGAGACCAAACTTTTCTGCATTCAGAAAATGAAAGTCAGACATAGCAACACTTGTGACCTCAATGTAATGAGACCGGGCTCACACTGATGGGAGAGAAAGGCATAAATGGTGTGCACACAATCGAAGTGGGGGAGATTGGGGCTGCGAGAGATTTACAATTAGAAGATCCTTGTGAATTGTGTGTGCCATTCTACCCAGCCTAAATAAGTAAGTTAACCAATAATTCATAAGTAAACCAATATCGTTTTTCTTTTACAAACATTACATAAGTAAAAGTAACTTTTAATTTACAATTTTAAAAATACTTACCGCCTACTACAACTTCTACACTCTGTGTTACGATAGAATAACCATCATCAGCTTCACAAATGTAACGTCCCGAATCTGTTACTCTTAGATTGGTAATGATCAACATACCTCTACCATCATCGATGGCATGGTATGGGAGAGCGCCACCGTCTTTTTTCCAAGCAACTTCCACCAACTGAAACAGAAATGAACTGTAAAACAAGGGAATCTTGCCCAGGAGAAACAATGGTTTATAAGTGGCGTAGCATGACCCTGAAAAAAACGAAATAATTATACTGGAAGATGCTCGGCTGAAGAAGAAAGAAGTCGCAGGAGTAGGTATCTGATTTTTAAAATTCTCCATGATCATCTTGGCATGACAAAGGTCAGTGCAAGATGGGCCCTGAGAATGCCACTGCAAAAACAACAGCTCGTCAATGCTCTAAGGCGTTTTTGGAGTTCTGTAGTGAAGATAAGGATGGTGTTATAGCCCGCATGGTAATTTATTTATTTATTTACGGGCAAACGCCCATTTTATACAAAATTACAAAAACACTTAAAGAATTAGACAATCAAAAAATGTCAAACAAAAATCAATCACAAATAAAATGGATAATAATAATCTACACGATCAATACTTCACTATTATAAAGCAATATGGTAGAACACAACGTATCAATTATCAAAGAGGTGCCCTACTGAACCCAAAAAGGTATTTCTCGGGACAAAAAAATCCAGTGTCTCTTCACTGTCATTGGCGAGACGCATTGAGCGCGCCAAAAATGAATTGCAACCATAATTTGTTCTGGAATGTGTCTTGTGAAACATACTCCTCGTACGCGTTGCACGATATGGAACATGAATTCCAATCTTGCCCAAAAGATCTGGACAATTCAACCTTCCATTTATAAGGTCATACAATAAAATCAAATCATGTCTCTGTCGTCGATCACCCAGCGTGTCAATGCCAAGGTAGGACTCTAAGTCAGCATATAATTCAAAACGATTCTCAAAAATAAAGTCTATATGCAGTTTGTAGGCTAGGTATCTAAGAAATTTGTGCTGTACCTGCTCAATTTTTACTAGATGCACAGTATAATGTGGAGACCAGACAGCCGACGCATACTCAAGGCACGGTCTGACCAAACTTGTGTAAAGAAGCCTCAGAGAATCGACATGTGTGAACTCCCGTGAGCAACGTTTAATGAAGCCAAGAACCTTCAGGGACCATTGAAGTTATATGTGGAATAAAGGTCCAACCACTATCAAGCATGACTCCAAGATCCTTAACTGCAGTAACCAATTTAAGGGAAGTCTGTTAAAAATAGCATGCAAAGGTCTTGCCAGAACAAAATTGAGATGAAACTTCCGTTCATCATAATAAACCAAGTCCAATCCTGACTCTGCCTCAATGCATCGAAATAGAAATGGTTGACATGCTCAAAATTATGAATACGTCGAAATTTCAACTATATTCGAAAAGTATGCTCTTACCCCTAGCTGTTTCCTCGAGGTTGCGGTACAATTAAATGTAACAGTGCTACCAGCTTCATAGATTCTTAGAACGGGTCCCTTAATTTCCACAGTAATAGATGGTGGACCAACGGTAGTGTGTTGAGGCGTTGGTTCGGGTATAGGGATGATAGTTTGGGCTGAAAAAAAGTAATGTATAAAAAGCAGTTCTTGTTGAACAATGTAAATTAATTTTTAGAATATAATGTTGACAAAAAATATTATGTTGTTAAAAAACTATGTGCTCAACAACGACTGGATACCAACAACAGTATTATTGATTAAAGACCCTTTAACCTAAAAGAATTGATCAGTATTACTTACATATACAACTAATGTTAATTACATTACATATTATAGTGTGTTAATCAAATACAGACTCTCTGTCAAAGATTATTAAGTATTAGATATGGTTTAGCAGTATCAAGAAAATTGGAATGCTATGAGCAAAAACGCTGGATTCAACGTCCACAAAATATACTCTTATCTAAACCATACAATTTTTTTAGTGCCGAAATAAAAGTAGAATCGATCGACATGTTTCGGAACTCAATCTAGTCCCATCATCAGTGGCAGAAAAAGAGAAACTTCAAAGATTAACAAATCCAACGTATATATTTCAAATTTCTATTGAGGCCACCCTGTTGGAAAAGTTTGGTTATATTGTATTAATAAAATAAATTAAGATAAACTAAACATGTCTGGCCATTAATAAGGATTTCTATTAAATTTATATTTGTGGAGATTCGACTTTTATTTCGTCACTAAAAATTGCAAATCTCTTAAGAATGGACTATTTTTTCAAATTAAACCATCAAGCTAGCAGACTCCTACCTACAGGACAGGCAGATTCGCGTCAGGACAGGGAAGGAGGTCTCGGAATCACGGACCCTGGAGGCCGGCGTGCCGCAGGGGTCTGTACTATCCCCTCATCTTTACCAGCGACATCCCAAGGACAGACCAGAACACCTTGGCACTCTACGCAGACGACCCCGCCCTGCCGAGAAGAGCACCGCGCTCCTCATCAGAGGAAGACAAGTGCGCCCCGACGACTTCGTCAACATCGAGGGTACTGACATACAATGGCAGGACACTGCAAAGTACCTGGGGGTAACTTTAGACAGAAGAGCATCGCGAATGCCAAAGGCATCATTTCGAAGCTCTACCCGATGATTTGCAGAAGGAGCAAGATGCTCTTGCAGGTCAAGCTCCAAATGGTTAAGGCAGTCGTGCGACCTGCCTTGACCTATACCAGTTCAGCATGGGGATACGCGGCACCATCGTACCTGAAACGATTGGACGCCAGGGAGAACAAGGCAAGAAGGATGGCAGTGGCTGCACCCTGGTTTGTGTCAAACGTACAGATCCGAAGGGACCTCAAACTCGACGCCCTCAGGGACGTCATGAGGTTGAGAGCCCAGAAGGTCTTTGCAATGGCAGAGACCCATGCAAACCCACTGGTTCGCGAAGCAGTCAACTATAACGTAGAAGACGGTGCCAGGCGGTACCGGAGACCTAGGGGTCAACTCTGACGAAGGAATCCACAGGACTAGGACACCAATTAATATTGTTTCTTTCAGGTCAGGTATACTCATCTAAATGTATGTTTCAGAGTCTTTTCTAGGCACCACCAACAGAGGACAACAGCAACAGACGACAATCAACATCAGAAGACAACAGCAAAAGAGGACAATTAAGCGAGGACATGCAAAAGGGAGGGTTCCCGAGCCATACTACAAAGATAAGGCAGAGTTTTAGTTTGGGTTAGAGTCCCACACTACCTAGGGAAGTGGTAAGGAACTCCCTAGGTGTCATGATGATTTCTCTGCCTTGGCATAATTAAAAATAAAAAAATTAAACCATACATTCTAAAGAAAATTTGAGCAGTAAAACCAAGCGTATAGAGCTATAATTTACCAGGTTTCAATGTTTCTGGTCCAAAATTCCTCGCGACGTGCACGTTGCTTTTTTGATTAAAATTCGAAGGAGCAAAAACTGTATTTTATTATTATTAAAACCATCCCCTTGTTTTTCAGAATGTATGTATAATATAAAAATGATGATGAGGGTCTCGAAACTTGCATGGTTTATGGTTTAGTTAATTTTATTTTTTACGAATTATATTTTGTGAACTCGACGTATAAAGGACTATTTCATCAAACACAGCGGCGCACCGAGGGGGGTTTTGGGTTGAGTTTTTTTACAGAATTTTGCAAAAAAAGTCAGAATTCTAAAGGAAATATTTGTTGATAAAAAAATTCATAGTTTTTTTACAGAATTCTGTAAAAAAAGTGTCAGAATCATACAAATTCCGAGTTTTTTTACGAAAAAGTCAGAATTCTAAAGAAAATATTTTGTCTAAAATCGTAAAGCTGTTTCTTTAATGTCTGTTTTGGCCTGGGTTTAAACCCCCCCCCCCCAGAAGAAACTTCTCAGTGCGCCACTGATCAAACTAATAGTCTCAATGAAACTAACCAATCTTTACTGATTTTTTAATATCCCAGTTTTCCATGAGATTTCTAAATATCATATACAGGGTGCTCAGAATTCGAGGGCAACCATGGGGAACTCCGAAACGACAAGAGTTAGGTGGGTAGTGTAAATTGGGCAAAGTTGCGTATTGTCTAACAATTTGCTGTGAACAAACTAAGAAAACTGAAGAATTTCTTCTCCCCTACAAGATGCTCGTTCCAGATTGAAAATCCGACGTTTCTTTTCTTGACAACCATCATCAACTTAATTTTTTTCTTATGGCGGCAATTTTTTATTTTGATCTCATCCGACAGAGCATTTCATTCTGATTTAAAAAATGTGTACCATTACTTGTATCTGATAAAAATAGGCATAAAAATTTGTTAATATTAAAATTTGGTATTATCAAGATGCCTTTGCTTTGACAATGCGAAATGCAATCTTCATCTTCATATGTCATAATATGATCGTATATTTCATGTAGTGCATGCTACGTTTCGTTGCCAATTTTGAAAATCATTCAAGTTTGGTTAAATTTTCGCTTAAAATGGTACTGTTTACGAAAGAAGAACAACGCGAAATGATACAAATTTATTATGCAAATAATCAGAACTCAAGAACAACAGCTCAATCATATCTTAAAAAATATTTAGAATGGAATCAGCCAAATGAAACAT
Source organism: Apoderus coryli (assembly GCA_911728435.2). Lineage (NCBI taxonomy): Eukaryota > Metazoa > Arthropoda > Insecta > Coleoptera > Attelabidae > Apoderus > Apoderus coryli. The sequence continues at coordinate 16,466,564 of OU452206.1, forward strand.
ATTTTCTAAAACTACACAGAAAATTAGGAGAATTAAATGCGAGACGACCTTTAGAAACTCGAGATGCTATAATTCAATCAGCAAGACGTCCGCATAAGGTAGGAAATTATTTATTTTGTTTTTATTTCTGTAACTCTGTATGCTAATCGAAATGCATAATACTGACACAATATCACTTTTGTATTGGCATTCCTGTGGGTAAGTTCAAGAGACCACCCAAATTCACAACTGACTTTAGGTAAATGAAAATCCATCATTATCAACCAGAGATATCTCGTAATTTAAATATTCCAAGTTCAGTAGTTTGGAATGCATTGAATTCTGCAAACTACAAACCTTTTAAATTACATGTTAGCCAAACTATGCACCCGGGCGATAATAACAGAAGACTACAGTGTTAGTGGTCTCTTGATCAAACTAATCACGACATAAACTTTTCAAAAAAAAAAATCATATGAACTGATGATGATTTCATTTTTCTCACTTAGGCTATGTCAATCGTAAAAATTAGCAAGTTTTGTCAGTAGACAATCCAAGGCAGAACGTTGAAATTAGGAATTAAAATCGGGTTGGTTTTAATGTTTGATTTGGTTTACGAAATGACAGATTACTTGGACCTCTGATTTATGAAGGAACGTTAAATTCGAATATATCTTCAGTTCTTAAGAGGACCTATTGATCCTAGATTATTCTTGTCATTTCTAAAATATAATTCCTGCCAGATATTGTGTCAGTTCTAGTTATTTTTCTATTATAAAGTTCTTAAACAGTCTACTCCTTGTATTATTCTATTATTATTCTTACACATTTTTTTATCAGTTGTGTGAAGCTCTGCCAAATTTTAATCAATCCTCTAATTTTTACCGTTTGAAACCGCGAAATGGTTGCAATCGAATCTGAATCACCGTAATAGAATTATCAACTAACTTCCCACATAATCAACTACTAACTACAATTCTATCAATTAAATTACAACAAAACAAAATAAACACAAAAATTAAAATTTAATCAATAGGGGACTAATAAAATCACATAAAGCTCTCTACGATGAAATGGATGTAGGTCTTCCTATTTTTTTTTTTTTGTTCAAACCTGGCATCACGACAGCATTAACATGGCCAATCTCAACGCCCTCTTTAGTCAAAACCACACATTGCACAATTTGTCTGGCACAACCCACCACATAGTAAAACGTGGCCTGCGCTCCTCCACGGAAGCGCTTGTATTCATCCGAGTGTTGAAATGTGTTGATATTTCGAATGATTATGTCATATTCGCCACTTTGATTTGACACTCCACTAGTTGCTATCATGTTTAAATGATAGTTGCACGAGAACTCTATTTGAGTTCCAATTGGCGCCACTACACGTGATGGTGACATCGCCACTTGTATACCGCCATATATATTATCTCTGATTATGTTATCTACCTTGATGACTGAGATAATACTTGTTAAAATCACATAACTTGACAATTGAAGCAATATTTTCTGGATCGCTAAAATAGTACCTAGAACACCTAAATCTACGACGTGTTTTATCATTCAGCTCAAACATGTTTTGACCCCACAAATGTTCATATTGCAAAGATTATGGAACTAGATTAGTTCAATGACAATCTTCAGCCAACAATCACTTGCTCTCTAATTAATTGTTTTAATTAAAAAATGAAATTTTGTGGTGTGGGGAGGCTTAAAGTTTCATCGATTTATCCTTTATTAATCATTTAGCGCCACTTGGAGAGTCGGTGCGCGTGTATCAATAAGTTTTACGAATAATCTCTTTGATATCTCTGAAATGTTCAATCAACTCTATTAGAATAATGAAAAGTGCACATATAATGCATAATAATAATTGGCGAATTAGAATCATCTGCAGCAGAATCGGTTTGGTCAATTTCGGACTCACTGTACCTATATACCGGGTATTCTATTAAGGGTGGACAGGTAGAATATCTCAGGAAATAATAGTTGTAGGACAATGGGAAAATTTAGGGAAATGGACAATGGGAAATCGCTGGAAATAGTTTTTTAGTTCCTAACTATACCGCTAGGGGGCGTAATAGATACAGTAATGCAGCATATTCGCGTTTACTTATTAGTCTCCATGCATGGAAACTTCCCAATTTTGTTTCATGGGTATCTAGATCTACCTCTTTTAACAAATTTTATGAAAGCTCTGCATTTTCGTAGTTTTAATGGATCTTTTATTATTTTTATTTGTTAAACTATCAGTTTAATAAGTTTTATTTCTTTATTTCCCATGGCATTCTTGATCACGGAAAATTCAAGATACATGATTTTTCAACGAATTTTGGTGAACAACATTCTTTTGGCCATAACTCTCAAACGAATAAAGATTTTCCTGTGCTGTTTTGGACTTTTTTGTTGCAAATTCAATTTACTTTTCATTTTTGATAAAATATTTGTATCATTCCATTTAAGTTTTTTAAGAAAAATCAAAAAAACCTTAGGCGATGCAAATATCGTCATCTAGCGGAGCCCCAAAAAACAATTATGATTTAAAATATTTTTTTTCTTCATCAGCAAGGCTTGAGTTCTTAAACAAAAATTAGATTGATAAATTCGGTTAAGCCAAACCAAAGTTATAGACATTATCATAGGTAAAATTTCGTCCTTAACTGCTGCCTTTATTTCAAGCCTTACAATAAAAAGTGATACACCAAAAAGATGCCGAATCTCAGTAGCATTACCGTGGTAGTATTGTTTTTCTAACTTATATTGCGAAATTTTCAATAAAAATGCATTTTTCGCATTACTGTATCTATTACGCCCCCTAGCGGTATAGTTAGGAACTAAAAAACTATTTCCAGCGATTTCCCATTGTCGATTTCCCTAAAAGATTTTTTTTCCCATTGTCCTACGACTATTATTTCCTGAGATATGCTACCTGTCCACCCTTCCGGTACAATACGAATACGGGGTGAGGTGATGTCTCTGTTCATTGAAACGCAAATTTAGTTGATTGAAAATATTTATTATTTCACAGTCTATTATTTTTTACTTTTTACAACGTTTTGGCAACCAATTTCTCCTCAGTAACTTTAAAATGCGTAACACTTCTTATTTCCAAAGTTTTCGGAATATTTTGACGGATATTTTTTAAAAATGTAAATGTCCATCATCTGAATGTATTAGTTTTTCAGAATTCTGTAAAAAAAAAGCAGAATTTTTTATCATTCATTTCTCAATTCTGACTTTGATTACAGAATTCCCTAAGAAAACTCGGAACTATTTCTATTCTGACTTTTTTTTGCAGAATTATGTAAAAAAACATTGGGAATATTTTATCATTCTGACTTTGTAAAAGGAGTTTTTTATAGAATTCTGTAGAAAAAAGTCAGAGTGAAAAAAAAAACTCCCAGTTTTTACGCCCTACGCTTTCGTAGTGTTGTCTACCTTGTATTTAAGATTGATAAGTATTAGCGGTTTGAAACTTACCTGAAGGCAGAAACTGGCAGCCAAAACGTTGTAAAAAGTAGGAAACAGTCTATGAAATAAATATTTCAATTAAGGAAATTTACCTTTCCGAACCGAAACTCCAAGGAAAGAACAATCAAAAATTGAACCAAATTCAATGGTCAAACAGATCGGTAAAATCCATAAAATATATAGACTGAAAGTGTACGCAATGTTTTACATAAAAATTTATGAATGGAGAAGCTATTTTCCAAAGAAAATTACACCGGCAAACTGTTTCACCCGAAAGGTAAAATTATCATTGGTCAATACTACGCAGATGTATTGCAAGTTCATTTGACGACAAAGAACCATGACAACGCACCCGCCCATACGTCAGTAAAATGAACAAATTGTCTGTAGACAAACCTTTCTGTAAAATCTATTTGAAGGATCAAAAGGAATTCAAACATATACCGTCGATCTCAGCAGCAGACCTTGATCATAATCAAAATGCTCAAGTTTTGAGTGAAGCTTTGAACTTTTATTCTGCAGAGATACAAAATTAGCCGAATGGTCCAAATTTACTCTATATTTAACAACAATTTTCTCTTGGACCCTGTAACATATTGAGATGATTTTTTTTAGAAATGTCGATTGACTCTTGGTTTGACCTATAATAATTGATTTTAAGCAATTGGTTGTTAAGTCATATATATACAGGGTTTTGTTAAAAAAGGTGCATATTGGCACACATTTTATGGGGATCCCATTGGATCGATGGATATTTCTTAGAGATCATTAAAAATAAACGTTTTTATTATTACGTGCATGTCAATGTTGTAGTAATTACGAAAATTTAATTCTTGAAACTAAAATTATATGAAAAACTCCTGAATAAACCATATTATGCTGTAATTAAATTTGTAAAAGCTCAATGAAAGAAACGCGTTACTTTTTATACAACACAAATTAAGAAAAGAAAGGTAACGATAAATATATATTTATCTACGTGGACGCCAGAAAATATTGACTCAATATGTTGTCTCTAGAAAAATATCACATAATTATAATCTACTCAGTTTAATACTCATGCAATTTTAAAGTACCTCAGATGCCGTTTAAAATTTTTAATAATTAAACAACATCGTAGATACAAATTCACCAAATTGTTACTACTTATAAATAATATAATGTAAATCCCAGAAAAATTTTGATAATAAAAACCCGAAACATTAGCAAATCGCATGCAAGCAAACCCATTTTAGAAAATCATAAATACGTACTTTCATTAATTTCACAGGCACGTCCAGTATAACCTGGTAGACAATTACAAATCACAACTCGGTTAGAGTCTTGGTAACAGCTTTCCTCACGGTTATTACATGGACACCTGGTACAAGATCCCAGCGGTCTCGTCAGTTCATAGTAAAAGTCTTTGTAGAAGCCTGAGGCACATGATTCACATGACGTACCTCTGTAACCTGGTGGACATCTGAAATTCAGAAATATATTTTTGTAGAATTATACGCCTCTGGCTGATAAATGGTGCTGCTCAAGTGAATGTTGTAAAATTACCTTAACCCTTAACGAAAATATATGCATTTTCCTATGTTGCAGTTTTTTTCAACTTAAACTGGTTTAAAATGACCTTAAGCCTTCAAAATTTACGAAAATATATGCATTTTCCTATGTTTCAGTTTTTTTTAACTTAAACTGGTTTAAAATGACCATAAGCCTTCAAAATTTACGAAAATATATGCATGTTTCTATGTTGCAGTTTTTTTCAACTTAAACTGGTTTAAAATGACCTTAAGACTTCAAAATTTACGAAAATATATACGTTTTCCCATGTTTCAGGTTTTTTTTAACTTAAACTGGTTTAAAATGACCTTAAGCCTTCAAAATTTACAAAAATATATACATTTTCCTGTTTCAGTTTTTTTTAACTTAAACTGGTTTAAAATGACCTTAAGCCTTCAAAATTTACGAAAATATATACATTTTCCTATGTTTCAGTTTTTTTTTAACTTAAACTGGTTCAAAATTTACGAAAATATATACATTTTCCTATGTTCCAGTTTTTTTCAACTTAAACTGGTTTAAAATGACCTTAAGCCTTCAAAATTTACGAAAATATATACATTTTCCTATGTTTCAGTTTTTTTTAACTTAAACTGGTTTAAAATGATCTTAAGCCTTCAAAATTTACGAAAATATATGCATTTTCCTATGTTGCAGTTTTTTTAACTTAAACCGGTTTAAACTGACCTTAAGCCTTCAAAATTTACGAAAATATATGCATTTTCCTATGTTGCAGTTTTTTTCAACTTAAACTGGTTTAAAATGACCTTAAGCCTTCAAAATTTACGAAAATATATACATTTTCCTATGTTGCAGTTTTTTTCAACTTAAACTGGTTTAAAATGACCTTAAGCCCTCAAAATTTACGAAAATATATACATTTTCCTATGTTTCAGTTTTTTTAAGTTAAACTGGTTTAAAATGACCTTAAGCCTTCAAAATTTACAAAAATATATACATTTTCCTATGTTTCAGTTTTTTTTAAGTTAAACTGGTTTAAAATGACCTTAAGCCTTCAAAATTTACGAAAATATATACATTTTCCTATGTTTCAGTTTTTTTAAGTTAAACATGTTTAAAATGATCTTAAGCCTTCAAAATGTAAGAAAATATATGAATTTTTCTATGTTGCAGTTTTTTTCAACTTAAACAGGTTTAAAATGACCTTAAGCCTTCCAAATTTACGAAAATATATATATTTTCCTGTTTCAGTTTTTTTTAAGTTAAACTAGTTTAAAATGGCCTTAAGCCTTCAAAATTTACAAAAATATATACATTCTCCTATGTTTCAGTTTTTTTAAAGTTAAACTGGCTTAAAATGACCTTAAGCCTTCCAAATTTACGAAAATATATACATTTTCCTATGTTTCAGTTTTTTTTAAGTTAAACACATTTAAAATGACCTTAAGCCTTCAAAATTTACGAAAATATATACATTGTCCTATGTTGCAGTTTTTTTCAACTTAAACTGGTTTAAAATGACCTTAAGCCTTCAAAATTTACGAAAATATATACATTTTCCTGTTTCAGTTTTTTTAAAGTTAAACTGGTTTAAAAGGACCTTAAGCCTTCAAAATCTACAAAAATATATACATTTTCCTATTTTTCAGTTTTTTTAAGTTAAACATGTTTAAAATGATCATAAGCCTTCAAAATTTACGAAAATATATGCATTTTCCTATGTTGCAGTTTTTTTCAACTTAAACTGGTTTAAAATGACCTTAAGCCTTCCAAATTTACGAAAATATATACATTTTCCTATGTTTCAGTTTTTTTCAACTTAAACTGGTTTAAAATGACCTTAAGCCTTCAAAATTTACGAAAATATATGCATTTTCCTATGTTGCAGTTTTTTTCAACTTCAACTGGTTTAAAATGACCTTAAGCCTTCAAAATTTACGAAAATATATACATTTTCCTATGTTTCAGTTTTTTTTTAACTTAAACTGGTTTAAAATGACCTTAAGCCTTCAAAATTTACGAAAATATATACATTTTCTTATGTTTCAGTTTTTTTTAACTTAAACTGGTTTAAAATGATCTTAAATTTGTATTTTTTCATATATTCCCAGTTTTTGAAGATTTAAACAACAAAAACTAATGAAATATGAATAGGAATAACCATTTTTGCAATGTTGAGACCTAAAATTGATATAATGTGGCATACTGGATTTGTTATATTACTTATTACAAATTTTAAACCGTAATTATTCATGTCTCCTCTAATTTGTCTTCAGAACACACAATTACAACTTACCTGCAAACTTCAACTCCACTAGCTCTTGGCTGTCCTGTGTAAACCTCAACTGCGGTATCTAATGTTATATCACTTAAATATGCACTTGCTGTGTCAGATGATTGTGTGGCTCGTATCAAAATTGTTTCAACATTGGCTAAAACGATAAGAATATCTTCCCTTGCAGCTGGTTTCGGTCCTTTACCAGCTTCAACGCGGTACCACCTTGCACTTGGATGTAGCCTAACAGACACGCTCTGAAATAAATTGATAATAATAAACATCTCGATTGACAGCAATGAACTACTCAAAACTTACATTGGCAATATCTTCTCGCAACGGTTCGGGATTACTCCAATAGATCGTAACTCCGTTTCCAGTGATGATAACATCTTGATCTGGTTCGAATCTAGCGTACGGCCTTTGCGTGTATTTTTGTGTGAACTCTAATCTACCACCATACGATTTGATTTTGTTGCCGGTAAATGTTCTTGGTAACGACCAGAATAACCGTTCACGCTGACTTGGTAGGAAGTTGTAACCGATTTCATTCATGGCTATGTTTGTAACAAAACCGTCATTGATTCTGGACTGATGATATCTGGAACAAATCAAGCATGCGTTAGCTTTAAAAAATACCGACCTCAACCAAAATTGAGCATAGGAGAAATTAAAATACTTACTGATCCGTCAAAGAGAATTCATGACTGTCAATTATTTGGACAGGAATTTGTTCGATGTTCAAATTACTTTCACTGCATTCAGTTGTAACGCCTGAACAGAAACAGAACTCACAACCATCGATGTTGGATATGTTTAGACCGAATGTACCACTTCGACAACGGTCGCAATAGATGCCCTCAACGTTGGTCTAAAAAAAACGTCGTTAGAATGTTCACAGAAGTTCTAATAATATACAGGGTGTTCCCTATGTATTATTACAAATTAATACAGGTGATAGAAAAGTAAATTTCAAGATCAAAAGTTCCTATACAGGGCGTTCAAAATTAGCCCCTGATGATGCTTTTTTGTGAATATTAAAGAAACGTTTTTAGATACGTCAATGAAATTTAACACATGTATTTGATTTTTAATTCTTAATAAGTCAAACCAAAAGGATTTCCAAAATTATAGTCATGAGAGTATCAAACTAGAGGGGGCGGGGGAAAAAAAACGCATCAAATTTTTTGTCGCACTTTTTGAGTTCATATTAATAAAAAAAATTGTAATTTGCTTAAAAAATGTCGTTTTTTTGATTTTGATAATTGCAAATTGAGTTTAACAATTTACGTAATAATCCAAAAAAAACTCATAATTTGAAAATTTGCATATTCCATCGTGGATTACAATGCTGTGCTGGACATTCATCCAATTGGAAGAATAAATATCTCCTTTTCTAATAATTCCGCATGGTTTTCTGTTAAAAATTGCAAAACAATTTGACCATCAACGCTTTCGGGCAAAACAATAGGCCCCAAGATCCAAAAATCTCCTATAAGTCATCCAAACATTAACACCAAACTCATTTTGGAAGTTTCGTGGTCTTTCGATGTGGGGATTCTCTGGTCCCCAAACACCCAGATTATTGAAGTTTACAATACTTCGCCTTGTGAAACGCGGTTGTCAGTCCATATTATTTTCTCAAGAATGAGAGGATCTTCCTCAATTTTTGCAATAATCCACCTACAAAATGCTAATCGTCGTTGTTGGTCTCCTTTAAATGATATGCTTTATAATGATTTCGTTTTAAAGTTTCAAAAATTGAACTGCTGGCGATACGTAACTGTAGGCTGGCGCGTCATATGCTGATTCTGTTATTATTTTCAAATAAATTTAATAATCGATGGTCTCTATTTTTAATAATTATATGTCTTTCATATTCTCTTCTTCTACCAAACCCATGCTCTCTAAATCGCTGAAGACAATGTGACTCGGTTGTCGGCGAGTTGAAAAACGCCTACGTACTCTCGAATTGCTTGCCTTGCATTGCCATTGCAGAACCCATAATGCATGTCAGCATATTCAAAATAGCTGAATTGAAGCGGCATTTTACTATTCAAAAAACTTAACAATTCACAACAATAGCTTGATTTTTCGTTAATCAGTGAATAAAACAAAATGTTGTTTCTAATGATAAATATTTGACGTTACTATCTCAAGATAAAACAGTCAATTCTTTCGAAACAATTCATTCCAGGTAATATTTTTAAACTCAATTTACTCAAAAACTAAGCATTTTATCAAAATAAAACGACACGACCTTATATACATCTCCCCTATTAAAATATATTCGTTTTTCAAATCGATGTCGTTGAATCTCGCAAGAATTGAAATCATTTGATTTCTTCGATATTCAAATTGACAGTGATAATTAATATCTATCACAATATATTCAGAGATTTATTCCATGTGATTTTTACATAACATCTTTGTGGAGATTCGTGAACATTGGTGAATGACACAGCATATACAGATTTAATAAGTTTACCTTACCTTGTCGCGTATGTTTTAAAGCTAAGCCTTGATTCAAGGTTATAACGTTTTTGTCGCTCTTGCTTTGTCTTCACGAGTGAACACATGCGATCTTACACTGTTTGACGAGCGAATGAACGAACGAATATCTCCTGTGACGTTTGATCGTTCATTTGTGATCCTTTCGACGACCAGTTATTACTTTAGTGTATGTATAGCACATATACTGTGAGTGTGACTAGTGTAGTTACGACTCGCATATAGGCGATCTGATTTGGCTGAGAAAAAGCACAACTAGCTAATTTCCTTATCTTTATTTTATCGTACACAAAACGGTTTGGAGTTGAACTTGTTGGAGTTTGCTAGGAAATTGGTCGAACCTATCCGACTTTGTTAGCCTGGTAAACAAGTGATAGCGGCCTAGCAAATTCTTTAAACTAAATTTGTTACCTACTTGAATTATTATCGTTACACAAGAGGTACAAATTTAAACCGCTACATGATGTATGTCTACAAATTATTTTTAATTTTTTGACAAATATATATTTTATTTATTTTTTTATTAAAATGAACTCAAGAAGTGAAATATTCCAACGAAAAAAAATTTGGTGCGTTATTTTCCCCCGGTACCCCTCTAGTTCCATACGCTCATGACTATAATGTTGGGAATCCTTTTTGTTTGACTTATTAAGAATTAAAATTCAAATATATGTATAAAATTTCATTGATATATCTAAAAACGTTTCGTTAATATTCACAAAAAACATCATCAGGGGCTAATTTTGAACGCCCTGTATCTCGGTTACAATGCGTTTGCGGACCTAGTTTATATGAACTTTTTTTCATAAAATTCACTGTTCTATTAATTTGCACACCATGTATATAGAAAATGATCCAATCATACAATTTGATTATCCGTAGCATATTCTTTGCATGTACCTATGATGTGTGACATAGAAGCGATAAATCTCCAATAAAATACGTACCTTGCAATTACATCTACCGTTAATACATTCCGTTGAGGCAGCTCCACGTGAATCACACGAACATGTTACTGGGCCTTGATAAGCGCATGGAACTCCATTCACTGGATCACCAGTGTAACCTGGTAAGCATTGTTCGCAATTTTCTCCGGTTGTGTAATCTCTGCAGTTCTGGAATAGAATGTAGACGTATATTTCTCAATTGTAGCATTATCAATGAGAAACTTAAGAAATTAAAGAAACCTACACCATGGCTTTTTTAAAGCCACTACCCTTGCCTACTGTATGCTTCTATATAGTGACCTCGAATTAAAAATGAGAAGAACTTTTGGTGTAGAATACTACAGCCACGTTTTACCACTTCACCAAAACACTTATTAGCATACCTAATAGTAATTTGCTTTTTCCCAAAGCTAAAGCTCTGAATAACTATTTGTACTTACGAAACAGACGCCAGTTTCTGCATCGCATTCATTAGAGTAGCCGTGACAGTTGCATGGCTGACAAAGTTCCAGATATAAAGCATCGCCGGATCTGGTGTAACCGACATCGCAATCTTCACAGGAAAGACCAGTATATCCTGGTGGACAGTGACATTGTTCCACTTCTAGAGCCCTTTGCAATGAACCAGTATTTTGTTCGCTAGCTATATCCAATGAGACTGAAATCAAACTGGAAAGAAACATCGATAAATAACTCTCTAATTAATTCACTTTCCTGATACTTACGCTGCTTCCCTTGTGTTAGTGTAGTAAGTTGCTTTAATGTAGATAGCGGACACATCAGCTAGTGCCATCAATAGGTACTCTCTATCAGCATTTTGACCATCAGCTCGTTGCCAATATTGTTCTAATAATGGAACGACGTAAGTTTGTGGCGTATTTGTTGGTTGCGATTGGTTTCGGGAGAAATACAACAAATTTATGTTGTTTGCCTAAATGAAAACATTCAATTGATGAGTGTTAATAAACTTAGTCTATTTAAACTTGGTATTCGGTGTTTCAATCTTTTAGATAAGGTCCTTATTTTCAATGCGTAGTTCACGTTAAACCTAAACGTGACAATATCTGCGAGCTTTAAGATTGATAATTTTAGTTCTATAATCAAAAATGAAATCGACCGGTCCTTATACGAGACATAGCGCAAAAAACTCTTCTGAACACTCTCCAAGAGTATAAATATTTAATAGAATTTACATCACTGTCTATAACTTACGGAATATCTCGGTTATTTTTAAAGATAAAACCTTGCGGTTTTCCTGAACCTGAGCTACTTTTTTGTGAAACGAAAGAGGCCGCAAACAAAATGAACATAGCCCTCTTAGTTTCCGAGTTACAGGGTGATATTGAAAATATTTCATTTTGGGACCCCTTCGTATCTGGGTAAGCCTTTAAGGAAGATAAAAACTGAAACTGACTTGGAGAAATTTCTGTGAGAGTAGAACTAATGTAAAGGCGGAACCTTTATGAAATCTAGTGAAGGAACAGTACTTTTGGGCAACTATAAATGAAATCTATTACGGATCTGAACGAAGTATTCTTTCAGAGTTATAACCTCTCAACTCAAGTTCATTTTCTTAAATTTTGCCAGATTTAAACGGAATTTGGTTTGATGGCCCTTATTGCCTTATCGAATACTATTTTAAAATTTCATTTAACAAAACCTGAAAGGTGGGTGGGATGTGGAGTTTCACAGATTATATACCCTGTAACTCAAGGATAAATTTTGAGGCAACAGTTAGTTTAACACTTACGCTGACTAATTCAACATCCGGTGCAGAATTCCTGGAACTCGCTCCACCTGGTACAGGTGTATGTCTCAAAGTGTATCGTAAATAACCACCATATGAAGTCACTTTATCACCCAAATATCTTGTTGGTAACGACCAATAATATACTCTGCGCGAAGAAAATCCACTATACACTATTTCACGATTATCCTGATCTAAGCGGATACCCTCGGTAATTGGGATATTCTTGTTCAAGTCCTCAATCAGTCTGAAATCGTTTGTTGAACTCGTAAATAACGTGGATACCTAGAAGAAATAAGTTATAATGGCTAATGTCATCCAACGGCCATGGCCACTTCAAGAAATAGACTGTGGAATCTTTTAGCTAGCATGTTTAGTAGTCATCTACAATAAATTTTGACTTACAGTGTCTCTATACCAATTTGAACTTGAACATTGTTTAGTTACACCCATACAAAAGCAGTCGATACAACCAAATTGATTTCTTGAGCTGAGATAGAATGTGTTTGGCTTACATTGGTTACAAGTTGGACCCATGGTGTTTGTCTAAAATTATAAAAACGATTATATTATCAATGTACGAGTTGTGGCTATAAAATTGCTGTGAGATCATTTATTACAAGTGTGGCAAATAATACTTCTGCTCGTTGTAATTTAATAGAAACGACTTGGCAGACAACGCAAAATGAACCGATGCGTTGACTTGATGGATGACTGGTTCTCATTGTTTTCTCTTTCCTTATTCTACGAAGTCTAGAAAGAATCTCAATATACGAAAGCGGAAACTTTACGAGGCAGACAGAGAACCTCAAAATGATATCAGTTTGTATTACTCGAAGGCTTTTGACAGGTTGGACAATGGTATTATATTGATATCAGATTTTTAACTAATATCCTACCTGAGGAAGGCAAAAAACATGCCGAAACGTGGTAAAAAAAAACAGAAAACAAATCAATACAAAAAAAAAATCAAAAGTCTCCGAGGGTTTGTAGAATCTTTATTCTCCCAGCTCTCATTACAGTTGTGAAAATGTTAACATTGTTATGGCCAATGCATTCTTCGTCAATTTTTACATTTTCTACAGTCGCACGAGCCTTCTCCAGCCTTCTAGGAAATGTTTAAACCAAAAGGTGAAAATCGTTCACTTGATGAACATTCAATGTCAAACTGTTAAATAAATATCTTGTGATATTAACTCCTCTATTGTAACACTTATTCTTGTTCTTCGAAAACACAATTACAACTCTTCTAATTACAAAAAAACGCTGCCATACTGATTTATTTACAGAGACAGCAGGCCTTGCACTGGAAATAGGAAACATAACGCCTTTGACGCATGCGTACATCTTGAGTAGAAACATTAATCTTATTATTTTATAAGAAAGCAATCCAAGATGCAAAGAGTCGGCAATTTTAACCTGAAAGTTCCTCACGAAATCCCTCGTCAATTATACTAACGTAAACCGGGTTTTAAATGAAACTGAAACAAATGTTACTCACCAAATTTTCACGTGAAGAGAGCGTTAAAAAATACAATGATACATTAATAATATACGAAGAAATCATCATCATCAACGTATTTAAAAATTAGTTTACCTACCTTGCATCTACATGAACCATCACCTTCAGTTCCGACAGATCCATCTGAGTTGCAATAACTCTCTGGCCGACAACTATCACCGGAAATCATAGGATCTCCACTATAACCTGGAGCACAATGTTCACAACGGTTGCCTACATAACCTGGCGGACAATCACACACGACATCTCCGTTTGTTCCCTTATGACATGTTCTGGCAAACCTGGCAATAGAATAACATATCTTGAATAATTCGACCCATTGTTAAATATTTTTTTATGCAATTCTCACGTCAGGTATTTTTCTAGATAGATGGAAGGTTCCTAGAATTATGCCTGGGCTAATGCTGCACATGTAGCTCTGTATTATACAGACCAATATTGATCATGTGCAATTTTTTTAAATCTTTACAATGATATCCTTGGTAAGGTGTATATTTAGAATGTCAGGGCTTATACTTGAAAAACTGATTAGCTAAAAACTATAGCTAACTGGCAAAATGTCATTGACCATAAAGCATTCCCAGTCTAAATTTCTCACTTAACTCTCAATTAATGAGTGAGTAGAGTGCTGGAAGATGTTTGTGGTAAAGAAGCTCGTACCACTGTCAAGGCATTGCTGTTCTGTTCTGTAATAAGACACCACGCCACTGGTATTATGTATACTAGTTGGGTGATTTTATAGATATTTTCTATTAGTTTGGGAAATATAATACTTTTGTGAATATTATTTTAAGTAGATTGTTAACAAATGTTCCTAAACTGCCCTTTTAGTCATAAAATTTAAGGGTCTGTTTTCTATCTATCTTATCGTTTATTGATATGGGTTTTACGAAACGCAATAAACACATCTACAAGTAGGTAAATGAATAACAGAAATATATAATTTTTGTCTATTTTCTTTGTTCAACTTTCAGAAACAGATGGACCGTGTTTTCTTGTTCGAAGCATGACATGTTTTAAATACAGTGTGGTCTCACTTTTGAACATCGAAATACCTTCATGTAAATTAAATGTCGGACTTTTATTATTATATACAGAAGCTAGTAGTTGGAGGGTGTCACGGTTTCCCATATCAAATAATATATATAAAGGGCGAATAAAAAAACAATGGGTTTTTGTCCAGTCGCTGATTCGGGATATTGAGAATTCATTATAAAATCGTATGGTTTCTTGCTTTACAAATGGTAGTGACTGGTTAATCTTTTGAACGAACTTCAACATAAGATACCTAAGTATCAACAATCATTATTACAGTAATGAATTTTATTTCTAAGACGTAAACTACTATTCACGCTGTAGCTGTATTTGTATAGGAATATATTTTAAAAATGCTCTTTTCTTATTGGCCATTTTTCATTCTTTAGTCCCTACTTGTCATTTTTATGAGGCAATTTTGGAAAGGCGATAGGACTTTGAAATTAGATTCGTTTTAGTCTTAGAAGGGTCTAGATGTACCAGTTTTATAAAGTTAAAGTAAATATTAAGTAAGTATAACGTCACTCGCATTGTAAATGATTTGCCAATTGATATCCAGAAATCTAAAAGTATTGGGCACTTCAAGAAGAATTTATCTAAGTATTTATTTAATATCCAAAGGAGTGTGTGATCACTCTAATTTGATGTGGCTCAATTATTATTGTATAATGTGGAAGTACATATTTATAATTCTAGATTAAGTTAAGATTTGTCCTATATGTCTAATGTTCTTAGGTTAAGTTAGGTTAGGGTTATTTGGGTTAGCTGAACAGGCGGCTACTTAGTAGTCAGCACTGAATCTCGCCCTTTGGGGATATAAACTTGGGAAAATGTAAAAAAAAATCACACTAGTGTTATATTATATTTATAATTGTTTTTTTTTTGTATTTTGTATCCTCAATAAAGGCCTTTATTATTATTATTATTTTAATTGTTTTTGGACTTCTTCTTCAGTAGATTTCTCACAGTTAAGAATTATTTTCTATTTTTTTTTTGTTTTAAAGTACACCAGTATAAATACTAAGTCCATTTCATTTTATTCTGAAGTAGTGAATTGTATAAAGTTTCAGTAAGTTCTTTGTTAATTCTTTTAATTGAAGACCTTTTTGTTTCCAAACAATTTTTATAAAGATTAAGTTGTTTCTTTTAGTAATTGAAATAAATTCAGTTTTCAATTGTAATTAAAGTTTCGTATGGGAATTAATATAATTATTCGTAATTACATTAATTTTCCTATTTTAAGTTGTACATTAATGAATAAGATTTTCTTCTAAATTTTCATTCTCGTTTAATTGTTTTATTCTTTTTTTTTTATTTATACATATTTATTTCTTTGTTGTTATTAATTTTCTTTATCAGTTTTAATTATGAAATTAGTTGTTTTGAGCTCAAACTTTTGCGTTTTATTTCTAATAAAGTTTTCATTATGTTGTTGACAGAAGGGTCATTTAATTAATAATTTTCTTTTAATTTAATAAAGTGTGAAACCACATGCCCCCTATTTTACATTTACCTTTTTTCACTAAATTTATTATTTATTAATTGATTAAACTTACTGGTTACTTGGATTAGTCATTGGACATGGACAAATCTGGCACACGCCTTCATCGTTGTAAGTGCCAGGTGGACATGAGATTGGTTCCCTATAGCATTGCCCTAACCAAGGACCAGATTGATGACGTGAATATCCAGAAGCACAGTTCTACAACAAAACAACAATCACTACATTATTTAAAACAACAAAACAAAATTTACCTCGCAAGATAGCCCGGAGTATCCGCTAGGACAGGAGCACTCCTCCACATACGTAGCAGCACCTAATCCACTATTGGGTGTAGCAGCACTATCCATTTCAATGTTTTCCAAAGTTGTGTTTAATATACCATCGTAGTACTGTAATTTGATCAATATATTCGATACGTCTTCCAATGCCATCATAATTTCCTCACGAGTAGCAACATGTTCTGGTTGACGTTCAGATTTTATCAACCATTCACCTTCAAATAATCGAACTTCCATGTCTTCTATGCGATTTGGAGACGGATTTTGTCTTGAGGTGTGAAGCAGTGTATAGTTATTACCCTAGAATAAGTTTAAAGTTAAAATACATAAAATAATACACCAATCCAATTCTTACCCTTAAAATAACATGAGGCCCAACGGTAAGCCTTCCCCGGTTTGATTGGTAAATAGAATATCGTAAAAATCCGCCGTAACTCTTCAACTGATTTCCATGGTAGTTTTCTGGTAGAGCAAAGTATGGCACCACATTTTGTTGGACCAAATCACCATATGATGAAGCGAAAACGCCATTTCTACCACGTGATTGTAACTGCGGTTGCGCACCTCTGTAGATCGGTTCGTCTCTGATATCAACAACGCCATTATAGGGATCCACCCGGACTCCAAGTACCTTGAGGGTGGCAAATGGTGGTTGGAACTAGCAAAAACAGACAAAATTACGATAAACTTGAAGCAATAATTTGAGGTGAAGCATATACCTGATAAATGAAGAGATCAGCTGAGCGGCATTGAGTTGTTTGACCGAAACAGAAACATTTCAAACATTCAGTCTCGGTTCTGGCTTCAGTATTGAAGTAACCAGGTCGACAAACACTGGTTTCCGCAATGACAACGATGGTATCGGGTACAGCAAACTTTGTTCCTAAAAATCATGTTATTAAATTATGATGTTGTTTGATATTGGGTGTGGGTTTACCTTTGATGTTAATTGCTTCGCAAGAATACGCGCCTTGATCCTCAACTTGGGCATTTTCGCAAACTAATTTTCCTACACCATTCACGCTAGTACTGACACATTTCGGTGGCACATGGCCCCAATTGAGTCTCCAAACGATTTCAGGCACCGGTATCCCTACAGCTGTGCATGTAATTTCAAATGTGGATCCTCTACTAACTGTCAGCATTGGTTGAGGTGTTCTTGATATCACTGGCTGGGCTGTGGAAAACATCACGTATTATGGAAAATCGATTCAAGGCTTACAGCGTAAACACTTACCGCAACCGATTTCATCACTGCCATCCACACAATCTCTTTCACTGTCACAGTGATAACTCTTTGGTATACACTGATTGCCGGCATGACAACTGAATTGATGTACAGTACACAACGATCCCGGCGAACTAGTTCCACAGTTCTCTTCATCAGAATTATCACCGCAGTCATTGTCAGAGTCACACCGCCATGTTTTCAATACACATTTCCTATTGGCGCATTGGAATTCATTCGGTTCGCATGCCATACCGTCTAAAATCCAAGTATTACTCTGTGTAACTAAATATAAAGCAAATTATATAGACGCATACCTTTTCGGCCACATCTGCTTTCATCTGAACCATCAGTGCAGTCATAGACTCCATTGCAAATGCTACTTTTTGGTATGCATTCACCGTTTGAACATGTGGCTTCCTCAAGGGGACAGGCTGTAGGTGGACGAGTTGGTGGTGGTTCCCCTAAACAAAATATCAGCCATATTCAAACTGATTATACAGGGTGTGTGAAAACTCAAATAAATATAATAAAACATTCTATCGATTCGACATTAAATCCCAAAAATGCTCTTCAGATGAGCTGGAGTAGCCTATCATTAAAGTTAAGTGTAGAAGATAGAAAATAGAAGAGCCCACAAAAATATGTTTATTACAATTCTCCATCGGTTTTTGTCCAGATATGTCAATTTAGAAACTAGAAATTACTAGAGGAAACTGATTAGTCCTGTTCCAATTATTTCATCAGCAAAATACTATATCGCATCCTGTCTAAGGACAAATCACAACCAATATACTCTGTCATATTCCAATTACCCATTGATTGGAGCCAATCTTAGGACTACCAGACAAGACTGGCAGAAAGCCAAAAAAGTGGCGGACTATGACAAAGTCCAATTGTAACAAGACACACGGACAATAGAATTTACTTTTGTCCGACCCTGTATATATATTTGGGTTTTATAGATATGTCTCATAGTTTTATAGTTTTCTACCTAATATGTCTACAAGTATAATCTTTCGTCAATATTTTACATTAACATCTGCAAGTAATAAAAATATTATCTTGGGTGCCTGTGATCAAGAATTGTACCTAGAAAAATACCTTTTTTTCAAGTCGCAAAGGAATAAACACTCTGTAAAGATAAAGAGGACTAGAAACAGATGGCTATGTTTTCTTGTTCGAAGAATGACATGTTTCAATTATAGAGTGGTCTGTACAATACTCAGAAATAGCCTGGCGTTTGGCTAAGTCCCTAAGACCGATCAGTCTTATGTCATTCGTACTAAAGACGTTAGAAATACTGGTAGATAGGCATATAAGGGATGATTACTGGAAGTCTACATCAAGAGCAATATGGCCACAGAGCATGCAGACAGATGCGAAACTGAGGAGGAGATTGAGAGCAGGATTATTCTCCAAATATCGAAGAGTTCGCAGGATCTATGCCTATGCAAAGATCCACTGTTCAAGAGAGAGTACTAGGAGAGCTTCCAACAATGAGCGGATCCATATTCCCTCAGACTATCAGGCGACACTGAAGGCAAACTAGTATCGAAATGCTTCGAAGATCTTAGATTTCTCGTATACGATACGCCCTAGAAAAGGGCTCTGCTTAATCTGAGGAACATTTTTGACAAAAAGAAGAATTTATTTTATTTAAACTTACCAGCATAATATATCAATATTTATAGGAAGCAAGAACACATAAAAATAGAGTTATTAATATCGAAGTCATTCTAAAATATCTAACATTACCTGGACCCTGATAATCAGTATTCAGCGGTGGTAAATAGCCGTATTTAAGAATCGGTGATGCATATTTAGAATAATGATGTCCAGCTGCATTATTGTTCATCAATCTGAATTAATTAAATTGCTAAATTAATGAATTCCTAACTTACATCTTTCTACGGTAAGTTGTACTGGTAATTGTGCTCCTGGAGTCCCCGAAGGATACCCGGAGGCAGCACAGATGTATGTACCAGCATGTTCGACTTTGATGTCGGGTATTTCTAAACGTCCGTTACGATCTATTGAGCCAGGAGGTAGTTGCTGATTGTTCGGTCTCGTCCAATGAACTCTTGCTCTTAATGGGCCTTCGTCACGACATTGGAATACCACTTCCCGATCTATATTACATAGATTTATAAATAAAATAGTTTAAATTGGTTAAAACAAATTAATATAGGTATTAATAAAGTTAAAATTGCTATAAGTATTTGATTGGTCGAATTGTAAGTTATAACCTCAGCCTCTTCCAAATCTGTCCCAGAGAATCGCCACTTCTGCTATCCTCTCCTCGGTACCACGCTACATTACTTAAAATTACGTTTCCTAGGTTTCACCCAAATTACAATTAATTTATGCAATTACGAAGATGCGATATTACAGGATTGCCACCAAATCAAAAGTTAAATTTACAAAGCGGTAGTTTCGACATGAAAAGATGAAAATATTAAAATGGAAAGAATTAAAAGCTTCTGTTCTGCCTATTGACGTCGACAATGAAAAATGATGAATCCTAGGGTGTCCACAAAAATTTAGTGACACTTTTTTAAGTTTAATAATTTGCCTCTGAAAAACCTATAGATAAATTTACGAAGTGCTTGACTTGACTTCAAGCAAGTTATGTTGGAAATTTTTCACCAGACAGGCCGTTTCGTTGATTCACAACTCATCAGTGACGATCGGCAGGCTATGTGATTCAATCTTCCCACATTTACGAAGAGCTTATACTAGCACGGGATACCATACGATAACAAGATGTATGTGGCAACATCTAGCGTGAGCAGGCAATATGCGAAGTAAATTCCTTCTTAAATAAAGCGTCGCGCTAGTGAATTCGGGCGTATCTAGTTTTGACAATAGGATGATGTAATGGAGTGGTTATTTCTTGTCCGCCATTGTTTGTGAACTTTGTTTTAACGGGCATATTGCCTGCTCACACTAGATGTCGCCTCTATATACGAGTAGATAAGTTGTTCAATAGAAAAACGGGAAAAAAAATGTACGGGAGTACCAAAGTATACGAATTTAAACAAAATATGGAATTCAAAAAAGTTCAACAAGGGTAAATAACAAAGCATATAATAATGATTTTAAAAAATGTATGTAATAGATGATGGCATTCTTTACTGGTACATTCTTCGGTTCTAGACACCATATTTCCCATATCATGCATTTTTTTTGCAACACTTGATAACCACGAACCATGGGTGTTAAATCCCATGACCTCGGGCGACATTGGAGGTCCCCAATCCTTGAAATCAGGTGTCCTGGAAACATTTGCCACGGACATTCATGGCTACGTTTCCAAAATTTTCATATAACGTTCCGAAATTAATGTGGCATCTTCAATTTCATCCTAAACCTTGAGCTCACACTAAACTTTCATTTTTAAATACACTGGTCAAAAAAATTAAAGGAACGCTATAGAGAGCCTGGACGATATAAAAGACAAACCGGATAAAGTCGGAATCGCAAAACTACATAAATTCAAGACCGATATTTAGTAGTTTCTTCTTTGCGAAAACGAATAGCGACAGCAAAAGGCCTTCAAGTACACTGAGGATGGCTCATCAGGTAACCATTTCTAACCAGACTGTTAGAAACAGGTTACGGGAAGGAGATTTAAAACCAAGAAGGCCGGTACGAAAACCTGTTTTAACTCGATATTATAAAACTATGCGATTAAACTTTGCTCGTGAACATTTGGGATGGCAACTTCGACAATGGAGGCCAGTACTTTTTACAGACGCATCAAGATTTCATCTCACTCGTTGTGATGACCGATTGCGTGTGTATAGACGTCTGAATGAACGATAATCCACTGCTGCTGTACAAGAAGTATCTAGATTTGGAGATGGTCTGAGGTGGAATAAGTTTAGACGCAAAAACCGATCTTCTAGTAATACTGGGAAGTCTTACAGCTGCAAGATATATGGATATCAGTCTGTTAGATCAGGTTATTCCTGCAGCATATGGTATAGACCCTGATTTTCTTTTGATGCAGGATAATGCAAGGCCTCATACTGCGGCGATTACTATAGATAGATCGTCCCTATGTGACAATGGATGAAACATGGCTTCAATAGAATGTCCCGGGAAGCAGAACGAAGCGTTGGCCTCCTGTTTAGCAAGTTGGGCAGCCGTTTTGTTTCCCTCCATATCTTTGTGTTGCGGCATCAAAGTTAGAGTAATCATACTCTGGCAGATGCTTGAGGGACTGTTTGCAGTCTTTGACGTCAGGGTACAAGGCTTCAGAGCTTTTAATGCGAGCTGAAATAATATTAATGTGACTTTTCCGGATGTTTTCTTAAACACAGAGCTGGAATATTGTGGGACTTTTGCTAAAATATTCATATTCAGCCAGTTTTCCCATCTATTGCGTTCAATCCGTCAGTATACCATACCGATGTGTTCTCTGCTCGCCCCTGCTCGCCATTTTTGCACATTTGGCGGTCTCTAGTCAACGTGGAAATTTCGTTCGAGTGGTCGTGATTGTATTTGTGTCTTGTGTGTGCGAGAACTTTTTGGAGACGTTGAACAGGGACAAGTTGGAATTATTTTATACTCTTCGCTGTTTCCATTTTGTCTTGCCCGTTTTCCTGCTCCCTTTTCACCAAGGTACGTTTCGTTTAGTTTCCTATTTTTACAATTTTACATTACCAAAAACTTAACTATATGTTTTTCAAAGGCAAAGTTATTAGACTTCCAAAATGAGTCACAACATTATGGGTCACTCTTTACTCCTACTAATGAGCGAACAAAAAAAATTCGCAAAATCTGATAAACATGCGATAGAACAGCCTTAAAATATTATATTAAATTAGTAGATGTTCTGAATCCCAAACTACCAAAATCTTACTCACCAGGTTTGTAAATGTCTGCTCCCATAGCAAGACACAACAAAAATCAAAACAGATTAGTAAAACACATAATAACAGACAGTAAACAATAATATATACATAAATTTGTTATGACAAAATCTATACATTGCGTAGGATCAATTTGTTTTATGATAAATTTAATTAAAAATGAAATTAGGTACTTACTTTCTTTGATTTGTTGTTGATTTGGATATGTTTTCAGCAGAAGTCCATCAGTGCTACCAGCTGAAACATTTAATAAAAAAATCAATATTTTTGTCAAACAAAAACAAAACTTAATTACAACTTAGTAATCGTGTGCGAATTATTTTACTAATCAATTACAATGAAAAACCACACGTCGTTGAATGAAATTCGAAACGCCACGAAATAAGTTTCGACTTTCATTTCCTTCAAATAATATAGGGACATGTTCGGCGTCTCGACTCCATCATCAGCTTTATTAGGAATAACACATTCTTGTATTTTAAAGAAATAGTCCATACTGAGGTGTCAATATACATCAGTATGGACTATTTCTGTAAAATACAATAATGTGCTAGTTCTAATAAAGCTGATGATAGAGTAGAGATTCTGAAACATGTCCCTATAATCAAAAACAAGTTGTTTTTTTTAATAAATTGGTGGAGACGATGGTTCTTTCGTTGTAATTAATATTACACTCCACTGCATCCTATGGATTACTTTTTTAATTAATTATTTCTTTTTTGTTACTGATATTAGTTATTTGTTTTAATTAAATTATGTTAGGTACGTAATATTGTGCCAAATGTTTTGTTTATTCATTTTCTATTAGTACATCCTATCTAGTAAATTTTAGTTTTCTTTTAAATCTTTATTATCAAACCATTCAGTAACTGTAAATTTTAAAGAGAATTTACTGTATCATACTACTTTTTCTCTTAATTTTTCTTGACGTTTCCCAAATGTCCAAAATAAATAATATTATTCAGAAGTTTTCACACAACTTCTTTTTAAAACTTTGCTGTCAAATGATTTCTTTAGAAATTATAATGTTTTATTTAATTCAACTGAATTTGATGCTCACAATATTCCACTTTATTATGATGAACAAGTTTTAAAAATTGCCGCAAGGTATTTTTCAAAAATTCTTCGATAAAAATAAACTGGGATGCTATTTTTTCTAAAAGAAGTTGTGTTATTTACTTAATCTGATTGAATTAAAGCTTATTGTAATACGAGAAACGGTCAATCAGTTTTGAAAAGTTACAAGAGATGAGGCTCGTAGTAATATAAGAGGTTTGTTAAAAAGAGGCTACTTTGTATTTCTTGGAAAATATTTATTTATGCATCAATATCTATTTTGTTGAGAGAAGTCACAAAGCGAATAAAACTTTCTTGGGCTGCATTTGGGAAACTGTCACACCTATTAAGAAACTATGATATTCCGATAAATTTGAGACGACAAGTTTTTAACACCAGTGTACTTCCTGTCGCTACATATGGAATGGAAACAATTGCGCTTACCCAGTCAAGTGCCCCCGAGTGATGGAGAGGGCAATGGAAAGGTCAATGCTTGGTATCACTTTGAGAGACAAAGTAAGAAACGAAGAAATCCGTAGAAGAACAAAGGTTAAGGACATTGTTGAAAAAATTGCAGAGATGAAATGGCAATGGGCAGGTCATGTCGCAAGACTACAAGACGAGAGATGGACATCGAGAGTAGCAAGATGGAGACCAAGAGAATCGAATAGAAGTATAGGTAGACCTCCGCTAAGATGGACGGATGATTTAAAAAAGATAGCAGGGGGAAATTGGTATCAAAAGGCAAAGGACAGAGATCAGTGGAAGGAATTAGGAAAGGCCTATGTTCAGGAGTGGACGAAAGAAGGCTGAGGAAGAAAGGAAGAAGAGATCTATTTTGTTCCCTTCGAAGTTATCCCCACCCCAGATATACCACAATTATTGTGGTCCCAATCCTAGAAGAGAAGCACTTCTTTCGTACAAACATATCATGAAATAACATAAACTTACAGGTTGATCCAACCATCATTTTTAATGAAACTTGACTTGAAAAAAGAGGCGCTTGATATGTTAATTAAATTTTTAGAAACGAATACTATTATGGTGCTTTTGACATGTGTCAGCGCTATATTAATACATTTTGACATTTTCTAATGTCAAATGTGCGATAGCTGAGAAATCGAATAAGTAGTTAGTTGACCGATAGAGCTTTAAGACAAATAAACCATTTCCTCGGGGTGAATTGGAAAATGCCACAATTTTCTTCCTGGTTAACATTGAAAAAGATCTTTTTTAGCAAATTCGATAAACCAGCAGTTTCAGCATCATAAGCATTCACTCGCTAACGAGTATGAATTACACCAACTCAGAGATTTCTGTTGTGAACCTTAAGATGGCTAAACAGACCGATCCTCGAGCCACAAACCAAATCGATGCGATGCGTTTTCTCTCCTTTCGATGCTGTCTCTTGCATTCTCATGATGACCCACGCAAATACGTCTTCATCTCGGTCGGTCGTTCGCGATCTGCTCCCAGTTGTTTTTCACATCTAAGCCACACTTCTTGTTGGTCTTAAGAACGTCCTTCTACCTCTTTTGCAGTCCTCCCTGATTTCGTGAGCCAACCTTAAGCTGTGAATAAAGGATTCTCTTTCCATTGGCATGCGGATGACGTGGCCGCTGGTGCCTAACAATCATCGCCTCAATGCTAGTTGTTTCATCTGTTGTTCGTCGGTCCTGCCATTTGATTCCAAGAATTCTTCTAAGATATCGTTGATGGTACTTCACTAGGGTTTTTAAATGTCTCCGATAAGTGGTCCAAGACTCACAGCTATACGTAATGGTAGGAACTACATTACACTCGCAACTTGGTTCGAAAGCCGATGTTATGATTATGGAAGACTCTCGGCTTCAGACGGCCAAAGAAGCGCTTGCCCCCCTTATACGATGCAGAATCTCAACATCGATATTTCCGTTCGCCGCGAGAATGCTGCCGAGGTAAGAGAAACTCTCGATGTTCTGAAGTCTGTTTCCGTTAACTTTACCGGTTATAAATTGACAAAACAATGACGTCGCGAAGGATAATTTGATGACTTCAGACGCTATAACCAGGGATTGACCAATCTCGCTTAAACGTCGTTGGTAAATACTACAAGGAACCGGTTGTAAAAAATGGCTATTCCTCGTGAAGGTTTTGGTTGAATGATGTTTTAGGATTTCAAAAAAAGCCGGCACTCCTCAAGGATGCTTTCTTTAATTAAGTTATTAGTTTAAGAATATATGAAACAGATTTATATTTAGACGTTTATAAATACTATTTTCTTTTACTGTTGCTGTGTTTCGGGTATTTTTAGAGACAGTTTTTTTTAATAACAGATTTGTATGTATAATTTCTCTTAGAACCTAAATGTTGAGATCAATTTTTTTACATACCAACACCTTTCCTTTGGGGGTGGGTAGGTGGAAAGTTCCAACACCGTCGTAATAAAAAATTCTGATTTTTCTTTCCCAATTTTTGTAAAAATATAAAAAGAAACTCTCGTATAAAAAGCGTATCAGTCTGTATCGTGTAGTATGTTAAAGTAAATTCTATTTTATCAAGAAACTGTTGGATTTTTTATTCAATGTTTAGTGAAAATTAATATAATTAAATGAGTTGGATGCACATCTCGAAAACCTACGCAATCTAGCAAAATATTCGTCACAATCTAGTTCATCGCTAGTATCTCTTGGGCAATCAACACGACCATTACAGCGGAATTCTAATCTGATACATGGTCCATTCTCACAACGGAATTCTTCAGATGCACATCTTCGACCTTCAGCTAGAGATATTTAAGCAACATTTCAAACAACTTAGCGTGTATGCTACACCATTTTACTATTCCTAAAATTAGAACATACCAGGGATATCCAAAATTAAATTTTTTATAATTCCTCATAGAGGGGCATAGCAGAAAGCATGTCGATCTATCACGTAGCATCTGCGGTTCCACGGCTTCAGTTAGAAATCATTCGGCTTTACTCACACTCCACCTGAGACTCGTGTAAGTTACTCATGCTCTCAATTTAGTCACGAAAGAGTAGAAGCCTATTTCTCACAGGAACAGCGAGCTGCATTGTCACGTAAAATTGGTCGTAGCAGACAAATGCAGATCCTGAAAGGAAGACACGAAAATCGGGACAGAATACCGAATCTAGTTCTGATATCCCTGATATGTTCTTAACGAAATGTTTACTGTTAATAGCAAAAAACAACAACTACTAACTTAAGCTTATGTTACATTGACATAAAAAAGATATTTGACAATTTCCTGAAAACTAAGATATATAAAATAGGACACATATGGCTCTGAACTACTTAATACTCAATAAAACAAACAATAATATCCAACATAATCAACCAGCTGTCAACCAGCAGCCTAACGTGTTGCCATGTTTGTAAGAGACCGAAACAGTAGGGATTCTGCGCAAACCAATGATTGTAAAAAGAACGTCAAACTGTCAACATTATCATTAGCTAATTTGCACTTAATTTCTCACGAAACCAGGATTGTTTTCACCGGCATCTGAAACCATCAGAAACAGTCTGGATTCTGCGCATAACGTTGTTGACGCGGCGTAATTGATTTGCGCAGAATACACGGTTTCAGAAGCCTGTGAAAAACAAAGCTAGTTACATGAGAAATTAAGCGCAAATTAGCTAATGCTAATGTTGACAGTTTCACGTATTAAGTATCTACGTAGAAAATACTTCTTTCTTAAACTCTGATAATACTTACGGCAATTATTCTCGTCGGACAAATCGTTACAATCCACATGTCCATCACAGATTTGCCGACTCAAAATACACTGATTCCCACTGCGACAGGCCTCATATCCAGTTGGACAGTAGTTAAATGGTTCTGGTGGAGGTCGTCGAGTTGGTACTGGCGTCGTTATTGGTACTGTGGGTTCTGTAGGCAGATAAGTGGGTAAAGTGGGACAGTTGTATTCATCAGAACCATCACTGCAGTCACGTTTGATATCACAACGTAAATTATTCGCAATACATTGACCATTTAAACATTGGAACTCATTATTTAAACAACCTATAAAAAAATAATAAAAACAAAAACAACAAAAACGGAAAATAAACAACAAATTAATAAATTATAAAAAAGAAATAGTTAATTAAGAAAACTAAACTATACCTATAAAGAAGTTTTCTAAAAATCATGCGTTGTAAACACAAAACCAATTTTTAGCATTGTCTAATACCTAAACATCCAAAACTAGTTCTCTGCTAATATCATTTCTAGAGCCAACACTAATAATGTACAGGTTGTTCCACTGATAAAGCTATTTTCATATAAATCTTAAGGTGCGTTCCCATTTATGTTTAATCTACCGCATCGATGTCACGAGGTGAACGTGATGATGTTACGTTACGGCCTTTTGATACAAGTGCGAAGGCACCTTTATACAGACTTTATAGCGAAAACTTGTAAATTTTACTAGGTCCAATTATTGTAAGCGATTAAAATATGGTCATCGCGTAAATTTGCAGTGGAGACAACCTCTGTACGTACTAATAATAATACCTCACGGTCGAGGTGTAACTCGCTACCTTAATCTCACCGTTATGTAAAACAAAATGCTTACAAGTAGACAGACACGCACATGTCCAACGATACCTCACTGCGATACATCGATGGCTACTATTTTGTTATTCCATCACGGACGAGTGCAAGCATTTGTTAAATCGATTCGCCTTGTCAGCTGATCGAGAGAAAAACAATTGAGCATCGAGGTGCAACTGAACCACAATCGAGGCTGTCTGCGGTTGTTGGTGCTGTTGTTGAGGGTCTTGATTGTGGGCAATATACGGCATTAACCCTATGTGATCTCTGATATGGAGTTCGTGGCGTTGCCTTGGAGTTTCTTAAATCCTACCTGTCGGCTTGACGGTACTGCGTTAAGATAGGTGCCGGTGTTCCCAAGGGTTGGCTCTTGGACCTCTACTACTCGTAATATAATACATGAATGACCTGCCTCTCTCAGTCCCTATCTCAATCCTATACTTTTCGCGAACGATTGTAGATTGTTTTTCGGAGTCGTTTAGGCGGTTTGGCCTCCCCTCACCTAAATGACTCTAATCTATGAATTGCCCAGCTGTCCCACACTTTTCATAAAGTTGATGATTTCTCTGGGAGCTAAATTCCTTGCCTCGTCGGGTGTTAGGGTCACCCCTCCAAGGTGTTTTAGCCTTTTGCAGAAAAGTGCCATGCATTCGCAGAGCATGTGTTCTGTTGTCTCTGTTGCGTCTTCGCAAAACCGACAAGTGTCGTCCTCGGTTAGGCCCATCTTTTTGAGATGGTACTTCACTGGGTGGTGTCCCGTAAAAAGGCCTGTAATTCGCCTTAGGTCGCTTCTCTCCAGTTGGATAAGCTTACCTGCGTTGGTCTCTGAAGGTTTGATAAACCTTTTTGATTTTCTTAGGCCTGGAGTGTAGGATCGTTGTTCCTTTTCCCATCTCCGAAGTTCTTCCTTCATATAGCTTTTTGGAATGCCAAAGATGGGTTCCGAGCCGCAGAACGGAGCGTTTGCGCCCTCTTTTGCAAGTTGGTCCGCCGCTTCGTTCCCCTCTATGCCTTCATGTCCTGGCACCCATGTCAGAGTAATCTTTTTTCCCTGAGCTGCCAGTTGCTTTAGGGTCTGTTTGCATTCCCATGCTAGCTTTGACGTGAAGGTGTAAGACCTCAGTGCTTTTAACGCAGCTTGACTGTCTGACATAATATTGATCTGCAGTTCCGGGATGCCTCTCTGCGGGCATTCTTGAGCACAAGGATTAATAGCTTTGATCTCTGCTTGGAATATAGTGGGACTTTTCCCGAGAGATTCAGAGAGCCTGCAATTTGGCCCGTATATTCCCATACCTGTGTTCCCTTCTATTCCTTTTGAACCGCCCGTATACCAGACGGATGTTTTCTGGGAATCGTGGTTCCCCATTTAGCTAATTTTGACGGCCTGAAATGACCACTTCAAATGGGATTTCAAAATCATGTTTGCGTGGCAAAGCGTCCGACGGTTTTTTCGCGAACGATACTAGTATAATAACCCAAGGTAGTGACCTTCATTCCCTGAAGGCAAGAATGACTTCCGCATTCGTTGACGCTCAAGATTGGTGCTGCGCTCATCGCTAGCGAGATAAACCGCGACCGCGAGATATCGCGGTAAGGCATCTTCGGCATGTCCTTGCCCTAACAAACTACACATCTCTATGAATAATAATTATTAATTTTTTAACACAAAAACTTCTCGTTACTACAGTTTCCAACTACATTCTATTAAAAATCAATACGAGATTGAGCTGAAAAGTAAGTGGTCTATGCAAGAGGTGGCGTTACTATCGTTAAAGCAATTTGGCTTTAAAAATTTTGACGTACTCTAGAGTTACAAAGATTTGCTGAGCAGACAGTGACAGCTGTTACTGAACTCAAACTTGTGCTAAATGAAGATCTTTTATGGAACGTTTGCGATGTCAATAATTCTGAAAAGTGTATGAGGCGTCCAGACACAGATAAGCTCTCACCTACTACTAGTGATGAGAACCCGAGACTCATGTGCTCTGATCTTGGAGCCTCAACAGCCATAATGTGATTGCTGTATAATAATAAAATAAGGTGTTTAGCTGCGACTCTGACTTCAGCCCGCTGGATATTAAAAAAGAGAAGGTCAGCGGCTTCGACAAACCCCTTCCTCAATGGCGTTAGAAGACACCGTGAACGGGCTTGTCCGTGGGAAGATTGAAAAGCTTATTGACCTTTGCCTTCTGTATCCAACTCAATTATTGAGCTTTGAAGCGTTCACCGAAAAGAGAAAGGCAAAGGATTGGCGCGGATGCCCTGGGATGATGACTGCATGTCAAGTTCGTGCAGCTCCGTTATGCTGTATTTTGTTTATTAATATTATTATTTCTGTTAAAATGTCTGTTATCAATTTACACAAGATTTGTTTGGTGCCAACCAAGTTGTCATATCTGACAGTTTGGTCCAGCTGATCCACTTCCCTGCTACGTCATTTATCGCTTATGCCACGAGGATAAGAAACTAAAGATCGAGGAGGTTTTTTAGAAAAAGTTATTTTGACTTGCATCTACCGATTAATTATCAGCCCATCCACGTATCAACACCAAAAATTTGAAATTTCGCCTTGAAAAGATTGTCTAACCGAAGCAATTTTGTTCATCGGAAAAATCTTTGCAGTCGTAGAAATTGTCGCAAAGGAACGCTACGTCTATGCAGGTATTGTCCTTGCAACGAAACCAGTGCGGACCGATACATTTCTCTGACCCGGAAGAGGCCACATGGATCACAAAACAAAGTGTATTATAATAATTAATTGTGATAGTTGTAATATTTATCAGGCAAAAATGATTTAGCACAATGCGTAAGCAATCAAACTCATTTCAACAGTGAGAGATTGACCGTGATTTGACTCTGTCCTTGAAAGTAAAAAACCTGAGTTTTTACATCCAGTTACGACCTTGGTTGGCCAATTCCTCCCTGGCTTTTGCTCATATAGGTACGATCAGTTTTATTGGATAATGAATAAGGTTTTCTAGTAGATTTCCGCCGATTTTTAACAGAGCCAGTATTTTATTTTGCCAATATCAGATACGAACTCAGATTTAGCTCATAATTCCCCAGATAGTTGAGGCAAGAAAATGAGAAATAAAAACGCGAGGTTCAAAATTTTGGTGAAAGCAAATGTTACGCTAAAACCCCGTCAAATTTCTTGAGCTAAATCGCCTTTGCCTAAAATTTAAAAAAAAAATCAAAATTGGGAACTCATATTTTGATATTACCTTGAATATAATAAGAAAGTAGTCCTTTAGACATGCTCATCTCGTTTTAGAACCACTTTAAAGCATTTTAAAAGGCACGAGTCTACAGGACTCTTTTAGCCAATATTACGAGCTAGAATTTGCAAGTCTTTAGTAATGTCACTCAACAAATAACTATAAAACCTAATGAGCATGTCCGAAGCAAGTTATATCCTTATTTTATAGGTCTGAAGTCTAACAATATGTACTTACGACATTCACTCTCGTCCGACGCATCTCCACATTCGTCTCTACCATTGCATCGCAAATAATTTGGTATGCATCGTCCATTATTGCACTTGAATTCGTTCGCATTACATCTAGCCGTTGAAATATCGCAGTCTTGCTCATCAGAGCCATCGGAACAATCGGTTCTACCATCGCAAGTTTGTGATTCAGGAATGCAACGTTTGTCAACATCACAAGCGAATTCATTGTCAGCACAGTTTATGGCACCTTGAGTAAAGAATTCAGGTCAAGTAAAAACATGTTCTAGATAAGTTATGGTTAGAAAGAGGAGGAGGAGGGGAGTCACTGCTGATCTACATCTGGATTGGCTGAAGCTAGATCTGAAACCTCTTTAGAATCGCACACCTAGATCGATAGAATCTACTTCTGAAATATTTACAGAATCAATCAGATGGTAGGTCATCTGGATCTACATGTAAAAATCTTCAAATGCAGCTCCATGTTTCGAATTTGATAATCAGTTCTCAGAGAGGATCTTAGTGTTGCTTGAATTGACAAGAAATCAGCAAGTTTCCTTAGTTCTATAGCACAATAATTAGGTAATTACAAGAACTGCCCTGGCCCCATTGCAGCTCAATATTTTTAATGAGGCCGATTACTTTGCTACTTCTAGCTACGATTGGGCAGAAGCACAATACATGTTCCGCCGTCTCATCAGGATACGGGCACAAGCGCCACTGCGATAGGCCCAACCTAGAGAGATTACGATTCGAACGAAAGGTGAAAGCTACTCATGCCCAACAGTTGCCGGGCTCTTGACTTCCATGAACCTCTTCAAGTATATCAACAAACATGGATTGCCTTGCAAACTTTGGTTACCCCGCAATTACCACTAAATCTGGAAAATCTGTAAAAGCTCTATGGTGTGGTCTATACTGCACCAGTAATAGCCCCATAACCGTTTCTATGCCAATTACATGGCTTTGCTGTCAAGGTTTCGAGCACCAAGCAACAGTTCCAACTTGTGGAGAAGATAGAAGAATTAAGATGTATTTGTATTAAACAATTCGTGAAGTTAAATCCAGATTAGTGAACTGCAAAAAAACGTTTATATTACATCAAAAATTTGATTTTGTAAGCTCAGTAATTACACACTTAATGGGTTTTGCAAGGGTTTCGTGGATATTAGTGATTATCGTTCTTATATATGTACACACCTACATCTAATTAATTACAAAAAGCTGTCTACAAAAAAGCTGAAACTTACTACAGTCATTTTCGTCGGCATTGTCAATGCAATCTGGGTAGCCATCGCATTTAAATGCCATATTGATACAGCTTCCGTCGCCACACATAATTTCATTGTCATGGCAAGCACCTATTTGGTGAAAAGAGAAAAAAAGCATTCAACATAAAATTGAAGCAGTGTAATAAGCATAATTAAAACAGTAATAAGCATAATTAAAACAGTGAAATAAAAACTACTACAATGTTATTAAGTACCTATACGATTTATTCCATTAACATATGTACCCAATAAATTAAAAACTAATACTTGTTTTGGCAATATGGTCTAGCGCCAGACCCTTTATTTCAACACTTCTTTAGTGGAGAGTACAACCGTCAAATATCTTTTAAATCTGCCATTGCATTTCAGAAACTGAATTTGTTACGGATATCAAAATCATTTTGTACTTACAATAACTATACGTAAACACTCGTAAGAATCAACAAAAATGGAACAAGAACATAATGCCAAAAAGCGTAAAATAAGAATTACCTACCTACCTACTTATTATGTCTACTTAGTCGTAGAGCTTTTCCAAGATGTTATTAAATCCACATTATTCCGTTTACTTAATAGTTGATTTAAGCGCGATAATTGCACAAAGAAATCTTCTAAAAATAGATATAAAGATCGGAATAACTAAAACTAAAAGGCTAAAATTGAATAAATATTCCGATATCAAAAATGAACTACACTGACTATTCAAAATGAAAACATTTTCAAGTTTCAACATTTGACAATGTGCAGCTGTGATTTCTGTATACTACCAGTGTTGCCGCTGCAGGATTTAAAAATATTATGTGATCGCTAGGCCAACATTATTTATCTATTTTGCTAAATTGTGAATTACAGTAAGATTTTGCATTGACTTAAAAATAAACACGGTGCAAACATAAAATGAATACTATTTTAAATAGAAATTAAGATACATATATGTAATATTGGGCGCTTTTCAAAGGCCTCAACAGTTGTAATACACCAAAATAATACGTTCATTTATGTATACAGGGTGTTAGTAAAAGAGTGCAACAAACTTCAGGAGGAGATTTTGCATGAAAAAATATAATGACAGTTTGCTATAAGCATTGTCTTTATAAAGACAATGAATGCTATAGAATGAATGTATTTCCGCACATGCTTCGTTTCCGAGTCACAGTTTTTTTTAAAACTGATAATTTATTTATTGCTCTGAAAGCGGTCAAGATATGCAAATGAAATTTAGTGAGTTTTAAGAGGTACTTATAGCGCGCATACAGATAATGATCTCAATATTTTTAAAGAAAAAAATGGTACACCACTGAGATATTGCAAAATAAAAATTATTTTTGAAATCCTCGTTCAATTTGTGAGTTTATGAGAAAAACTTTAACTCACTGGGGCTCGGTAACGAAGCATTTGCGGACATACGTTTATATAGCAAACTCATTATTTTTTAATGCAAATTCACCCCCTGTGTTTGTCTCACTTATTTACTAACAATAACAACAAATCAACGCCACGCGTAATTCAGGTGAGTGAGAGCTGATTATATCAGATCGCTTCAGCTAAGTTGAACTGAATAACGAAATTCCCTAACTAAACGATGAGTGTTTTGTTAGTTTTGAAAATTAGAATTTAGAAAGGGCTGACAATAAAATAGTTACTAAATGTAGCTTCCAGTATTAGGGACAAACTTAGATGAATTTTAAACAAAATAACTCATCAACTATTTCATGAAGTAAACCTTTTATTTTAACAGTACGTATTTTTCAGATTATATTACAATCTTCTAAAAAATGAAGTATGACACAAAATATAGGTGAAATTTTGGCAACACTGAGTCCATTCTCGTTAGCACATTTGACAGTAGACATGCATATTAGAGATGTATAAATATAATCGATAAATCTATCGAGTTCAAACAACAATGTTAAAGACGTTCGAGCTCGATTTTCTCTCAAATGAAATGGCAGATTTAAAACATATTCGGCAGTTACACGTATTATATATATTACAAAAAAAAAAAGTTTTGAATAATTTGTTAAACGGGATAGCTTTTCTTGGAACATCCTGTATTTCATCAAGAAAACGTCTGTATCTCTTGTGTAGGCATATTTAATATAAATAAATATACGTTTGCATTAATAAAAGAGAAAATAATAAAGCAGATGGTATATTTAATTTAAATTTCAATTCTCAAATACGTACGTGGGTGGACATGCATGATATCATTTATTTTTGTATGTTTACATCAAATCTGGTTTGTTGTTGTTTTCCCTTTTTGATTTTATTAAACATAGTAATTACTTAAATGCATAAGAAACTGCAGATTTAATATAAAAAATGTTAATTCCTAATTTTTTGGGCCAATTTTGATAATTTTATACAGGATGTCCCATGACCTACCCGCCATAGGACCACTTTATACAGGGTATCAAATGTGAAACTAAATTTTCGAAAAATCACGTCATTTAATCATGAAAATTGGACCAAAAATAAATTTAATAATTGGACATTTTTCCAATTTAGAGAATCGGCATGGCAGAAACTTTTATATTGCAATTCACTAGCACAAAACCTACTCTGATTGCTACGACTAGAGCCTGTATCTGGTTGCCCACATCCCACTTCATCGGTTCCGTCTCTACAGTCAGGATAACCGTCACATCTTCGTCTTTGGTCAAGACACAAACCGTCTCCACAGCGGAATTCTTCGCCAGGGCATTGGTAAACTGAACAATTACAAACAATTCGAAATAGAAAATGTTGTTACCTACACGTTATGTTAATTCAACAACTGATCTACTTATTTGAGTTAGGTGGAGTTGAAGTTAGACATTAGTCGAGGATTTAGGACTACTTCAATATTACTTTTCGCTGTTATTGGATATCAAACGCTAAGCATAGATTAGTAGTAACACTAATCAATAATAATAAGGAAAAGTTACTGCTAAAATGTTAATACCAGGTAATAATATAAGACAGACAGTTCGATAGTAGGTAGATGACGATAGAAAACCACAAAAGCAAATTATTATTTTCGTCACATGCTGTGCTCATTCTTTACCGCAATCTTCTTCATCGGATCCGTCATCACAATCGCGCATCTCATTGCAACGCAATTTCTCATCGATACATTTACCAGTCGAACGACATTTGAACTCGAAATTCGAACAAATGTCACAATCGTTCTCGTCAGAACCGTCAAGACAATCGAAAATACGATCGCATCGTTTACCACCTGGTGCACAACTGCCATCTTGGCAACGGATCTCATCCAAACGGCATGAACTTGGAGGAGGTGTAGTAGGGGGCACTGGATAATAAAGAATTATGACAGAGCATGAGATAAAGGTGTTTTTTGGAGAACTGTTTTACATTAAAAGCGATGAGCAGTTAAATGATCATCTACTATAGGTACAGGGTGATAGGAAACACCGATTTCTAGAGGAATTAGAAGAAAACTAACCTACATGTCACGAGCTCGATTTTCAAACGAAATCAAATGCCAAAAACCACACCTCGATATCTTGAACCGTTTAAAAGATACAGGGTGGTTTTGACTTTTGTGCATTTTTAACCTACCCCTCTAACTTATTTATTTATGATTATTTATTGTTTCTGTGAAAACATTCGCAAGGCACTTTTTTGAGAGGAATCCAGTGGTGTCTCTAGTTTTTGTTTTTAAAGACTGGTGTTGAAACTATGACATAAACTTGTAATTTAAATATAAAGGACTACCCTTTATATTTTTGCATATCCGTTTTAGAAATTAAATTACCTTTCCAAATATATATAATACTTGCCACTTATCTTTTGAAACTTTTGTTTAGATGTTAGATGCGTCTTTGAAAATTTGACGTGACATGCTGCAAAAACATAGCGAACCAACTGTCGCTGTCAAACAATTAGTATTTTTTCATTAAAATCCAAGCTTTGAACTGAAACAAGATTTTCCTGTTTTTTAAATGTGTATGAGAACTGCGAAAAATATGACATGTTAAGGTGTTATTGGGAATCACATGAAGATGCTCAGGCCGTCAGTAATCTTTACTTTGACCGCTACACTGAAAGAAGACAACCTTTTCGGGATTTGTTTTCCCGTTTGCAGCGAAATCTTCTCACCTACGGTGTGTTCAAAAAAACCAAGACCACGAACATACCAAGCTCGAAATAGGGACAGAGAAGTAGAAGAAATAACGGATAGAGTTTGGAAGAGCAAAAACTTTTTTATTTGTAGATTTAGAAGAAAAAGTCATTCTTTATAAAAACGTCTGCTTGTGTCGAAACTACAATTTCAAATACCAAATTTACGATTACTATACAGGGTATATCAAAAATAACATTTTTAATGATTTTGATTTTTTTGTTTTTTTTAATTTTATGAAAATATTTTCAAAACCGTGATTTATTACACCAATTGTGCAAAAAACACTAATAAACTTTTTTCTCAAAGTGGTTAATTTCATAGCTACTATTAAAATAATAAAATTAAAAAAACAAGAAAATCAAAATTATTAAAAATATTATTTTTGATATACCCTGTATAGTAATCGTAAATTTGGTATTTGAATTTGTAGTTTTGACACACGCAGACGTTTTTATAAAGAATGACTTTTTCTTCTAAATCTACAAATAAAAAAGTTTTTCTTCTTCCAAACTCTATCCAATGTGTCCTCGCATAGAGCTTGGAAGAGCAAAAACTTTTTTATTTGTAGATTTAGAAGAAAAAGTCATTCTTTATAAAAACGTCTGCTTGTGTCAAAACTACAATTTCGAGTACAAAATTTACGATTACTATACAGGGTCTATCAAAAATAACATTTTTAATGATTTTGATTTCCTTGTTTTTTTTTTGTAATTTTATTATTTTAATAGTAGCTATGAAATTAAACACTTTGAGAAAAAAGTTTATTAGTGTTTTTTGCACAATTGGTGTAATAAATCACGGGTTTGAAAATATTTTCATAAAATTAACAAAAAACAAAAAAATTAAAATCATTAAAAATGTTATTATTGATATACCCTGTATAGTAATCGTAAATTTGGCATTTGAAATTGTAGTTTCGACACAAGCAAACGTTTTTATAAAGAATTACTTTTTCTTCTAAATCGACAAATAAAAAAGTTTTTCCTCTTCCAAACTCTATCCGTGGACGTTAAAACGAATATGCAAAAATATACAGGGTAGTCCATAAGAAAAATTACAAGTTTATATCATAGTTTCCACACCAGTCTTTAAAAAAAAAAAAAGTAGAGACACCACTGGATTCCTCTCAAAAAAGTGCCTTGCGAATGTTTTCACAGAAACCAAAAATAATCATAAATAAATAAGTTACAGGGGTAGGTTAAAAATGCAAAAAAGTCAAAACCATCCTGTATCTTTTAAACGGTTCAATATATCGAGGTGCGGTTTTCGGCATTTGATTTCGTTTGAAAATCGAGTTCGTGACATGTAGGTTAGTACACCCTGTACAGGGTTGGTAGTGGGCACTTTATTAGGGGACATTTAGAAAAATAATGTTAATACAAAAGTTTCTTGGTTTCAAAGAAATTTTAAAATTATGTGAGTGTTAATAATATAGAGCGTCCGAAAAGTACTGCATCGACATTAATCCCAGAAATGGAACACCCTATATATTTTTTTATTCCTTGAACAGAGTTTTAACCCACTGCAAACCACAATGTGGTTTTAGACCCAACAGGGGTACAGCCGACATGATTTAGTCCCAGGGAAATCCAGGAAAAGTTCTCTATACATGGGTTTTATAGACTTTGTCAATGCATTCGACTCCGTTAACCGTGAGCCTCTGTGGAATTTTGATGTGCAATATCCATGTTTTTTTTAATGGGACACCCTGTATTTGATACTTTTTTGTGAAGTAGGTGTCCCATTTAGAACAATTAATTAATTAATCAATTCTCTATACATGGGTTTTATAGACTTTGTCAATGCATTCGACTCCGTTAACCGTGAGCCTCTGTGGAATTTTGATGTGCAATATCCATGTTTTTTTTAATGGGACACCCTGTATTTGATACTTTTTTGTGAAGTAGGTGTCCCATTTAGAACAATTAAGTCGTTCCTTACGGAACGAGTACAATGTGTGGATGTGGATGGCATTAGATCTGGCAATCTTCATGTTATGTCTGGTGTACCACAGGGTAGTGTTTTGGGACCATTGCTTTTTATGATATATACTTCAACATTTCCTAAGGTCTTGAAGAATTGTAATTATCATATGTATGCTGATGATACGCACCTGTATTATTCCTTTCCACCCTCGGAGTATGAAACGGCGCAAGCTAATATAAACGAGGACTTGCCTGCGCTTCTAAAGGTTTCATCGGATCATCAGTTGAAGCTCAATGCAAGTAAAACAATACCTATTTTATATAGTAGTGAAAATGTCCGGTCGTTTCTCTTGGAGAATTTAAATATTGAGGTTGGATCTGATCGTGTATCATTCCCGGCAAGGAATTTGGGTTTAACAATGGACTATAAGATGCGTTTTAAGGAACATATAACCTCTAAACTTCGGATAGCCTATGGTACACTGAAACAAATTCCCTAAATAAGGAAACTCGATCAATGATCTGTGAGACTTTGGTGCTATCCCATCTTAACTACTGTGACACCATATATGCTCCATGTCTTGATGGTATGGATATTGGACGGGTTCAGAAGCTGCAAAATTCTTGCCTAAGGTTTATTCATGGTATCAGAAGACGACAGAGGGTTTCTTATAAATTGAGGGAAACCAATTGTCTGAATATGTATAATCGTCGTACGTTGCATGCTGCCTGCTTTTTTTATAAAGTTTTAAAATTTCAGACTCCATCATATCTGACCAATAAGATCATATTCCGCACAAATGTTTATTATTATTATTTGAAATTCTGCAGCACTTTTATTATTGACACTCAAATAATTTTAAAACCAATAAACTTTTGTATGAATTTTTTGTTTCTAAAGTCAGTAGCTTTTGAGAAAACGTACTGTTCCCTAAGAAAGTGCTAACCCTGTACATAAAATTATTAGTTAGTTAAGTAACTATACCTGTCATTTAAAAAGTAACTATGATAGTTTAAGGACCGCTTTAAACCGGGACGCAATAGGTACATGAATAAAATTGTTACTAAACTATATTAATATGTAATACAAATTTGTAAATCTGCAAATACATCAAAAACATTGGTGTATCTATCAATTTCATATTTCAACTATAAAAATCCCATCGTATATGCAATTTCGTAATATTCAAAATACACAAATTACGCGGTTGAAAGAGAATTAGCTGAAAAAGTTATGCCAAATTACAATAATAATACCAAACTAAACTAGATATTTATTGTTACAAATAATAATAATTGTTGTGTTAGTGACCTCTAAGTGTTTTCAAATTGAAGTTTGTTGGTTTTAGGTCAATTAAAGAAACAAAGTAATTCCTCTGTCGACGTTTCGACTTTTATTAAGTCATCCTCAGGACACTAGAATACAACAAAAAAAAAAAAGAAAAACATAAGGGTGACTTGAAATTTACAATTAGTTGTTAAATACACAAATACAAAAAAAATATTAAAAAAAAAAAAAATTATATAAAAATATAAATAAATAAAACATCATCAAAACACGTGAGTATGGAGAACCCGTTGTAGTATGTAGTTTTATCTGTGTTTAAACAAAGAGGAAAAAAAAAAAAATACATTACATGTCTTGATGTTTTATTTATTTATATTTTTATATAATTTTTTTTTTTTTAATATTTTTTTTTTTGTATTTGTGTATTTAACAACTAATTGTAAATTTCAAGTCACCCTTATGTTTTTCTTTTTTTTTTTTTGTTGTATTCTAGTGTCCTGAGGATGACTTAATAAAAGTCGAAACGTCGACAGAGGAATTACTTTGTTTCTTTAATTGACCTAAAACCAACAAACTTCAATTTGAAAATAATAATAATATTTAGCAAGTGAAATAGGTCCACAATGTGGATAGGTTTATGTATGCAATAATTAAATCAATAAATTATAGAATATTTGTTAAGATTTATCACCTTGTTATGTCGTTACAATGTGAGTATAGCAACTTAGCGGGCTTTCCTTCTTATAGGTCCTGGCCAGGATTAAAGAAAAATTTAAATCACAAAATTAAAAGTCGAGATACAGGTATATACTTAAATTTTTCTTTAATCCATGGCATGATTTATTAGAAGAAAATCCCGTTAAGCGCCTACTCACATTGTAACGACATAACAATGTGATAAAACTTTTGAAAATAGTTTTTAGTTTAACACATCATGAAGTACTGTTAATTTTCGTATGCACCATAGAAATCTTATATTATATATGTACTCTAGAATGCTAATTAAATCCAGCCGAATACCAAAAAGTGTAACGGATATGCAGAGTTTTCACGATCTACGCATGCTCCTCAATATCTTATTTTCAGTACAGAGCTGCCATATTTAAAACTATTTTGTCGTTCGCCTTACAGAATTTATGCGACATATCTGTTTTATAAATAAATCCATATGTTGCGTCATACGAAACTGCTTGACAAAATCAAATAATTAAATGTTATCGGTAAAATTGCATACTGTTTAGTTTTCAGCAATATGAACGAAACATTTTTTCCAAATCTCATTAAATTTAGGAGATTTCGCAACAGCGTCTGTTTTCGCAAATGACGTTTCTCGTAGTGGGAATATCTGTCAGAGTCGGCTTCACAACAATTCAGATAGGTTTTATAATTGAGTTATGGTTTTATTCGTCGTATATTTCAATTGTTGATAGATATACCTATTTGTGATTAAAATTGTTTTTAATATTTGTTATTTTGGTTATAGTTCGTTTATTTAACAAACAATGAGGTGTATAGTGTTGTGGTGTAAAAATGAAGGTCTCATTCCTGGTATTAAATATTTTCAGTAAGTTATTGTTTCGGGTTTCTAACAGTCTCAGTTTGAGTCAATATGATATCATTGACATGATACTCATTTTTAGCTTGACAAAAAAAAGACATGATGTTTGGATGCGGGCATTGGGATCCTAGTACAGAAAATTTATGTGACGGGAATGTCATATGCAGTAAGCATTTCGCTGCAGAAGATATCATTTGTAGAGAAGACGGCAAGAGGATCACCCTCGTACCCGATGCAGTTCCCAAACTTTTGTTGAAAAGAAGAGATTATTTAAATGAGAGTGGAAGTTAAATTCTTAATCGTTTGATATCAAGACACTGTTTACTTAAAAGCAGTCTGTCAAAAATGCATGATATGTATGTCAAGAATATATTTCCTACGTTGTGTAGGTACACAAAGTTCGTTTGAATTCTGTTGTTAAACTGGAATATACTTAATTATAGAATCCTCCATGAAATTGCTGAGAATACAAGTTCTACCAACCATGTTTTGTCACAAAATACTATTGCGAGTAGTACGGATGATATGGAAGTGGTTTACATGGACACGGAAAATATTTGTGAAGTCACTGTTTCTTGCACCCCTTCTTTGAAGGCTGTAGAGAGGTAAGACGCCTAAGGTGGTTGTATAAACAAACAAATATTATATAATAATAAAATAAATAATTAGAATGGTCATGTCCTTAAGATATTTTCCAGTATTAGAATTTTTACTTATTTCTCGTTTCTACTTAGATTTATTATTATTGGGTTGTACCTGTTAGAAAATAAAGTACTTAGATATTTAATGTAATTTTTTATTTCTTAAATTCCTTTATCCCATTTTTTTATTTGAATGTTACCAAATGGTAAAATTTAATTTGAAATATACCTATAACATAACAGTAATATTACATTTAATCAAAGCCGGTCCTGTTGAAAAATAAGATACTGGTGATCATGCGCATTATGGACAGCTCTACACTTTTGGTTACATTTTTGTACTACGGGATTATCATTCTAGAGTATATATATATATATATATATATATATATATA
This sequence comes from Apoderus coryli, assembly GCA_911728435.2. NCBI lineage: Eukaryota > Metazoa > Arthropoda > Insecta > Coleoptera > Attelabidae > Apoderus > Apoderus coryli. The sequence goes on from OU452206.1 coordinate 16,509,729, forward strand.
TAATATAAGATTTCTGTGGTATGCACACAATATGCATGTGTAGATGTTTACATTATTTTGCTATGATGCATTGTTACTAATACGTCACTGATGACGAGGCTCATACAGTCTCGAAACATGTCTGATATAGTTTTCAACACGATTTCAACATATACACTGTGTCCAAGATAAGAATGGATGCATTGGAATGTTGGAAACGGTTATAATGTCGGTTAAATTAGAGAAAATTTGTAATTTAATAATTTGTTAGTGAATCAAAAAATTTAAAACAATATTTGACAGCTAAAATTGTCCGATGCAATGTAACTCTCCATTTTCGTGGACGTAGTAGAATTTGATTGAACATCCACAGTAGTATGAACTATGAACTGTTTTATTAAAAATAAATAATAAGATAATTCAAAAAACTATTCGAGCAAGAGTGAAACTAATACACCTACCAAAATTTGATTCAGTGATGGGACAATGTTCCTCGTCACTGCCACTAAGACAGTCCTTAATGCCGTTACACTTTTTGTATCCCATTATGCAATAACCTTCAGCGCATTGAAACTCGTTTTCATCACAATTATTTGGTAAACGGCCTACAGATATAAACGATTCAAAGTAATTGAAAAATTCAAATTTTGAACAATTCCAAATGTGCCTTTTTGTAACGTGCTGTTAGTCATTTTTGTTTTAACGCTCATGAACTTTTCCACAGTGCATATTTATAGTTGAAGTTCTTCCAAAACATATCAAAGTGTGTTCCGTATAAAATCCCAAACAAATACGTAGTGCAATCCTCGGTTTTAGTCAATTTTATAAAATTATGTACAAATATTAATCACTAAACTTATTGCTGTTCAACTTAAACTTAAAAGACAAAACTATTGATGAATCTAAGACTACTTTTAATGTTTTATGCGTAGAATTTTTCATGTGACGAAATAGTTTCGCCTTGTTTACCTTTTTTCTGTTCATTACGAACATTTTCAAAACAATTTTCCGAAATTTCATCACTACCATCCTCACATTCCCACATGCCGTTGCACATGCAGCTAAGGCTGACACATCTAAGACTATCAGTGCATTTCCATGTATTCGGGATGCATTGCAAGCCAGAGTTCTCTATACATATTTACATGCAAAATCATGCGAAAGCTAATATACAGTGAAGATCAAAAGTCACGCATACATTCGATAACATTTCACGAATCGGTCGCACACGATTTATTTATCAAAACCAAAAGTACACATACATGTGCGAATGCATGACTTTTGGTTCACACTGTATAACCCAACACTTATCAAAGTTTCTTTGATTCTATTAATGGCACCCCTTGGGGGGGTAATATATATAAATTTAAATCTACAAAGTTAAGGTCAACTTCCGATATATTCGGAAGCCTTGATATAAGTAAATTTAACTTATAAGTAGTCTTATATTAAATAAATTTATTATTTTTTTTTAATTTAACTAATATTAACACATAAAGATAGAGGAAATCAACGTACAAACTATTCAGAGCAGAAGAATGTTCACAAAAGCTAACGACGAAACAACACAATATACAAAAATATTGAAGGAAAGATTTGAAAAAGGAAAAATTCGAGAAGAACAGCGATTAAATTGCAAATAAGTTGAAAGACAAGATAGTCAGATTTTACAATAAGCAACAAGTAAAAGAAGAAGAACACCAAACAAGTCTGCGTATTATTGGAAAGATAATCTACATTTAAGAAATGTGTATATACGCAGATTATACTAGTAGTTTTGCTACTGAAGCTCTGATCTTACCATCGATACATTCTTTTTCATCACTACCGTCAACACAGTCGACAGTACCATCACAATGCCGATCACTATCAATACATTCACCATTGCTGATGCATTGGAACTGATTCGAGGTGCATGCTATTAAATCGAATTTGGGCAAATGAGAAAACAAAATGCAATTAATGATACGAAACAAAAATTAACAAATAAATTAATTATATTTCTACGAAAGCGTAGAAAGGCCATACACTTTTTTTATTCTGATTTTTTTTTGCAGAATTCTGTAAAAAAAAACTTGGAATATTTTATCATTCTGACTTTTTCCGAATTCTGTAAAAAAAATCAGTATGATAAAAAACTCCCATTTTTTTACAGAATTCTGTAAAGAAATTCAGAATTTTTTATCATTATAACTTTTTTTTACAGAATTATTACTATTCTGACTTTTATTGCAGAATTCTGTAAAAAAACTTGGAATATTTTATCATTCTGACTTTATTCAGAATTCTGTAAAAAAATCAGAATGATAAAAAATTCCCATATTTTTTATAGAATTCTGTAAAGAAATTCAGAATTTTTTATCATTATGACTTTTTTTTACAGAATTATTACTATTCTGCCTTTTTGCTGAATTGTGTAAAAAAACTTCCACACTACAATATTTTATCATTCTGACTTCTTTTTAGAATTCTGTAAAAAATTCGGATTTTTTTTATCTTTCTGACTTTTTTTCAGAATTCTGTAAAAAAACCTTTTTAATATTCTGATTTTTTTTTACAGAATTATTACAATTCTGACTATTTTTCTTTAGGTTGATGACTCTTTTCTGCATTTATGTATACTGCTCTTTCTAGCCATTCTTGTTTCGGGTATTCCTTGATCAGTAAAAAAAAGGCAGAATTATAAAAAATTTCGAGTTTTTACAGAATTCTGTAAAAAAGTCGGAATTTTTTATCTTCTGCCATTTTTGCAGAATTCTCTAAAAAAAATAAAAGTTTTTTATCATTCTGATTTTTTTATAGAATTCTGTTAAGAAAATCGGAATTTTTTAGCATTCTGACTTTTTTTTTACAGAATTATTCTGACTTTTTATGCAGAATTCTGTAATAAAACTCGGAGTTTTTTATTATTATGATTTTTTTACAGAATTATGCAAAAAAGTCAGAATAGTAATAAATCTGTAAAAAAAAAGGTCAGAATGTTAAAAAAATTCCGATTTTCTTTACAGAATTCTGTAAAAAAAAATTAATAATAAAAAAGTTCCAGTTTTTTACCGAATCCAGCGCAAAAGTCAGAATGACAAAAATTCCGAGTTTCTACAGAATTCTGAACAAAAATGAATTTTTTATCTTCTGACATTTTTGTAGAATTCTGTAAAAAAAATAAAAGTTTTTTATCATTCTGATTTTTTTATAGAATTCTGTTAAGAAAATCGGAATTTTTTAGCATTCTGACTTTTTTTTACAGAATTATTCTGACTTTTTATGCCGAATTCTGTAAAAAAACTTAAAATATTTTATTATTATGATTTTTTTTACAGAATTATGCAAAAGTCAGAATAGTAATAAATCTGTAATAAAAAGGTCAGAATGTTAAAAAAATTCCGATTTTCTTTACAGAATTCTGTAAAAAAATAGAATAATAAAAAAATCCCAGTTTTTTTAATTCTGAACAAAAAAATTCAGAAAGATAAAAAAAATCCGAGTTTTTAGAATTCTGCAAAAAAGTCAGCATGATCCAAAATTCCGAGTTTTTTACAGAATTGTGCAAAAAAAATTGGAATGCTAAAAAACTCCCAGTTTTTTTACAGAATTCTGCAAAAGTCAGAATGAAAAAAATCTGTAAGAAAAGTCAGAATGATAAAAAAATTCCGAATTTTTTACAGAATTCTGCAAAAATGTCAGAATGTTAAAATATTGTAAGTTTTTTCTACAATTATGCAAAAAAGTCAGAATAGTAATAAATCAGTAAAAAAAAGGTCAGAATGTTAAAAAAATTCCGATTTTCTTTACAGAATTCTGTAAAAAAAAATAGGATAATAAAAAAGTCCCAGTTTTTTACAGAATTCTGCGAAAAAGTCAGAATGAAAAAAATTCCGAGTGTCTACAGAATTCTGAACAAAAAAAGTTAGAAAGATAAAAAAAATCCGAGTTTTTAGAATTCTGCAAAAAAGGCAGCATGATCCAAAATTCCGAGTTTTTTACAGAATTGTGCAAAAAAAAGTTCGAATAGTAATAATTCTGTAAACAAAAGTCAGAATGATAAAAAATTCCGATTTTCTTTACAGAACTCTTTAAAAAAAATTGGAATGCTAAAAAACTCCCAGTTTTTTACAGAATTCTGCAAAAGTCAGAATGAAAAAAAATCTGTAAGAAAAGTCAGAATGATACAAAAATTCCGAATTTTTTACAGAATTCTGCAAAAAAGTCAGAATAGTAATAAATCTATAAAAAAAAGGTCAGAATGTTAAAAAAATTCCGATTTTCTTTACAGAATTCTGTAAAACAAACAGAATAATAAAAAAGTTCCAGTTTTTTACAGAATTCTGCGAAAAAGTCAGAATGAAAAAAATTCCGAGTTTTTACAGAATTCTGAACAAAAAAAGTCAGAAAGATAAAAAAAAATCCGAATTTTTAGAATTTTGCAAAAAAGTCAGCATGATCCAAAATTCCGAGTTTTTTACAGAATTCTGAAAAAAAGTCATAATGATAAAATATTGTAAGTTTTTTCGAGAATTCTGCAAAAAAAAAGTTAGAATAGTAATAATTCTGTAAACAAAAGTCAGAATGATAAAAGATCCTATTTTCATTACAGAATTCTGTAAAAAAAATACAGAATTCTGTAAAAAAATTAGAATGATAAAAAAACTCCGAGTTTTTACAGAATTCTGAAAAAAAGTCAGAATAATAAAATATTGTGTGTTTTCCAGAATTCGGCAAAAAAGTCAGAATAGTAATAAAATAGAAAATTCCGAGTTTTTTACAGAATTCTGAAAAAAACGACAGAAAGATAAAAAAAATCCGATTTTTTTACAGAATTCTAAAAACAAGTCAGAATGATAAAATATTGTATTGTGTAAGTTTTTTTACACAATTCAGCAAAAAAGTCAGAATAGTAATACCTACATAATTCTGTAAAAAATAGTCAGGATGATAAAAATTCCGAGATTCTTTACAGAATTCTGTAAAAGAAGTCAAAATGATTAAAAAGTCAAAAAGATAAAAAAATCCGAGTTTTTTTACAGAATTCTGCAAAAAAAGTCAGGATTGTAAAAATATATATTTTGTATCGCCCTGGTACGCTTTCGTATATTTCTTAAATATAAAAATAAGATTCCTACGACATCATATAATTTGTGATTAAGATTTAATAAAATATAAAAAAAAAGAGAATAAATGACAAATGGCAAAATATTGATATTTATGAATAATTTTCTCTATAACAAAAATGCCGATTGGAAAAGTAGATTTCCGGTTGTTTCCCAACTTATAGCACTCTGTAAATTGAGTAGGAAAACTGAGAAACAGACTCTACGACCTTTGTAGGATATACACTCAAAATGTGGTCCCTGTGTATATTGCTGAGAATCCAACGATCAGAATGCAGAAGGAACTTATTCTTCTGATGCTTATGTCTTCTCAGGACAAATGAGTCGCGAGCGTATGGTGTGGATGAAAACTAAATGATCGGCCATGCTCCTCTGACAACTATTTCTGTCGAGGTCGGAAGGGACGATTGGCCGAGGCATCTGTGTCTATACGCCTTAGAGGAGAATAATGACCATCAGAACGTATCAGTACGCTGGGAACCTTTTAAGTTGGATCAGATTAGATGGATTAATATCACAGTCTAATATAGCAAACGACTCGATGTTTTGCCAAGACGACTCCTACATTCTTAGCCAAATTATATTCACGGACACAAAAACAGAGGTAATAATATAAAAATTGCAACTAACCACATTGAGATTCATCTTCCGCATTAGGACAATCACTCTCTCCATTACACCGTTTCGATAAACTGATACACAATCCGTTATCACAACGGAAGTCATCCGGTGAACATTTAAGACACCCAACCTCATCAGATCTGTCTGGGCAATCTGGTACGCCGTTACAACGCAGTTCACTTTTAATGCATGTTTGATCCTCGCATAACCATTCGGTCGACGAGCATACTCTGAATGGTTCTGAAGGTCGCATTTAAAATATACTTTATGATTATTATGAATTTCGGTTTACTTTGGTAATGGTGCGTATTTGTTTGTATATCGTTTATGGTTTTGTATTATTTATAAAAAAAAATGTCTATTACCATCACCTTTAAAGTTGAATACGAGGGTCATCTTTTATGTTTTTACAAACGACTAATAGATGGTGTTTTGACATGTGTCTTCACTATTATATTCGTGACGGTTTTCGTTGAATGATTTCAAAGAAGGCCTAACTTCACAAAGATGCATTAAATCGCTTCGGTGATCTTTAGTAATGAACACAGTGTAAAATTGGTTAGCAGTCATGGTCAAAAAACAGCTCGTGTCAATTGGTAAAACGAAATTCTAAATATATTTGACGTAGAAACTGCAAAATCTCTATATAAGATGGTCACAGTTGATGAAACATTGACATGAGCCTGAAACCAAGGCACAATCTACTGTATAAGTGTTCCAAGATGAACCTCATCCCACAAAAGTGGTTCGCGCACGAAGGACTTTCAAAAAATGAACGCCTGTTTGGAAGAGGAAAAATTTTTTTATTTGTAGATTTAGAAGAAAAAGTCATTCTTTATAAAAACGTCTGCTTGTGTCGAAACTACAATTTCAAATGCCAAATTTACAATTACTATACAGGGTATATCAAAAATAACATTTTTAATGATTTTGATTTTTTGTTTTTTTTTTTAATTTTATGAAAATATTTTGAAAATCGTGATTTATTATACCAATTGTGCAAAAAACACTAATAAACTTTTTTCTCAAAGAGGTTGATTTCATAGCTAGTTTTAAACTAATAAAATTAAAAAAACAAGAAAATCAAAATCATTAAAAATATTATTTTTGATATACCCTGTATAGTAATCGTAAATTTGGTGTTTGAATTTGTAGTTTTGACACAAGCAGACGTTTTTATAAAGAATGACTTTTTCTTCTAAATCTACAAATTAAAAAGTTTTTCCAAACTCTATCCAATGTGTCCCCGGATAGAGTTTGGAAGAGCAAAAACTTTTCTATTTGTAGATTTAGAAGAAAAAGTCATTCTTTATAAAAACGTCTGCTTGTGTCAAAACTACAATTTCTAGTACGAAATTTACGATTACTATACAGGGTATATCAAAAATAACATTTTTAATGATATTGATTTCTTTGTTTTTTTTTTTACACAACAACAAAAATTTTGTTTTCTAAAACATAAAAATGACCATCGTATTTCCTTTATTATTTGTTTTATATCCAGCTGTATTCAAAAAAAATTAAAATAAACCACAACCAACAATTAAAATAATAAAATTAACTAACCCCTTGCACCATAACCAAACCTTAACCCTGTCTAATATAAAAAAATACTTTCCCTGTGTCGGGAAAGTAAAATATTTAACTCCATTCTATTGAATGAATTCTGGTGTGAAAATATTATTAAAAAATAAAAAAATATCTACAATTCAAAATAATTGTCGTACTTTTACATCCAATTTCATCTGAACCGTCTTGACAATGGCGTGTACCGTCGCATCTTTGAGAATATGGTATACAAAAACCGTTTTGGCAATGGAAATCAGTATCTTGACATGCTGGAAAAAGAATTTGTATGTCCAACCACTTTTATTTCAACACATAAAATGAAGGAGATGACAATGATCGAAAATACAAATAATGAAAATAGCGACATCTAATGTTGCGAAGTAATATTTATAATAATAAAACAACCACAAGTCAACAAATTCTTTAATATAACAACAAACAGGAGCTAATTTGCTAAGCCATCATCAAACTAAAAAGAGTTTAACAAAGTTAAAAGAGGCACAAAGAAATAGTCCACGCAATATTTCATTGGAAAGTTAATTTGGTTAATTTCTTGTGACAATTTTAATTTTGTTAAACTCTTTTTAGACTGATGGTGGCATAGGTCGAAACTCGTTCTTGTTTGCAGTGATATTAAAGAATTTGTGGAGTTGGTTGTTTTATGATACTCCACTTTGAATATGGATAACACTGTTCGAGTAATATTTATGCCAATAAAGGCCTAGATAAGAGATCGATATGCCCACAGGTTGTTAATACTTTTGTAATGAATCATAATGTGTGGTTAGAAACACTTGAGTGAAGATAGGTTGAAGATAAGCACCGTCAATTTATTGGTTGTCTTGAATTGCCAATAAATTTTTGAAATCAATGAAAGGTAGTACGTAACGAAGATGAAAAACTGGTAAAATCATCCGTTAGGAGCATTCTTTGAAGAAATTGTATGTTTTTCAACGAATTGATTGATGGATTAAACAATTAGAAAGGTAATTAGATGCTAACAAATTGGTAGAAATTATTTCTAATTACCTACATATACGACGATGGCGTGAAAAGTTTCTAGCTTGATGAAGAGTTTTAGATTTTCTGCTGGTAGGCTACAAACTTTCAGGTCGATCACTGCGTTAGTATAGATAAAAATGGACAAAATATCAAGATATGGATTCAACAATGAAAGATTCTTGATATTTGAGAAAGATCACACGAGCAATGAGCATGTACCACGCGCAGAACACTGAAATGATCAAAAAAATCCATAAAATCGTGGTAGAGTCAGTAATATTTTAACATCAACAATTGTGCATATAAAAGCTTTATGCTTAAAGCAGCAAAAATTCGCGGACTCCATTTTTGACTTTGGACGAAAGTCCTCAATATAAGCGACAGTCAGAACAATGGATTGGATCAGGTGAATCAACCCCAAAGCATGCATGTTATGGCAACTGCTTTTTTGCAACGCAAGAGGAATTATCTTCATTTTCACCTCCAGAAGGTAAGCATCAGCAGATTTATTACCTTGTTTGGAATACTTCAGATTAAGCCTCAAGCGGCTATTCTTTGACTCCTATCCCGAAAAAAATGCGATGTAAAACATTTGATGAAAACGATCAATGTTGTTCATGCATGTTCCAGAGCCTTGAGGCATGGCTCTATAAAAACTATATCACTGCATTAAAAATCACCAAACTGTTTTTCTTCATCAAGCAAGCAACTTTTCAGCCTTTCCTCGTACTGCTGATTAGTAAGTTATTGAAATAAATATACAGGGTGCTTCTTTATTCAAAATAAAGGTTACTTTGTACTTATTAAAAACTTCAGGTCAAAAGTTCACCCTTCCGAATTATTGGGCAGCAAAGAAGGCGGAGAAAAATCTCCTTACCGCATACAGAGGGTTCAGGCTCTTACCAAGGAATTTCTAACATAGAATGGTTTTTTTTTGCCAATGCATTTAAAGAATAAGTGCTCTCGACTCCTTATTTGGTTCAAAAATGTTGTTCTCTGATCAACCTAGTCGAGAAGTGATTCTGAACTTTATTTTTAATATAAATTGTTGGCGAATATCGTCGTTTTCTACAGGAATATGTACCATTTCGGACAAGAACTCAAATATATCTACAGGGTGTCCAGAAACTAATGGACCAAACGAAAGCCACAAATTCTAGAGTGGATTTCATGGGAATTCGACGTCAAACTTCATAGTTATTTCTCTAAATAGAAGCATTTGTTAGCCATACACTGCTGAATTAAGTATCAACCATAGGCGTCCGAACGGGGGGATTAACGGACATTTTTAATCAAAACCTTTTTTTCACTAATTTTTCGAGATCATAGGATTAAATTTCTAAATGCATGGCGTAATCCACATAAATATTTCTCCTGGACTGTGGTGTAAGTTCCAGTAATCTCTTGTTTTTCGTTATTTAAAAAATAAACACTGATTTTGTCCGCCGTAAGGGTGAACTTTGCACCTGACGTTTATAAGACAAAGTTTTAGAATGTGAATGAATGAACCTATTTACTAAGGATAATAATACGCTACACAGAAAAAACTAATATACTACACAAACACAACATACTGAAATAGAACCATCTACAAATTGATGATTATAGTCGGAAGACACAGTAGAGAGAACTAAACATCAAAATAAACATAAAGAAAATTTCACTTTTTGTGTTGTGAAAATTTTTCTGTTAACGTAAACTTACGACAATTTCGTTCATCGCTTTGATCGTGGCAATCGTATTGTCGATTACATTTGGCGGCTAATGGTATGCATTCCCCCGTTCCGCAAGCAAATTGATCAGCCGAGCAACTGTCTGTATGATGATGGCAATTTTTTTTAATTGTCATCGGTGAAGAAACACATGCAAATTAATGGATATGTAGTTTTGTTGGGTATTATTTTCAAAAATATACATAAATAACAACTTGTCTAAGGATCATTAATTATTGTATAACGAATAGTCTTTCATTTGATACACCTACTGGCGGGACTACATCCAAAAACAACTCGGTAAAAACTGGCACGAGTGGAGTAATTGTGATTCAGCTGTGTCGTAATTCTATGAGTGCGTAATTGCATTACAACACGTATTACGTACTATACTTTACCTACGACCTACTTATTCACACAACATCATTTAGTTCTAGTTTTCCATCTGAACTGGTAACAATATCAATAATTTAATAATTCAAGAACGTGATAATATCGACGAGAAGGTGTTTATTGTAATAATTCTACAGTATGATTATTTAAATTTATAAATGTTATTTTTTATTATATTATTTATTCTTATTATAATAATTATTTATAGTTACAGAACAATTATTGAAGACAAAAGGTATAACGTTTGTTTTGCTTGCATAAGTAAGATTTACATTATTAGTTGCCTCAATGAAATTTTCATTAATACTATTAGTACTATTACTAGTACTTGCTATTGCAGATGATATTTTAGACCAATTGTTAGTTTGATTATTTAGGGAATTATCCACATACCCTTCAGCTACGGCTGAAGACTGCCATCCGCCGTGTCTCTTTAAATCTAATAAGTCACCACCGGCGTCAACAAGAATAGTCGCGGACGAGCGTCGAAAACAGTGTCCTGTATAAGTCTCTGCTTCTGGTAGTTCCAGATACATGGCTATTTGTTTTGGAATCTTTCCTAACTTGTTAATACCAACAGACTGTTTGGTACATTTTCCGTTTATATAGTTTAGAAAAAAAGGTAAATTTGGAGCTGTATTTACTGCAGAGCGAAAGTTTATATATTTTTTAACCTTGGGGTAAAAATATTCTGACACCACAAAAGAACGTTGCCGTTTAGTTTTTGAATCGGGAATATTAATAATTAGATTCTTCCCTGTGTCTTGAATATCTGACGGTTTTATACGATTACGCAACTCTTGTTTCCTGCATACACCGCTTATACCAATTATAAGAGCAACCTAAACGACGATTTGAAATAAATTTACACATCTAACATTATATTGAGCTCAATATATTACCTTCATAAACAAATATTTCTAGAAAATCGTTTATATTCTTGCTTGTCAAAATCTTGGATTTTTTGGATTTAAAGCCGTCCGCGTTTCTCTTCAGGAGAGCTTGTAATTTGGAGTAGTTTGCAATATCGACATTGTGATTTATATTAATTGTGGCCTTTAACATTGAGTAAAATGACCAAAGTGAGGAAGGCTTCATCGTTGTTGATACTTCTTGGAAATATGCCATCATTATGTAATAAAACGGACGGGCAATGGAATTTACTGTTGTCCAGCCCTGTGGTTATGTCTGAGTTTTATGGCATATATTAGTTTGGGAGTCATAAAGTTTAAGGGTATATTTTCTATTTATCTTATCGTCTATTGATATGGGTTTTACAACATCTGCAAGTAATACAAGTATTATCTTTGCCTGAAGGAATTGTGACGTATCTAAGAGAACAATCAATCAAAATAATATATATAACGAGCGAATAAAAAATTATGGGTTTTTGTCCAGTCGCGAAATCCAACTTAAGAATCTTTATTAAAGTCGACATACAATTAAAAATGTATCTTATTTTGTAATGTTCTCACCCTGTAATGTATTTGGGTATATATTGTAAAATGCCTTTTTTTCTGATTGGTTTATTTTCATTCTGTATTACCTACTATGTAACTTTTATGAGGCAATTCTAGAAAGGAATAAGACTTTAATTTTAGAATCGTCCTAGCATTGATTGAGTAAAGAAGTGTTTTCTAAATTGTATAAAGTTCCGTAAGTTTTGATATACTTTTAATTGAAGGCCTATTTGTTTAATCAGTTTTTATTATATAAAGTTTAAATTTATTCCTTTTAGTAATTGAAATAAATTCGGTTTTCGCTAGTATATTAAAGTCTCGTATAGGAATTAATATAATTATTCGAATTATATTAATTTTCCTATTTTTAAGTAGTACAAGTAATAACTACGATTTTCTTCTAAATTCTCATTATCGCTTAATTGTTTTATTCTTTCTCTTTCTTTTATATACATATTTATTTCTTTATTGTTATTAAATTTCTTTAATTAGTTTTAATTATTAAATTAGTTGTTTTTAGCCCACAAACTTTGTGTTTCATGTCTAATAAAGTTTTCGATAAATTATTGACAAAAGGGTCAACCAATTAAATATTTCTTTTTAATTAAAGTCGGTGACCGGAAGTGATACAAGACTATAATGACAAGTAAATTTTGCATTACTTCAATACAGATTAATAAAGCTTATTTTAGTTGTTTGTTTGTTCATATAATAATTTGATTCTGTTATTATTCAAGTTGATATTCTTTGTTTGTTCTTCTTTATTTGAAACCGCTCGTAAAACATTGAATCGAACCCGTAACAATTTGAATAGCATATCGGGGTTCATTCGGATGGAGCTATAACATTAGTATTCTTTCTGAATGTATATAACACCCGCTAATTCCAAAAAGGTTACAATTACATTCTCGGAAAATGATTTAACGTCGTTTTTTAATCTCCATTCCATGAATCTTTGGTAAGTAAATTTGTATCGATATTCAGATTTCGCTAATATTGGTGGAGTTAAATTTTCTATTTCACTGTCACTCGACATTTTTTATGTAATCAAACTAATTTCACTTTATAATATTACACTCACATACAAATTTGATTTAAGATTATGTCAGTTTTTGAATAAGTTTGTTTGTATTGACCGTTGCTAAGCGGTTGCTGGGTAAACTGTACGATTTTTTTACCGTTCGTAATAGGAATCTTACATTGATCGGAGATGGTGTGTTTTTAAGTATTTACAGTAGTGGTCGTAGGTAAAATACTTAATATACGAGCAAGAAATATTCTACACCGTGCACAAATACTTGTTCAGATTTACTTCTGATCCGCGGCAATATTGTCTGACGTTAATTGGCGTATTAGTGATCGCGCATCCGGTTGGCCGAGTATGCTTGGTATAGTCCCGCCATACAATTTATGACTAATAAAAAAATGCTAAAAGATATCTATAATCAATATTCAGGTTGTTGCAATCAATAAATTGAATATAAATAAATATTATGAAACAAAAATAAACATTCTCGACGATGTAACAAATTTCCAAGCCGAGCAATGAATTACAAAATAAAATAGCAAGCTTTTAAAATTTCAATTTAAGCAGGCAATAATCCTTAAATATAAATCATTCGCATTCAACAACATGCCATGCTATTTTGTCAAGCATTTTTTCTCTCTATAATATACACAGTCAAGTATCAATAATATTAAATAAGTTCCAATGAGAACTAGCTTACCTTGGGTAGTTGGCGGACAATTTGATTCATCATTTTTGTTATAGCAATCGTCAACGCCATCGCATAGGCTATGGTTGGGTATACACTGCCCGTCTCCACAGTTGAATTGATCCTTTGGACATTGTGCAACTGGAAAAATAAACATAATTTGTTAAAAAGAGTAGCAACTGGTGGAATTGGACTCTTTCTTTATGGAGTGATATTATTCCACCACACGTCAAAATTAGACAGCCTCGGAAAAATAAACAAACAACAAAAATGTTGAACTTTTTATATGTTTAGTAATAAAATCCAGCACTGTTGCCAATTGTTCGTTTTAGCCATAGAATCGAACTCGTATTTCACATCGGAGTGTAAATTTTTATTAGGGTTAGTCACAGTGTTCTTACATTGCAGAACTATACAATAACTTCTTTTTGTATTCGGCTTACATTATTATGTTCATAAAATATCATCAAAAATCCAGTTCTACCGGATATGAATGCGTGGCAACTGCGCGGGGGCATCGATTTGGTTATTGTTTACGCTTGAAGTTGACGTTTGCAGTGCTACGTACAGTTATATAACCCGAATAGAGTGATTTCTAGTGTGTAAATTTGTATAATTATTTTATATTGTAATTTCCAATCCAAGGTATCCATGGAGTTCAACTAATTTGTCACACTGAGGAAATTAAACATGTCATTGGTTTAAATGCGAGTTTAGTAACTCGAATAAATCTCGGTTTATATTTTGTCTAGACGTGTATTATAAGAAATTCTTTAATAAGCAATACATTGTATAATATCGAATAATAAAACCTATCGGTGCCAAGCACCAGGACGGGACTATCGTGGTATTTTCAGAAGTCAAACGATTTATTAATATATTATCAAATTGGGAATAATAGAATGAAAAATATTATGCATTATACCCCTCATAGGTATTCCTCATTATACGGTATACAACGAATTTATTTCCATAAGCATATTACAGAGTAATATACATTTTCAGTAGCGTAACATGGTTGGATAGATGTTTTTGTAAACTAGAATGTTTACTAACAACAACGAAAATCATTAGTTTATCATAATATCAAAATCGTTATAGCAGCCAGTTGGAGCGCGATATATTTTTGATTCGTACCCGTCTTTTCTATGTTGTTATAATAAAATAAAATCATGTTATATTTAAATCACATCACGTATTACGTAGCTGAAAGTATAACTCACTTTTACATTTATATTTTTAGCTTGTGACGTTTGGATAATTCATTTTTTTTAACTTTGGGTTCTAATAGTCTTAGAAAACGTCCAACCACCTTAAAGCTCTAAAATTTGTAGTGGTCATTGTTATACCCAAAGAAAATATCTGATGGCAGCTAGTCGGAATAGTATATTGTGCAACGAACATAAAATGACATATATTCCCTATTTAGAGTTAATGAACGTTACAAAATGGCTTCCTTTGCCACCTAAGTGTAATATTCAATATTGTCAGACAAATAACGTGTAGGTATTATTGAATTAAATGATAACAACGCGCACTGAAAATAACTGATCATTATTCACAACAACAACATACTACACAAATTCCATTTTCCATCATTATGTTATTGGTACAAATAGATAAATATGATCAGTGGCTTAACATAATAGTCAAGTTAGTTGGATTTTACTTTGGGAAAATTGAAGTCGAAAGGATCCTGAACAAAAGAGTCATTTTTCGCATAGAATCACGTCTTTGAAAGAACCAGTCATCAAAGCAATGCATCGGTTAATAAAAAAATATTACCTATACAAATAAATTCTTAAACACGTCGATTCTTTGTGGCTAAATCTAACGGATCTCATGAACTTGCGGGTCACGCCAGTGATCCCCTGCGGCTGATCCACCTACCTGAAAGCGTTTTAGTAGTAATACCCCTAGGGTCTTGATAATACCGAGATAATTTTGTCATAGAGAATGCCAAAATCGTGTTGCTTGATCTTATTATCCTTTAGCAACTCGCTTGAAGGATTCTCTATGACAAAATTTTGAGTATTTATCAAGGCCCGAGGAGTATTGGATAAGATAATTTTTTACTTTGTAGATATCAAAAATTTGATTGTCAATCTGACGTTTAATAATTTTCAATACAAAATGTATACAGACGAACAGCATGCGTATGATGAGGAGGTGTCCAATAAATCGATATGTTCCAGCTCAAAAGTTTAGCTTCAGACCAATTGGGACACCCTGCATATCTAGATGTGACCATGGCTAATGTTTAATATACCATGATATTTATTTAAAACAATGTAATTCCTGAGTTTTATTGTTAGTTGAGAACATAATAACCGAAATTCGTATAATTGAATACATAAATTCCACATATATTATATAAAGCTGGGAGCTAGGATCCACACTTGTAATACGTCAATGGTCATATTAATTCGCACACTGGGTCTCACTAAATCTGTAACCGAAATCCACCAGTAATTACCTTTTGTGGATACGCTTTGCGACGATAATTTTAGCGTAATATAATGTCTGGGTCATACCAAATTAAATTTATGGTTTGCTAGTCGTATTAACTGCTTTTATTGTTTACAGTTTACAGAAGACGTGTCATCCGATTTCCAAGATATGTTGGACAGGAAAAACAATGAATCACAAGTGGCATAGGCTTTTTAAGGCTGGTAGGAAATCACTGGAAGACGCCTTATTGACAAAATCTAAAAAAATCGGTTGTTAGTTTGGTTCATGCCATGTTTAAAGATAATTTCAGATCACAAGACCTTGGTGATAGCCAATCAACAGAACCATTTAATTTCTTCCAATAAAGCGACAGTATCGTTAGCTGTTAGATAGTAACAATCATTCCTTCCGCATTTTTAAAGAAATTGGGTCCGATGATGTCGACCGCGCATAAACCGCATCAAACAGTATAATTTTTGGGTCGTCTTGGTAGCGGTTCGATTGCTTCTGGGTGTTTATCAGCCTAAATACGGCAATTTTGCTTGATGAGGTAGCGATTTAACCAAAAATGAGCTGATCCAAGGCGAATAACCTAAATTAAAACGTAAAACAAGATCACGCAACTTCAATTCTTGAACGAGCTGGATTTTATACAATTTTAAACCAGGATCACGCTTCAAACTACGCCACAACGTTCCATAAGAGATGCCCGAACCTTGAGAACTGCGACAAACTGCGAAAACTCTCTGTTCATTCATGATGACGGCAATGAATGAACAAAAACGTCATAGAGACAAGCCAATTGACTTATAGCAACTGTCTAAATAACCCTATTGAAACTAGTACGACAGCATTAATAAGAACAGCATTCCGACTCCACGTTGGCACTGACTAATAATAATTATAGTTTTCGGTTTCTAACCACAGTACTGAATTTTCATTTTTGTAAAAATATTTAAGTATATAATAATATCGCTGTCAATTTCAGAAATATTTGTGGTGTGTCATAGTGATTGAAAACAGCCTTGAGTGGTGGTATCAGTTAAATGTTGACATGATTGGATGATTTTTAATAATAATAATAATAAACACAACAATAATAAACACTTTATTAGTAAAAAAGACATTTTTATAAAAGTTGAAGCAGTGCTTCCTAACTTAACCTAAACGTAACTTATATTTTAGCTTAAACATATCTGAAAATAGTTTTACATCGCTGGCCAAATTAAGTAGGTAGCTTATGTTTACCAATTAATTTGTTCTATTACGTGTCAGAAGAAAAAGAATAAACAACTGAATCCTGTTCGCAGCAATTTTAGTCAAACAAGAGCCATATATATATTGTCAATAATATAACCCATAGTGGATTGCGTTATCATGCTATCTCCCCACGAGACACCTTGTGTTTATGTTTTACTTTCATTTAGTTTAAAAACATATTAGATACTGCCATTTCGTAATATAAATTTTACGGTTATACAAATAGTTGTAAAATTATCTAGTATTCATCTTTATTTTTACTTATTACTCACCTAACAGGAACTGTGGGGAAGCGAAAAAAATGTTTAGAGCAAGTGTACCTCTTATTGGGACAACATTTTGCAGCACACACATGTCCTCCCTGATTGTTCATTGTATTAATCATAAGATACGTTAATAAAAATAAAATCCTTTTAATTCTCACGAACACTATACCAAAAACACAGAATTAGATTACAAACACAATATTTATTTATCTCGTGCACGCCGACAATGAACTATATATTGAACACAGGAGTGAACGGTATCTATCTACGTCAATGCGATTATTGTGACGTTTTAACCCATAATGGCGGCATGCGCGACGATATGCGCAGGACGGCTCGCAAGCGGAAAGTCAGAATACTGTATTATTTATTATACTGTGCTAGTACCTCGTAAACCCAAAATTTGAAATAGCGTTGGAATTTTTAATCTTTTATATTTTGTAAAACTCGCAATTGCAAAAGACTTGTTAAGTTAGTAAATTTCAACATTTTTAATAAGCAACCCTGTATATGTTCCATTTTTGATGCCCTCTATATTTTTATTTCATCTGGTACTCTAAAAATCAATTTATAAACCGTTAAACGTAAAAATAAAAATCAGGAAAAATGTCACCTAACTCATTAGGGATCAATGCTGAAATTTTGTGTCAAATGTTTATACGCTCCATTTATCTTCTTTTGTTTAGCATCATAATATATAGAGCAACATATATAATTAGTTGCATCGTGTAAATATCAAGAGAGAAATTTATTTGTGAGCGTTTTCAAATGAAAATCGAATTTGATCTATACCAACTCGTGTAGGTATATCTATGTCTATACAATCCATCAACTTGTTGAATGTAACACTAAAACAACGAAGTGTGCATTATTTAGTTGTCGCTGTTATATAGGAAACTGAAAAGTGGACAACTGAAAAAAAAAAAACTGTAATCTGATAGTTTTAGAGTGTCCCTTTTGTATCATCGGTATATATACGGAGTATAAAGTAAAAAAAGTAAACATAGAGGATTTAGATCTTTTATTCCGATTGATGATGATGAAAGTGATAATAGCCGGTAGGTCCAAAGAAATGTATTAAATCATCAACAAAAAATCTTCTCAACTCAGCAGTGGGACTTCGTTCACTACAGAAGGCTGTTAAATCCCTTAGTTGAAGCAGGATATGTCGTTATGTCTCTACATCTGATAATTTTTTACTAAATATAGTAACCAATCAAATTACTTAATTTTAAGTCATGTGTCAAATTTCATCCAATCACCTCTGGATTACAGCGATAATACCCTACATGTGGTGTTTTCAGTTTGGTGTTTTTTTTATTAAAAATTAATTAAACGTTAAACTGACAACTGGTTTAAAAATGTCGCGAAGATTTGGTATTGCATCTAAGGATGCAATTAATGATATTATATCATATAATATTCAGTAAAACATGCCAAGGCGGATCGAAAAGTTGTACAAATAGTAAGTGGCTTGTTCCAAATATTTCAAACGAAAGTGCATGCCCTGTTCGGTTATTCCATAAATTATTGTCCAAAAGGGGGAAAAATATTACTTCCAGTCGCCTATTCTTGAGACCAAATCGTTTTTGGAAATCCGAAAGTGACACATGGTTTGACAATATATCGGTAAGCAAGAACACAATTAATATGTGGACCAAATTCTCCGCGCAAGCTATTGGTTTGGACACTAAGTGTAAAAAGATATTCAATCATTCGAACAGAATAACTGCAGTTAGCCATTTGGCAAATAAAGGAATTCCTGAACAGCAATTAATAAAAATAACAGGACATAGCAGCTCTAATTCAATTAAACCGTATTTGAATATTAACCAAGAACGCCATGGTGAAATAATCAACACCATGCGAGGAAGTTCTTCAACAGTGGAAATTAACAATCCGTCAACTTCAGCAAACTCTTCTTCCAATCTAACATTTACCAATTGTACTTTTCACAACTGTAGTTTTAAATAAAAATGAATAATATTTGTTTGATTAAAACTAATACATTTTGTATTGAAAATTATTAAACGTCAGATTGACAATCAAATTTTTGATATCTGCAAAGTAAAAAATTATCTTATCGAATACTCCTCGGGCCTTGATAAATACTCAAAATTTTGTCATAGAGAATCCTGCGGCCTTGGGCTATTATCAAGCAACACGCTTTCGGCATTCTCTATGACAAAATTATCTCGGTATTATCAAGACCCTAGGGGTATTACTACTAAAAAGCCGTCTAATTCTACTCAATGCTTCGTTTTTTATATTGTCTTGATAGAATATGTTAGAGCCTCAATGTACTAAGTGTCAACAACGTCTTTGAGAAAGTTAAGACCTCATTTTCCCGATTGTCGTAAACAACTAAAATTTATTTACATCGAACTTATTACATAAAAACAAAAATAGTAAGAACTCTTTAATTTGGATTCTTAGCCAGTGAGAAGTTGACATAATCACAGAATGCCGGTACCATAAGTCGATGCATCCAGTCCAACTGCAGAACCAGTAATAAGGACATAAAAAGTCGATTTCTTGTCACCGTGTCATCCTTTGATTTTTCCAAGTAGGTATAACTCTAACTTTTTTTATTTTTTGAGAATAATAATAATATATTATACTACATCCGCAGTTAAGTGAATATTTATAAATATTCCTTATCTTGTGTCTTAAAGTTTTAACATGCCCAATCGTTGTTGCGTGGTAAATTGTAAAAGAAATCACGCGAAAGGTGTGTTAGTTGTGTGTGTTTCCGATAAAATTAATTAATCACTAGAAGAAGAAATATTTGTTTATTTAGATAAATGTCAAACACACTTCTGTTATAATATTATCAGATTTCTTTAAAGAATGTTTTATTCCCGTTCTGTGTAATAAGAGTATCAAAGAAAAGCAGTTGAGTGTTTTAAGTAGATTTAACGTATATTAGAAAATACGGTATAAGTGCTGAACCTCGTTGTTACTCAACTTAGCAGTATCACATATACAATAAGAAAGATGCTAACCATTTAAGTGGAGTTTCCCAAGAACTTTAAAGTTATATACATACAACAGACATGTTAGAGTTTTGTTATGCATAGTTGTGTAAATGTCTATCCAAGTAGAATACAGTTTCGGTATAAGTTTATGAAAAAAAATATTTTACACAGTGTTGAATATTGTTGTTAACTAGTTAAGTAATTATTAATAATTGTTCAAATTGGCGTTGTAAAGATTCAAAAACTGTTTTGAGGAGTATTTTGAGTGCAGGGCAGCATGGTCTCAGGAAGATACATTTTGTAGGAATTGAATTGAATTAAACGTCTTGCAGGGGCACCAACAAATGCATTCAATCAATGGGGCTAAAATTGGGATCCATATGTCACCTTCGAAGTGTGCCAAAAGGAGGCTGTATAAAATGAAGCCTATTGGCAATGCGTAGACTTTAAGCAAATAATTTGACCGACTTTGTATATATCAAAGGCTTCTGTTATTATGTACAAGTACTTTTTATGGCCTACAATTCGAAAAACAACAAACACGCCTCCGCATATCCATGGTAATCATTACATTGTATTACAAGTTGTAACCTAAACGTTGGCAATAGAGAGAACGTATTTGAACTAGTTGTGATTGTGATTATGATTATACAATAAACAAATTGTTATGCTTAATCGGCCCTAAATATTTTAAACAAGTTACAAATCCTTCTAAACTTTCGAAACTAGTAAGTTTGTTTTTATCTTTGACAGTTTTAAAAACGGACAATGATTATTAATTTGAATTTAAGGTTGTTCGTTTGTAGTGTAATATAGGCATACTTGAAATGTGTTATACAATATCGAACCAGTGTGATGATACGAGTAAGTTTTGACGAACAAAATCAGTGCTATTTAGACGCAATCAATGTACTGAATTAATATAACTCCTCTCTGATATATCAGACACGACCAGTCCTATACACTGTCACCGTATACAGTGACTGCAAAAAGTTTCATCCACTTGAGGTTTTATTTATTATTATTATTAGTATTAAGTCTTCGCCATTCCATATGATGTCTAATTATAGTTAGATAAATCTGAGAAAATAACACGTTGCCAAAAATTATTTGTTTCAATCATATATTTATTTGCAAACTCTTTTTTTTTTCGATTAATCATTAACCCAATACTTTTCCAGTCACTGTAGTTATTTTTATTACTGTCGATATCTTTTGGCAGGCATGATTTATTATACGTCTTATATACAAGGGAGAAATGTATCAAAAAATGCCGTTTATAATGTAAAGAGGCATGGGAACGGATAGCCCCGGTAGAATCATTAAATTTATATATTTTACAGTGACTTTGGATACACTATACCAATGGTTTTAATTTAAAATTTAAATAACGAAAAAAGTTATTAATTATTATGATATATTCCAGCTAGCTTTGTGCCTAATTCTCCTCTAAATTATTCCCAGCTTATCGCGTTTTGAAATATCATTCCATTATTATGGAAGGGTTGCTGTGTATAAATTTATTTAAAATAGAATTATATGTTTTATTATGAACAGCGAAAATGCATTAGATGTGACAAAGAACATAACTGGGCCAAACACCAAATTTTATCTGGCTTTTATCGTCATTATAAGATCGAATTTGGGTTAAAATTATCAGAGCATTTACATTCAATTTTGAAATTACAATCTTGACCTGTACAATGCATTCCAATACAACACCGAAGAGTGGAACTACGAAATACCTTTCACATCATCAAATGTGGGATATGGTAAGCCTTTTGTCGAAAAAGGCTGCATGAGATTTTCAAACCAGGCTAAAACTTATGACTGAAGACTTCGAGTGAGCAGGTGCTTCATCTGGTTCTCTCTCTCTCTCTCTCTCTAGGTGCCATCTCCGCGACGAAGATTGGTGATCATCATGGCAATTCTTATTTTGGATGCAGCTGCTCTAAAAAGCTCTATCGAGGATCATCCAACCCACTCTCTCAAGTTCCTCAACCAGGATATCCTTCTTCTACCCACGCTTCTTGTACCTTGGATGCTTCCCTGCATTATCAATTGAAGTAAGGCATATCTTGGTCCACGAGTCACATGGCCCAGATACTGAAGTTTTCTGCTTTTAATTGTTATTAATAACTCTCTTTCTATGTTTAGTCGTTCAAGTATTTCTCAGTTAGTTATCCGATCGACCCATGACACCTTCAGTACTCTTCTGTACACCCACATTTCAAAAGCTTCTAGTCTTTTGGTTATTTCTGCGTTTAAAGTCCATGCCTCGACGCCGTAAAGCAGAGTGGCAAAAACAGTTTTAGGCTTATACCTCTATTGCACAAAACTCTTTTCATGCTATTGAAATTGGATCTTACTATTTCTATGCGTGCTTTTATTTCTTTCGTGTAGTCGTTATTACAAGTAACTGTTGTTCCAAGATAAGTGTACTTCTCTACCTGTTCGATGTGTTCACCTTTGACGATTATCTGTTCATTGTTAGTCTGGGCCTTCTTTGTTATTTTCATGAACTTTGTTTTGTTTACCTTGAGTGTAAGGCCGTATGCTTCGCTATATCGAACAAGTTTGTCCATGATTCTTTGTAGATCTTCCAGGTTTTCCGTTAAAATTACGGTATCATCAGCGTATCTTAGAACAACTATAGGCACTCCATTTACTTTTATTCCTGCACTGTCATTTTCCATTGCCCTTTTTAGAATCTCTTCAGAATAGGCATTAAACAAAATAGGTGACAGAACACAACCTTGACGTACACCTCTCTTTATTGAGATGGTGCCAGAATTTTGTTGATCTACTTTGACGGTGGCATTTTGGTTGTAATAGAGATTTGAGATGATTTGCAGGTCTTGGTTAAATCAGCTTAATATTTCCCTACTTTTCTATATAGCTTCAGCAGTTAATGGATTGATAAGGATCTGCAATATTATTATTAATATTATATAGACGTCTATAGACGTCATTTATATCATGCTGGAAATTTGGATTAAGTGCCCTACAACGAAAAAAAAATGGGATATTTCTTCAACGAGAAAACCTGCATAATATCAAAAACTTAATTTCTAGAAAATCATATTTTTGAAAATTTCTATAATCAAATTTTACCATTGAAAATGCTTACAACTATTGTGTGTAATATTTTGCATTGAGAGTATAGAACTAAATTATTTATTGAATCCAAAATTATAATAATAATCGTAGGTAATAATGATAATAACAAAACTATATTACAATAAAATCCAATTTGCAGAAAATATTTCGAGAATTATGAATGGGCAACAACTGCAACTGTAAAATATGTCAAAACCATCATCACCATCATGTTTTGTGTATGTGTATAATATAATTTGAACTCGATTAATATTACAAGCATAATAGTATATGCCCCCTCATGGAATTATCAGACTATTGTTATCCTTTTGCCATAAAATCGAAATTGGACTAAAATATTTTAACTATCACAATAAATAATTATTATTGTAACAACAACAACAATAACTCTATGGACACTGAACAAAATTAATAGAATTTTTGTCGAAATTTTTGAATTTGACAAAGACTCATTTAAATATTATACAGAGTGTCCCGGAAAATTGTTATTTCGTGCCATAGTAACGTTTGCAACAAAAATATAGAATAAACCTCGGCAACTCCACAAATGCATATTGTATAATCTCAATTTAAAATACCGTACATGTTTCGGGATTCGTGGATACCAGTAGCAAAATAATAGATAAAAAAAGTCTGACTATATCGATTCTGAAAGTACAATGTAGCTGTTAATAATATGTCCTTATTTGTGTTGTTGTTCATTATGGTAACAACAAACGAAAACTGGAGATTCCTGGAAACAATTCAAGCATTTTTTGCCATTGAACCCACGTCCGCTTGATATCGAGATACAGAGTGTCCAAATTTAGTGGTCAAATTAGCTTTCTTGTTCATTCCTGAAAAACTAGCTAACCAATTTTGACAAAATTGGGGACCGATAAGCTAAAATAATCTGCATTATTCTGACTTTCATTAACTGTTCATTGGCGTAGATATAGGGGGCATTTGGGTAAATTTTACACATAAATTAATTAAAGACAGCTTTGACAAGCTTAAATTATTACTTTTTTAAAAAGAGCAACTTATAAGCTACAAAAAAGTTACTTACGTTGATGTTGTGGTTTCTACCATTTTTATGGAAACCGATAAATTGATGGTAGCTTTAAATCAAAATAAGGTTTACCAGAAAACAAAATGAAAAATCACAGTTGCCGTGGAAAACGATTTAATAATAACAAATTACTTCACAACAAATTTTAAGGCCTATCAGTACAATTAAAAATTTGACAATAAAAAAACTAAACTCGAAATTAAAATAAGAAAATTCATAACATTCCCAATTTTCGCGGTATAAAAAAATATTCGTAAACGATATTGGCTCTGGTTTCAATAGCAATTATTTGTTGTTTGCGGATGATTTAAAATTGTATCGTACTGTTGTTTGTGAGAACGATTGCGCACAGCTTCAAACAGATCTGTGTCGGCTCTCAGAATGCTGTGATCTAAATAGACTTCCTCTGAATCTGAACAAATGTAAGTCGGTGACATTTACAAGACGTCAAGATCCGTTTTTGCAAAACTACACCATCGATAATTTAAATTTGGAACGCTGCGCTTTAATCAAAGATCTTAGTGTATACTTGGATGGTGATTTATCTTTCAACTACCACATTGAGCAAGTTTCTGCTAATGCTTTGCGAATGTTAGGACAGACCAGAGAATTCAACAACATGGACTGCCTGAAAAGTCTCTATTTCGCCTTTGTTGTGTCTATTTTGGAATTCGCTACAATCATTTGGTCGCCCATCTACCGTGTTCATATACAGAGATTGGAGAGTATCCAACGTAAGTTTTTAAAATATTTGTCATTTAAAATTTATGGATATTTTCCTCCTCGTGGGTGTGATCACGGCCTGTTACTGGCAAGGTTTGGATTTCGGCCACGGACAATATGTTGGATTGTCCTCGGTTGCTTCAGCAGCTATGGTTTCGTGTCCCTAGAGTTCGCTCTAGATGCGCTAGTTTATTTTGGGTGCCACAGATTCGTTCTAATTATGAATCTAAAGCACCGCTATTTCGGGCTTGTAAATACAGCAACCGATTAGTTATGAATGAAAACGTTGATTTTTTTAATGTATCGCTTGATTCTTTTAAGAAAAGTTTAGAGACATGTTTGCGGGCTACTGATTTGGATTTGTTTTGATGAATTATGTTCATGTGTTAATTATTTATTGTTATTATTAATTGTTCTTGTAATCCTCCCAATTTTCTTTCGTTTTGATGCGTGTATTTCCTTTTTTGTATTTTTCTATTTTTCAGTTAGTTTTAAGTTAGTTCTAAGTTGGGTATTTTTGTATGCTAATGCTTAGGCAATTGTTTTTGTTAGTGTAAGATTTTGTCTTGTTATTGGGTA
Source organism: Apoderus coryli (assembly GCA_911728435.2). Classification (NCBI taxonomy): domain Eukaryota; kingdom Metazoa; phylum Arthropoda; class Insecta; order Coleoptera; family Attelabidae; genus Apoderus; species Apoderus coryli. Next base: position 16,535,716 of record OU452206.1, read on the forward strand.
GCAATACCTGTTAGACAATAAAGAGATTATTATAATCGGGAATTTAAGTCTCCTCCGAGTACCTATAAATATATTTTGAACTGGTATAAATTAAATAATGAACGTGAACGAAAAAAAAAAACTGCATTCTAACAGAGATCACAACAAACTATTTTTGTTGCAGGAAATATCTGCAGGAGATTTATTAATTTAACGAATAACACAGAATGAAAAAGTTGAGCATATTAATGGCGATGCAGCAGAGCGGAGTTCGTAATGATGTAACCAAAAACTCTTTTTGCTTGTAATTGTTATACCTTTAAAGGTCTATACCCGGATTACAGCCCCAATTTTAATTAATTTTAACAATGAATACGAAATGTTATTGCCTTTTTTGTCGGTATAATAGAGGCAGCATCTTTTTGATTAGTCAAAAATATCGTTGATAGTGTTATATTTAGGTAATTGATGAAGATTTACTTAAATTTAAACCTTCTAATGTAGAAAAACAAACATTTTTAACGAATTTATTACAATATGGCGCGGTATATTGTGGCGAGACTACGTGACTTTCAAAAAGTTTCATTGATTGGACTGTGACTACTTTTTAAATTGGGTTTCATATTATACAGGGTGTCCCAAATAACCTAAAAGTATCAAAGTTGTGATTTTTTTAAATGGAATCCCTTGTATGTTATTCCACTTTTAGATCCTCTGATCAAATTAAGTGTCTGTTTCATTAAGGTTTATAATTTTGTTGGGCTTCCGCAAGAAACTGCGATTTACAGCTGCTTCAAATTAGAGACATTGGTGAAGATGATGTTTTCAGAGCACTTAAATCGATTAAAGCTAGACGTACTTCGGGTCCGGATGGTGCGCCTGCCTTTGTCGTCAAGGACTGTGCCTCAGTCTTCGCTAAACCGATTTCAACTATATTTAATCTGTCATTGAAATATAATGAGTTTCCGAATTTCTGGAAACTGTCTAGGATGAGCCCCATCTTCAAAAAAGGTGATAGGCAGGATATTAGAAACTACCGGCCTATTGCCATACAATCGAATTTTGCCAAGTGTTTTGAGATCGTGTTGCATGAAGTTTTGCTTAATCATGTCAAGCGGCTCATCACGCCTATTCAGCACGGAATTCTGCTGCAAAAGCTTTCGGAATTTGGTTTATCTGTGGATCTTTTAAAATTTCTGTCTACTTATCTCCATGAACGTAAATTGTATGTGGAGTACCGTGGTTTCAAGTCCGGTATTATCCGTGCAACATTGTTAATGGCGTGAAATGTCGCTCCCTACTCTTTGCTGATGATTTTAAGGTTTATTCACTGATTACCTCAACTTCTGACTGTCTTCAATTGCAGAATGATCTGAATGTCCTGCATGCTTGACTGGTGCATTCAAAACAGGCTTGCCCTTAATCTGGATAAGTGTTGTTCTGTAACTTTTACTCGTAAGGTAAATCCAATAAAATTTGTGTATAACATTGACTCTGTTCCGCTTAAAATATGCGATGAGGCTAAGGATCTGGGGCTGCTCTTTGACGCTAAACTTAGTTTTGTGGGGCATGTGATTGATGTGGTTTCGTCTTCGTAAGAGTCTGGGTTTTGTTATGAGAAATACAAAGCATTTTGTGTCACCTAAAACTCTTATTTTACTGTATAATTCCTTCGTTAGATCGAAATTGGAATATGCGTCTGTTGTGTGGAGTCCTGGTTATGCGTTGCACTCGAATAGCTTAGAGAGGATTCAGCGAAGTTTTGTGAAATATTTGCGGTTTAAGTGTGACGGAGTGTATCCAACCATGGGATTTCCCCATGAGGAACTTCTGGGTCGTTTTAATTTTGTACCTCTTGATAAGCGTAGAGAATATGCCTCACTCCTGTTCCTATTCAAGATCGTGAATGGCATCATTGACTCTCCGCACCTACTTTCGATGATATCTTTTCATGCTCCACATACGAGAAGGCGTAATTATGGTTCTAGCTTTTACATGCCTACCGCACGTACCAACTTGTTGCTCTTTTCGCCATTGTTTGAGATGTATTCTGTTTGTGACTCGGTGAGTAACGATATTGATGTGTTTTTTAATACCATATCTTATATTAAAAAAGTGTTTTTTAGATAAATATTTGTTGTTAAACCATTCTTATTTTGACTATTTTTTGCGATTGTAATATTTGTATTATTTATAATTTTGAAACGTGTATTTATGTTAATTTTATCGTTTTGTAATGTACCTGCCCTGTAATTGGATGTGTTTCTGTCTGGGTAGATGTAATCTAAATAAATAAATAAATAATACCTGAATCTTAAGGTTTTTTAAATAAATTGAATTTTGTCAAAATCTAGCCTAATTTTCATCTTTCAAATACTTAGGAAGTATTTAAGTCATGCTGACGAAATCAACTCTAAAGTGTAATAATAGATCATATTTGGTATTCCAATTATAATAAACTTGCAATCTTATACAGAGCAAAAAATTAAAACCACTCAATAAGTTGCTATAAGCTCATTAATTTAAATGAAATGGAACATATTTCTGAACTTACCTAGCAATGTACTTCTTAATTACCTACCGAATGGTGTGTTTTAGAAACCAAGGCACGTGCAGTCAAAATATTTCAAAAGGAAGATATACGTAGACGTGTACTTAAGAATTAGATGGAAACGAAATTATGAATTCATAAAGGGATATATTTCTGTAAAAGAGAATGTAAACAGGTGTGTAATAACACAGAGTAAAGTGTAAACATGTTGATACATTTCATAAAATAAAGAATTTTTAATTACTTAATAGAGGCTCTAATTTTATACTATCTAGCTTAAATTCACTTTATCGTACGTCCTTTTAACAAATCTCAATTCATCATTCAAGTAAGTTCAAATTATCTGTAAACCAAATCGTTAGGATATTTTGGAAGGAATATAGACTTCGCATCAAAATTAACTTGGCACAATTGCAAAAGTAATTTTGTCGCAAACTGCTGAATCGATTTCGACAATTTTTTAAAGTATAGCTGAAACCTTTAGAATATGCAACAATGTCTATCTAAATCAAAATATAAGTCCATCTATGTTGATCTACGTAAGTGTATTAACTATAAGGACACGTCTCTTAGAAACGAATTTAAGGTTCAAAATTCCAGCAAGATGTCCAAGGTTAAAACCTTCAATTTGTCAGGGAACATGTAAAATGGACGGCTGAAGATTGGGACCGAGTTTTGCGTACAGATGCGGCCAGGTTTTGTCTCTACAGCAATGACCGATGAGTAAGGTTTATTACTCGCAGTGTAATATTCGCCAAACCGATCATTCAATGGAGGTTCTGTGTAGTTTTGGGGCGGAATCTCTTTAACTGCTCGTACAGACATCGTGTGTTTGCGTGGAGGACCTTTAAGTATTGCAAGGGACATCATGGAAATTTTGTCAGAGCATGTGGTCTCTTTCGACGTCAGACCACACACTGCGAGAATAGTGCGAGGTTATTTAAATCAGATTCTGGACTAGCCTTCACGCAGTCCCGATCTCAATCCTATAAAACCTTTATGGGATTTACAGATCATCAACCGCTACCTGCGTCTTTGGATGATGTAGAAAACTGTGTTCAAGAAATATGGGTTAATATTGAACAAGAACAAATTAGACGTCTGGTTCAAAGTATTGAACGATATTGAATGTTTTTTTTTATTTTTTCAATAATTTTCCTTTTGTTTAGTTTGAAACTTTTACTTGAATAATATTATCAAATAAATGCTTATAACTTTAAATTCCGTATTTCATAAAATAACAGAGCTACAAATGTGAATAAAAAAACAAAATGCTCAGAAAAGATCGGGCTATGTTTTGATTTAGATAGACATCTATTGGTCTAGAAGTCCCGCAGGATGCGGCCAAAAATTAGGCATCAAACTGGTTTAAAACACCCTGTATATACCTCAAACTTCGATCTCAATAAAAAGTTGTTTTATAGAGTGATTCCCAAAGATTTCAGCCACAATTTAACTTAAAAAATGTCCAAATCGATGAAGCGAGAAAAATAACTTTGAAATTGTGCCAAATTTTGATCAAAAGTGTAATAGTATCGTCTTCATCTTGAACTCTCGTGCCTTCTCTCATACGCAGAAGACCGGATAACAAAAGACGAAGTTCAACATAAGAAAAATGCAGTAAAAGAACGCGATATTCGTAAATTTGAACAACTTGCTAAAAAAACCAAAACCTGATAGCAAACCTTCTTTAACTAAGGCGCAGATAAAGCTGTTCTCTCTCATTATTTTTCTCAATCGTGAAATAATCTATAAGGCAATCAGCTGGTTCACCACCTCGCCAAGCTAACTCAACAGCTACAATATGGTAAAAAAAATTTTGTAAACCTTCTGGTGTACATTCATCCCATAATCCAATGATTCTAGCCAAATCACTTGAACTCAAATTTGATGAACTGCATTTTCGTTTGTTTGGATCCTGCTGTAATCTTTTACGTTTTGCATTTCTTGCATCTCGCGCATTTTTGAATATCACACTGGTAAACGGGTCGAATACAATTTTGAAGTCATTGAAGTATTTTTCCTGGAGTAGCCTACTCGTAGTATTCCAAATTGTTTTTACAGTTGCTTCTTTACATTCAGTTCCGTCAGCTTTTTTCATATTTACCGCATAATCTTTCAATATATTAGCCAAATTATGCAAACTCGTCTCAGCATTCAGTTCGATTCTCTGGTCGCACAAAACTCGAGAAATATTTTCCATACATATTTTTTTGATTTGATTGTATTTTTTGGTATATTGTTAGATATAATATCATTAATTGCATCGTTAGATGCAATACCAAATCTTTGCGACAATTAATTTTTGATACAAAAAACACCAAACTGAAAACACCACATGTAGGGTATTATCGCTGTAATCCAGAGGTGATTGGATGAAATTTGACACATGACTTAAAATTAAGTAATTTGATTGGTTACTATATTTAGTAAAAAATTATCTAAGGCATATTCCAAAAGAAGATATTATTGGCAAGATAGAAAGTGTCTTCAGTTCCTCACCAACAACGTTTACAGCCAACGAAACAGCTACAGTTCTTGGGAAAGCCAAAATACCATACAGTAATTGCGCAATATCTAAAGATCAAGTGGTTAAGAATATGATTACTGAAGACGGATAAACGATTGTACCTCTTTTGAAGTATCTGCTTCAACCCGTTTAAAGGAACATGAAAGATCGCTCGACTTAAGAATATTACCAAATCAGAACACGCAAACAAAATCGACGTATCCAGGATTCCACTGGACCATCCGGTATAAAATACTACATTTGAAACACTTTCCAGAGTTTCTTTTCTTCTAAGAATGTGGTTATCAAGATAGTAGTTAATTTTTATTTTGTTGTTTGTACAGAGAGTATATTGTTCTCACTTGGCAACGAAATATTTTCCCTTCAGAGGCCGGAAACAGCGGTAAAATGATTGCAGGAAGCTGCAGCTGAAATATCTGACAGGAAGTGGTTGAAGAGAAAATGAGAGCTCATCGAAGTGACATAATGACTTATATTCTCTTAATATAAATAGCTATACTTTAGATCCAATGGGTCGAGAGCAACCATGTTTTTTCCTTTTTTTTTTTTGTTTGTTTATTTTGCTGCTATACGAGGGCCACTAATTTTATTACTTCGATAGCGCTCTACAGAACGCTTTGGCTAATTCATGTATTTTAATAAAATGGGGCCTATACCCTTGAAGTATCAAAGGTTCAAATTTAAATTCGAAAATTTGCCATAAATCAAAATCGCCTTTAAATATTTTTTTTCAAATTTAGTGGCCGATGTGTTCTTTCAAAAAGTCATATTTTTACATAAACAATCTTTTTGAAAAATTAACCAGTTTAGGGGTTAGTGGCACTTTTTATCCCCCTATTTTTTACGCCACTGGAATAAATATATTTTTTTATTATTTTTTTAATTCCCTGTTCATTTTTGCTTAGAAAAGTAATAACTTTTTATGGGTCTACGTTGAACGGTTTTGCACAGTGGTCGCCAACCTTCGGTAATTGTAGAATGTACAGTGTTTTTGGGGCCTTGGTGTGGTATAGGACGCTATCATACAGGACCTAATCAAGACCTAAGAAACTATCCTTAATGACCGTTCCGAAGAATGTCGTTTGGCATGCAAATAGCCCTTCCTAATATCATTGTCCTGCGTAAATTTCACGACCCCATTATTAGGAAAACAGATTTCTATTTTTTGGGGCCTTTGTTTGGTATAGGACGCTATCATACAGGACCTAATCAAGACCTAAGAAACTATCCTTAATGAGGCATCCTCCGCATGTCGTTTGGCATGTAGATAGCCCTTCATAATATGATTGTCCTGCGTAAATATCACGACCCCATTATTAGGGAACCAGATTTCAATTTTTTGGGGCCTTTGTTGGGTTGGGTTGTTTTAATGCATGAAATAGCGAGAGCTTTCGGTGGTAGAGGGTTGTCGGTCGAATATAAAAACACCCTGTAAGTGTTGCCAAGGCCCAAAACATAAATAGTTGCCTTGGTAAAAAAAGATTTTTAATTTCTTTTCTAAAACTAATTCTAGTTCAATTTCGCCTTTTTGGTTTGAATCTTTACGACATACAAATAATAATCATAAAATATTTTAACCCAAATTGGTTTTGGTCGATGTTTATTCCATCCATTGATTTTGACAAACAAACCACAAACGAAATAATATTATTACAACAGAGACAGACAGAGCGCTGCAGAGAAAAATTAGATAAATATAAATGCGGGATAGAAATAAGTTTGGAAATTTATTAGTTAACCTATGCTTTATGGGCATATCGTGACAGTAAATTGGGTTATTTATTTCTTGGATATATTCTACGGGGAATATCTACAGATACCCAATAGAGTAGGTATGTTTATTCATTTTGGAAACTCGCTGACACAATTTTTGTGTGATTTATAGGGATTTAACATGTTTCTTACAAGAGTTAATATTAACAAAATAGTTTTTCTGCAAATTTCAAATCTATTACCGATTTTAGTTAAAAACAAACCAAAGAATAAAAATCAAATTTGTTGGAATCCGAACATACAGGGTGAGTCTAGCAAGACTAAAAGAAAAACGTATTTTAAGCGAAAATGGGGCAATTTGAGTACTAATAACTGTCAAAAACGTACAATGTAATTTTTAATACACTTTTATTATTATTGGCTAATTAACAGTACTTACATTTTATAAATTCCTAATAATAATTGTGTTTTGTTATCTGTGTATAATCTACCATCTTCTTATGTATACCTTTTACATTCTTGAGCTTGTTTTGTTCTCTCTTCTGACCCTCAGTCGATTTATAAGTTTTGTGATTTTTATTGAAATAATCTTACCGCAACTTGGGTGTCCGTACACAAGATTATACAAATACCATAGAATAATAACTATAAATAAGAAGGGTCAGTAGACGCTAAAAACGGCATCGACTCGTCGCAATCCTAGCCACATTCTGGCCCGCTACTATATATACTATAAGATACTATTTATAACTATAAGCGGGGGCGAATTGCTTTTAAGACAGAGTTAACAAAGGTGCCGACACGAGGTGAAGTAACTGTATATTAAACTGTGCAAATACTGACGGAATTTGCGTAATTAATCATTTTTTTGTACGCCAAGTTGTCTGACCATATGTTGTTCGTTACTGGCAAGGAAGGTGTTAGTCCTGACCTGCATATGGCTTGTTTTACTATTATTCTACTCTATTCTATGTTGCTTTATTATCAGACACCTACAATGTTCAGTTCTGTTTAGATAATGAGGAGATATCTGTATAGAAATGTACTTCCTTTCAATGCAAAATTCCATACCATTAGAGAAAATCAAGTTACACTCATTTAATAGGGGCAAATTTTGGTTAATAATTGTGAGCACACTGTATCACATAAAAGAAGATTGTTTTCATCAATAAGTTAATATGAAAACTAGTTACCACCTACCTAAACAGTTTTTCGTCAAATTCACAAGATACCAAAATATAAATTTTTTGCCAAGGCAAATTTTCACAAATTGTCGATTTTTGTGGAATCCGTAAGAGATAAGTATAGGACAACCTTACCAAACCATTTATTTTTGAGGGACCATCAAAATAACCCCTATAAATATATAGGGTGTTCATTAAAAAAAACATAACTTTGATATACAGGGTGAGTTATTAGTGCGTAATAGCTTTAGGTATAAGAAAGGCTATATAAGAATAAAAGCTTATCAATTTTCCTTTCAGTTTTTCATATTATATATAGGGTGTCTCATTTGGAAAATTCGAGTAAAACGTAAATTTGAGTTTGGACTCACCCTGTATACAGCTTTTGCACTATATACTAACAATTATCTTTTTCTAAAAGTTGATAACTATCAAAAAGCTATGCCCGTAAGAAGCAGAGTTTAAATTATTTCAGTTCCAGTACAGAAGCCGTAGAATTCGCCATGTTTGCATATAATACTAGTGGCAACTTTTGAACCACTCGGTATTATTTCCTAAAATTTTAGTATGTTTAATGTCAAGTCTAAACCAATGAAATTGTGGAATAATAAATAGGGCTTTCCGTTTAAAAAAACCTAAGTTTGGTTCACCCAGATGAGATGAGCCACCCTGTACAAATAACAATAATTTTAAAATACGTACTTTATGACTGCCTACACACTGGCTGCTTAGTTTTGCGTGAAATTTTTGGTCTTTGAGGTAATATCGAACTTCGACGCACTAATAACTCACCCTGTACTATTTGTCTTTTTGGGCCACCCTGTACACTTGCAATGTTTTTTAAAATGTGGCCGTATTAGTTCCACATACGACCACACCGAAGAAAAATCACCCTGTATGGAAATGATAAGGAAGACCAGCTCTTCTTTTGTTTTGCAAACTCTGCAAATTAAGCATTTTGGACCTACAGTGGGCTCGATTTTTGAAAATTTTAAATTAGTAAAAACTGCAACCCAATATTAATAGTTGTTTGGCACATACAGGGTGATTCTCAATTCTTGGCATTTTCGAATCATATTCTACGTAAAAGTTAATTTGACACCCCTTAACATATGTTTTGTAAACTTTATATATAGATACCTTTACCAATAATGTATTCACGTATCCAAAGATTCTAACCTTATAGCATATACATTACAAATTCCCAATGGAATGTTAACTTTGCCAAAGCCAAAGAAGAGGAAATCTATTCGTGTGAGGAGAGACAAACTCAATTACAGTAAACCACTGACACCGGGCCAGTAGGTATATATAAAAAGGGAGTCCTTGTCTCCACTCTTCTTTGAACTGCCCTCACTGTTGCAATTCCCCAGAGACACCTAGGATGTGTGGTCTAGTGCCACAACATACGTACATGTCTTGTTATACGATTCCTGTGTGTACCTATTTCTTTTTAAAGTGTTACAAACTAAAGATGTATCGTATGGTAAATAAATCCGATTTGATCGTTTAAACTGGATGGCGAATAGTCTTAGCATTGGCGTAACGAAGCAGCAGAAAGATGTTCTAATCATTTTTAACGAATACTTCTGCTCCTGTGAAGCAACGCACACAATCACAATGCAAAGGAAATTAATAAGAAACTTCAGTGAATGGGCTGAGGCAGGAGGCTGGAAATGCGATACGCAGAATCAGTGGGAACCTATTAATCGAAAACCCATGAAACTGGATGTTTTGTACAGTTTAAAACTTATCAACAGCTCAAAAATGGTGTGGGGCCTCGGCAACCTTAAAGGATTGTTACTGCATTTACCCCAACTATTTGAAAGAGCAAAGGTTGTGCCAAATTTAAAGTCAATGATAAGTTCATTTAAATAACTGCCATCCCATATCCGTCCTGTCTTTTTAAAATTATTTGAACGTAGTTTCTATGAACAAAAAATAAATGGAAGATTAGCTTCCATCTAAAAATACAGGATTGAAGTCAATAGAACATACAACTATATCAGGTGTCCCTCAGGGTTCGAACCCCTTCTTCTTCTTACGACGCCGTCTCCCTACGAAGGTTGGCGATCCAAATGGCTATTGTCGCACGAGAAACAGCAGCTCTGAAAATTTCAATAAACGTCTGTCCGAGCCATCTGCGCAAGTCTCTAAACCATGAATTCTGTCTACGACCGACCGACCGTTTTTCTTCGATCTTCCCCTCTATTATCAGGCGGAGAATCTCATATCGCTCGCCCCTCTTGATATGTCCCAGGTACTGCAGCTTTCTCTGCTCTATATTTGTCTTATGTTCCGTCCAGGATACTCCCAGCATTCGCCTGTAGGCGTACATTTCGAACGTATCGATTCTCTTTTCTGTGGTCGCATCCATGGTCCAACTCTCGCATCCGTACAAAAGAACAGGAAAGATGTAACAGCGAAGTATTCTGGTCCGCAGTTCCAGACTGAGGTTTCGGTTTGCCAGAAGTGTCCTCATGCTGTTCAGAGTTTTCCGCGCTTGTTCAATTCTTGATCTTGGATTGCATTGCTGGTTGACGAGCGTGCCCAGGTATCTTAGAGATGAAACCTGTTCAATAATCTCTCCATGGGTGGCGTTTCTCTGTGTTTTTGAGAATATCAATAGTCCTTTAATATTATTTTTTTATCGATGATCTTGATCAGTTTTTAGTGTTTGATAAATTGTTTTTCGGTGATGGTATGAAGCTATTTGCCAATGAGCATCTCCAGGGCGACCTTCAGGGGCATAGTGATGCCGTTACGGGCCTGTTTTCCAAGGAATTTCCGGGCCCACCCCCTCACCGCCACACCCATTGAAAAACAAAGTACCAATATGTATACGTTTATTAAGAAATCACACAAACTTAACTAAAGCACAATTTTAAATATAAAAACTAAAAAATATACATGCTATTTCTGAAACCGTGCAAGATTGAGAGTTAGTTAAATTAGACAAAAGTTGCAGTTTTTGATGCCTATTTAATATCTCTTTACTATGTAGGCAAATTCTTTTTAGTTTCTGAAATACAGGGTGATTTGTGAAAAACGCCGAATTTTATTTTCTTAAATATTTTGAAAACTATTGATTTTCAGGAAAATGTAGCAAGCCATCAAAATTTCACTGAAGCTACTACAGGAACTGAAATTTTCAATTAATATATATTCCATTAGGTCTTTAATCGATTTTATCTTACATAAATCATCCTGAAACAAGTTGAGACGATATCATTTCGGAAATGTCATCGGAATATTTGACGTACAATTCCTGACCCATCCGATACAATTCAGCTAACACATCTGCAGATAATCCACGAAAAGTTTTGCAAATTTCCCTTATCCCGGACGTTCTATTTTTTAACTGAGATATTATAATAACGTTGTATACAAAACTTTTATTTTGAACCAGTATTCAGAACAAAACAAACAACCTAACGTGAGTACAGACTCATATTGGGGAATCCCTAAAAAGCGGAACAGCGCCAGCACCGCGGCGCGGCCCAGAGCGGAATCTAGAGGTAGAGGCTAAGCTAGAGATCAACTAGAGAGCCAAGTAGAGGGCAGCACAGTGCAGGGGCGCCAGGGAATTTTGAATAGGCAGTACCGTACTAACTAAAGAAAATTGAAAATCAAGTCAAATAAATGTAAAAAGATCAGAAAATCTATAGCCATTTACTATAGAAGAGATGCAGAATCCAGTACCGGGCTTCTTGAGGATACCGGGCTCGTGTTCCACATGCGGAACACTGGGCACTACGCCCCTGGCGACCTTGATCGCTGTGACACTTCGCGTGACCTTGTGATAGTAGCAAATGAATCTCATAGTTATGGTTTTCTTATCACAAATTGTAAAGGTATAATTATTACTATTAGTTGTGATCAGATTCCTGACATAAGGATATATAAATTGTAGACATCTTCCAGTTGAGTTGCCGCATGAAAGACGCTGGTATAAGTGAACCTTATAATATTTTAATAAATAGCCAAATATACTCGCATTTAAAAAAAATTCGGGAGGTACTAATAATTAAAGAATCCTCGTAACTCGAGACTGAAAATTTTCATTACGACGCGACGTGTAATTAAATTATATTTAATTCCATGAACTAAAAGTAATAATTACCACAAAAGCTATTTACTTACTCTACATTTACTTTACATTTCACCTATACCATGACATTTTTGAACCATTTATTATTAGTGCCCTCAATTACTTTTTATTATTAAAGCAATTGTATTGGGTAAGAGATTTCAGCGGAAATTAAAGATTTTATAACCTACAATACATATTTGACACATTAGGTTATTTATGGTTTGGCTTTTATTTAAACAGAAGGCGACGTCGACGCACGGTCGGCGGCCGGCGGTCAAAACTATACTCGATTTATGAATAGCGTTAGTCATTACCTGTTTAGCAACGGTGTGTATGGAAAAGAATGCGCCAAATTTATGCTTGCTAACGTTTAACTGCGTTCACGCCAAGTGGCTCTGAAGAAGAAGAAGATTACAAAACTCCAACATTTTTCAAACTATTTGAACGAATCCTAAGCAAAGTTCTAACAAATGACTACATACTAATCGAACATGAATTCTCTTAAATCACCAACCTATAAGAGAGCGTCATACTATGAAAACTTTCATTCATTTCATTTCATTGTCGGAATCGCGATGTATTCTGTGGATGACGTTGATCACGCTCTGTTTTCGAAACTTTTGTTTGCTAGTATCTATTCGCAATTTTTTCAGTTATTGTTAATCTCTGTTGTGTTACTTGTAATGTAATTACGTGATATTTTCATTTACTTGTTGCTACTTGTATTATATTTGTTACTTATTACGTTAGGTCGTTAAGCACCTTGTAAGTTTATTTTGTATATTGACGTTGCCGATGCGACTGTATTATTATTATTATTATAACTTTCGAATCCCTCAGTATTAAAGAAGTTTTGTTAAACCCCATTTAGAAACAGAGCCATCGAAATGTCACCTTTTATCTATGCCAGTAAACTGAACTCATTAATCTGTGAGTATATCATGACATATTATATGTTGTCTCGAATATAACCGCTCACATCAAGTTTATTATCACGATTAGAAATAAATTAAAGCTGTGGAATCATTTGTCAGCCGACGGCAAGCTATTCCAGAATTTATAACAGCAGCAATGGTACGCCAATTAAATGATACATCACAAATTGTGGACAAGCATGAGCGCTATGCGCTGGGACACTATGAGGTCATACATATACAAAAATGTATGAGAGTGACATATACATATTGTTGCCTACCCCCATCAGCATACAGCGTATGTGCTTTTTTGTGGTAAATTTTTTCATTTCCAGATTTTATTTTTGAATTGATAGATGTGGTTAATCGAGCATGGATGCTCACTTTGCTCCATAGGTAACTGATTAGTCGATATGAAAAAATTGCCTGTTATACAAGGCAGTTGATACTTGATTCGTGATGAATAATTAGGATTATTAAAACCGCATCTGCTCCATATTTGTCACAAAAGTTAGTTTTGTGATTTTTATGAAATATTCCATTTTTGCGAGGAGTATACATATAATATGTAATATTGAATTAAAATTGCGTCAACTACACAAAATCTAATTTATAATCACTGTAAGTGCTAAATTAATCAATAAAACACGTCACCATCCACGTTTCGATATATAAGCATGTCATCATTAGTGGTATAATATAAAGAACAAGAACTCTCGACTAAACTAAGTAAAAAGGTTCTTGCTTTGTTTACTCAGTTTAGTAATGCCTTAATAATAACGATTTTTTGGGAATTATGTGAGAATCCACATTTTATTTTATTAAAAAGGACAAAACAAAACAAAATAACTAATAAAACTAACTAACTAAGAGACAGTCAATAAAATTAGTTTATCAATTGTACAAATATTTAAAATCATGGGCGACTTGCCCTTTCTATTCGAAATTTTTAACATAGAAAATAATTTTTCTTTGCCTAATTAATACAACCACATACATTTTATTGTTTTAGCTTTCAAATTACGGTCTAATTTGATTGACTGTCTCTTAGTGCACTGAGTTTTACCAGTTATATTGTTGTTTTGTCTTTTTTTAATATAGACAAGTTAAAAAAAAACACTAACTAAAATTTCACCCCTATACTAGCAATTGGGTGTTCCTGGTACCAAGTAAAAAATTGAATCTTTGCTCCGATATGGTTAAGACACCGTTTTTTGGTAAAGTTTGTGACTGATGATAAAAGCTACTGCTTTCGAAACATCTTGCACCTAGAGTGATTTTTGGATGAATACATTTGTAGAGATGACGTTTTGTTTGCTTTGTTTTAACACATTGCGCTCGACTGAGAGATTGGTCTACTTCTTAAAGTTAATTAAAATTTGATGCTGCTGCTGTTTGGTACTTGTTATCAACATGTTGTTTTATTGAAATACCTTGTTTTAAGAAATTTGGTATTAAAAACTCGTGCGATACTACTTAGTAAATTTTCCTGCATAATTTCCAAATGAACTTAGTTTAATCTAGCAGCGTAAAAAGCTCTTACATAACACCAATCATATCTATCTACCAACCATGTTCAAAAACTGTCTATTTTCTACTGCTTATTACTCTCAATTAGTTTTATAAACGACTCTAAAATTGTACGCAATTAAATTTCATGGTGGTGTGCGCGCGGTAGCTTTTTGTTGATTAAAATTTTAAAGCTTTTCAGACTTATAGGTATATTTTATATGGCTCCTGCTGTTATAACTTCCCACTACACTGCATGTTTTGGCTGTTCCGTTATTGCATATACTGCCGAGTTATTAGTAATACTAACTATTATTAGGCGTAAAGCCGCACTAAGTGTTGGCAATAAAAGCAACGCGTAGGTATGTCAACAAAATACTAACAAGCAACTATTAAGCTATGGGACGACACTCATAATCTGACCCTTAATTAATAATTAGTCTGCGTCAAAATTATGTATGCACTATGCAATTTAATGACATGACAACTGCAACTAATGAAACTGTCAACAAAAAAATGTTGTTGGGTTAAAACAAGGCTTTATTTAAAAAGTTCATGTAAGCCTTAGATTCTAGTAGAGACGTATAGGTCCTATATAATGGGAAGTTCACCACAAGGTGCTCTACCACTTAACCCTGACATAACTTAACACAATTTCAAGCATTACACCAAATTCATAAATTTTATGCACTAAATGTGCTCCTTGAAATAAACCAAGTAAATTTAAATTGAAGAAATATAAAAAAAAAGACAAAATAAATAGCATACAATGCACTATGAGCACCATAACAAGTCAAAGTTCGTTATTCTGCTGTTCATATAAATACTGACAAACACAGCATCGAGACTCAGCCAATTTCATCAACTTCAGATTTGCCGGTAAGGAATTGTATGGTTTCGTAACATCGTATGAGAATCCCTTCTGAAATAGAACTGACCTATGGATTAGAGGAGTTATGAGACCACGAGATCGAACGTTAACATGATGCACATCTGTACGAAACTCTATTTTATTAAACAAGTAAGGTGGTGTTTTATACAAGATTATTTTATGATAGAGACAGAGAGCGTAATATTTGAACATGTTTCTCATATTAAGCCACTTGAAATCCACAAGTTTATGAGATATATGTTCTTATTTTTTAATTCAAAAACAAATCTCATACAAGAATTTTGCACACGCTGCAGCCGACCCATTGTGTCAGCATCAAGACAGGGACCAATTAGTGGTGCACCATAGGTAAATTGAGACCAAAACAAGGTCTCAGAAAGCATTTTTTTTTGTGGTTATATTAAGGGACGAACTGTGAGGGTATACACGTCTTAATGCCAGATAGGCTTTTCGAATGTTCGCAGTGCACTGCTCACGAAACCTCAAAGTTGTCTCCATAATTACTCCTAGATTCTTTGCACTGCTAGCAAACGGAATAGAATCATCTCCCTTCTCAATTCTCAAAGCCTCACTAAAAAAGTCATAGCCAATCTTCTTTGCAAATAGATTTTTTTTTAATGACTCTGATCTCCCCCTAGTGGCCCCAAACTCTTCATGAAGTTAATGATCTCTCTAATAACCAATTCAAATTGTCCATGTGGCGTCCAATGTGTGGCACGTAGCGCCGTCCTATGTCGTCCGCGTCCATATCGTTCAATTTGACCAATAACGTGAAAACACAACCGTTATGCTGTGTAGGCTGCAATATCGTCTCGAGGATTGATTGATCAGTGCTTTTATACGAGACGAGAGCGGTCGTGCAGTTACAGGAAATTCAGAACGTTATTTGATATTAAATAACACGGAGCGTCGGCACATAAAGGTGAAATAAATTGGCTTCACGCTGCCAATATTTGAGCCCTATTGATTTCTTTTTATGTGAATATGTAAAATGGCAGCCATCGCAGAGTCTCGATGCCGAGCTGAGAAACTTACTTTTTAGATACCCGCAGTATTATAAACCGATAAACTATTATCCCCGTAATCAAAAAAGAGATGAAACCAAGCTGCTGCATAACTTCTTCAACCAAACGTCTTCGGCAATGTAAGACCTAGATTTTTGTGCCATATATAACCCTTCGCAGAGCTGAATTTTTAACCCCTTAAGCAGTTTTTTGGATTCTTTTATTTTTTTTTCTAATACTCCTCTTGCTGAGAAATAATTTGAGCCTAGTGAGAATGCCTGACACCTTCTGGGTTACGAGCTATAACCATTGATATATTAACATACATGGCTGGTAATCTCAGTTTTTTGGATTCTTTCATTTTTTTTGCTAGGCAACTAGAGGGATATATTTATTACGCACGGGTAAATTTCCTGGTAATGACAAAAGTAGCGTCGGCCATGAAAAATCACCATAGCAACGCCGACACTACAAACACACCAAATTGACAGTTTAGGTATTTATAATTAATAATAATTATTATAATTAAGGATTTCGCTAATTTTAAAACACAAAAAGAGTGATAGTGAATATAGTTTAACATCACGAAGTCAATTTAATACTTTTAAATTATTTTATTTAGGCTTACGCCAACAGGGGTAAGGTAATATTTGCAGAAAATGCTCGATACAATTGCATAAGAATGTAAACATTGTCCTTCTCACATACGAACACTGACTGAATGGCTAAAAATCCACTGCCGCCACACGAAAGCTTAAACCCAACAGTGACTGAAAATCACTAAAATTAATTCCACGTTATGTTATGTTTCCAAGCTTTTAGGGTGGAAACAAGAACCAAATCTGATCGTTTTATATTTGGAAACAGTAAATTTAATAGAAACAATCTATAAGTTAGAATGTTTGTACTTCAACAATTCAATCAAAAAATCAATCTATAAATTGGTCCATCTTCTCGACATACAGCAGAAAAATATTGTTCCCATTTCTATCTTCCATAAAATATATAAAACGGGATCGAAGATAATATATGTGAGCACATATCCCGAACGAACAAATCTAATTGTTTCATATTTTCTATCTTAGCTTTTTACATGGAAATCGCAACGAAAAAAATATATTTTAAGAAACCCCAAATTTTATTAGGAAATAAGCCATTTCTTTCAGAAATATTGGGGTTGTATCGCAATTTGAGGTCACATTATTACCAGTGGCGGCTTGTGGTAATGCGTGAAGCATAACAAAAAATAAAGTCTGCTATGCTATGCTTACTGCAATTAAACGCTGGCAACTATGTTTATATAAAGAGCGAGAGACGGCCGTCAGGAGGGTGTATCTCGTTGTATATTGGATATATGCCGCAGTGGCATCGTTGCCCATTTAGATGAAGCTTTGCTTCAGCTGCTTCATAGGACAAGCCGGCACTGATTATTACCAGGATTACATTCTCTATTTTTATAAACGGACACTAGATGGCGCTGTTGAGAGTGAGAGTTTTAAGACATCATATGCATGCAAAGATGCATTAAATCGCTTCAGCCAACTTTTTGTATTATTGGAACACCATCAAAGAAGACAGTGTACAGGGTGGCCAAAACTGGACGATTTTATATTTATTGTTGAGATATATTGTTGTTAAAAGCGTTAGTTATTAATTGTTACAATAAAAAGTCTTGTTGTGTGTTTTTAAAAATATCCTATTTATCACTCCTATCGAATTTTCAGTAGTAACATCCATAGAGTCTTGATAATACCGTGATAATTTTGTCATAGAGAATGCCGAAAACGTGTTGCTTGATAATAGCCCAAGGCCGCAGACCGCGGATGATTTGGTCCACATTATTAATTGTGTTATTGCCTACCGGTATATTGTCAAACCATGTGTCACTTTCGGATTTCCAGAAACGACTTGGTCTCAAGAATAGGCGACTGGAAGTAATATTTTTCCCCCTTTTGGACAATAATTTATGGAATAACCGAACAGGGCATGTACTTTCGTTTGCAATATTTGGAACAAGCCACTTACTATTTGTACAACTTTTCGATCCTCCTTGGCATGTTTTACTGAATATTGGATTGTATTCAATTCTGTTGGTTTCCATCATCCATCATTATTTTTCTCAATCGTGAAATAATCTATAAGGCAATCAGCTGGTTCACCACCTCGCCAAGCTAACTCAGCAGCTACAATATGGTAAAAAAAATTTTGTAAACCTTCTGGTGTACAATAATCCCATAATCCAATGATTCTTGCCAAATCACTTGAACTCAAATTTGATGAACTGCATTTTCGTTTGTTTGGATCCTGCTGTAATCTTTTACGTTTTGCATTTCTTGCATCTCGCGCATTTTTGAATATCACACTGGTAAACGGGTCGAATACAATTTTGAAGTCAGGCTCAATGTCACTCCCACGGGGACAAACAAACTTCACGGGATTGAGTTTTTGGTTTTAAGAAAAGAAATGCCTTGATGCGTTTTCGCTATTATAGGACACGTTACATTAAACTACCTAATAAATCATTGTGTTTTCTTCGACTAACCCTCCTTGTAAGTTGAAAATAATTTTAAAACGAAAACATAAATTAAAGTTTTCTTTTTAGTCGCCAACGAATAACACAAGTGAGAAAATAAGCCGTACAAAGTACGTTATTTCTCTAGCCGTAGACACAACATAATGCCTGTACATAATAACATGGTATTTTATATTTTTATCGGACTTTTATCAAACTATTTCCCGAAAGCTTTTCCCGTTGCAATGTCGAAAGAATTATTAGGTTAGCGTAAGTTTTATGCGGTAGAAAAGAAAGCATAGTACAAGTGTATAGTAAAAAAATGACCGTGTTCGAGATTCTATCAAATCTACAAAATTTTATGCCAACATTTTCTGAAAATTTTAGTGCCGTAAACAAAAATTTTTCTGGTCTACTATATCTATTTATTTGTTGTCATCATTATTCTCATCACAATGGATATAAAATTTTAGAATAAGGACACTAACTGTTGTATATATTCGAGCAACGTATCGACGTCTGAAGAACGATCAGATTAGCGCCGAAACGTTGCGTGAATAGAAAACTGTTCCATTTACAAGTATCTTTATTATACAGTGAGTACCCAAAGTCACGCATAAATTCGATAAAAGTTGAACACTCGCAGTTTGAAACAAGTTGATTGACATAATTTATATATGCGTCAACAATTTCCGATTTCGCTTCCGGACCCTAAAATTTCCGCATCTTTCAGAACCCTGTGTATAACTTAACAAGCCATTTAAATGCTTGACCTTATCCTGATAGAAATATTTTATAAATTTTGTATAAATTATAAAGAAAAAAAATAAATTATACTTACTTGTGACAGACATAAAAACAAATAAAATGTAAATAATATAAATGCAGGTGTGTTGTTGAATTTTCCTCCCACAGATTACCGTTTTCGATTATTTTATAACAATAACAACAATTGAAGTGGTTTTACTTTACCAGGATCTCTTTGAAAAATGTACAAAAGAAATAAATAAAATATAGAAATTTTATTCACATTTTACTTCAAATTTCCACGAATTTTCATAAGAAATCTTGCTATACTCGTACTTATGCTAAAATCAAATGAAAAACGTTCTTTTTAACATATAAACCCGAATATATTTGCATTTCTCATTACTTTTTGGGGATCTTTATATTAAGATAATTCAGTTCTTTGAGACAAATCAATCCATTTATAGGAAAAAAAAACTGCCTGAATTTGTATGTCAATATGCTGGGTTGTGGTGCTCATAAGGGAGTTACAGGTTGTCAAAGTTTTGAAAATTTCCTATTTTTTTTTTATGTATTTTCATGATCCTTTTAAATAACAAATCGAAATTTAGTACAGGGGTAGGGTGAGCAAATTTCACAGCGTGATTTGAATTTTTTGTCATTTTCTTTTTTCCTTCATATGTCCCTTAGTTAGTGATGCTAAATACAGTGGTGTACCCTATCAACTTTTATTTTCCCAAATGGGACACCCTATATATCAAAGTATCACTAGTTTCAAAATTTTATTCTCATTATAACCCTGTACACAGCCTTCTTTAGCGTAGCCATGAACAAGTAAATTTGGCAACGTGGAATCCAAGTCGATTGTGGGTGTTTACATTTGTAAACGTGTTTATTGAGCTTAATTAAAACAGTTTTTGATAAAACTAGTAGTGAAGTGCGTTTATAAATCTATCGTCTACATTTTGTGTAAGTTACAATACCAAATAAAATGTTAGTTTGAAAATAAAGTAATTTGTTTGGACTCTTTAACAAGCCTACTTAGTGAAAATGTATTTTATTTTAGTAAAGTAAACCAAACGAATTCTTAAGGGTCTTCTTAAATAGTTAATTCTAAATTCTCATTTAATTAATACCGGAATCCAAACTCCCAAATTATAATTTAATATTTTGTTACTTAAAATTAAATTAACTTCACCAGCCTGGTTCAATCCAGGCAATAGAAAATGTAATAAGCGTTGTATACTGATGCTATTACTGCGTCCAATAAGTATAATGTGTATTATCCCATTTTAATAATATGCGAAATTAAACTTTAAGGTTACCCCTATTGTTCCCTATCCAATATTGTCTTATTCATCAACGTACTGGTTGCTACTGTTGTCAACCCTTTCAGTTTGCAAATTTAATAACATTGGAAATGCGTGTTTGGTGGTCCACGAGAATTTATTAAAGTTTTTTTTTACTGAAGTAATCTGTTATGAAGAGAAGTTCAATCGATTTTGAGAATTAAATAGGTTTACTCCACTAAAAAAAAAAAAGTATTTTTATATACAGGGTGATCCAAAAAAGGTTGTGCTCATTATAAAGTACAAGTAAATTAAAATTTAAAGCAAAACAATTGATTTTTTAAGCAAAAATAACTCTGGAGGCAAAACTCATTTTAGACTAGGGGGCCTCTATATGCCAAAGCTCCTTAAGTTTGGCACAACCATTTTGCTACAACCTGTATAGGTTCATC
Organism: Apoderus coryli; assembly: GCA_911728435.2. Lineage (NCBI taxonomy): Eukaryota > Metazoa > Arthropoda > Insecta > Coleoptera > Attelabidae > Apoderus > Apoderus coryli. Next base: position 16,557,085 of record OU452206.1, read on the forward strand.
CTCAGCGTCTTACAAATCTGAAAAATGTAAACACGACAACCGAGAAATAGACAGGAGTATTTCTCGATTCAGCTAAAAGTTAGAACAACAGATAACTTTGTTGCAACTTTTTTCAATTGCCAGGCATATCTTCTAAAATAAACTCAAACTTTGGCTGTTTTTGTTGCTTGGCACTCTTATCCCGCGGGTTCTCATTGAAAACCCTGATTTTATGTTATGTATTACAGTCATAATTATTATACAGGGTGAGGCAGAAAGAACCACCCAATTTGGAAACCGTCTAGCTACGGCAGAGGGTGATATATCATTCGACGTGTGTATTCATGCCATTTTCTTTGTAAACCATGGCTTGGTTGGGATAGAACCGTACTTTTGTCGTGTGCATTTCACATTCACTTTGAGGTCGGTCGACATGATCCGCTTGGCAACAGACAGACCATTGGACAATGTGAGTCAAACAGGTTTGGCATTAAAAGGGAAATCTCCTGGTCGACCTCAGACAGCGAGAGGGCCAGCAAATGTAGCCGCTGTGAGAGCAATTCAGCAATCTCCGAGGCGCTTATGTGTTTTTTAAAACTGATTTTCAACGTCAGTGCGGGCCAGCAAAGCACAATTTCTACCGCAGCGATTGAAGTATTATCAGAGAACAACTAAGGGAGAGAATATAAAGTCTGGTGGGCGCGGCTAGTTTGCGCACCTTATTCGCGCAAAGGGATTCGATGACGTACTGAGTTTAGACAGAGGTGCCACACGCAGTTTAGACTAGTTTAGCGTTGCGAGCGAACGGATATTCAGTGGCAGCGTTAATCTGAGATTTTCGATTACAAGTGAGCTATTGTGTGATTGCGAAATTTACATTGTAAGGTAAGTTTTGTTTCGATTAACTTATTGTATTGTATTTTTATAGTGATGTGGTATATTGTCTTATTTTTGAAATGGAATTCCTCCTGTAATCTTATATTATGCGTAGTTGTATTTGTGTGTTTTATGTTCTATAGAGCTTTATGTTCTATAGAGCTGAAATTTGGATGGTTCGTTCGGGCCGTGAAGATCTTAGAGCTAGTAAAAATTTGAGTAGCTGCAGATTGCGTGCTGCTCATTTTGACGACAGGATTAAGTAATTTTGGTGGATTAACGATGCCAGATCCTGATTTTGTTTTATATACATCCCGTTTCGATGTTATATTTCAAACTAATTTTGAAAATGTGTGTACCTACACAAACAAATATTTTGAAAAAACGTATTTGCCTTAGTAAAGATATTGCATATGTACAACCATGTTCAGAATTTCCTACACTTATATCGTAAGTTTGTATTTCAGAATAAGGTTATTTTATACGCTAAAAATTATTGTAGCAACAAAAATAAACTTATTATAATCAAAATGTTATAGAAAAATATAGGTTGTTTAGATTCTGTTCACCCCTTGATGCACACCTGCATTGCACCTACCTAGGTTCCTACTAATGACAAATACAAAAGAGTTCTTACAATAGCAGCGGCCACAGGCTGAATTAGATCAAAGGCGGCAAGACAGAGATTATATTCTCTCCCTTAGTTGTTCTCTGGTATTACTGCACCTAACTCCACTGCCGAGTCTAGTCAAGAAAGAGGCACCAATAACCATTCCGAAGCGTTCAGGCGACTGAATACAAATTCGACGATCTAAAAGGCCATATGAAAATCCTGAACTTGACACCATTAGGTTTAGACTTTGACAAGATTTTTGTAAGAGTTGTCTGTACTCAAATTGCTCTCACAAAAAATACCTCGCTTCCAACCAAAGGACGTTGTCCGCATATAAACTTCCAAAGAACATTATATTGCTGACAGCTATAATAAACTCTTTCACAGTCGGGAATTATGCCAACAGGCATGTCATCCTAATCTAATCTTGTAGGGATGAGGAAATTCCAATATACGCAGTTTTGATACTCTTAAAAAGAGAATAATAGTGGTGTTATTATAGTATTATCTGGAATGTGTTGATATTTTATAAATATCTTGACCCTTTCCCGACATTTTCTAACCGGCTTAATAATGCAGTTCAATATTATTCGTAGGGGATTTCAAAGTCATCCAGTTTTGATATCGAAAGGTCGTTAAGGTTGTGTAGTTTCAACACTATACATTAAGATAGTTCCCAATGGCAATCCGCCGTAAAAAATTCCGATTTACCTCTCGAAGGACCATAACAATAAAATTATACCAAATTGATTTTAATATGGGTTTATTAAACAACTTAACAGTTTAAATTAACTTCTGTGGCTAAAACAAATTCTTTAGTTATGTAATTACAAATCACACAATAGGTAGGTTTGTACAATTCTAATTGGTACAAACACAAATTGATTAAATTGAAGTGAAGTGACTAAAAGACTAAGAAAAATTGTTAATGTAACTTTTTCTGCTTTTACATCCGTTCTTTGCAAAAGCTCAAGTCTTAGTGAATATTGAATATTCAAAATAAAAAATAAGCATAATAAAATGAAACCAATAGCTACACTGCTTGCTTTTGGCGGTACAAAACAAAGAGCTTTTCCGCCACACGTGTACGGCGGCGGTGACTTATATAAAAAATAAAACAAAAATATGGTTTGTCTATTGCCTTTACTTTATCGTTATAGACAGGCGAAATCAGATGGTGTTATTTGAGTATAATATTAACAAAAAAATAATAAGCAAAACTAAACAAAGGTGTTAAGAGTGAATAAAGTTTCTAGCGAGAATGTAATGGGCATGTGATGGAGGAAATGCGAATAGAAAAAGAGAGACCATCCAGCCTTGAGTAGAAATGAGAAATGAGTCCAGGCTACGTTTTTGTGTGCTGTGTTATTTGAGCAATTCGAGTAAGTGCAGACGTGGTACAATATGTTGAAACGTATATAGAACAATTCAAGGTTTGAGTTTAAAATTGTGCCCTTTACTTTTTTAAAAAAACTGTATATCAAAATCGAACCAATATCCAATCAAATAATAATATTAAAAATGATACCACTGCCGCTTCGAATCGATGATGATTGGGAGCTAATAGAACATCTCCTTGGAATACTAAAAGCAACAGATTGTTACGGTGTGAGGAGAGACGAGAAATAGCAGTTTAGGTACATTGGAATGGATGAAATTGCCAACTGCTGTAAATACACCACCACTATGGGAATGAATAACATACACACATAGCCCGACATAGATTCTGGTAATCGACGGTAATAAAATTTTCAGGATGCGCCTTCCAGTGCGGTGTGTATTGCCATCCATTGGAACAGATTTTGTCATTTATATTTTTTTTTTGCAATTAGCGAATGAGTCAGATAAATAATTTCATTGCTTGCATTTTGTTACCAAGACAAACGTCTTCTAGATGCTGCTTTTGATATGTCCAGGATTTTTCAAAAAAAGCTAACTCCACAGTCAAGGTCAAGTAATGAAGCACCTTCAGCGAAAACAGTGTTCAACTGGTTTTCAGAAGGATCTAGTACCAAGACTTCATACGTTTAATCTACTCTATTTTCAGTGAAGTAAACATTTTTCTCCAAAATAATTTCTGTGGCACCCAGTGCAAGTATTTTTTCACATTTTAAATTTAAAAAAAAAATACAAACATTCTACCTACCTGTTTGTACAACCAAATAATTAAAAATAACTGTCCATAACACAATGCAATCACTGATAGTTTTCATATTGAATCTCCAAATTGCAAATTTAAACTGGTTTATGTAAAATCACTTACACTCACAAATTATCAATTGGATTGTTAACATTTTTACCAGATTCTGATAGTCTGAAAATGGAAATAGAAAAAATATTGAAACAAATTAATTATTATTGAATTAATGCGTTCTGTCTTGGTGTCTAAATGGTTGCCTTTACAACATAAATTTTCTATTTAATTTACGAAAACTTGGGTCATTTATATTACTTCAACCAACATGTAATTATGGTTTATTGATTTCCAACTAAAACTGATGTAAAATGTTCTGTGTTAAAATCAACAAATTTAAGCTATAGAGTTGCTCAAATAATTGTAAGCAACGCAAATATTGCTCTATTCGGTGCATATTAAAGTCAACAATGTGAACGAAAACAACAATAAGTGTTGCCAAAGCTCAGGATATAAAAAGTTGCCCGGGTAGGTATAGCCTCAAGCAGCGTAAATATAAGAGACAGTAAAACCACTCTGAAATCTACCCGAAATATTGTCAATCTCACTCAGCATCGGCCGCCACTCTTTCTTAGAGGCAGTAGGTGCGTCGATTGGTTCTGATTTATACGGGTTGTCTTGCAGCATGCAAAAGAGTATTATTAAACCAGCAGTACTTTTTATTGTACGAGAATAAATAGTTTTTACTAAGAAAATTGCTTAATTTTTAATAAAAAATGAATGAATAATAATATTTTATTGTAACAAAAACTTTCAGAACGACATGGCCAATTTGCTAGAGGTGATAGAACTGCTTAAAATAAGTGTAGCTTGTTATATAAATTTTTGCCGAATGGGCCTTCCTTTTCGAAGTACAGGGAGTTAAAAAAAGTATTATTTTGACTATTTTTTCTGACAATGAATTATTAAAAATAACGGTCTCAATTTTTGCATATGAATATTTTTGGGGTCGCAGAATCGATTAAAAATACTGGTGTTCCTTTAAAACGTATAGAAGGCGCTAGTCACACCATTGCTAAGCTAAATTTTCATTCATAACTTTTTTGATTTTTACTTTAGAGACTGGGCAATTACAAAAAATGATAGCTCGTTTTTTACTCAATAAAAAAGGTACCCTTCTGAAAAAAATCTCGGATGTACAGTTTCCAAGGTATTTTAAGTTTATTAACCTATGCTATTAACCCATTAAAGCCCATTGGCACATAAATGTGCCAGCGTTATTTTCTTTTATTTTTTCAAAACTCCCCAAACTGAGCTGTTCTAGATACATGCTGAACTGTTCCTTGCGTAGTTATTTACAGGTCATAATTTTTTTTTAGATTTTACAGTGCTTGATTTTTGAGAAATTAATGAAAACCTAACCCACTCTGAAGCATCTTACTACACCTGTCTGCACTGATGTAAATATAATTTTTTTTTACTTTTAATTACTTTACTAGTTGTTACATTTTTCATTTTGTTATTGATAAATATTCATTGTAACGATATTCAACAAAACCATAAGTTTTTTTATAACATAAATTTTATTATGAAGGAAAAAAAACCATTGGCACATAAACGTGCCAGTGGGCAGACATGATGTCTATTTCAAAAATATGCATGCGTAGTTGGCCTTGTTCTATTTTTAGTATTTGAACTGTCAAACACGCACCAGTAGGTATTTATTACGTTCAGTACGCAATTTAGAAATTATTACTGGTACTTTACGGAAAAATAGAGTTTCAAAAGAATCAAATATGTCTGAGTATAATTTGTTGCTAAAACAAGCCGAGGAACAATGGAACTCAAAACCGATGGAAAGTTAGTACTTGTGCAGGGGAATGATAATTCCATTGTAACTGTATTATCAAACTGCTGTAATCATATGCTTCCTTTGAAAAATGTAGAGATATTCTATAACTAAAAAAAGTAAAATTCATATTCAAATGCCGTTTATAACAAAAATATGGGAGGCGTCGATTTTGAATCATCAGGGCTGTCTAACTATGGAATTTCAATAAGGACTAAACAGTAGTGGTGGTCTTTCTTCAGTTGTTCAATTGATCAACCTAATCTACAAGTTTGGCTATTATGGAGAAGGTGTGAAAACAATAATATGCCACTACTCGAATTCAGACGGCAACTTATTGCTTTATATTTATGGGCACCCTTCAATGAAACCAGGGCCATCACCAAGCGCATTATCACCAATTGTCAATTAGTTACGTTTGAATGAACAAAATCACTTGATAGTCCAAAGTAGTGAAACATAGACAAAATGTAAAACATGTTCTAACCGCACCAGTTTTGAGTGTAATACCTGCAAAGTAGCCCTGCACCCAAAAACATACTTTAGGAATTTCCATAGAACATACCTTTTTATTATATTTATCAATAACTGGTAATTATTCAAAAAATATTTAGTTTTAAATATTTATGTAATGTTTCTCTTATGTTACTGTATGTGCCTGGTGGCACATTTATGTGCCACTATTTTTTTGGTACTTTTATTATAAATAAATTTTAAATTTTGCGTATACAATATTATTTCACATATATAAACAGCAACTCACGTGTTTTTGTTCTAATTAAAACAGACAAAAATTACGGGCACTAATGGGTTAATGTTAAATTATTAGAAGAAATATGTTTGTAAAGTATAAAATATAAAAAAAAATAATTTAAACACCTTAGGCGCAATGTACACTGAACGGGCGAGGGCGATGACGTGGCAAGGACGGGGCAGGGAATAACGGAGACGTGACGTGTGCCAATCCACACAGAAAGGGCGAGGTAGTGACGAGAAATTTCGGTCAGTACGTGGAATGCCGAGGTAAAGTTTGGAGAGTCATCGTTTTGCCTACAAACGTGGTTACCGACTGGTTTAGAACATGGATTATTCAAGTAATGATGAAGATATGTTGGATTGGGTGTACGTGGCTAATGTGCAAAAAACCAGACAATTTTGGGTTCATCCGTTGTGGCTAAAGAAGGGGCAAACTAGTGGAACATTCAACGTTATGCGGGAATTAAACAAATATCCAGATCCGTTCCAGAATTTTTATAGGATGTCCCAAGAGTGTTTTTATTGGCTCTTGTAAAAGACGGCCTTGAAAAGAAATCAACGAATTGGAGGGAACTTACCTTCAACACCAAATTTTTTTGCGATTTTCTGCCAGGCTTGGTCCTGAGCACTCCTAGTACAGTAATCTGAATGACTATGATCGTATAAGCATGGATATTTTTCAATTTCCTCACAAAACTAAATATTAAATCCAATATCGTCTCGCATTCTACTACTATTTTTTTTACTACGCACCAATAGTAGAACGGACGTCGGGCGTCGGACTGTTCCTGTACGCCACGAGTGACTGAAAGGAGACGTGGCAAGGGCGGCGCCATGCCGCCCTTGCCCAACAGCGCCACGTCGCCTATATATGCATTGGCCCATTTAATTACATAGAAGAGACGTAGAAGCGACTTAAGTCTGTGCCACGTCCTCGCTTGACGTCTGTTCAGTGTGCATTGCGCCTTAGACAAACGGTTTATTGGATACCACATTTTACCTCCAACTCAATTTTCTGCAGAATGATTTATTCGAAATTCTGGAAGATTTACCACTAGACGAGCGAGCAGCTATGTTTTTCATGCATGATGGTGCTGCACCACAATTTAGTAGAGCGCCTAGAAGGTGCTTGAGTGAACATTATCCCAATAAATGGATAGGTTAGGGTGCTGATGCTCCAATTCATTGGCCTCCTCGATTGCCTGATCTCAATCCCAGATATGACAAATGGCTATTTTGCCAGATTTCCGTCCCATTTACCTCAAAAACATCACTTCAGTAATAGTTTTGTTTCTTCAAATCAATCCTGACGTAAAATCACGAGAGAGAACAATTTGTTTTTTAAATTCCAACAAATTCACCAAGTGGAGTTTAAATTTATTTCGGTAAAAGCTAGTAAAATTATACATTTCTACTTATGATTTACCTAATAGTTAGCCAGCAGAATTTTTTACTTTCTGAAATTAACGTAGCTGAACATAAATAGGTGTATATTATGTATATGTAGGAATTTGCATTTTTTACTTAGCTGGATTTGTCGGAAAAATTGGCCGGCAGTGGAAAATCTATTAGAATATATAGTAAAAAAAATCATTCCTAGAAATTCCCGTTTAGCTGTATAACACGGTGTTCACTTTTATTATACAGGGTGTCATATGGTGACACCCATTAATAATAATAACTGTCTTTATTCGTCAGCAGAATGTGGTACAAAATAATTAAACAAATAATAGATAACTCACAACAAGCACCCATTCAGGTACTAAAAAACAAACTTTGCGATTGCATAAGCTGAGTGTTCCTATAAAAGCAAAATTATGCGAGGCTTTAGTCTTATCACAACTTAACTACTGCGATGTCATCTACGCTTCATGCATTACGCAGGTCTCAAAATCCCTTTTACAGAAGTTCGTCTTCGCCTGATCTTCGGAATACGGAAATTTCAAAGGATATCTCACACTTTGTCTGCGATCAGATGGCTAAACATGGAAGACCGAAGATACTATCATTCTGTATGTCGTTTTCACAAAATTTTGTGTGACAAATCTCCACCATATTTGTACCAGAGAATAAGATACCGCACAGATGTTCACAATATATAAGTGTGCGTCACAAACATGCCCTTACCCCACCTGTTCACTCTACGGAAATGTGTAAACGATCTTTCTCTTATATGATAGCGAAATACATGAATGAACTCTCATATGATTTAAGAACATTACCAAAAAAATTATTTAGAATTAAATTACATAAGATGCTAATTTGTAAATCAAACGTATCTTCATTTATTGTAGGTTTTTTTGAATGGATTAATGAGCTTTGAGTTGTACCTAGTTTTTTATTGTCTATTTTATAATTGTATGTTATTATTATTGTATGTTTCAAAAAATATTATGATTGTGCTTTGGTAGCAAATTTTTTTGTTTGTAACATTATGTTATATTTTCAGGGTTAGCTGAACAGAACAGTGACATCTGCCACTGTACTGAAACTCGCCCTTTAATAAAGTCCTTTATTATTATTATTATAAGATGGTTTCAGATTTATTCATACAGGGTGGTGCAAAAAAGTATACTGAAAACGATGTTAGAAAATCATGTATATTTTTATAATTTTATCTTACTTATCATTAAAAATGAGCGCAATTTTGTAATAGGTAGTCGATTTCGAAATATCGGCAATTTAGATATCATTTTTCTGCAGCACCGTTGACGAAATTCGATTCAAGGTAGTCTCTGAAATATTCTAAAGGATCGATACCATAAAAAACGCCCAACTGGAGTTATACAGTAACATATCAGTTGAATATTTGCAACCGCTTTATAAATAAAAACTACACCACTGCTAATTCCCGTACTGACATTACAAAAGAAATGTCGGAAAACAACTCTATTCAATTAGCTTTCCAACTCGAACTATTATTATACAGGTGGTGAAAATTGGTGAGCGAATTGGGGACGTTCAATCGTTCAAGTTTTCGAAAAGTCCTTATTTAAAAAGGTACAGGGTGTTATGATGACTGCCTGAGGACGATTTTTTTTAAATATTTTCGAAACGAGTAAAGATGAATTAATCAAATGTTGCATATTTATTCACCTAGTTAAATGTCGTAAACTGACATGAAATTGAATAAAAAAGGATGACCATAGGCGGGTAAACGGGGGGACCTTGCCTTAATTATAACCTAACTTTTTTTTTCTTGTGACTTTTATTCCATTTGTGTCAAAAATGTGATCAAATAAAGTTTTCTACATAAAAAAGGCATACTTGTTTTTTCTCGAAAACTTTAGGACAAAACTGGTCCTTAGTAAACAGCAGTTTATTTATTACAGCGATAATACCCTACATGTGGTGTTTGTAGTTTGGTGTTTTTTTTATTAAAAATTAATTAAACGTCAAACTGACAACTGGTTTAAAAATGTCATGGTGTGCGCTCTTTAAATCGCTAGAGGCGCGTTGGTCGAGTTTATTTGACAGTAGTTGTCATGTCACTAACAATCAACAATCAATAAATTGCAACAAATAAATGTTTGTCATTGTCTTTAAAGACAATGGTTTTGTACTGGTTTTTAAATTTTTGTATTTCTTAGTTTCTTTTCTAAGTTTTTGTGGGAAGTGATTTAATTATTATTATTAGTTTATGTGGAAACATTCGTTTGGTTACTGAAATAACAGCAGAGAAGATGTACAACAATTGTAGGGTTTGTTGGGAGTATTTTATACCAGAAAATTTTGGACCTAATCAAACTCTCAAAAAGGGAGTATTGCCTGCATTAAAACTGCCAGGTATGTTTATTTCTATGGTTTTTAAACATTTCCAGTATACCTATTTTGTTGTTTCTTATTTGAAATTAAATATAATGTAAACAAAACATTAGTTTAATTTATAGTAGGTACGTAGTTTTTGAAACATTTTATACCTATTATAAATAAAATCTGTGTAAAAATCTACACATTAGGTATAGTTTATAGTACTATATTTCTAACAAATTAATGCAGATTTTCGTTGTATTTTTAATATAGAAATTGTTACGGAAGATTGTAGGTAGACATTTTCAAAGTTCGATTTTTTTAGAACTATTGCCATTACCAGAAAAAGAAGGTGAAAGTGTGGTACTGTCAGATGTTTCAGTTCCCTTCACAAGTACTCAAAATCCCATCTCTTAGATGAGAGACAGACTTTATTTTTTGTTCTTAGGTATTTCTGCATCCACAATTTTAATTTTTCACTATTAGTAATAAATCAAATATCCCGCCTAAAGCAATAGCGATCTCTAGCGGTCGAGATTCCAAGCTCGTCTACTACGCATTACGTTTACCTTTTATATAGATGAATTTTTGTTTTTGCTTATTTCCAAGCCAATAGATGGCGCGATTATATCGACACATTCGTCAACACGGGAGAGTCCATTCTATTCCAGTATATAAACATTATTCTATGAAAAATGATTAATGATATTATATCTAATAATATACCAAAAAATACAATCAAATCAAAAGAATATGTATGGAAAATACTTCTCAAGTTTTGTGCGACCAGAGAATATGAACTGAATGCTGAAACGAGTTTGCATAATTTGGCTAATATATTGAAAGATTATGCGGTAAATATGAGAAAAGCTGACGGAACTGAATATAAAGAAGCAACTATAAAAACAATTTTGAATACTACGAGTAGGCTACTCCAGGAAAAATACTTCAATGACTTCAAAATTGTATTCGACCCGTTTACAAGTGTGATATTTAAAAATGCACGAGATGCAAGAAATGCAAAACGTAAAAGATTACAGCAGGGTCCAAACAAACGAAAATGCAGTTCATCAAATTTAAGTTCAAGTGATTTGGCTAGAATCATTGGATTATGGGATGAATGTACACCAGAAGGTTTACAAAAAATTTTGTACCATATTGTAGCTGTTGAGTTAGCTTGGCGAGGTGCTGATTCCCTTATAGATTATTTCACGATTGAGACAAATAACGATGGAACGCCAACCAACAGAATTGAATACAATTCAATATTCAGTAAAACATGCCAAGGAGGATCGAAAAGTTGTACAAATAGTAAGTGGCTTGTTCCAAATATTGCAAACGAAAGTGCATGCCCTGTTCGGTTATTCCATAAATTATTGTCCAAAAGGGGGAAAGATATTACTTCCAGTCGCCTATTCTTGAGACCAAATCGTTTTTGGAAATCCGAAAGTGACACATGGTTTGACAATATACCGGTAGGTAAGAACACAATTAATATGTGGACCAAATAATCCGCGCAAGCTATTGGTTTGGACACTAAGTGTAAATAGATATCCAATCATTCGAACAGATCAACTGCAGTTAGCCATTTGGCAAATAAAGGAATTCCTGAACAGCAATTAATAAAAATAATAGGACATAGCAGCTCTAATTTAATTAAACCGTACTTGAATATTAACCAAGAACGCCATGGTGAAATAATCAACACCATGCAAGGAATTTCTTCAACAGTGGAAATTAGCAATCCGTTAATTCAGCAAACTCTTCTTCCAATTTAACATTTACCAATTGTACTTCTCACAACTGTAGTTTTAAATAAAAATGAATAATATTTGTTTGATTAAAACTAATACATTGTGTATTGAAAATTTTTGATATCTACAAAGTAAAAAATTATCTTATCGAATACTCCTCGGGCCTTGATAAATACTCAAAATTATCTCGGTATTATCAAGACCCTAGGGGTATTAATACTGAAAATATAACAGTCAAGGTGGAAGAGCTACTTCGATGATGATTGGACATGTATGGCTGAACGAAACAAAGAAACTTAGATATTTCGTGGAATTTCGACTTTCATTTTGGAAAGTAACACACGCTTCGATTGTTTGTTTTTTTTTATTAACGAAGAAGAACTTAATTTAAAATTTTTCACCTGGTACAGGTATCATCAACATCAATCTACAAGTTAAATTACTGCAGGTAGATTCAAACAATCATATTATCATTCCGAATAATGCATGTTAAACTAATTTAATATTTGCTTTCAACAACGATTGTATCTATCTGAATACGACTGAACCAATATTGTTACTGTACACCCTGTATAATGAATACACCTACAAACGTACGTTAATTTTCCACGCAGCTTATATAGCAATGTCATAAGCATACATATCGCTGCTGTTGTTTGTTCAACAGATCACAGACTCTGTTGATACAAGTGGATTTCTAGAAATAAGCTAAGGATTTTCTGAAAAAAGGGATATAGACAGGAATAATAGCTAGTGTGATCTAAACACAATATAACTTTTAATTTACATCAAAGTACACGTACAGGGAGATCACGTTAATTTTGATCACACAGTATAGTGTTCAAATTAGCAAAGTTGTAGCATTTTTTCCGAGTCGACACAAATGACGTATGTCAATCCATTGTCAAAGTTTTGACATATTGTCATGTTTAGGTTTAACGTACACTACGAGGGCATTGAAAATAAGGACCTTATCTAAAAGATTGAAACACCGAATAACAAGTTTAAATAGACTAAGTTTATTAACAGTTAAAGTTGACCTACTAGATCTAACTGCGTCTGAAACTTTTCTCTATTTTATTCACATTTTTACTTTAATTTACAGTAATTTATGCTGTAGCTTGAAATGTACTGCACTGGCATTTTCCACAACTAAAAGTACTCCTCGTTTTTTCTACTTTTGTAGAAAGTTTCTAGTTTTAAAAGTATGCTAAAAAGAAACATATTACAAAAACATGTCTATAGCTGTTTCAGGAAAATTCTTTCAATAATCTAGAAATATAGCGGTAAACAAATATTAGAGTAGCATATTTTCCCTCAGTCTCATGCATCCAACTTTTTCAAAACCATATTCTTCTACCAAATAAAATATACATAAGTGGGTATGTATATTCTCGCATATACTCTACATTCATATACTGTTGGTTTAGAGAAATTTTTAAGAAAATTGTGATACATTTTTGATACGTGGTTACGCCATAATAATGTCCACACGGCGCTTATCATTGGAACTTGATCGCAATGCAAACAAACTTGTGGATTATAACTTGTACCAGGACAATCCTGCAGGGCTTGTTAAAAAACTGAGCCGTGCAATCATATTTAAAAGGGTAGGGAAATTTAGACATGGTTTTCGGCCAGTTCGTGGTTTATCATATTTTTTTTTGTAGAATTCTTGATAATAGTGTCATAGGTGTAACCAGGATTGTGGTGGTTAAAACTTCTCCGGAAGTAATTTAGATAACATGTTCATTATTTTAAAAATTAACGATAATTCTGATTGTTAATTGAAAAATTATTAGCTTTATTCGGGTTCGTACAAGAACTGTTCTAGAACTGTCAGGAGTGTGCGCAGTTCAAATTTACATGTTCGAGTTTTCTTGAACTGATTTAGAACGGTTCCAGAACCATGCAGCAGTTTGCTGTTCGGGTTTGAAATAAAAAAGTCCGAGAACGGTTCTAGAACTGTCAGAATCGATCCTTGCTGGGCAAGAACTGATCTCTGGATTATTTCCTACACATGCGCATATCAATAAACGTGTTATTTATGTTTCGAGTTTAATTTTAACATATACTAAAAACGTACTTCTTATCACATAATATATTTAATTAAAAGGAACGTGAAATTCGACTAATGTTTTAGACCTCAGGAAATTGTGAAGTGTCAAATATTTTTTGTATGTCAATATAACTAACTTTATGTTATTATCAGTAAATATTTAAGATTTCATTAATAATAAAATTGCTGCTTTGCAAAAACAAATTCCCAAAATATTTATCATATTATAATGCAGGTTTATACCGTAAGATTATTAACCGTATTTTTTATTTGTTTTAATAAACACTTATCTATGATTTGTTTGTTTACATTTTGTGATGAAAGTGAACGGAATTAGCGTAACTTTAAGAATCAATTTGAAGCACAACAATTTACGGTATAGGTTGTAGGCATACATATTATTATTGTGATGAGTGAGAAGTTTCTGTTGTAAAACAGGAACGATTTATGTAAAATAATAATAGTTTTAGATCTACATGAAGACTTGTCTATGAAACGGAGATTGGTGATGATGAAATTCAGTGATTAAGTGCGGAAATAAAGTGAAGTTAACGGTGGCCTCTTTCAACATTTGGTTTTTTCGCTACGCGAGAAGTCGTAAAAATAACCTATTTGAATAAAATAATCGGACATTTTAGTGTGTTTGCGGCTTTTGTTATTAGTGTAGTTGTTCAATATACATTAAAGTTAGGTTATATATTATTTATGTTTGGTATAGATGAAGATGAAGCTTTCGGGTTTTTCACAATTTTGAACAGTAATAGAACGGTCCGATAATTTTATCCAAGGCGCAACCAGTTCGGCGCAGTTCTCAAACAGTCCGAGAACGGTTCTAATTTCCAAATCCGAATAAAGCTATTATATTATGCTCTGAGAAGGCATTCAAAAATCCACAAAATACGTGTATAACGGGTGCCCCCGTAAAAATATGTTTAATGGTGTGTTAGGACCTCTCCCAAAAATGTTTAAAAAACTTAGCGCCACGAAAATCATACAACCCCCCCTTCCGAAATTTTGAAACGACATCCTCAAAAGGAGCAGATGAGCTACAAACATTCCTCGAATAGATATTGATATCTATACAATTTTATTTCAATTAAGGGAATCATGACAACAAATAAAATCTTACTTCATCCAACGACAATAATTGGCATCTAGCACAAAAGATATTTTTAAATAAATAAATAATGTGTTCTGATATTAAGTTATTGACCTTTTATAAAATCAATCAATTAAAATTGTGCTGACAAAATGAATGGTCTAGTTTGTAGATAGTTTATTTGCGGAATGCTATTTTGACATACAGACGCATTATGGTAAATAAATATTTACAATTCAGTCTATTAATGTAACACTCATAATATATGCTGGGTACATTAAATAATATCGACAGCTCATCTTCTGGTTTTGACATTGTTAAATAAACAACGTACAGATATTTCACTGATGTGATCCAGTCTACTCGAATTATTATTGTAATTATTAATATTTAAAATAATTAATTAAAATCATCACTATGGCCTTTTTTTTTAAGTCAAAATCTTTCAATAAAATATGTTTCCAACCACAAGTTGATAACAAGTACCAAACAGCAGTTTGTCAATTTTAATTAAGTAACGTCAAAGTTATCTCTCACCCGAAGTTGTAAAACCTGCGAATATGGTTACGTTAATTACAGCCGAAGAAATCTTGAGAAAAATACGGATTGACGTATAACCTTTTTGCATGGACTATGGCCTTACGACTTCCCGCTCCAAAAACGTTGTTATTGCGTGTTTTGCCGAATCATCCACGAAGATGAAAGCATCTACTTTGGGGTCAAGTTGGTCGATCTTAAGAGCAACTCTTAATGCAAAAGAAGATATCGGCATATCAAAATACCAAAAATTACGAGCTAAAGCGACAGTCGGACGGCTAGAAAGCCTTTTATAGCATTTTCACGGACGCCTATGGTACATTAATTTTTGTCGTGTATTTTAACACCAATTCAACTAGTTAAATATACAATTTTTTACATTTTTTTTACCCCTTTTTCTACTATTTACGAACGCCTATGTAAATAAAAATTTTATGCTGCAATTTTTAGGTTATCTTATATCAAAGCTATATATAATTAGCCAATTTTCTGGTATAATTGGGAAACACTTTTTTTTTCGTTTTTGACCCTTTTTTCGACTATTTTCGAACGCCTGTGTGAACCAATTTTTTAATGTGACATTTTTTAGGTTATATTCTATCACACCTATGAAAAATTATTCCATATTTCGAATAAGTTTAGGAAATATATATTTTTTATGTTTTGACCCCTTTTCCACTATTTACGAACGCCTATGAAAGTAAGTTATTTATGACACATTTTATAGGTTATATTCTATTAAAGCTATAAATTATTAGTTAATATTTCTGCTATGTTTACGAAGTACGTTTTTTTTTAATATTTTTTACCCCATTTTACACTATTTTCGAACGCCAATGTGGTCTAATATTTTATGCTTAATATTTTAGGTTATATTCAATTAAATGTGTAGAAAATTATGCAGTATTTCGGATAAGTTTAAGAACTATGATTTTTTTTAAGTTTTGAACCCTCTTGCAAACCCCTTGCCCACGCTCCATGTTTCCCAAAATCTAATCAGCTTCTTGCCATGTCCTATAGTATTTCTGTACCAAATTTGGTTAAAATCTGTTAAGTGGTTTTTGCGTTTTCGTGCATACAGACAGACAGACAGACTGACAGACAGACAGACAGACATTTTTTTAAAACTACTTATTTATGTATAAAATGACCAAAAACAAGTATTTCCGGTGAAATTAAAAAAAAAATTTTTTTCATGAATTACATAAAAGAATTGGTACACATAGGCGTTCGTAAATAGTAGAAAAAGGGGTAAAATATTTTTTTTTATGTTTAACTAGTTCTTAAACTTATCCGAAATATTGAATAATTTTTTGTGCGTTTAATTAAACATAACCTAAAATATTTAACCTAAACAATTAGACCACATTTACATTCGAAAAAAGTGTAAAATGGGGTAAAAAGGTTAGAAAAAACGAATTTCTTAAACATAGCAGAAATATTGAGTAGTTATTTATAGCTTTGATAGAATATAACCTAAAAAATGTGTTATAAATAACTTGTTTTTATAGGCGTTCGTAAATAGTGTAAAAGGGGTCAAAATAAAAACATATATACTTCCTAAACTTATTCGGAATACGGAATAATTTTTCGTAGTTTGTAATAGAATAGAACCTAAAAAATGTTACATAAATGAACTGGTTCACACAGGCGTTCGAAAATAGTGTAAAAAAGGGTCAAAAACGAAAAATTGGCTATTTATACATATATAGCTTTGATATAAGATAACCTACAACATGCAGCATAACAATTTTGTTTACATAGGGGTTTGTAAATAGTAAAAAAGGGGGCAAAATCAATTTTATAATAAAACTAAAAAAAATCAATTATTTTGCGTACAAGAACTTGGCCCAGAAGATCTGAAATATAAAATATGTACGTATAAATAGTGCCTCCAAAGAGAAGAAAAATGAACAAAACCCGATACAATAGCTGATGTCTAAAACAAAACAAAAATTTATTAAATTTAGATACTTAAATGAAAAAAAGGTCATAAAACTATTACTTTTACACTTAAATATGGAGAGCTATTCGTGCCTCGAGGGCAACAGTTTGTTTTCATTAAAAAGCAATGCTTTATCAAAACTCGCACATTTGTCCATTTTTTTTGCAATAATAAACGTTGCTTTACACAAAATGCTATACCTCACGATTCAATAGTCAGATTGCTGTCAAATTTATACACGGTTAGTACGAAATAAAAATCATATGGAAAAAAATCTAGTAACGCCATCTATGTGTCATCCTATGGCCTCTTTGAATGGACTAATACATTCAGCGGTGCAAATACTTATTGAACGAAAATTTCCCTTAACGCATTATTTATTTTCACGGCAATTAAGAATGAATTGCGATCTGACCCCATGTATAACGAGCAAAGTGAGCATTCGCACCCTCGCATCAGAAAATATTAAATAACTGAGCACAAAAGAAAAACATCAATCATTCATCTGTTTAACAGCATATCAACTAAACGTCTGCTGTTCAAAAAAACTTTTTGTTGTGATTTTGTGCTCTTTAACACGGAAAAGACTAAATAATTTCTTCTTCAATTTTTCTTTTCCAACAAAAGTTCTGAATGTTTTGACAGATGGAGAAACTTGAAAGTACAAAGTTACGTATTTCTATAGAGTGACCTACGAAATGAACTGCTGCGATTGCTCTATTGGCGAGTAGTTATGACAAGCAATATTTTTTCGTTAATATAATTTTCCAGAAAGTCTTTTTTTTTTTGTAAAAATCCGGAAGTTTTCTTCGTATTACTTTACGTAAACTGTGCATAACTTCAAGGTAATATTCCTTGTCGACCCTACGACCTCTCGGAAGAACTCACGAGGTACCACGCCGTTGTAATCGAACTTGGCGTTGTTTCGACGTCGTAACCATACACCCATGTTTTGTCACCAGTTATATATATGATCTGTTTGAGTAAATCTGGATCGTCGTTGACATCATTCAACAGCTCCTGAGCGATGCTCATGCGACAGTTCTTGCTCAAAATTTAGCAAATCACGGATCAATCGTGGATCGACAGAAATGCCTAGATTTGCTGTCAAATCCCAACTCTGGGACAGATGCATTTTTCATGGAGAAATCAAACATGCAAATGCTTGATCACCTTCTCTGTCAAAACTTTTGTGTTGTCATAAATTGATGTTGAAACCTTTTTTTTTCTTTTTAAAGCTGTACGAAAAATGTCGATATTTTTATATCCTTGTTCAAAAGTTTTTGGAAATTTTATATTTTCTAAAAATTAATTTTCTTTGAATTGCGAATTTGCAACTGGTTTTAGTTCTCATGAAGCTCTTCATATCATATATGTAATATATACTCGTATATGCCCAGTAAACACATATACGTAAATTAAACGTTGATTTAACGTGTCAATCGTTGATAATTGGTCTTACGTTAGAAAAGTGACGGTTTATTTTAAGTTTAATTGTACACCGTTCACGTTTTTATATAGCATTTAACTAACGTTTTGTTATTAGTGTTCTGTAACGTGAAAAAGCGCGACATATAAAAGTAAAATGTACGTATTTAATGTACCTTTTTATGGAAAGGTGTTTTGTAATGATAAACGTTAAATAAACGTATGTGTGTTTGCTGGGTGGAGACTATTAGTTTCATAAAAAAAATAATTTCACCGGAAATACTTGTTTTTGGTCATTTTATACATAAATAAGTAGTTTTAAAAAAATGTCTGTATCCACGAAAACGCAAAAATCGCTCAACAGATTTTAACCAAATTTGGTACAAAATACTATTGGACATGGCAAGGAGCTGATAAGATTTTGGGAAACATTGAGCGTAGGCAAGGGGGGGCATTTAATTGAATATAACCTAAAATATTTAACATAAAATATTAGACCACATTGGCGTTCGAAAATAGTGTAAAATGGGGTAAAAAAGATTAAAAAAAAACGTATTTCTTAAACATAGCAGAAATATTAACTAGTTATTTATAGTTTTGATAGAATATAACCTATAAAATGTGTCATAAAAACCTTACTTTCATAGGCGTTCGTAAATAGTGGAAAAGGGGTCAAAACATAAAAAATATATATTTCCTAAACTTATTCGAAATATGGAATAATTTTTCATAGTTGTGATACAATATAAGCTAAGAAATATTCCATAAAAAAATTGCTTCACACAGGCGTTCGAAAATAGTATAAAAAAAAGGATCAAAAACGAAAAATTGGCTAATTATATATAGCTTTGATATAAGATAACCTACAAAATGCAGCATACAATTTTGATTTACATAGGCGTTCGTAAATAGTAGAAAAGGGGGTAAAATAAAAAAAATATTTAAAATGTATTTTTTTTTATTTAACTAGTTGAATTGGTGTTAAAAATACACGACAAAAATTAATGTACCATAGGCGTCCGTGAAAATTCTATTGAAGAACCAGAAAAATGTGTATCCGTGATAACTCAAAAACCACTTAACGGATTTTAACCATATTTGGTACGAAAATACTACAGGATATTTATTGGTGGTGATTAACATTAAGCGTAGGCAAGGGGTTTAAAAGAGGGTTCAAAAACAAAAACATAGTTCTCAAACTTAACCGAAATGTTGATTCATTTTTTGTGCGTTTAATTAAATATAACCTAAAATATTTAACCTAAACAATTAGACCACATTGACATTTATTTATTTTATAATTAATTATTTTATTTTAAATAAAGTGTAAAATGGGGTAAAAAGTTAGAAAAAAATGTACTTCTTAAAACCAGCAGAAATATTGACTAGTTATTTATAGCTTTGATAGAATATAAGCTATAAAATGTGTTATAAATAACTTGTTTTCATAGGCGTTCGCAAATTGTGTAAAAGGGGTCAAAATAAAAAAATATATACTTCCTAAGCTTATTCGAAATACGGAATGATTTTTGATAGTTGTAATAGAATATAACCTAAAAAATGTTACATAAATGAACTGGTTCACGCGGGCGTTCGAAAAAGGGTCAAAAACGAAAAAAATGTTTTTCCAAATATAACAGAAAAATTGGGTAATTATATATAGCTTTGATATAAGATAACCTACAACATGCAGCATAACAATTTTGTTTACATAGGCGTTCGTAAATAGTAGAAAAGGAGGCAAAATAAATTTTATAATAAAAAAAATGAATTATTTTGCGTACAAAAACTTGGAGTAGAAGATCTGAAATATAAAATATGTACGTATAAATAGTGCCTCCAAAGAGAAGAAAAAGGAACAAAACCCGATACTTAAAAAAAAATAGCTGATGTCTAAAACAAAAAAATATATATAAATTTTAGATAAATGACAAAAAGGTCATAAAATTATTAGTTTTACACTTAAATATCATATATAGCTTCGTGTCTCGAGGGCAACAGTTTATTTTTATACAAATTGCCAGCAAAAGCCTACGATACAACGATCACACTTCTTGTGTGTTTTCTTTTTATCAAGTACTTATTTGTAAATGTTAATTTCGTCCTTTATTTATAATTTTTGGTGATTCTGCAACCTGCCGTTATTTTTTTTTCACGGACGTCTATGGTACATACATTTTTTGCCGTGTATTTTTAACACCAATTCAACTACTTAAAATCCTAATTATATTATTTTTACAGTTCAATTTTTTGACCCTTTTTTTATGAACGCATATGTAGACAAGTTTTTTTATGCTGCATTTTGTAGGTTATCTTATATCAAAACTATATGCAATTAGCCAATTTTACTAGGATGTTTGGGAGATATACTTATTTTTTTCATTTTGACCCCTTTTTACAATTGAAAACGCTAATAGCCTCCATATACATTATTGGTACCTACATTGTATGATATCGAAAGCTAAAAATAATAAAAAAATCGCAAAATAGCACATGTACTTGTAAAACTGGTCCTCTAATCGAACCATTGCATTGGCACCCCAGCCTATATCTTTCTTGTCAGCCTTCAACGTTAGTTAGCATTGCCTTAACCGACTCAAATTGTCGATATTTATATAATTAAATCATACAATTTAAGTTTAAGTTGTTACTTTAAAAAAGTCTTTTACGTTCTGTAGACAAAACAACAAGAAATAACGAAACAATTCAAGCTACACCATGTTGTCTTAATCGCGATTAAGGCAGACACTACGCGTTGCAATGTTTTTATTTGCAACTTTTTAATATTTGCCGGTAAAATTTGAATATAAAACAAAATCTTAATGGACGTTTATTTGAAAGCAGACGAAAATAATGGGACAACAACAAGAACACGGCTTGTGATGGTGTGTTTTTGAA
Organism: Apoderus coryli; assembly: GCA_911728435.2. NCBI lineage: Eukaryota > Metazoa > Arthropoda > Insecta > Coleoptera > Attelabidae > Apoderus > Apoderus coryli. The sequence goes on from OU452206.1 coordinate 16,578,762, forward strand.
TTTTTCTATCGCAGTAATTAATTTGCATTCAAGAAAATCTAATAAAAAAAAACTATTTTGCATAGACATGTTTAACGGCAGAGAAGATTTTCCATATTTTTTTAAAAGAACGTTCCCGTTTGATGGTAAGCGGGCGGGTAAAAGAAAAGGAATTATCCAAGGAGCAGTTTTCAGAATGAACGGAAGGCAATTTAGCGTGGAAAGTAGTTGTCGTTTTTATAGTATCACGTCTTTAATATAAAAATTATAACAGCCTTGTATGATGAGCTGGTATAGTCGCGATATAAAGAGTTTAACCTAGTTTTTGGTCTATAAAATTTCATAAATAATTCTTCTTCCACAACGATCATAAAATGTGTTTAGGATTGCGAGCAAACTTTGAATCACCCTGTATCAATACAGAATTTACATACATAACATTTTTATGGTTTTAGATATACTGAAAATAATAATTTTATAGCCAATTTCCACACACAAACAAAAATAAAAATAGAAAATTTTGTAGGCACATAATAAATAAATGTAACAATGTGTTCAGGAAATCTGCACCTGACGAACAAAAAGCTATAAAAATTGTAATAACAATTATGATGCTGGAAAAATTATGTTTATGCGTGAATATATTCTTTCATCTATTTCAACAAGTATTTTATTTCTAATTAATAAAATTGAGTATATGCAGGAAATATAATATATTATTAGAATGCTTATGAACAAATTTTATTAATAATCGTACTCTAATAATACTAATCAGTAATTTATATTATTTATTAAATTAAATATTCATAATGTATATTATTGAAGGTAACACATGTCTATAAATAATGGTTTTTATTATATTTATGACATGTTAAAGGTATGCAAAACATCTCCTTTCTTTGGAGCCGCAAGGCTAAAATTCCTTCAGTTTTATTTTATGTCAATATCAGAAACAGCGCATGTTGATTCGGGCACTAAACAGTTGAATTTGAAGCAGTGAAACTTAACTTAACCCATTCACATTACGAAAGCTTTTTCTCTGTGTACGTGCTTACTTATTGTACTTTCTAATTTTTTTGGCATATTAAGTAACGATCATTTGCGAAGGGCTTGTAGAAAGTTCTCAAAAACTCAGTTCATATTTTGTTTCCAATCATAGCTGGGCTGACAAATATGTCAGTTCAAAGTGGTATATTCCCGGAACAGCTGAAACATGCCATCGTTGTTCCAATATTTAAAAAAGGAGATAAAACTTCTATTGAGAATTACAGACCGATATCGCTTCTGAGTGTCTTTTCGAAGGTCAGGAAAGGATTGTCTCGAATAGAATTTTTGGATTCCTGGGCTCCACTAAAATCATAAGTAAGTGTCAACATGGTTTTCGGCCAGGTTTTTCAACAGAAACGTGTACTTATGAGTTTGTACAGCAGATACACGATTTAACTGATAGCGGGCACTATGAGGTGGGTGTGTTGTTTGATCTGACGAGTGCGTTTGATGTGGTGGATTAGGATTTCTTGTGTAGAAAGATAGATCAGCTGGGTTTGCGTGGGCCTATAAATAGGTGGATTGACTCCTATTTAACTCATAGAAGGATGGCGGTAAAGATTGATTCATCTATATCGGAATCTCAAGAAATTGATTTGGGTACTCCTCAGGGGAGTATACTTGGACCGCTGCTTTTCCTACTGTACATTAACGACCTTCTCACAAGCATTTCACATGGTACCGTGTACATGTACGCTGATGATACCACCATTCTAATATACGATAAAAATCCTGAGCTCTTAGATTATAAAATCAACGTAACTCTAGAGGAATTTCAGTCATGGTGTCATAAAAATAGACTGATGATCAATTATAGCAAGACTGTTGCTTTTCATTTTAATAAATATAAAAATCCACTGCTTTTCAATTTATGTATTGATGCACTTGTTTTACCTTGGGCAGAGTCTGCTAAGTTGTTGGGTGTGTATGTTGATCCGGGGTTGAGTTGGATTGGTCATGTTGACAATCTATGTAGCAGACTTTCTCGAAGTCTATACGTGCTGCTTTCTCTAAAAACATATATGGACAAGCATTCCCTCATTTCTGTATATTATGCTCTTATATATTCGTCTATCGCGTACAATATAGCGATTTGGGGTAGATCTGCGGAGGTGGACAGAGTGTTCATATTACAAAAAAGATCAATTCGATATATATTCAATATTCCATACAGAGGGACTTGTAAATGTACTTTTAGGAAGTATAACATCCTCACTGTTCCATGTATTTACTTATATAAAACGCTTTGTCCCATATTTAAAAAAATAAGAATCAGGCTCGAAGACGGGGAGATGGTCATCGCTATCCTACTCGAGGGAGGGATCTTTTATATCTACCTCGACCCCAACACGAGTTTTATAAAAAATCGCCTCTGTACTCAGGATACTTTTATTTCAATCTTCTTCCCTCAAAGATAAGAAACTGTGCAAATATGAGCATTTTCATGGTGCGTTCTACAGCCTACAGGAATTTACCACCTCAGTATAGTGTTGTTAAGCTGTGTCAAGAGTTTGTTGTATTTGTATAAATATGTATTTGTATTTTTATTTATATTTTCAGTTTTCATTAATTTATGCTCAATGTTTTTTTGTGTTTTGTATTTTGACGTGTCTATGTACAGAATCTATGTACTTTTGAAAGACTAATAAAGATATTATTATTATTATTATTAATAATCAGTTTTAAATCATCAAAAAGTAAAATTGATTCAATACAAAAATTCAATCATCAGATCGTCCCGAGTATATTCCTAACGGAGGCAATTGTACCAAAAAGCATTTCACAGCTTAAACGACGACGCTTAGTTTGTATTCAAATGTTCTCTAGCTAAATGAAATCTCAAAATAGATAGATACCGCATGTATTTGGTGGATTCAATTTCAAGTTTTTCAATTTCACCAGTTATATTGAACACCAAATTTTTTTGTTGTTGCATTTGAATAAGTCTGGAAAAATGGGAAGCTTTTTTTTTCTAATATTAACAAACGAACAATTCTACTCTACAAAATTGAATTTGATAGTTGCGGAATTCCCTTAACCTGGCGTGTTTAGAGGCTCTAAAATCTCTCATCTTTAGTGTTGCGCCCGTAGAAATCTTATCTCGAGAAACAGCAATATATCCTTACTTGGACATGACGAAGAACTGATTAAATTTTATTTGTTTTATTTATTTACAACAACTTACACAGGTCATATGACCCAGTTATAAAGTGTGCTTACAATATTAATAACAATAACAACAACATAATATTACCAACAAAAAAAAAACAGAGAACAAAACTTAAAACTAAAATATAATATATGAAAAAACTAAACAAAAACAAGAAAAAAAAATACAATTTCTAATAATCAAATTACCCTGAAATTAATTCAGAGATAATTGATTTCTTAAATTTTCTTAAACTATCATTAAAAACGTCACAGCAAGGGGTTTCCAGACTAAAAGTTAAATTATTTTTCATGTGAGTCCTTGAAGACGGTATCAGTACCGTCTTCAAGGACTCGCATTTTCTCTAATGTAATATTATCAAATATCACAGTATTCCCTGGATAGTTCTTCTATTACAGAGTGACATCAGATTATAATTTCCTAGATTCACATGATAGTCGATGGCATGTTGATTATACAATAGAAAATCTGCCTGTCTGACAAAATTTCTTTGTACTCTCTCAAGGATTAAGATGTATTTCGTCTACAAAGGTGACCAAACAACAGCACAGTACTCCAGTTTTGATCGTACAAACACGTTATAAAGGAAAAACCAAGGTTTTCTTATTTTTAAACTCTTTTGTGTTTCTTAATAAATATCCAAGATTTCGATAGGATGCGTTTGTTATCTGGATAATGTGGTCTGAGAATGTCAGTCTTTAATTAAATCGATTGTACATAATATGTTATTGTTAATCGCGTATGAGAATTTTATGGGTGTTTTTATATAGTGATAGGTAATAGCATTACATTTTGGTATATTAAAAGGCAAACGATTTTGAATGGACCATTTGTAGATAGAGTCTAAGTCTTTTTGAAGTTCGACACAGTCGCTCAAAATTGTAATCGGTTTGAAAATTTTCATGTCATCAGCAAACAAACAACATTTACTAGACTTCACCACTGCTGCTATAGCATCTATAAATATGAGAAACAGAAGAGGACCTAGAGTGCTTGGGTCACATAGAGCGTAGGTGTAGGGTATGAAAAGAGGGTCAAAACTTTAAAAAATCATATTTCTTGAACTAAATGGGAAGAAATTAAGCAATTTTGAATTTGCTAAAAGATTTGGATATAAAAAACAGACAATGTATACAGGGCGGCGTCCGTAACTAATTTGAAATCGCTTTAGCCCTGTGATAGGGGTGGGCACAAGCCCCAAATTTTCAAACACCAGTAGGGATCAAGTGATACATCGTTTTAAAGCATTTTTTATCTGTTCTACAGCGATAGGTTTTGTATTTGACCCCATAATTCTCGACGCAGGTCATATATTTTAGATTATATTATATCTTGTCGGGAAAGTTTTGGGACGACACAACCGATTTTTTCAATTTATATTGAACATACCGTAGATTTAATAGAGTAAATTTCAGTATGGGGCACCGGTTTATTACAATAATTAAAATTTTCAGGTTTTGTCGGGTGATCTACTGAAGATGACATGTTGGAACCTCGAAACATGTCTAATCAAATTGCTTCAGACAATTATAAAATTCAACTTTGTGTAGCAACTATTTTTTTTTAAATTTTGAATGACTCAATTGTTTGCTCTGCTCAATAATATTTATGCATGTAATGTAATGAAAATCTGCTTTATTAGTAATAGAACTGACTGACAGCATGAGACATTTTTTTAAAAATGTCTAAGATGACCCAAATATTGTATTTTTTCCCCGAGATATGTAAATATTTCAAAAACTCATCTCAGAATTTGTTAAGGAATTCACAAAATACAATAATAAACTGGGTGTGCCATTTGAGGTAACCTCTTCCGGTAAAAACCGGAAGTGCTGCCATCTTGTAAATATTTTTAAAAGGGAAGTTAAGTCTAAGGGGTTCTAATCGGGCGATAACACCATAACAAGGTACGAGTATAGTCCCGAACGTAAGTCAAAATACTAAAATTGACTTCCTTAGGAAACCCTGCATTTTTTGAAAATTTTTCTCATGTTACCCCCACATGTAAGCACATCATTGTACTCAGGACGACAGCAGCAACTCAAGAGTGCCCTAAAATAGGAGTTACAATTTGTAACAAACATGACTTAGATGCGGCAGTTCGAATCAAATAAGTAGGCTACAAAACATAAATCAAAACTAACGGCTTTTAAAAAATGTACCATTTTGAAAATAATCGCCCGTTCCATTACCTTACAGACACCCTGTATATAAATACTAACGGAATGATAATGAATATTTTAAACTTAATTATATCAATTCAAGCGTATGATGATATATACAGAGACCGAAAAGAGCTATTGCAATTTATACGTGCTTCTTCTAAAAAAAAGGAAATACCTACTCGTACTTTTAATCTACAGGATGTCCTACACCAGAAAAATATTTAACAGCCAAAAATAAATCAATAGTTCTTGTACACTACAAACTTCTGCAAAGTACCAATTCGGTGGCATAGATCGAAAATCCAAAAGTCACAATAATATTGAAAAAACTTTGACTTTCGTGTTACATGGTAAGAGATCTGCTGCATGGAATGATATGGCCAATACCGATAACCTTCGACCATGGGCGCCGGAAGTAATTAAATTAGGGGAGGGCAAGGCAAAAAATACTAAGTAAGCTAAACAAAAGTATTATGTATATAATATGTGGCAAAATACCTATACTTATACAGTCAATCCAACTTCTTTTGAAGTTTATTTTATATATTAAGTACTTAAAATATTATATAATTAAAAAAATACTTTAGATAAACTGATCCTGATGGGTTATAACATAAATTGAACATAAGTCTAATCAGAAAATAGCAGTAGAATATTCCTTCGTTTTTGCGAAAATCGATCTATCACTTTTTTAATAAACACGTCTTTGTTCTTATTTACATGTTCTCTGTGTACGCTGAGAAGACATAATCCAGATAGTATTTCTTCACTCATGGTAGAGCTTAACGAAGTTTTCACCCGTCTTAAGGTACTAAACAATCTTTCAATAATTGTGGCCGTTGTTGGAGATAAAGCCATAAAAATAGCAATTGCTTTTTTTGTTACTAGGGAAAAACTCACAATGTTTTTCCAATAAATCGGCGAACTCTAACTGAATATTTGCATTTTTATTTTTCTCTATCCACATTTCATCCCATGTTTCACTCTCAGTCTCTAAATTTTCTAAATCGTATACTTTGGCTATGTTAGGAATTTTTTCTATTAATTTCCTATACTCTTCTGTTACAGTTAACTCTGGATGAAACCGGCACAAAGAAAATGCAATTTCTGTTTCTTCCGAAAATCTTATCTCAATTGAGCGGATAATTGAATCTAGATATGGAATAAACAAAGAAACAAGGTAATATTCCTCGCAAGACTTCGTTTCGTAATTAGCTCTATAAATATGATTTGATCCCAGTCTAGGAATTCTTAGTGCTATGTCAAATTTATCACCAACTTTTTCAGATTTTTGGGAAATTTCCTTAAAGTATTTTTCAGCGTCAGATCTGTGATTTTTTAGTGCAGACAAAAGTGTTTTAATATGGTTTTTTACCGAAAGAAGATTTATTATTTCTCCTTGTAGTATGTTGCACACCGGTTCCAATTTAGCACTATAATGTGAAATGATGTGGAGACAGAGTATGAATTTACAAGTCGAAACTGCAGCTAATAATTGATTAGCTTTTGATCATGTCTCTGTGCTGAATTCTATTGAATAAGCCAAATGTCCCAAAGCCCCTCTTATTTCTTCGTAATTTTCGGAAAATATTCTGATGGATTTGTACTTTGAGGACCATCGTGTCACAAAATAATGGGATTTTAGGGACATATTTTCTTCTATATGGACTGTCACGAAAAAATTTAATAACTTTGTTGATAGAATCTGCAGTATTCTGTATATCTTGGATATGGTTTAAATCATTTACCACTAAACTTATGTATGTGATATTTTCCTGTATTTACGTGTTCCAGGGGGGGGCAAGCACCCCGTCTTGCCCCCCCTTCCGGCGGCTATGCCTTCGACGTTGTTTGTTGTTCTGATATGCGCCTTCTGGTATGGCATTGTGGTCTTTGTCTCCTCAATCCTGACAAAATGACATCCATTAAACCTAGATCGGTATCGATATGCAATTGCATGTTATTGGTATTGATACGTAAATTTTGCGTACTCCTATCACATATACTACTATTACGCTAAAATTTGAATAGATATATTTAATGACACCCAATTAATTAATTGAAAATAGTTTATTACGAACAGTAAACATATACACAAGGAAATGAGAACTAAAAATCATTTAGACTACGTTATAGTAAATTTAAAAAAATTACTTAAATATATTTTGGACTTGGACAAAAGGAATACTGATTCTAGAATTTTGAGTCAAAGCGAAAGATTGCCAAAGCTGGGTCAACTTAATGTGCAAATAATGCATATATTCATCTCTTAGTACAGGATTTACACCATGTGCTATAACATTATGGTTGTATATTACAAATCAATTGATGCAGGCTATATTTTGTGATTACAATTATTCATGTTTTGGCACATTTGATCAAATGTATCAACGACACATTTCGTGTATGGATTATTTCTGGTTTGTGAGTTGATTCATTGTTAGACCTCTTGGTATTATATGATCGCGTATTGCTGTCGATACGTACAAAATTCGTAAATTAAATGACGCTTATTGGTAACGATACGTAAAATTTACGTATAGAGTTTCAAATAACGATAAATATTCGCTCTAGCACTATCAATTACGCACTAACTACGTATCGAGAAAACTGATGCAGGGCTTAAGTAAGAGACATGAGACACGCACGTATGGTCAGTCTGGAAGAAATTCTGTAATTTGAATGCATAAATTTTACGTACGATACCATTCTAGGGTTAAATTAAACTAATTTTACCATCCGGTATAGCCTATAATAAAACTCAACAGATTTTTGCTTTTGAGTAAAGCTAAATCTCCTGATGCAGTTTACAGTAAAAGATTTAAATTAAAAGTTTGTTTTATATACCTCACTTATAAAAGCGAATAGATATATGTAAAATATAGGGGTAGCTTTTAGTTAGGAATCTTTACAATTTGCTTCTGATTTAAAATGAATTAACAGTTGGTTTTTTTTTTTGTAGATATCTCATACCAAAATCTGTTTAATCGAAACAAAAATGATTATAGAGGCAACGCTAACATTAGGAGTAACTGCCAAACACGTTTCAAAACACCAGGCTTCACCATCAGTACCTAAATTGTCAATTGATAGGTCTTGGGTTTGCAACATGTCTCCAGCAACATTCGTTCTTATTATGCCTGTACCCCATCGAATTATTAATTAGTATTGAATCGCCTCATCATATTTAAGCAATGATCGGCGTTTGCTGACAACATAAGAAAGAGCAGGTCGAGAGATGAAGCTATTCGGGGTTGACTGTATACAGGCTGATCCACTAAGCGTGGCCAACGGCTGTATGTCGGAAACTATTGGTCGTAAAACCTTGGGGAAAATTTGTTTTCAATTAAATTAAATGAAAACACAAATCTTATAGAAATAATGTTCCTTTAGTTAAAGTAGTTTTATGAATATAACATTTAAAAAAAAATATTTCCGATAAACTTCAATATAATATGACACAATGTAATTTTTATACACTGAGGCTGACCATATATATGGCCGAAACACGTCTGTTGTAACAAGCAAATTATGATTAGGATCCGATCAGATCTGTGAAAATATATATTGAGATTTAGTGGACAGTATAGTATTATTCCCCTCATTAAATTGAGACTTCACAGAAAAATGGACTACTTCATGAACATTAAAAATATTATTTTTCATATACCCTGTATAGTAATTGTAAATTTCGTACTCGAAATTGTAGTTTTGACACAAGCAGACGTTTTTATAAAGAATTACTTTTTCTTCTAAATCTACAAATAAAAAAGTTTTTGCTCTTCCAAACTCTATCCGTGGACACATTTTAATAGAGTTTGGAAGAAGAAAAACTTTTTTATTTGTAGAGTTAGAAGAAAAAGTCATTCTTTATAAAAACGTCTGCTTGTGTCAAAACTACAAATTCAAATACCAAATTTACGATTACTATACAGGGTATATCAAAAATAATATTTTTAATGATTTTGATTTTCTTGTTTTTTTAATTTTATTATTTTAATAGTATGAAATGAACCACTTTGAGAAAAAAGTTTATTAGTGTTTGTTGCACAATTGGTGTAATAAATCACGGTTTTGAAAATATTTTCATAAAATTAAAAAAAAACAAAAAAATCAAAATCATTAAAAAATTTATTTTTGATATACCCTGTATAGTAATCGTAAATTTGATATATTTGAAACTGTAGTTTCGACACAAGCAGACGTTTTTATAAAGAACGACTTTTTCTTCTAAATCGACAAATAAAAAAGTTTTTCCTCTTCCAAACTCTATCCGTGCACACATTGTATATTAGAACATTGCCCAACATTTTCATACCAACAGTACCTATCCATTGATGAAAGGAACATTATTATGTGATCTCATAATATACCTAAGTACTATTAAAACTATTCAGACGACAATAAAACGTCAAACCTAAAACAATTTATCATCGTTTATAGTTAAGATCAAAAGATGTTGGAAAGCTAGCCGCCGATATCTGTTGCATACCTATATGGGAAACATTTGATTCAGTTGACAGACTATGGCATGGTGATTTGTAATGAACCTCTACTTATACAGGGTGTTTCAAATCAAATATCTGCGCCAATCATTTTCAATCTGTCAAACTTGTTAGTCCCTTAAAAAGTCAATTTTACATGGTAAAATCATGAAAACATTTCGGAAAATCCCATAACATGTAGCGCTACTAAAATATATATATATAATCTTCGAAATTATTTGGACGTCGGTCATAGTGCTTTTGATAAAAAGAAAACTCTTTTTTCGCTACGCCAAGCTTTCGGGTCTAACTTTATTCCCTTCTTGAAAGGCTACAAAATTAACACAAACAAATGTACATTTTTAATATTCACAATAATCTTTATAAAGTTATACAAATCATAATTACCTATTATTGGTAATTATGATTATATATGATTATATATCGGTCAAAACAAAAACAATTACAAATTACTATATATTTATATAGTTTAATTTGAAGACACAGTCCATTATTGAATTTATTACGAAATAGCTTCAATAGAAAATTAATTAAAACACCAAGCTTATTGTGTATTGTATATAAAAATCAAAAATTTCCTTACACTATTCTTTTAACACCCTGTATATTGATGGCTATAGATGCTACAAAAGATAGAATGTGTCATATCATTATATTCAATTTACGTATAAACGAAATAATATAATCTCTTTCCATTTTTAAAATTGATCCAATATGAATTCAGAATTTGAAGGAGGGATGCTCATTTGGACACCCTGTAATATGGGAAAGGTCACTGGCTTCTCCACTAAACTGATTTAACAAATATTAATAAATCTATGGTAGTGTTTGGTATTTATAGATTCATTTTATCTAATTTGAAAAGGCCCACTTGAACAATTAAAGTCAATTGGATATCAGAGGGTGTATGTTTTAAGTCATACCAAGGTTTACGAGGGATATTAATAATGTTTTTTGGGAAAAGAAAATGCTCTCATATCCACTAAATCATCATCATCAAAAAACCATTCAATGAAAACATGTTTCGGCCCTAGTAAGGAAGTCTTCATCAGTTGAGATAATTCAAATAATACAAGGTGTTCCTAAAATAGGTGGTCAAAATTTGTGAGCGAATCGGAGCCGTCTAATCATGAAAAAAACCTAAATTGTAATTTTTCGAAAAGTCCTTATTTAAAAAGATACAGGGTGTTAAAGATGACTGCCTGAGGACGATTTTTTTGAAATATTTTCGAAACTAGTAAAGATGAATTAATCAAATGTAGCATATTTATTGACCTAGTTAAATGTCGCAAACTGACATGAATTTGAATAAAAAAGGATGACCATAGGCGGGTAAACGGGGGGGACCCTTGCCTTAATTATAACCTAACTTTTTTTTCTTGTGACTTTTATTCCATTTGTGTCAAAAATGTGATAAAATAAAGTTTTCTACATAAAAAAGGCATACTTCTTTTTTCTCAAAAAACTTAAAGGTTTTCGAGAAATTTGAAAATTTTAGGACAAAACTGGTCCTTAGCATTAATAAAATTTTGGAAAACTGTTCGTTAGCAAACTGTATTTCAATAATTTTATGTGTTTGATAGATATTTTTTATGTGGAGTCCATAGGCGGACCTCCTTTTAATTCTTTTAATTTAGTCTGTTTCAAAATATGAACCAAACTTATGTTTTTGTTTAAATAGCCATTTTAGAAACTGTATATCTTATTCATAAAAATGTAAGAAACATTAACAGCTCAGCTCCACCTAGTCACCCTTATCCCACGAGACTAGTTCAGCGGGTGCACTTGCCTATACCGAGGTCTGCATTGGTAAAGAAATAACTCCTTTATGACAGTCGCAGAATGTACAATCATTTGCCGCCAAACTTGACGGCTGTAAAAAGTCCCAAGCAATTTAGGGAGGCTGTTAAGCGCGTTCTTCTTGAGAAGGCCTATTACTCACTGGAGGACTACTTTGCTGATGCGTGGTAGTGTTTGTTTTGATTTTGTTGTGTTGATCCGGTTTTGGCTTGGTTTGATGATTTTAATGTATTATAATGTATTATGTCTTTTCTGTTCTGCTACTTGCATTTATATATATATTTATGTTGTGTTGTTATTTACATATTTTACTTCATGAATGTTTGGGGGGTTTGAGATTTTACTCTTGCCTCCCTACTAACACTGACAACATAATGTAGTAGGTTTACGTATGTTTTTAAAATATTTTTGTTATATTGTGTTTCAAGCCGATTAATTACATTAATCTTTTGTACTTGTATACGTCTTTGTTATATATTATTTTAAGTATGACTTTGTCTACAAGAACTTTTGTGATTCTTTTATGACAATAAAGTTAAAGATATATAAAGATATAGTTGGCCCATTTCTTTGGCTATCCCTTATAGATCTGGAGATATCTTCCGCCCACACACTGTTTATGCACATTCAATCCACTTCAATATTTCTTTAAATTAAAAAAAAATTGTATTTTTATTTTTCAGCTTTATCCCATATTTCGCAGAATTAAAACGCCCCTTGTCAATCATGAAACGGTGGATTAGAATTTTCCCAAATTTGTCAAAAAACTTAACAAAAAAACAACCTGAAAGTTAGTAATAATCGAGCATATTAAACGTATATAGGAATGTGCCGATTTGATATTTTTTTAGTTTATGTGAATATTACAAGAGCATTTTACAATCAAACTGATAAGATAATTTTATTGTTTTAACACACTGTGCGTAACCTACTAATAATATTTTGTGTGTTATGTTCGTTTTTACTTTCATTGTACGCGATGAAATTTAAATATATTAAGAGTATAATATTAATCTTCAATGTAGGTATTATACAGAGTGAATAAACTAAAAATAATAAATCCAAACTAATTGTTCGTTAACTTGCAGTTAAATTGAATGCACTGAAATAAATTAAAAACATTCCAATTTGAGTAATTATTCTACATCCAATAATATCTCCGGCGTTTCTCTAGAAAGTGTAAGAAAATTAGATGATCATCGATTTTTACTAGAATATTTGTTCACAACACAAAACAACGTTTTAAGCTACATATTTAGTACTTCTTTCAAATTTGGTATTTTTCCTAGTAGGTTAAAAATAGCTGTTATAAAACCTATTTTCAAAAAAGGGGATACAGAATTACTAAGTAATTATAGACCTATTTGTCTCATAACTGGTTTTTCGAAGTTACTAGAGATGATAATGTGCCAAAGACTGTTGGCATTTATGGACAGTTGTCACTTATTTTCTGATAACCAGCATGGATATTTGAAAAATAGATCAACTCAAACAGCTATGTTTGAATTTTTAAAAATTATTTTGAAGCAATTAGAAAATAATGAGTTGCCATTAGGAATATTTATTGATTTGTCGATGGCTTATGATTGCGTGGATATGCATTTTTATTGCATAAACTAGATTTGTATGGAGTACGTGGTAATGCTCGAAGATGGTTTGAATCATATATATTTGGAAGGCAACAAACAGTCCATCTTTTGAGAAATGGAAAGCTAGATGCTTCAGGGATTGAGGTGAGTCATTTTGGTATAGCGCAGGGAAGTGTGTTGGGTCCCTTTCTTTTCATTGTCTTTCTTAATGATTTAAATACTGTATTAGGCGAATCTGATGTGGATCTAATAAGTTTTGTTGATGATACCAATTTGATTGTGAGTAATTCAAATTTCCAGTTTTTGTGCCGGAATGCTGGTGTTTTCTTCGAAAGTGTTTTGACTTGGTTCACACGAAATAGATTGTTATTGAATCATAACAAGACAAGCGCGGTTTTATTTAGAACAAAAGCTTCCAGACTTTCGATTCATTTCAATTTTTCCATACCATACCTTTAGGAAATAGATCGATAAAACTTGAGGAAAACACTAAGTTTCTGGGCATTTATTTAAGTCAGAATTTGGATTGGTCAACGCACATAGCAGAGACTGTTAGAAAACTAAATTCAGTGAGCTATGCACTTCGAGTTGTGGCTAGGTACATGAATGAAAGAACCCTTAAGATCATGTATTTTGCAAATTTTGAGTCAGTTGTGAGGTATGGGTTAATTTTTTGGGGCAGGGACATTGACGTTCGAACCATCTTTGTAGCACAGAAACGTATACTGAGGATTATTAAAAAGGTTGATCCTTATTCTTCTTGTAGAGGTTTATTTAAGCGAAAGGGATTTTTAACAGTATATGGACTTTATATTTACGAATGTCTTGTTTTCTTTTTTAAAAATAAGTATAGATTTGACACAAACATACAATACATCATCAGTATAATACCAGGACTGTAAATATAAACTACCCAGTACATCGCCTGACACTCTCTGAGAAGGGCCCACATTACATGTGTATAAACTTATTCAACAAGTTGCCAGACAAACATAAAATCTGTTAATAATTTTAAGGAATTTAAAAAGAAAATTAGAACCTTATTACTACTTTTAGAACCTTATGATTTAGATGAATATTTATCTATGTGATACAGTTATAGTTCTCTTATGTGTGTTTTGTTGTGACGTGTTTCTATTTATGTTTTGTAACATAATAATGAAATAAATGCTGTTAAAAAAAAAACTATTTTTTTTTTATAGAAATAGTCCATCTTGGCGAGGAGTATACAAGGTGTTTCTAAAATAGGTGGTCAAAATTTGTAGGCGAATTGGGGCCGTCGAATCATGAAAAAAACCTAAATTGTAATTTTTCGAAAAGTCCTTATTTACAAAGATGACTGCCTGAGGACGATTTTTTTGAAATATTTTCGAAACGAGTACAGATGAATTAATAGAAATGTAGCATATTTATTCACTTAGTTAAATGTCGTGAACTGAGATGAAATTGAATAAAAATGGATGAGCATAGGCGGGTAAACGGGGGGACCCTTGCCTTAATTATAACCTAACTTTTTTCATGTGACTTTTATTCCATTTGTGTCAAAAATGTGATAAAATAAAGTTTTCTACATCAAAAATATTCTATTTTTCTATCGTGTAACGCTCCATTTTTACTAACCCTAAATTGTCGATTTCTTTTGTTTTTAGGGCTGCTAACAATTTACTGCATAAATGGCGGCAAATTCAAATCTTACACCCTTTACTTTTTGAAACAATGAATATTAGAAAATACACTACGAACATTATTTTCGATGGATGTAATTTTGGAAAAAAGCTGTTTTGCCAGAGTTTTTTTATTCAGTATTCACGCAAAAAATATCCAAATTTTCATTTAATTGATCCTCGCAAATATAATGAACCGATCAAATGCCTAATTTGAGTTTGAGAAATTGAAAATTCAAATATTATTTGTCTTATCTGTACGCATCCTGTAGGTATATCAATTTATTATATAACTAAATACTTTTTATTGATTATACATATTTATCTGCAAAAGTTTCGTACACATATTACAGAGCAAACAAATAAAACAACTACTCCACTAGCTAATTGCATTAAAGTAGTTATTTTGACCAATTTCTGAATATTTTTGCACTAAAAGCAAAAAATGATTTTAAGAAAATGAAATCCTATAAGACACCAAGACAGAAATTATTTGTTTTAAAAAATAATTTAAAATATTATTTACCATTTTTGTGATGAATTTCCCGCAGACAAATAAACAATAATCAAATTAACACAAAATAAAGTAAACAAACAAATTTAACACAAAAATAAATTTAACTAAATCACAATATTATAACTTTACTAAAAACTTTCAATATAAATAAATTCTGATGATGAATTAGAGGGTCCTGAAAAGTTTGGATTTCAATTTTTTTGGCCGGTAAAATTCACGTTGTTTACGTCCAAATGATTACGCTTCTGCTACGCGTTGTTGGAAACGCAAGTAAAGCGTCAACTTGAACGGATCCGGACGAACTGAAAAGTTTTTCACATTCAGTTTGCGCGATATTCTGCCGTGCGAGATTTTGTCTCTTTCTGTTCTAATAAAGAGCGCGCGCTTTATTTACTTTTATTATTTATTTATAACACTGATTAATAATTACTGTTAAATTATAGTATTTTATAACAATATAATTAAGTATAATTACACCGAGGCTTTTTCCCAACCTGTTGATACATTTTTTGATTTGGATATTATCAGCTGTAATATACAGTGTGTCCAGGAATTGACACGTAAGGTGTTTCGACTTGAAATTTGCCATTTTGTTCTAAAACTATAAGAAGTTGAAAAAAAATCAGTCCGATTAATTAATATAGATGGTGTCCCAAACTTATGAGAACATGCCGTATTTAAAGAGATGGAAAAAAATTAACCAAGGTGTCCGGAGATCAAATTTAATGAGAAAACACTGGCGCAAACAAAATTTTGCAATTGCTTATCGTTTGACTATTCTCAAATTTTGTCGATTTATGTCCTAAAACTTTTTTACTAATAAAGATGATTAATTTTGGTAAAAACTTTCTTTAGGCAGTTTTTTTACAGGGCGTTTAGATTGTTGTGCAGCACTCCAAACTAATTTTTTTATATAGACCACCCTATGAAATATTATGAATTTTTACAATCTCGTAAAAATTCCTACATTTTGACGTATCACTTGTCATGTCTGTCTTACAAACCATTAGCAAGAATACGATATTAAAATAAAAATATTGTGACTATATAATCAAGATTGCAATGACTTTCAAATGCAGCTTTCAAAGCTCATGTTTTTTCGGCTGATAAGTTACAAAATTACGCAGGTTGATTTAAACTCGATAAAAAATTTGCTTGCGAACTTACTCAAGTTTAAACGTGTTTTACACGATTTCAAAATGGTCGTGACGACTTAAATAATGATCCAAGACCTGGACGACCAGATGCATCAAATCGTGCTAAGTTGTTGGAAAAAGTACGTGAAATAATAGTCTCTCTTCCCTGTGTGCGACAGTCGGCCCTTGCCAGTGCTTGTGTCTTATGACAATAGCCTATTTATTTATCATACACGTTCTTATGCAGATGAAGCGTGCCTCAAAGCATTTTCATCTATAATTCAGCAACAATGGGCAACACTGCCATCTTGCATATACCCACTATACAACCACCTATCGCTCTTCGTCTAAACATAGTTGCCAGCGTTTAATTGTGCTAAGCATAGCATACGAATCTTGCCATTAAAAATCACTATAAGAAGTGCGCTTCATTATATTTGTTCCTTTTTATCCAATAGAATGCAGCAAATTTTTTCAAATAACAAACTCTCCAGTCATTGTAATATTCTCTCTGGCGTCCCACAAGGTTCTATATTGGGACCCTTATTATTTTTAATGTACACCTCTGACATATTGAAGTCTTTTGTTGCTTGTAGGGTGCAGGCTTATGCCGACGATACCCAAATTTATTTCCCATTTAAATTTCATGAATTTCCTAATGCTAATCAAGTTGTAAATGCAGAGCTAGATAATTTATACAAAATTTCTGAAAGTCATAACTTAAAATTGAATGCTAAGAAGTCGTATGTTATGTTTTTTGGTAAAAAGAATCACATTTTGAATTTAAAACAGAACTTTAAAATAAAGATTAATGAAAGAATTACTTGTTACATAAAGCAACAAGACTTTAAGTTATGTTGGAAATTTGTTTCACACTACCATGCTTTCACCAGACGGCCGTTTCGTCGATCCACGACTCATCAGTGGTGATCGGCAGGCAGTGTGACCCAAATCTCTAACATTTACAAATACCTTATACTAGCACGAGAATTGATTGAGAGAGAGATGTTTTTGGCGACATCTAGCGTGAACAAACAATATGGCGGGTGAAACACAGTTCACAAACGATGGCCGGACAAGAAATAACAACTGCATTATATCCTATTGCCCGAATCCCCTAGCAGGGAGGCTTTATTTAAGAATTGCTTGTTACATAAAGCAACAAGTTATAACTTGACATCAGGTAAGCGAAGTTATTATGAAAAATGATGTTTATTTTTTAATTTTAACTAAAGTTGAGTTTTTTTAATCAACACTCCTTTTAAGAACAGAAAAATCTTGTTAAAAATATACAGACACACCTGTTCCAGATTTAAATAAATGTTTGGTAAATTTAAATAAAGGCAAATGCATAAAAGCAGAGCTTTTAATAATATATGGTATGAGACGTATTATGATTGGCTAACAGGTAGCATAAATGTAATTTGATTGACAGTTTCATAAAATGTGTTTTATTTAATATTATTATGAAGTAGGTAAATATATTCTAGATACTAATTACACTTTTTAAAGAAAACAATACTTAGGTGAGGTACCTATTTATAAACATAACCTATATTTTATGCAGTTGACGAAGTAGGGATATCCCTATTAATTTTAGCTACCTATGACTTTATTTTATGTTATGCTTCACCATATTAAACTACCCCAAGCCGCCACTGATTAATAGACTTTTGGTACACTTTTATCGAGAACATTAGATTTGGAATCGACTTGTATAATATAGGCGGAAAAACAACAGTGAGTATAATATACTACTGTACAAAGAACGCTAAAGCATGCAGAAATTTAATCATTTCAGTCGTGTCAGTCTTTCAGTATGTTAGTCTGGTTTTTTTATTTCTTTTTATTTACTTTTATTATACTTACCACATTATCCATTTGATATTGAAAGCGCTGACGAAAATAACAAATCCTTCTTGGAATTATGAGAATTCAGTTAAAACTTTGTATAATACAACATCGTTGCTTGACATTTATTATTATCAACTAAACAATGCTCTATTTATAATAATAATATATTCATTATTTGTGGTTTACGGTATACCAATTGAAAATTTGTATATCAAATTATATTTTTGATATATGGATTGTTAACACTTATTCCACAGGATATGGCTAAGTGTTATTATTTCTATTTTTAAGTTTTGATTTTGAACTATTTAATTAATGGTGATAAAGAAACGTTTATGAAATTTATTTTTAAACTATTAAATTTCGACAAATTCGTGCAAATTTTTAAACGTTGAATATGAATTTTGTGAAATACTGAATATCGAAAACTGTACAGTGTGTCTCACGTAACATCAACTATGCCCTGATCTCGAAAAAAAATTAGAGCTTTGACATCCTGTATCTCCGAGACAAATAGACTGGTCTGGGAAAATAGGCTTTAATAACCTTTTAATTGATTAACATTTTAAGCGTGCATGAAGAAATAAATAAATAAATAAATATATATTTGTCAAAAAAATTAAATAATTTTGTAGACAGGTAAACAAACAAAACATACAGGGTTATTCACGATTTATGGCGCGGAATATTGTGGACAAACTACGTGACTTTCAAAAAGTTTCATTTGTTGGACGTGTGGGCATCTACTATGGCTACTTTTTTAAATTGGTTTAGTATTATACAGGGTGTCCCAAATAGCCTAAAACTATCAAAGTTATGTTTTTTAAATGGAATGCCCTGTATATTATTTCACTTTTAGATCCTCTGATCAAATTAAGTGTCTGTTTCATTAAGGTACCTAAACCTTAAGGTTTTTTAAATAAATTGAATTTTCTCAAAATCTAGCCTCATTTTCATCTTTCAAATACTTATGAACTATTAAAGTCATGTTGACGAAATGAACACTAAAGTGTAAAAATAGATCATATTTGATATTCCATTTGCAATAAACTTGCAATCTTGTAAAGGGTGTCCAAAAATTAAAACTACTCAAATAAGAACTTTAAGTTGCTATAACTTCATTAATGTAAATGGAACGTCATATTTCTGAGCTTACCTATCAATGTACTTACTAATTACCTATCGAATGGTATTAGGGTGTACTATAGCTAAGTCTGCGCGTTTTGGAAGAAAACTCCAAATAATTGTTTTGTACACCATTTGGTGTTTTTTAAATAAACGTTTTAATATCTCTTAGTAGGCTATGGAATCAGAAATGTCAAATGATCTACAATTATTATAAAAGTCATTATGAATTATTCTTAATTATGCATAAACAGCATTAATGGAAATAAAATAGCACTGATAAATCTCTACCAAAATATTCATAACATGTGTTCGAAATGTTGACCGTCCATTTCCAGACACTTCCATATTCTTTTTTGAAAACTACGGCTAACTCTGGTCAACATTTGTGGGGTAACAGTTTGAAATGCATCTCTTATGCGTATTTTCATATCGTGTGGTGTTGTTGGAGGCGTCTTGTAGACAATTCCTTTCACGTATCCCCATAAAAAGAAATCCGGAAAAGTTAAATCGGGAGATCTGGGAGGCCAATTTTTAAATCCATTTCTTCCAATCCACCTGTTTTGAAAATTGGTATCCAAAAATTGCCGAACCTCGTGATGATAATTAAGCGGAGCTCCATCTAATTGAAACCACATTGTTTTTCTCCTGTTTAAAGGAATTTCTTCTAATAATACAGGAAGTTGGTGTAGAAGAAAATCGAGAAACATCATACCATTTAAAGATCTCTCAAAAAAATAGGGTCCTATTAAATATGGGCCGAATGGACCACCTATTTTGATTGCTGATGATTCTGTATTCATGGGGATTCGAGTCAGAATAATAATGGTAGTTGTGTCTGTTCACGAGGCCATTGTTGTGAAATGTACATTCGTCACTAAATAACACATTATCAAAAAATGTTTCATTTGCTGCCACTTTATCTAACACCCACATGCAAAATTCAATTCTATTGTCAAAATCAAATACGTTCTTCTTTTGAATAAATAATCTTCATTTTAACAAAACAACACCAAAACTAACAATTGTACATCAATAATAACACTAGTAAAGCATGAACAGTAAATTAAATTGACAGATAAAATAATTTATTTGACATTTCTGATTTCATAGGCGACTAGATACATTAAAACATTTGGTTAAAAACACCAAATGGTGTACAAATCAATTATTTGGCGTTTTCTGCCAAAACCCACAGACTTAGCTATAGTACACCCTAATACCATTCGACAGGTAATTAGTAAGTACATTGCTAGGTAAGTTCAGAAATATGACGTTCCATTTACATTAATGAAGTTATAGCAACTTAAAGTTCTTATTTGAGTAGTTTTAATTTTTGGACACCCTGTACAAGATTGCAAGTTTATTGCAAATGGAATATCAAATATGATCTATTTTTACACTTTAGTGTTCATTTCGTCAACATGACTTTAATAGTTCCTAAGTATTTGAAAGATGAAAATGAGGCTAGATTTTGAGAAAATTCAATTTATTTAAAAAACCTTAAGGTTTAGGTATTATAAACCTTAATGAAACAGACACTTAATTTGATCAGATGATCTAAAAGTGCAATAATATACAGGGCATTCCAGTTAAAAAAACATTACTTAATATATTTTGGTAGCTAGGAGTTATCCATAACGTACACAATGAAATAATTATTCTTCTTATTATTTAATTTTGTACGTTATGGATAAAACATTGAGATTGGAGAAAATCACTTACCATATTATATTGCCGTACGCTGACTTAAGCTTAGACTAAGCGCTTTTTTGAACTTCGAGCAAAGATCTAAATTTGTTTTGACTGATAACCATCGCCCTTTTACGATGTGCGAGCGTTTTCCTTCTAATTTTATCCAATTCATGCGTGATTTTTGGTCTTTACTGTATGTAGCTCTATTAGGTACTTATCATTATTATTAATTAACATGAAATACACCCAACTGTTTGTTACATAAATCTGCTTAAAAGATTCCTGGACAGATTGTTTGGTCATATGTTATATTGCTCAAATTTTTTCATGTGTGAATTCAGTAGGTATACGGAAGCGAACAGAATATAAGGCGTAAATTTGTTAAAAGCATAAATGTCGTTAATTATCAGTTGCAACCAAGAGGAACGAGTTTATAGGTTATGATGATGCATCGAGATACAGGCAGAAAAACATATGTTTAGACGGTCAAGATACGGTTCATTAAAATTGAGAGCTTTTTTTGTTTCAAACACTATATGAATGTAATAATGAATCAAAACAAAGAAAATCGCGAAGTTTAATAAAATCTGTTTTTAACTTTCATTAGGAGGTGTAGTAACTAAAAATATATACAGGGTGTCCCGAAATTAACTTAAAACAATTTAAAGGGACATTCTACAAGCGAAAATAAGATTTTTTTTTCATATGAACATATATCGAAAAATGCTTAGTTTTTCATATACAGGGTTTATTTGTAAATTCCTGACGATGTGTTTTTAGTATTCATATTTCCGAAATGCGTCTCGATATCAAAATGAAATTTGACACACTTACGTATCTTTGTAGGATTATTAAAAAATATGATATCTCATGGTTAGGAAAATGTCAGGGGTGGGTTAGGCTGGGGAGAGTCAGAACAAATTTTGTCCCAACTTTTTTTTGAGCGCTTTTTTTACTTTTTCTGAAAAGAATAATAAATTTGAGACTTTTGTACATAAAAAATGTTCACTTGTTTCATAACGCTAGAAGAAGTCGTTTTCAAGATAAATGATTTTGAAAATTCCTAAAAAGTTGGGACAAAATTTGTTCTGACTCCCCCTAGCTTAACCCACCCCTCACATTTTCCTAACCATGAGATATCATATTTTTTAATACTCCTACAAATATACGTAAGTGTGCCAAATTTCATTATAATATCAAGACGCGTTTCGGAAATATTACACATCGTCAGGAATTTACAAATAATACCCTGTATATGAAAAACTAAGCATTTTTCGATATATGTTCATATGAAAAACATCAATCTTATTTTTGCTTGTTTTAATTTAATTTCGGGACACCCGTATAGCCCGGTTTTCATGGATTGATTTTCCGTCTATAATCTTGCTGTTCTTTCTGAGAACCTGTCTGAAATGTTGGATCGTGGAGGTTACATTGCTCTTAGTTATACAAATTATTTATTATTTAAAAATATGTAGCCATTAATTTAAAAAGTTGAAATATGAAGTATATTAATAAAGAAAAATACCATCCATATCCAAGCGGCGCGCTTGTCATTGACAAACTCTCGGAATTAAGTCTTGTTTCGCATTTCAAAAATAAAGATGTTTGGTTTTTTGTGTGACCCTGTATAATAGAAAAGTAAATAACGAAATTTCAAATTTCATTTAGAGCAAGATGAGTAAGCACATGAAGGGCTCTTTAAAATTTCTTAAGCATTAATTTCCATAAAATTGACAATATGTGCTTATAGAACAAATCGCTACACCTCCCCAAAAATATACTTAAGAACAAATATATATTATGTACAAGGTGACGAGGAAAGTATTATTCAAACTGCAGAAATTAAACCGTCTTGACCTATTTATCATCTTTCTTTGTTATACGATCCTATTAATTGATTGATTATTTGATAATTTATATTTCTGTATCATAGTACAAAATTTTATTCAGTACGCGGTTTTTTAAATTTAGTTGAAATTTTTGTACTTTTTGAAGTTATTAAAAAACGCCTTTCTCAGATGAATGTTTTACGCAAAATAAGGGTCAAACTATGGCGAGTCAGTTATCATTTGTAGTATTCCCTCTAATGTATTCTAAAATTTTGCGTGCTTGAACGATATAATCATAAAAATATTGATTTTTTTGTAGAAGTCGAAAAACGTCAACTTTTTGCAAAAAAAATTGTAGGAAGAAATCTGTTAGGTTTTTATATAGAAAATGCTTAACAAAGTGGCCTTTAAATTTTATACGGAATCTGAAAAAAAATAAAAAATGTGGTCCTTCCATTTAAAATAACAAAGTAGGTGGTTACTTCCGGTATAACCGGAAGTAATATAAACCCGAAAATAGTACATCAATATAGAACCTTTCCGATTTTCCGAACCCCAAAGTTTCAGTAACATATCTTTTGTAGTTCCCGAGAACTTTGCATAGACCACTCAGGATGAATCACTCTGTATATTTGATATCTATTCTTTTGTACGACTTAAAGTTTCGGTTTTTATGTGTGAGAATATGCGCATTTTTTAAACAATAAGTCTCGACACAAGCTACAGTAATTTTTTAGTAAAACATATTAAAATGTTTATTTAAGCTGCTTGTAGACTTTTCTCTCCGTTCGTACTTTGTTAAATGTTAAATGTAACAATATTCTCTTACCCTACATTCTCCGAATCAAAATATGTAATTTTATCTCATAAGTGCCATATACAGAGTGTCCCCGGATAAGTGAAACGACAAAAAACTTTCGAGTTTAAATTTTATCTGAGGCCTGCCCTGCGTGATGTGAAACTAATTTGGGACATAATTTTAATTGTGAAAAATCAAGTATGCCTTGAATTTTTGAAAATACTGATTTTTTACACTAGAAAAGTGTCATTCTGGTTGGTGTTATTGAGAAAAGTGTTTAATTTTCATTATCAATAAATTATTAAAAATCAAAATATTATTTTAAATAAATTTTTATTTCGAAAAGTATGCCATGGAAAATAAAAACAATGAATGTTGAAAAGTTAGATTCAAACCAAGCAGGGCTGGACACCAGAAGACCAAGTTTGAACTCGAAATTTTTTTGTCTTTTCACCTATCAGGGGACACACTGTATATCCATTCATACTACTATACTACTATTGCTCCACCTACTTGAATTTCAGCTCATTGTGTATTTTATTATGCCGGTAATTGAAATGTTATTCTTACTTGCGTTTGGTCTAATTGTTCGTTTTAACTAAACGTATCTGTGTAATGTTCTCCTTGTATGTTATTACACAAAGATATAGGAATATGTTTTGAAATTTCAATAACCCGAATTTTAGATAAGGTTTCAATTGGACCCAGTTTTGCAGAAAGCGACCAAGCCACATGTCAGATAATTTGAGCTAAAGCTATTTTTCGATCGCTTTTCTTCCATTAGCCATTGTGCAAAAAACGACCAACTGAATAGGATTATTTGAAATTGGGAATAAACGTGTGCATCCCCAGTTTTGCGTGCAGGCAAAAGATTCACTCACTCGCCATGGTGCCAGCTTTCTTTATAGAGGTCAACCAATCAAATGTTTGGATTTGATGATATTTTCGATGAGTTACATTTGTTTGTTGTTTTAAGCTTAGAATTCTTTAAATTGTTAGTTTGTGAGTTATCGTGTGAATTATCTCCACCAGTTCAAGACCGGCCAACACATAAAATATTATTAAAATTCACATTTAAAAAATAAATCAGTAAATAAGCTGAAATAATTAAATGAAAAACTTTAAAACTAACAAAATTATTAAAAGATCAATCACGCGATAGTGAAAATTAAAAGTTATTCGATGTGAACTATCAAAAATAAAATAAACTGACGTCTGATCGAAATGTGCGAAAGTTGACTTGCGATCGGTGTACTCCCATGCGCAAAAGTTGCGACTGGTGTAAATTCAAATTGCTGCATGCAGTGCATTTGCATGTGTGCAAAGTTGCACCGATTCCAAATAAAGCCCTCCAGGATATCTCCTATTGCATATGGGCATATTCTTCATATTATTCAGCCGTGGTGGCTTTTATTATTTCATAAACGAACAGAAAAACAATTTCATTAAAACTTTTAAAATTTGTATAAAATATTTACCAAGCTCTATATATTTTATATATATTTCCTTTATTGATAATTTGTCTAAAAGCTTATAGTAAATAATTTATTCATAGCATAATATGTTAAGTTATATAAAATATTTTATATAATAGCTAATAGCAAAGTTAAAGTTCCTATTTTATTATCTACTAATACACCAAGTACATGAGTATACAGGGTGAACTATGACAACAATTTTAACTGGAGGTAGACAAAAATAAGATCTAACTGAATCGCCTTTCAAAAAATTTCCAACATTTTTATTAAGGGTGAAAATCATTGTTTTGTAAATCATATTAAACTACCTTTTGACGACGCCTACGACTGCCTACTCAACTGAAGTTTAAATTAGACATGTTGCCACGTGTATCGATTTACCGAGCATTTAAAGTAAAAAATGTAGATTATGTGACTTCAATCATGCGAAATATTAAATATTATGTTAGCACCTATCTTTCGGATATGTCGAACATGCCATAGAATGATTTTTGAACTTCCTTGTTTAATGTCAGGTACTCAGAGCGACGACCACGACAAGGTGAGTCCCTCCGTCAGGAAAACCCCAAAGGGTAACAAAAAACACACAAATGCAAATAACACTAGCACTTGAAAGCACTACAACAGCAAATGTTCAAAGAGGGCACTGTTAACTTCACTTTATTTACGCACTTAATCACTGAACTTCATCACCAATCTCCGTTTCTTATACAATAGTCTTCATGTAGATCTAAAATTATTATTATTTTACATAACTCGTTCATGTTTTACAGCAGAAACTTCTCGGTCATGACCCATTTTGTAAACATCGAACAAAAATCCCGAAACAAATTTTTTATAGTTTTTCATGCTTCTCTAAGCACATGGTTAAAATTTTTGTACTGAGTGATAGTTCACCCTGTATAATACCAGAAAATGATGCAAATAAATTATTTTAATAGTTATAGCTTGATTTTGATCTTATTGACGTTTTTCAAAAATATATGCCAGTCTGTTTTTCAGCTGAACGGTTTTAAAACCAAATTTGTTACAAAATAGAGAGAGCCTCTAAATTGGAAAAAACATGTGTTAAACGGATTTAAATCATTGTCTTTTACTAATTTATATGCTTTGATGTGGTGCAAATGCAATGAAGTAAATTTACATTCGTTTAACACATGATTTTTCTAATTTAGAGGCTGTCTCTATTTTGTAAGACTTTTGAAATTTAGGATTAATTAAAAGTAGAGACAACACGAACAATCAAATCATAAATTATGCTGATGGCACAAACTCAATTATCGCAGATGACGATCTGGACAGCTTTATTAGATCCAAAATAAGGTCATTAGATCGCGAAAGTTGCAAGGTGGCTTTCTGAAAATAATCTAATATTAAACGAAAATAAAACTAAAGTTATACCAGACAATCAAACTATGATATTCAGAATTATGTAACACTAAATGAAAACAAGATAACCACAGTTGTCTCGACAAAATTTCTTGGTTTATTCATTGATCAGTTTTTAAACTGGCACCATCAAATTGACACGTGTGTAATAAATAAAATATAAACAGTTTGTTATCGGATACGAAAAATATAGTTGGAAAATACTTATGGGACAAAAATGCCGAAGAATTGTTTACTTCGCTAATTTTGAATCTTTAATCAGTTGTACCATTGAATTTAGGTATGAAATGGAGAGATTCTTGTTGAGGAAAATTTAAATAAAATACTAATAATTTATTATGTACAAATGACTGTAATTTAATTTCGATAGTGTCCTGATATAAAGCATACAAAAATGTTTTTTAAGAAAAGTCAATAATATAAATAACTCATTTTTTGAAGTCACAAAACTTGTTTCAAGCGAAATATTGGGGGCCAAAATACGTTTTAAAACTGAAACAACCAATGTATATAATTTATTTTATCAGTATTTCATGTGTTTTTACTAATTTTAACGAAAATACGTGAAAAATCCAACTTCTTCTGGGGACTCCTTTATTAAGTTTACATTATTTATTAAAGAAACAAGAAATCACTGTGTGATTTCCCAGTCGTTTTGTGGTAGTTTTATCTATGACAAAAGTCAAAATATTATTCAAAATATTACTTTTTTGACCTTAAAAAAAATAAACAAATACATTTTTAACTCACCCCGTATATAAATTTAAAGTGTATGCTAAAAATTTCTAAACATTTAAAATTTATTCGATTGCAATCTAGAAAATTTGTTAAATGTTGGCTAATTAATGTTTTTTTTGCATCACCCTGTACATGCTGCTTATTAATTAATGTTGTTATAATCTGATAAATACTTAATTTAAATCGTAAATCCACTTGTCAAATTCAATAACCTTATAAAATTTTAGACTAAATACCTACTATAAATATATTAGCTAGGTATTTTAAATCTGCTAGTCTAAAAATGACTGCCTATAATATGATTATCATCATAGGTGACGTTATTTTTTAGAACTACCACATCTCTCTATTTAAAAATCGTTGGTGTTAAATTAACGTTAACGTTAATAGCGGCGGATGTTATTTTTTAGGATACCATATCTCTCTATTATGGTTCGTTGGTTTGTCATAATTTGGTAGTATTTTTTTCTAATGTTGGTGTCCCTTATTTTAGTTTAGTTGACACTTCTAGTTCACGTCATAATTTGGTTTTGGACAAATTGCTTGTGTCAAATAGTTTATTATTATTTTCTTTGTTTACATTAATAGCCTAAGAGTTTTCGACATTATTTTTATGTTTAAGATGAATTTCTATCAACATGTTGTATATTGTAGTGTTATAAAATGGTTATTCCAAATAGCTTTAGTCAATTTAGAAGTTGTCATTGTGTATTTGAAGTAATATTACTGAACAAGTGATAATAACCTAAAGTGACAGTGTCATGAGAGCCGTCAGATGGATGGATGTGATCATATATTTTTCAATAACCTATGGGAAATAGTTGATATCTCCCTCTGCGTCGCACACAAAATGAACTTTTGCAGATGTAATTAAATGAATTAATAAAATAGTGTGGCCGCCTTAAATCCCCTTGAAAAGTACCCGTTGGGATGCAGCAAAAAACAAATTTTCTATATAGACAGACCTGCGGCTGCACCTTCGGTGCAGCTTTAAGTTAAGTCACATAGATATCAGTCATTTTTTTTGCAGATTTTCGACGACAAAGACAGCGCGATCAGAAATTATAAGGATTAAAAATATTTTTATATTTGTAATCTTAATATTTTAAAATTTTAATTCGTATCTTTCTTTCCATTTCAATGCAATATTTATTCTTGTTTCAATTGCCTAGATCTAAGGCGCCTGTTCAATTTAAAGTTAAAAGGACTATTAAGTAATCATATCGCATATTTATATTTGCAAATATACTAATTCACATGTCAATAAAGTTTCTAAAACTTCCTACTACATGCATATAAGTGTAACTATTATTTGGTCTCAAATTTCTGACAGATTTATCATTCCTAATAATAAACAATCACTAATAAATGCTGTTCAAATTCTGATGTGTTGCAGTATATTAACTTAATAATCGTTGCAATGTACTTGGATTTTCATTTTTTTTTTTATAAATAAATTACAAAAATATATTCTAGCGTTAATAAATACAGGGACGCATTTAGTTTTTTAAATGAACCTTTGGTACTAATTTGTGTCTTTATTACCAAGTGACATCACTTCTATTGTGACAATCAATTAAATAATAATGTTGTGTTGATTTGGTCATCAATAAAAATTACTTTAAGTGAATCGTGTTATATTTTATGATTTGGAGTAACAAACAAAACAAATGAATATGATTAATTCAAGTAATATGTATTTTATATTTTAATTGGTACAATAATAAGACAGAGGCGCACCTTACACAGAAAAAAGCAAATACACAAACAAAACATTTCAATATTCTTATTTTTTTTTACTTGTTCTAAGACTTTTTATTCTCATTCGGTGTCAAATGTTTTAAATTGAAAATATTGAAATGCGTAAATGTGGATTTCCATATATTCAACAAAAATGTTCATTTTAAGTTAAATAATTTTCATTAGAACATTCAAACCTACTCTATTTAAATGACCTACCTCCTATATTTAAGAATGGATGGTTTTTATAGTAAATATTCAGTGTTCTTTAAATAAGACTACAGCAGCGTATAATAAGGATATTCGTATACTCAAATTGAACTTTCCACAAATTCGATTCAAATATAAAATATAAATACTTTAAACGAAAATTGTATCCATTTGAACTGAGATTCGGTGGCACTCTGTAGTCTCCAATGAAGCATATTGCACAGTGTTACCTTTTACATATACAGGGTGTTTGGAAGGTCGATAGAAAGCCTTCGGGAGGTGATACGGCAGACCATGTAGAATCTTTTAAGCCAAACATACCTTAATACAAAGTTTTACGGTTTCCGAGAGAGAAAAAGGCGCCGCAGCTGTTTTTTTTTTAGATTGTCAAGGTCAAGCGCCTTAGATGAAAAGTAGAAAATTATCAAGGTAAAAAAGAACACGTTAAAATACGGGTTTCGTAAGGTAAATCTTATTTTTTTTTATTTTTAAAAATTATGCCCCATTACGAAATCCAATACATAATCAAATACAAATAAGATACAAAATTATTTGTATTGAATAAACATTAATATTACTACCTAATTACTACTACCGCTACCGCAACAAGTTGTGCAGCACAACCACTAATCTTTACTTGTACTAGTCAAAATATTATTACTATTATTATTAAATAATTAAATACATACACTTTTTAATAAATGGCACTAGTATTTAAACAACAAACAAACAAATAGTTCAAACGTAAACAAAAATACCTAACGTACAAATCGAAATTCGTGCAAATAGTATACCTACCTATCTACAATAGATAGAAGGCGACAGGGGTAGGTGCCTAAGCTCAACGTAAACACGTTCCTACGCAATAGAACACATATTATTTCAATAGGTATGATATAAAAGTTCTCAATCACCACCAGTTTTTTCTGTATATTTATTTAAATATATTCAAGAAAAATTACAACAATTTTGAGCAAAATACATGTATTTTAGGCCGTATTTGGTAGTACATACTATTTGCTTGTTTCTGTGTACATCATGATGTAATACGCTTATAAATAATGCTTTAAAAACCCAATGGGATCGCGGTAAAATGCATGGCAGAAACCCTTAAACGTCCATAATAACGGCTCTCTATGTGGGTGTGAAAATATAATGAATGAGCCTGTACATTAAAATAATATGGGGTATGCATCTCATGCTTCCTGCATAAGTACAATTCATGTCAGTTTGACAAAACAATCCTCCCGTTTCGCGGTATTTAAGCTGTCAAATTGACACTTTTGTAATGGGTTGAATGAGAATGGTCTTACGCTAGACTTCGTCTATTTAAAAATAAAGGCTTTATCATTATTATTATGCAAGAAGTTATCGACATATAACCGATTATTTTAAAGTACTTGTAGTATTACTACTGATTATAAATTATAATTCAGTATGTACTATCAGATGAGTCACAGTAACTATAATGCAAATATAAATAAATATTCTGTCAACAAACTCAAATACTAGTAATTATTATTCAAATAGATGTTTCACGATGTGTGTGGTGTTCTTCTCCATTTTATGATTGTCGTTCGTTAAAAAACGATAAAAATTAAATACCATCAAGTACAAAACAATATTATGTAAATTGTACTGAAGGTTAGGGCTAATTAAGCGGTCAAATATATTATGTTCGAAATTTTGATCAATTATGAAATTGCTTTCTGCTTCAAATAGCACTTTTATAACAGCTTGTTACATAATTTAACAAGAAATTCTTCCACCGACCATGTAAGTCTTCACTGGTGATCGGGAGACTGTTATTAAAATTTTCAACATTTTTGGGTAGAGCTTTTTATAGCACGAAAGCAGCATTTGTAACAAATCTAGTGTTTCAACGGGCAAACGGGTAAAAACGCACGATGAAACAAAGTTTATTTTAACTTCTTCTTCTTTCATACAGGGTGGTCTCAAAGTAAGGTTAAAATTTAAATTGAAAAAACATACGAAAGTCTATTTCTTCAAATCCTATTCCACATGTCGAAAATGTGTAGTTATCAAAATCAAAATGGACGGGGAAATAAAATCCGACAATTTTTGAATCCCCAAATTGAAACGCCACACGGGGGTGACATATATGCGCTCACTATCTCATTTGAAAAAAATTTCGGAAAATCCTCTTTATCATGATTACGTTAAACTACAATTATTAACTAAATTATAACAACAGGTTAGCTAGAACTCATAATATAGCTAAAGAAACGTGGTCTATTGTCAACGATCTGAGAAATAGAGCTTCTCCGTCCAGTATAATCTCCACTTCACCTGAGATCTTGAACGATTATTTTGTTAATGTGGCAAAAAATTTTATGAATAATATAGTCCCCTCTCACGATGCGCTCTCATATCTTTCAAATACCAATGAGAATATACATAGTTTCTTTCTAACACCCGTTGCAACTCCAGAGCTTTGCAGTACAATTAAATACATCAAAAACAAGGTGTCATCTGGAACTGATGGAATCACTTTGAAAATGTTGTCTAATCTACCGGAATGTACATTAATCGTTTTCACAGATTTAATTAACAAGTCAGTCATTCCAAAATGGAATTTTTCCACAATGCCTTAAGACATCTATAATAATTCCTCTCTAGAAGGACGGCGATAAGGATCAAGCTTCAAACTATCGTCCAATTGCACTTCTATCTACTCTATCCAAGATCATTAAAAGACTGGTTAAAAGGAGACTTCTATCATTTCTGCACAAATATGAAGTATTAACTAGCCACCAATTTGGATTTTTGGATAACAAATGCACTAATGATGCTATATTCGCCGTCTTCAACAATGTTTACTCCAACTTGAACAATCTCCACTTTACAGCATCAATTTTCTGTTATTTCTCCAAAGCATTCGACTGTGTAAGTCATAACATCCTAATTAACAAGATACAGCACTACCGAATTCGGGGGGTTCCACTGGGATGATTTAAGTCGTACCTTAGCAACAGAAGTCCGTGTGTGAGGGTCAATGCGGCTGTGTCTTCTTGCAGGCCGATGGATTGTGGAGTTCCACAGGGTTCGGTGTTGAGTCCTATTTTGTTTTTGCTATTTATCAACGACATTACGTGCCTAGACATCAGCGGTAAAGTATGTCTCTTTGCTGATGATACTAGTTTCACTTGGTGCTGCCCGGATAGTGGGGCTCTTCATAGTACCATATCCAAAGATTTAATCACCATCAAATCATGGTGTGATTCTAACCTGTTGTGCTTGAACACTGCGAAAACTAAATCTGTGTCATATACAGGTGCGCTGCAGTCTTTTGAACTTAATAATACCACTATTGACGTCGTTTCTTTTGTGAAGTTTCTGGGCCTTGTTGTTGACAGCTCCCTGAAGTGGAAGTTGCACATTGATGCGTTATCAAAAAAATTAAGCTCTGCCTGTTTTGCGTTAAGATCAGTTTCCAAAGAACTTAACTTGTCAACTTCCATAACAGTCTACTTTTCACTCTTCGAATCCCATCTTCGATACGCGCTCCCATTCTGGGGTACATGCTGTGCAACGCAATTTGGGCGTATTTTTAGATTACAAAAAAGAGCTATTCGATACTCTCTGAGATTGCACTATAGAGCCCATTGCCAGGACTTCTTCAGAAAATTTAAAATACTAACACTACCTTCCTTATTCATATCAGATGTCTCTGAAAGACCATTCCATAATTATCTCTTTAGAAACTCCGAACATGATCTTTATCTGCCAGCCCCATCCTCCTAATTAATCAAAAGCTCGATTATATACAAGGCAAAAAAAAATGCACAACCATCTGCCAATGAAAATCAAATTGCTATCAACCCTTCCTCGATTCCGTAAAGCTCTAAAGACGTATTTGTTGGAAAAAGCTTTTTATACTGTAGGTGACTTTTTTAATGTGCATTGATTTTTGAGCGATTCACACACTGGATAGTACTTAGTAGTTTGTATTGTGTGTTTTGTATATATATATATATATATATATAAATCATGTTGTGGAGTAGGCAACCAAACCAACCAAAAAAATTATAGGTAGGTACAGTGGGTTTCATAAGGAAACATAATATACTGTTACGTTTATCTACTAAATGATCAACCCTGTATACTTTTCTTGTACGTCAAAAAACGGGCAACTTGATATCAAAAGTGAAATGTATCTTTCTTCGAAAACATTTGCCTTCAAATGTTATCGAAGTCGTGCGTGACTTTTCGTTCTCACTGTATAAGTTGTTATCGGGTACAATTTACTACATAATATGTATTTGCGACATTTAATTTCTATCACGTTACCTATTAATTGTTATTAATATGACGTACATTTGTCACGTGAAATAATAAATAGCCTTATTGGACAGCGGATAAACATTTTGCTCAATTTACAAAATATACTGGTGTCCCTAGTTTTTGTTGCTCTATACAATCCAACCCTAAAACGTTTTGCGATCACTGGGTTTATATAGTATAGTCTATCCAAAGTCAATGTAAAATATATAAATTTAACGATTCTACCGGGGCTATCCGTTCCCATGCCTCTTTACATTATAAAAGGGCATGGAATGTAGCGTTTTTTGATACATTTCTCCCTCGTATATAAGACGTATAATATGCCTACCATGGGGATACCGACAGTAAAAAAAAATATAACTACAGTGACTGGCAAAAGTTTTGGGATTAGAGTTTGCATTAAATATATGAATGAAACAAATAATTTTTGGCATCGTGTTATTTTCTCAGATTAATCTAAATATAATCGAATGGACATCATATGGTATGGCAAAGACTTAATGTGGAATTTAAACAATAAAATTTGTGTCCGAGAGTGAAACCCGGTTTCTTGGATTAATAAAATGAAAGATGATCTATCAAATTACATAATAATTTTTAATAAAACCTCTTGTGGATGAAACTTTTTGCAGTCACTGTATCAGACACCGCCGGTATACGACACGAGCGGAACACGTTGGGAGTTAAAGCATCAAGATTTACATGTGCAAAGCCAGCATCGTCTTTTAAATATTTATCATCAGTAAAGGTCTGAAAATATTGCAGTGACGAGTACATATATTATAAAAAATTTACGTTCTATAGAAAATGGCACTGACTAAGTGAGTAAAATTTGTTGTTAGTTTATAATATCAGAAGCATATTAGTATCCTACTATGCATAACAAGTATTAACAATAGTATTAAGTATTATAAATGTATGTTCCTTGCTGTTCGAACACCGACTAGCTACGTGTGCATCTAGGTCTAAACTTCAGCGTAGGTTTATATGTTGCCGTGTTGGAGCGGCAAGGAAAAATACAGTATACTATTATACGAAAAATGCACATAATTGTTAATACTTTCATGTGGAAACTCAAATTGAATCACCCTCTACATGCAACAAAAAAATCCAATAAAAATGATGACTTGCTCATAATACAATTAATTACTAGACGTGTTTACTGATAAAAATATACCTCAATTGAAAATGTAAGTTCCGAAACATGTTTGGACAATATTAATGAATTTCTATTAAATTTATTTTTGTGGAGATTCGACTTTTATTTGTCATCTTAATGTTTTTGCTATAGAGACATGAATTTTTATGTAAAATTGCAAAAATAAAATAAGTGTAGCGATTTACCACAATCACGCATTCGTAATATATTCAACGCATGGTGTTTATCCAGGTCTAGCTCGTATTATAAGCTATAAATGTACGTGCTCAGCATATATTTTACCATTAAAATTATACTGTGGATACTAGGTAGGTATAGGAATACAATAATTTCAAATACCTGCATAATTGTTACCAATAAAGTTGATTTTCTATTGTTTCTTCATTCTTCACTCTATCGTGTCGTTTTTCATTTATTTTTATTGCGTTTGTGTATTATTTGTATGCGTATATAGTATGCTGTTAGACGATGCCGCCGAATGAAAATTAATTATTTATCATATATCGTATATGATTAAATATAGGGGTATACTTTTGCCGACAGTGGATGAAGACAAGATCTATTGTCACAAATAGTATTTCATTAAGTAGGTACTAATAATTTTATTATTTTTTGTAGCAATCCATCCAGAGAGGAGCGGGATATACAGGGTGTCCAAGATACGAATGGTATATCATCGGAATCTTGGAAACGGGAGGAGTTACAATGTCGGTTCAATTAAAGAAAAGTTGTACAATTTAAACACCTTTTAAATGGTGTTTTCAAAAGTAAAGTAACTTTAGTCGTTTTCGAGAATTTTCGAAAAAACAATTTTTTGCAATTTTCGTTTTTATTTATTTCTGACGTTATTTTTACAGATATAAGAAAATAAAAAGCACTTTCTCGTTGTTACTTTTTGAGGAGAATAAGATAGCGGTTACAAATTTTCACTACAACGTTTCGTTTTTTAAATACGGCCCTGGATTTTTTATTGTTAAATTTAAATCCATGTAATGGTTTAAACAAGTTTTCAATATTTTTAGCAATTATTGGGTTAGCTGAACAGACAATTTTGGTCAGTAGACCAAAATTAAACTGAAACTCGCCCAATTAAAAAAAAAAAATAAAGGCCTTTATTATTATTATTAATATTATTATTATTTAAACTTATTCAAGAAAAAAGTTTGGCACTTATTTTGCGTAAGACACGCGTCTGAGAAAGTCGTTTTTTTAATAACTTCAAAAAGCATAAAAATTTTTAATAAATTTAAAAAACCACGTACAAAATAAAATGCTTTTTTTTTAAGTAATCCATTTCGATGCGAGGAGTTAAAACTTTAATGAAATAAAACTCGTCTACTCCACAAACGAACTTTCTATTTGTTAATCAATTATCATCTACCATACATGTTTCGAGAATTGAATACTCATCCTCAGTGCTAATATATTTTATACAGATTAAAGTTATCGTGTGTCTCGAAACATAGGTTCATCCGTTGAAAAAATATTTTTATGAGATTATAACATATTCAACAGAAAATAAAAACCATCAATTAATACCTTGAAGAGTTAATAACATCTTGAATTGAAAATGGCTGTAAATTTAACAATAAAAAATCCAGTGCCGTATTTAAAAAAACGAAGTTGATGATGGTTTTTCAAAAACGAAACGTCGTAGTGAAAATTTGTAAACGCTATCTTATTCTCCTCAAAAAGTAACAATCAGAAAGTGCTTTTAATGTTTTTATATATGTAAAAATAACGTCAGAAATAAAAAAAAACGAAAATTGCAAAAAATTGTTTTTTCAAAAATTCTCGAAAACGGCTAAAGTTAGTTTACTTTTGAAAACACCATTTAAAAAGTGTTTAAATTGTACAACTTTTCTCTAATTTAACAGACATTGTATCTCCTACCGTTTTCAATGCTCTCCCATTCTTATCTTCTTATCTAAATGAAAGACGTCTGCTCCACAAAATACTTTATATACAGGGTGTCCCAAAAAACATTTCCCACCCATTGAGGGTAGAATCTATGACCAAAAATAAGACAAAAATCATTTATGTCAAAATTTTGAAAAATGTCTCCTTTTGAATATTAAAATGAAGTAATTTTCAAAAATAAAATCAAATGTTCAAATTCAAATTATTTATTAACTAAACACATAATAAAACAAAAACAATTCAATTTACAAAGGCAAGTGTTCGAAATCCTCACTATTTTATTCAATAATTGTTTTCTACACGGCCTATTGCTTCGTTTGGAATTTGTGCTAAAGCTCCATAAATGCGAACAATAACATCATCTTCACTGTTGGGTAGGACAAGGTAAACCGTATTTTTCAGATAATCCCAAAGCCCAAAGTCTATTGGGTTGAGATCCGGGGACCTAGGAGGCCAAGAAATAGGTCCTCCACGATCGATCCATTGGTTGAGAAAACGTCGATTTAATATCTCTTAAACATTTCGAGAATAACGGGCAGGTGCACCATCATGTTGAAATACAATATTTGGCCGCTGTACTAAAGAAACTTCTTCCAGAAGAGTTGGTAATCTGTTATCGCAAAAATTGGCATAGTTTTTGGCGTTTGGTATCCTACGTAGAGACTGTGGTTCTATTATCCTATTTCCCAACAGAGAAAGCCACACATTTAAGCTCCAGAGTGCTTGCTTATGTGATTCTCTAATTCGTAATTCCAATAATGCAAGTTGTGCTGATTGAACACTTCTTGCTGGTTAAAATGGGCTTCATCACTCTACAGTACTTGTTTAAAAATGTCTTCATTTGCATCCAGGCAATTTAAAAAAAATCTACAAAATCATAAGCGCAACTCAGTATCCCCAGGATGCACTTCTTGAATCGGCTTTATATGATAAGGATGCAGATTTTCTCTTTGCATGAATCTGTTTTTATCAAAGATGACCAAATTTAAATTATTAATTCCAAGTTAAAGATTTGTCTAATTTCAATATTCAAAATGGTCATAATTTTGGCATAATTGATTTTTCGTCTTATTTTGGGTCGTAGATTTTCCCTCCCAAGGGTGGGGAATGTTTTTGGGACACCCTGTATATGTTCAAATCGAGGATCTGAATATAGTGCCAAACATGTTTCGGAATGCGCAGATTTCATCTTCAGTTGTTGGTATTTAAAGATTTGAGGATATAAACAAACATTTTAAAGAAATAACACCTTATAATAAGAAAAATGTATTTTTCGATTTTTAAATAGTTTTTTTGATATTTTTCGCAGGAAAACTTAGATGCCCGAATGGTACTTGTTATTAAAGATATTGCAATTTTTGGTGACCACACCCATCAAGTTTTGCAGCGGGTAAACTCGAACAAACTGCTGACTGCGGTGCTGTCATACATTTTTTTCATCTAGAAACCATTTGTAAGTCAAAATCTGCTGTCTTTGTTGGCCATTCAGTTTGTGGGCACCCTGTATATTATAAATACCTAGAGTTCGTTTAATTGGAATTAAAATCTCTGCTTCAAGACATTTACAATTTTAGTGAATTGCGTGTTTCGTGACATATTTGACGATCCCGATTTTCCATTACAATAGTAGCAGTTGACATAATGTTTTTCTAAGTTTTAATTTAAATTTCCCTATTTTACTTCCTATAATAATAATAACAATATTATTATTATTGATTGTGGCAATATAACCCAGAATAACATCATGCGATTTAAAAAATAAACTAGCATTACTGCTAGATAGGAATATTATAATATTGTTGATTAATGTCAGAGATGGGTAGCATAATATTATTCATATACTGGGCACATCAAAGATCCACGTAACTGATTTTTAGCATTATAGTAGTTCTACGTTCTGTTATCTGGTAAATATCGTGCTAATATATTTGAAATACTTTTAATAGTTTTATCCACTCGACTATTTATTTTCGAGGTAATTACCTCTAGTTTGCATGTTTGGTTTACTACTCAACAGTGTCAATATTTTTACAAAGCGTTGAGCAGTACAATTTATAAATAATATTTTGCTAAAAACATCCGTAGTTGAATCTTAAATCATTATTTCAGCATTGTTTTAGGCCCATTTCATGTTTTTACAACAGTATTATGTCATCCAAAATGCTTTCGCAAATTTGACCATTTTTAATCTACTTTATTTATATAGTGACGACCAAAAGTCCGCCCTCCCTTCGGGACCTTTTCGTATATTGTGATGTAATTTGGAATAGTACTATAAGAACAAGTTTTCCAATTTTTTGACACATCAATGACAGCTTTAGATGTCATACTGACAGCGGGGGAATTATTTTATTTTTAATCGATAGGGTCGTTTTAAAGGTCTTTTTATGCTCAAAGCGAACACAACGTTATTGATTTTAGTCGAATTTTTCGCAAATATTAATCTGCCCTGGGGGGCTTTATTTGAATCGATCGCAAATATTTACGTGCATGCAAAGTTGCGTTAATTTGTTCGTATGCGCAACTTGTTTTGGGCGAATAGCTTTATTTGAAATTGCGATTAAACGTGTGCATCCCTACTTGCGTGCACGCAAAAGATGCACTCACTCGCTACGTTGCCAGTTATCTTTGTAGAGATCAACCAATCAAGTGTTTGGATTTTATGAAATTTCGACATAGAATAAGAAAACTACGTAGCTTTCTTATTCTATGTTTTCGATGACATATATTTATTATTGGTTTGATGTTTTAAGGTTAGAATTTTTTAAATTAATATTAGTTTTTCGGGATTGTTTTTATTAGTAATTTATTTAATACTCCCTAATCTATGAATTTATTGTAAAGCATTGATTTATTATTTTTGTTTGTTGTTTGGCGCTATACCAATATACTAAACAATTTTGCAAATTTGTACTCGATTTTCATCATAATCATATTATTGTTTGTTTTGCTTAAAAGAGCAGTTTTCATTGCTAATATTCGAACTGTGTCGAGTTTGTTCTAAACAGAAATACCATTGTTGTATAGATATACAGACATTTGTTATTTAATATTTTGTGTTTAATTTTAGCAAAGTCTGTATTTATATATTGGATAAACTTTGGTTCCAGCGTTGGTTATGGCAAAGATTAATGTACATTAATCTTTGGTTATGGTTATAGCAAAGATTACAATCTGTTTTACATTTTAGAACTTTTGAAGATTTTACAGCTTGGAGAACACAGGAAAACAGATAAGTGGACTATGCTTCCCTTAGTAAGAATAAATGTCATAATGGAGAAGAAATCATATTATATAACTGCAACAAAAGTTACTCTAGAGGTTCGGCATTTATTTATTGATTTACTTAATAATACGGGTGTTTGTGGAAATCTTGGTTTTAGGTTTTGTAAGTACAAATACAAAACGCACACGCAGACTGGAGGTAGGTACTTATTCAAAATCATGGTAAATGTACCATGATTCGTAGTAGTGGAATGTGCCCCTCACGAATTTCAGGCAACGTGTAATTATGTACATATTTATTATTATCATTGTGTATAATTTAATATACCTATATATAGCTAAAAATAAACTGTTGAGAATGTGACTTTTTTTACTTCCTGACTTCCTAGCATTAGATTATCTTCAAATTATACACAATAAATTTAAGTAATGTTTTCTCGACATACGAAATGAAAGTTTTTCAGTTGTATCAAGAAATCCTACTACAAAGGAAACTTCAACAGACTCTCTTATCGAATACCTTATACAGATTAATATTTTCATTATTTTACTGAAAAACTCATTCCAATTAACATCGCGCCACTTCAAGACCTGGCAATACATTATTATCAATTAAATTTTTAAAATTCATATTACATAAACCACCTAAAATAACTCAAAAAAGAACTTTTAAACTAACAAAATTATTAAAAGATCCACCACGCGATAATCAAAATTAAAATTTATTTGATGTGAAATGCCAAAAATAAAATAAACTGACGTCTTGTCATGCATTGCGTGTACGAAAGTTGACTTGCGATCGGTATACCCCCATGCGCAAAAGTTGCGAGTGGTGTAAATTCATATCGTACGCAGTGCATTTCAAATAAGCCGTGCACCATTTTGTAATCGCAAATGACGTCATTTGCGTACACGCAAAGTTGCACCGATTTCAAATAAAGCCCCCCTGCTAAGGAAGAAGGCTGCATGTGTACTTCGGATAGTTTTGATAAAATGACGTTTAAAGATTTGCAACTTTTTATTTGAATTTATTTCGGTTGATATTTAACGTAGGCTCTTGATTTTTTTACCAAAATGTTTACAAGTAATTATTGATTACGTACATATTGTAAAATTGTGTGAAATTTATACGTGATCCTAAAAATCACTTCACATGCGTTGTTCATTTCGAAATTTTACTAGCCATAACAACCGTATGTGAAGGTTTTTGGTAACAATTTTATTGTGTTTTTGTTTGCTGTCTTCATAAAATCGTAATTTTAATTTGTTTAATGCAATATTATAGGTTATTCTTAAAAACCACTCACAAGATTATGATAATTTTCAAAAGTAAAGAACGAACATAAACAAATTATAAATAAATTGTTAAACGGTTTAAAAATTAGCAACTAATAATAAATTATAACAAATATCTCAAAAATAAAAATTTAAATAAAGGGGCCATTGATTTAAAATTCCAAGAAAACTGTAGAAACAACAAAAATATTTAAAAAATGTAAAATAGGCTATTTCCTTTTTTCGCAAAAAATCTATAGAGAGCCTTTTATATTTCGGGATTTGGCAACCCTGGTGTTGCAATCTGGCAACTGACAGCTCTATCGTAAAGTTGGACATTTTTGAGGTTATACGTACTCAGAACGTTTTGACATACGAGGGCTATTTGTGTTGTTTACAGTAACTAAGAATCATCTCGGCCCAAAAATTAAATTAAATCGTAACCATTTTCGTGCGATTATTTTTTACAACTTTCGACGTATATAAAAGGCAACCCTCTAACTATAATTGTGTTGTGTGCAAGGACAACAACAATAGGGAACAATACAGTCAATATGACAATAACTGTCAGGTTTAAAAAGTATGAAATAAAAATGTCACACAAAAAATGTCTTTCAAAAACAATGTAATATAATACAATAATTAAAGGCAATTTACACAAGTTTAAGTCTTATTGCATTCAACATTTGGTCCTTCGAGCCAGATTGTACTTTTCTGTGAAGGTACAATATTCAATTCAATATCCACGGGGCGATAAGACTGTGAAGTTGTGTAAGACTAGGCAAAAAGTAAATTACGGAAAGAAGCGTTGCTCAGCACGACTTATTCAATAAGGTAAAGCTCGGGAGTGACAAGTAAGTGTCCATATTTTTCAATTTTATTTGAGTGTGAGATTTTAAACAGGGTAACTGAGTAGCGACATTTTTAGGCTATTTTGGTATATTTTCATTACAATTTCAAGGGTAATCATGGCTGAGTTAAGGGATTTAAAACGAAAAAGGGATGTTTTAAAGGATAATTTACGGAGGGTCAAAGACTTTTTCATTGAGTTCACTGTTGATAAATATTTTCAAGTAGATTCAAGGGTTGAAAATTGCGAAAAAAATTGGAATAATTTTGATATCGTGCAGTTTGATATTGAAAAGAAGGAAAAGGAGAATGATGAGGCAAATTTACAGGAACGCATACAGTTTGAAGAGTTATATTTTGAAATAAAGGGATTAGCTAAAAGTATTATTATGCAGGAAAATAAAAATGCAGTAGATAGTGCAGCACAATCACAAAGGTTTAAAAAAGTATGAATTAAAAATGTCACACAAAAAATGTAATATAATATAATAATTAAAGGCAATTTACACAAGTTTAAGTGTTATTGCATTCAACAAATTGACAGATCTGAGAAGTGTATTAGGGATTAGGGGAGAAAAAACGCACCCTCATCTGAAGTGTCTAATATTTGACCACACTGTATGTAACTACACAATGTAATTCATACTGACATGGCCAACTATTTCAAATACTAGATAGATACACTACACATAGATATCTTTGAGGTAGCGTCATATTATTATGTTTATTTGCTGTACCCAATGTGGCAATGATAGCAGCATTCTCTTCAACATCTGATAATCAGTATATTTAGCGAGATCTATTAATGAACCTGCACGCATAATAATAGTTAATATATTACGATTACATAGCGTCAATGCTATGTTGGAATCAGTTGTAGGGTTATGACACCGCTTGAATGTTTGATGTGTTATAAATAACACAACATCGGTGCTGTTTCGTTTAAATTTAAAAGTGACTCTATCTATCTTTGAAAATAACTGTAAACTATAAATGTGATGATGTTTTGTAAACAATAAAGTTTTGATTTTGATTTGAGCGTGGCGTTCTTTTATATTTGATACAGAGTGGGTCGCAGTTGGAAAACGAGTCATAGGATCATCTTGAAAATTTGTGTTTTTATTTGTTTTTCCTGAACGCGTCGTCGTGTGTCTTTACATTCACCAGCTACAAAGATCCCACCCTATTAGGTTCATCATCAACCAGTATGTACCTATCTAATAACCCTAATTGCCAAATAACATAAAAATTATATACAGGGTCGACACAAAATAATCGGTAAGTATACCAATCCAAATAATTCGTAAAACAGTCAGGAATATCATTTCTCGTTTTCAGTAACG
Organism: Apoderus coryli; assembly: GCA_911728435.2. Taxonomy (NCBI): domain Eukaryota; kingdom Metazoa; phylum Arthropoda; class Insecta; order Coleoptera; family Attelabidae; genus Apoderus; species Apoderus coryli. Next base: position 16,622,270 of record OU452206.1, read on the forward strand.
GTCAAGGAAGAACAGGAGATGAAGTACAAATCAAAGTAGATAACACACAGAACTCAAATAAATTTCATTATGAAATATGGTAAACAAGTATTATTTTGATTTATATATCCATAAATATAAAATGATTAATATAAATCATGGCATCTATAAGGTGTTATATATATATTTTTTTTTTCTTTTAATATGTATAATAATACCAACGCAAGTTATAAGCTTTAAGGCTTCGGCGATTGATTTGCTCCCTCGGATACATCATCATCATAATAGGATAATAATGCAAGGCCTCATACTGCTGCGACTACTATAGATTTTCTTAAAGAGCATGAAATTCGTAAAATGGATTGGCCAGCGATAAGCTCTGACGTCAATCCAATTGGACCCTTATGGGATATATTGGACAGACGTGTTCGACGTTGTCCAAATCCACCTCAAACCCTTCAACAATTAACAGAAGCCCTAATCGAAGAGTGGGAACAGTATATCTGCATAAAATAAAACAACTTTAGTTTTAAATATTTCCAAACTTTTATAATATACAAATTTATATTTCAAAATCACACGACATGTTTCGTCCACACAGTGGCTTTATCAAGTGTAACTTAAGACTAAAATACAAAATATTTATATGGTTTATACAGGTAATAAAATATAGTAAAAGTGTAACAAAATGAAAACTAATAACTAGGTCACAGGTGCATAAAAACTACCTAGGGTTACAAAAATTAAAAGAGGTTTAACAAAGGGGAATTATTTAAATCTGTTTGGCTATTGAGTAATTTGTTAGAATATTTAAGTTTGTTTATTTCTAATGATTCTAAAAGATCCAGCTTTTTACTTTTGTTTTCTATATGAATAATTTTGAAATTATCGTTAAAATTATGATTATGTTCTAAAAGATGGTTAGAATAATTAGAATTGTCTTTTTTCTTGATATAACTTAAGTAGTGTTCCTTAATTCTTTTAGAAAAACTTCGACCTGTCTGTCCTATGTAAACCCGATCGCAGTCTCCACACGTCAGTTCATACACTCCAGATTTTTCTCTCTTATCTATTTTTGATTTTGAATTTTTGATAATTTTTCCTATTGTATTGTTGGTTTTAAAAGCTATTTTTATATTATGTTGGTTAAAAAATTTTGAAATATAGGAACAATTATGGCCAAAATTTTTTAACCAACATAATATAAAAATAGCTTTTAAAACCAACAATACAATAGGAAAAATTATCAAAAATTCAAAATCAAAAATAGATAAGAGAGAAAAATCTGGAGTGTATGAACTGACGTGTGGAGACTGCGATCGGGTTTACATAGGACAGACAGGTCGAAGTTTTTCTAAAAGAATTAAGGAACACTACTTAAGTTATATCAAGAAAAAAGACAATTCTAATTATTCTAACCATCTTTTAGAACATAATCATAATTTTAACGATAATTTCAAAATTATTCATATAGAAAACAAAAGTAAAAAGCTGGATCTTTTAGAATCATTAGAAATAAACAAACTTAAATATTCTAACAAATTACTCAATAGCCAAACAGATTTAAATAATTCCCCTTTGTTAAACCTCTTTTAATTTTTGTAACCCTAGGTAGTTTTTATGCACCTGTGACCTAGTTATTAGTTTTCATTTTGTTACACTTTTACTATATTTTATTACCTGTATAAACCATATAAATATTTTGTATTTTAGTCTTAAGTTACACTTGATAAAGCCACTGTGTGGACGAAACATGTCGTGTGATTTTGAAATATAAATTTGTATATTATAAAAGTTTGGAAATATTTAAAACTAAAGTTGTTTTATTTTATGCAGTTATAATGAATTTCCAACAAGTATCGGCTAATTCTATTCAGGAACAGTATATCACAGGCAGACATTCGAAGGCTCGTGAGAAGTATGCCCAATAGTCATTCGTGCTGCTGGAGGGCACACGCGATACTAAAACACATTGGTTTTCAGATAGCGGAACATTGCCATTTGAAAAATGTTTTCTTTTCATTTTGTTATTGGCACTTTTTTTGAAATGTTGATCTTAGTTTACAAATAAAGAATTAGTTGAAAGTTCTATTAATCGGTTTATTACAGGAAAATATGTGTCTTTCAGAATATAAATGGTCACTTAATAAGTTACAGGGTTATACAAAAGTGTTCCTTTAATTTTTTTGAGCAGTGTATTTCTCTTGAATTAAATATCGAAACAGAAAGAATAAAATGTCGCAACTTGTTCAAATTATCTGACTATTTAAAACCAATAAAAGAACATCCTGCTATAATATTTTTAGTATAGAAAGGGCATTGTACTATTCGATTACCTGTAACTGTTTGTTTTAACACACTTCTTATAATAGTTAATGTGTTATTAGTTATATTTCAATCATTATATCATATTATGACATAAGATTCCTAAACAGTGAGGGAACTGCACTTTCTTCAGTTGTTTATAATAACACTCTCTAAACATGTCAACGACTGAGATTTTAAAAAGGCTACATGCAGCAGTTTCAATTTGGATGTCAAAAGAGAAGCGATCTTTGAGTTAAATGATTATATTCTTAGAGAATAGTCGAATATAGAAAAACGAACGGAATAAATTCAATTATTTGCATTATTATTGGGTTTTATTTGAATTTACTGTTATTATCCTTACAATCCTCCCTTAAACATGTAATAAAGAGTATATTGGAGAAACTTCGGAATATAACCTTATCAGCACTCCTCGAACATGATGTAGAAACTGGACACAAGGCTTAATTCGAACAATCTAAGCTGATTGTTAATACACCATTCTTTTATCAATATAAAGAAATATTAAAACTGAAGTGAACTCTCCACATACAAAGGTTATTTGGGTGATGCTGAGCGTAGACTTTCTGGCCAATTAAAAATTTTCGTAAAAGCTTCGGACGCTTACCTAGAGATATGTATAATAATGGCAATACCGTTAAAGATCAGCAAGAGCTTGTTTTCAGTGAATCCTATGTCAATTCCCAAATTTTTGATATTAAAAATGTGAGTAAGGCTCCGAATGTCCCTTTTTGCCTGATTGTGGAGTTACTGAATCTGAGGTTTATGTAGCTCTAAGAAAACTCAAAGGTGCTGCGGTATTGGCTGACCTTGCCTTACAATCAAGTGCATTTTGCAAGTATTCAAGGGGGATGCCGGTTTTAAAGAAGGGATAAACATGATGTAGGAAATTGTCGTTCCAAATCATGTTTTGGTAGGTGTTTGAGGTTTTGCTACATGATGTTATAATGTGTCATGTTAGACGACAAATTTCAACTTTGCAACATGGTTATTTTCCAGGTCGTTCTACATCTACGAATGTATTGGTTTTAACACAGTTTTTGAGTGAACAACTTGATAATGGAGATCAGGTAGATGTTATCTATACTGACTTTTCCAAGGCCTTTGCCAGACTTGGTCATGGTATGTGTTGATAACTAAATTGTGTCGTTTTGGTCTATCCAATGGCTTCTTCTTTTGGGTTGATATTAAAATGCTCTTTATCAATATTTTGAGTATAGAGGCTTCAGGTATGTCAATATTTTAGTGACTTCAGGAGTCTCCAAGGTTGTGTATTGGGGCCACTGTGGTTTTTGCGTTTTGTTGACGATATTGTTGCATTCTTCTTTGTTCGTAATGCGAAATATTTGTAACCGTAATGATTAGGATATATTCGATTCAAATTTGTCATGTATAAAACGTTTATTATTTAATTAGTGTAGTTTCTTTATTAGTAATTATTTTAATTTTAATGTATTTAGCAATTTTTACCTGGCCTTTAATTGGATTTTTATCTGTCTGGACAATTGTATCTTAAATAAATAAATACCTAAATAAATTAAATCAGAGAGTCAACAGAAATAGCAAATAGCTATGATTTATCCAAAAGTATTGTCTCTGTGAAAGTTTGATGTTAATGTATAGCATCAAATAAATTTACATGCCCGTATTTCCTGTTTTTTTTTTCTGTTTCTTATATGATATGAAAAATATGAGTTTCGCAAAGTATGTTCCGTATTATTCATATCTTTAATGGCCCTTTTCAATTATAAACGATATAATCCAACATAGGGAAACATATTTATGCAAATAAGTAGCCAAGAATCGGGTGGAAACTTGGTGCGGATTCACTTTGCGCATTATACACCGACTGGTACGGAGAGAAACATAAAATCCAGCGGTGGGGTAATTTTGCAAACCAACAGATTTGATCTTTTGAATAGTATAATATCATAAGCAACAACAACAGGTTGCTTTGAGCTACATTTTGTTAAATATTCTGCATGTTCTAGCTATAATTTTGTTCGGTTCGCATAAATAATGAACGCAGATTCCCAAACATTTCATTCAAATAATTATTACTGTTATTCTTTTTTTTGGATTTGAAAGAAAATGAATGTTCCATAGTAACTACAAACACTCATATCAAAGTAATTAAAATTCTTAAACAAAAATGCGAGCTAATTTATAAAATTTCATATAAGACTTGGCTCGCCTGTGGCTACGCCTATGCTGACAAGCCATCGCTTTATCATTTTGTCAAGCTCTTTAAACTCTGTACTCACGACCAGTCAAATATCCCTGGAAATTTATCTAGTTGAGACATCGTTTAAAATGAATTCTAGTAAATAAACACGACATGTCCATTTAGAGTATAAAAAATGCGTATCTAGTAAATGCAATAGTCAATTAAAATAAGTTCATGACTTGGAAATATCATAAATAATCATTTAGAACAAACATTTGAACAATCAAAAACATGTTTCGACTTTTGGTAGCTTGAGAAAAGTATAAAAGCCATCAACAAGTAGAATTAATAAAGCAAAAATAACAAAAAACATGTAAAAGACAAGAAACATATCTGATAATAAATATAACTGATGATGGTCTTAGCCTAAGACTGAAACATGTTTTTTCATCCATTTTTTAATATAATGGAACCATCAATAGTGTCGTACAATTGAGAATCCACAACATTATTACGTTGCTTTGCATGAAAAATAACTTCATAGCAAAGCGGACTAAAATGCTGGTTTTACATACACAAGGAATTTTGTTTAATTTAGCAGGGCCCCAGTCTAATTCAATAGAACCAGACCGAGGCATGGGTCGACAGATACTGACGAATTCGTTTCGCTCTTGTTATGAGCTCGTCAGAGTACCATAGTCGTTGCCCATCTACAAATATCAGCCTGCATTTAAGCACAATAGGATACACAAGAGTAGACACATGTAAACACGTATCATCTACATGTACATAGTAATGCATATCCTATACCATGCAGAGGCCGAACAAACTCAATGTATAGGTAAAACCAGTCGTCTAAATAGAAATAAATATAAATAAAAATAGTATGAACACAAAACTCTAGCAGGAGACCATTTTATCCTTCTGCCAGCATCTCCCAAATATTTGGGTTTCAGCAATGCTCGGACGGTGGTCTCCAAGCGTTCTGCCGTCGATGTTTAATGCCAAATATTGAAAAATTAAAAGGATTTCATGTCCGTAAATATAATAAATGAAAAATAACTTAATGGCAAAGCGGACTAAAATGCTGGTTTTACATACAGAAGGAATTTTGTTTAATTCAGCATGCAGTTAGCTTGTGTATGTAAAACCAGCATATTAGTCCGCTTTGCCATTAAGTTATTTTTCATTTATTATATTTACGGACATGAAATCCTTTTAATTAGTTGCTTTGTATATTGTGTAATTTTAAAAAATGTAAAATGTTTGCATTTTTGCTTTTTTTAAATTTTACCGGTTTACATTTCGCTTGTGTAATTTTATTCTTTTATTTATTTATATTTTATTTTCTTTTTCTTGAAATTAAATACATTAGTTAAACAGAAATAGAAAATATAATTTAAAAAATTGCATTGTATAAACTATAATCTTTTTTTTTATACAAAAATACATCTATTTCGCAAAACATCAAATTTTAAAATTTTAAGTGCATTGCAGAAAATTATTTATTTAAAATTTTTGTTTTCTTTTTTTTTTTTTGTTCTTAAACCATTTTGGTATTTTTTTTTTCTTTGGGTTTTCAATTTTTGGCGAAATTTACATTTCGCTTGTCTAATTTTATTTTTTTATTTATTCATATTATATTTTCTTTTTCTTGAAAATTAAATACATTAATTAAACAGTTTTGTTATTAAAATCAAAAATAGAAAATATCATTTGAAAAATTGCATTGTATAAACTATAATCTTTTTTTTTATACAAAAATACATCTATTTCGCAAAACATCAAATTTCAAAATTTTAAATGCGTTTCAGAAAATTATTTATTTAAAATTTTTGTTTTCATTTTTTTGTTCTTAAACCATTTTGGTTTTTTTTTTTCTTTGGGTTTTTCAATTTTTGGCGAAATTTACATTTCGCTTGTCTAATTTTATTTCTTTATTTATTTATATTGTATTTTCTTTTTCTTGAAAATTAAATACATTAATTAAACAGGTTTGTTATTAAAATCCAAAATAGAAAATATCATTTAAAAAATTGCATTGTATAAACTATAATCTTTGTTTCTATACAAAAATACATCTATTTCGCAAAACATCAAATTTCAAAATGTTAAGTGCGTTTCAGAAAATTATTTATTTAAAATTTTTGTTTTCTTTTTTTTGTTCTTAAACTTTTTTTGTATTTTTTTTTCTTTGGATTTTTCAATTTTTGGCGAAATTTACATTTCGCTTGTCTAATTTTATTTTTTATTATTTTTTTTCCATTTTACAATGTTTCGACGATGGTTTGTCGTCTTCTTTTTTTATTGAGAATTAAATACTTACATAAAACCTTTTTTTTTACACAAAAAATACATCTATTTCACAAAACATCACATTTACAAACATATACATAGTTTTCTTTTCGTTTTAAAACTGTATAAAATTGTAATTTTGATATTTTGTGAAATAGATGTATTTTTTTGTGTAAAAAAAGGATTTTATGTAAGTATTTAATTTTCAATAAAAAAAGCGTTTATGAAGAAGACGACAAACCATCGTCGAAACATTGTAAAAAGGAAAAAAATAATAAAAAATAAAATTAGACAAGCGAAATGTAAATTTCGTCAAAATTGAAAAACCCAAAGAAAAAAAATACAAAAATGGTTTAAGAACAAAAAAAAGAAAACAAAAATTTTAAATAAATAATTTTCTGAAACGCACTTAAAATTTTTATTGTTAAAATTGAATAAAAAAACCTTACCGGTAACGTAGTAGTTGTTTACAATATTCATATTGTGTTTACAATTCATGAACTTACCTGAAAAAAAAAAAGAAAATTTAAGCATAATATTATAGACAATGTGTATACTTTTGAAATATTTTGACATTTCTCTATACCAATTTCCTTATTTTAAATGGAACACCCTACAAATTATTATATTTTTAGATTTCCTATTCAATTTGGACTAATTTTTTTTTTCGAACTTCCCTATACCCATCCTCAACTGTTTTGGTATAAAAATTAAATGTTTTTGACCTAAAACAAATTCTTAGTTTGATTAGGGAAAATAATAAAATTTTGGCAGAAGAGACAGAACAATGTCTGATGAAGTCCAACACCTTGATGGATTTTGACACTTGATATGCTCAGCAAAAAATTTTGACAGCTGAGCAATATTATGTTGGACCTCGTACTATCAGCAAAATATTAACTATGGTCAAAGTTGCTTACCAAAATTTAGCTCAATTTTATTTCTAATTTTTGAATAAAGTAGTAAGTTTTATATTTTGTCGGGGAAGTTTTGGGCGACCGATTTTTATGCTTAGTTATGTATCAATGAAATTATAAAGGTCCTAATTATCGAGAGTAAAGTCTCTTGCCTAGCCTGAGGGACAGCAATAATTGATACTCTCATAATTGCCGTGTTACATAGACAATTTTACTTCTGACATTTTGCATATTTCGTCTTCTTTCGAGATTAAAAAATATGTAATAACAAAGTTAGTTTAAGAAAAAGCTTTTCAACAATTCTATTTAGACGAAGGAAAAAATACTAATTTCTTTCTTCATTCTTGAAAATATAACACCAAAGAACTGATTTATTTGAAAAGTTTCAAGCTCTTATATAAAATTTAAATATAGTGTCAGGTTCTTATTTGCGAAATATATCAAATAGCTTAATATAAATCTAATATTTATCAAGTTTCACCAACCAAACACACAGACAGGCAACTTTTCACTTGACACACATGAAGAAAATAGAAGCGCGAAGAGATTTTGTCAGATCATATTATCCAATATATTGTGTTTGTATGAGCGGAGAACATACAAAACCTCTTGTGCCAGATTTTCATTTTAGCTTATTCTTATACCAAATAATGCCAACTACGAATTTAACATTTAAACTTTGTGTGTTTCTGTTCTTTTTGTTCTTAAGAAAACTGGTTAAGTAATTACATGTATGTAATGTCTCTGGAAACGAAATTGGAGTTTCTCGATTTAGAACTTAACATCGTTGTTATAAATAATTAAACTCGTTTGCGTTCAAGATAAGGTAGTGCCTTCCAAACCGATCCACAATGATGGCACAAAACCCTTTAGGACGGAGTCGTAGATTGCTTTGCGTCTAGTAAATTTCCTGTCGGGATCTTTTTGTGATCTTAGTACAGAATACAAAGTAACATTGCCGTGTTGGGTGGATAAACTGCATGCTTGAAAAAATAATTGCATCTTTCTCGTTAATGGGGTAAAGCCTGTACAAAGGTGCCCGCAGGAGGAGTGTTATCTCCTCTCCTGATGTGAAACCTTGTCATAGTCGACCTGCTAAAATTTCTGGATAAGGAAGGCATTCGCGTTCTGGATCATGCAGATGACTTTGTTAGGGAACATATGCATTTGGCCATTAATAGAGCAACAAACTGTACGGCATCCAAGTCAGCAATACTAACTTCCTCAAGGAGAAAGAAAACAACCACTTCAAGGTGAAATCGTGAAAACTTCCAGTAGAGTATCTTTGTCGAGCTTACCTGGAAAGCACATCTTGAAAGAGAGAGCGGAGAGGCTCTCACGGAAAGAGATGGGAGCCGAAACGAAAGATGATACACCAAACCTATGATAACATATTCAACCCTGGTTTGATGAACAGAGACTTTGCGGCCTGCAGCAATGGAAGTATTGCTTGAAACTCCCACCCTTTATTTATTTATTTATTTATTCTCATTACATGTCATTACCAAAAAAGGTTTACACAAGTCATATTAAATACTAAAATATTACATAACACAACATAAAAACATAGAAATGTATATAACTTAATCAAAACAGAAATTCAGTGCTGAGGAATTCATCAATGTAGTAAAAAGCCTGGTCAATTAAGTAGTTTTTTAATCTATTTTTGAAGATTGCAAGGCTCAGTGTTTTCAAACTATCTGGCAAATGATTATAGCATGTGGGACCATAATAATTCACAGAATATCTGCTTCTATTCAACCTCATATATTCAGGAAGAATGTCATTTTTGTTTCTGGTATTGTGGTTGTGAACTTCATCATGCCTTATGTACAGATTGTAATTATTTTTAACATACATAATTGAATTGTAGATATAGAGACACGGGAGTGTAATTATTTTACATTCTTTAAATTTAGGTCTGACATCCTCTCTAAACTTTAAATCTCATTATTCGAACCACTCGTCTTTGGATTGCGAATACCCGACTAGCATGACAAGAGTGCCCCCAAATTGACAAAGCATATGAAGCCACACTGTGAAAAAGGCCATAATATGCTGATTTCAAAACATTAAAAGAGACTTCACCCTTCGAGCTTCGCAACATGAACACAACCTTAGACAACTTGGCAATGGTAACCTCGACATGACCCGCCCAGGTTAGCTTTTGGTCCAAAGTGACACCCAAAAACTTTACCAGACCATCAGAAACAGCAACATCCGTCTCACGTAATGTAAATATTTTACTAGCTGTTTTATTGGCATTCATACAGAGTTTGTTAGCTGCAAACCAGTCAGCAGCCCTCGACTGTGAATTAATCATACTTGAGGCCAGAACATCACTCGACAGTTCAACATCGACAATAGTAGGATCGTCTGCAAACAATGTCAGGTCAGAGCATGGCAGATGTAGCGGTAAATCATTAATGAAAATCAAAAACAATAGAGGTCCGAGCACCGAGCCCTGTGGGACTCCACAAGAGCTCAACAAGGGCTGAGAAGACTTTGACTTAAACATCGTTACAACATTCCTACCAGTGAGATAGGAACTCAGCAAACGAATCGAATTCGCACTCATACCGTATCGCTCCCTTGCATATCATGGTAAGGATGGAAATGGACGCGGCATTTAATAGACTGAGGCCGCTGGAATATATCATCATCATCATCAGCATTCACTCACAGTTGTTATTGGAAAGGGCTTTCCCGGTCCGCTGGCGATAGTGAGAGGACAAATTCGAATCTAAGATTCTCACTGGGAAAAAGCACACCCGTATTTCAAGCATATTGGAGTGCAGTTCTTATTTAACAGGGCCATGTAACTGGATCAGAGGGCCAGTTCGTGACGAGGCAATAATGGTTTAGTAGCATTCTGTTGTGGTGCATAGGTGAGATTTATAGGACAGACATCCTATGGCATCAACTGAATCATTATGCGTCCAAATAACAATAATAGTTGATATGCTAAAGTATTTGTTGGCATAAAAAGAAATATGATTAAGTATCACAAATTTTACATATTGTTGATCAAGTCGTTGAGAAAAAAAAAGATGCTTAATGGACCTAATATCCCGACAGAAGAGCACTTTTTTGCGTTTTTATATGTATCAAGTGTACTATGAACAAAAAACCGCACAATATAAAAAATAAAAAGCTTTTTTACCGTCTCCTCTTACTTTACGTCGACTTTGTCGCTTGTAAAGAGTACGGTTCAGAGAGTATAAAAGATTTTCTTGTTGTATAAATGTATATGTTGCACATTAAGGACATTATTAATGTCACTAGAATAATTCCTTAAGAAAGGACATTATGTCTGTTGTAGCAACTTTTCGCGTCAGTTTCATATATTATGGTAAATAAGCTTCCTTACAAGAAGACTAGGAATAATTAAATATTTGATGGAATTAAATTTAAAAACTATTTGATTTCATTTCAGACCCTTCAACAGGGTTCATTGCGGTTATTTGTAAGAAAATTTTATTTTTATTAACAGTGTAGTACAGGGCGAATGGGTCTATTGGGATATTTTACTTTTTCATGAAAAATATACGATTTTCCCGGGCCAGTTTATCTCCTTTCCTCCGCCCCTGGTGTAGTGAATTCACCACATAAAGTGCACAAGTTATTAATTGTTTGGATTGTTCATCTTCCACAAGTCTCTATTTTCAAATTTTCTCGATCATGGTTGTAAAGATTTTTCTCTTTTCTAGAAATGCTATAAACGTATACAAAGTCCACAAAATAGTCTGCATCAAATTCGACTTTATCCGTTTATAAGTGAAGAAAAGTGACATTTAATGATGTAGTTAATTTTGTTTCATCCAGGTTTGGTTGGTTACATTCGAAGTACTTTCAAAGAGAGCTCAACCAACTAAAGAATCGACTTCATTAAGAAGATTGATTTGCGCGACTTGATTTAGTTTAATTTGACCTGTTTTATTAAAAATGTCAAAGAGAGCGAAAATTGTATTTCAATAAGTTGGGTGCTTTTGCATTCTCTATCGAGTTTTAAAATTTCTCCAATTTTTTGACCAGAAGTAACAATTTTTGATTTTACATACAATACCATTAATTTTTATTAGCTCTCCATATTATCTATACATCGAGACTATTAGTTTTTGGTCATTTTATACATAAATAATTAGTTAATATTTCTGCTATGTTTAAGAAGTACGTTTTTTTAAAATATTTTTTACCCCATTTTACACTATTTTCGAACGCCAATGTGGTCTAATATTTTATGTTAAATATTTTAGGTTATATTCAATTAAATCCGTAAAAAATTATGCAGTATTTCGGATAAATTTAAGAACTATGAATTTTTTTAATTTTTGAAACCTCTTTTAAACCCCTTGCCTACGCTCAATGTTTCCCAAAATCTAATCAGCTCCTTGCCATGTCCAATAGTATTTTTGTACCAAATTTGGTTAAAATCTGTTAAGCGGTTTTTGCGTTTTCGTGCATACAGACAGACAGACAGACATTTTTTTAAAACTACTTATTTATGTATAAAATGACCAAAAACAAGTATTTCCGGTGAAATTAAAAAAAAATTTTTTTTCATGAAACTAATAGTCTCCATATATACATATATTACATATATGATATGGAGAGCTAATAAGTAGTTTTAAAAAAATGTCTGTCTGTCTGTATGCACGAAAACGCAAAAACCACTTAACAGATTTTAACCAAATTTGGTACAAAAATACTATTGGACATGGCAAGGAGCTGATTAGATTTCGGGAAACATTGAGCGTAGGCAAGGGGCTTAAAAGAGGATTCAAAAATTTAAAAAAATCATAGTTCTTAAACTTATCCGAAATACTGCATAATTTTTTACGCATTTAATTGAATATAACCTAAAATATTGAACATCATATATTAGACCACATTGGCGTTCGAAAATAGTGTAAAATCGGGTAAAAATATTTAAAAAAAAACGTACTTCTTAAACATAGCAGAAATACTAACTAATTATGTATAGCTTTAATAGAATATAACCTATAAAATGTGTCATAAATAATTTACTTTCATAGGCGTTCGTAAATAATGGAAAAGAGGTCAAAACATAAAAAATATATATTTCCTAAACTTATTCGAAATATGGAATAATTTTTCATAGTTGTGATAGAATATAGCCTAAAAAATGTTACATAAAAGAATTGGTTCACACAGGCGTTCGAAAAAATGCAGCATAAAATTTTTATTTACATAGGCGTTCGTAAATAGTAGAAAAAGGGGAAAAATAAAAAAAAATAAAATGTAAAAAATTTTATTATTAACTAGTTGAATTGGTGTTAAAAATACACGACAAAAATTAATGTACCATAGGCGTCCGTGAAAATTCTCTATAAAAGGGTCAGAAAAAATTTGTATCCGTGATAACGCAAAAACCACTTAACGGATTTTAACCACATTTGGTACGAAAATACTACAGGATATTTATAGGTGGTGATTAACATTGAGCGTAGGCAAGGGGTTTAAAAGAGGGTTAAAAAATTTAAAAAAACATAGTTCTTAAACTTATCCGAAATATTGAATAATTTTTCATAGTTGTGATAGAATATAACTCGGATCGAAGATTCTCACTGGGCAAAAACACATCCGTATTTAAAGTTGGTGGTGCACCATCATAGGGTTAATCAGATATGGATGCCGGGACACTAGGGAATCGAGAGAAGCAAGAGCGGATTGGCTCGCTAGATAGGCTTCTGAAACTTCATATAGGTACTTGCCTGTAACTTGCAATGCGATTGTCTGAAAGCACAGCAGGATTTAGCTGCGAAATACTATTGAAATCCTCACGGAATGTTTTAAAAAGACGCGGCAATATTTAAGTGCGTAAGTTCTTTTAAAATACGTCCGCCCCCTAACATATTACCGCGTCTGTATATTGATATTGAATACATAACTCAACTCTCAACAGGTTAATGGAGGGTAGATGATTGTTGAATTGGGTGGCATAAAAACAAGGCTAACGTACCCTTTCCACAAAACAAAAACAAAATCCCATGTAATATCCGTAATTAATATAATGATGTAACTAATAATATACCATTAAATTCTCTTGATGACCTATAAAACGTGTATGTGTGTGGCTAGTTATATACGAATGAATATTCTATAAATCACACAAAATACCTTGAAATAGACTCACAGAGTTAATGACAATTTTTCTAAGTATGGTAATTTGTAATTAATTGTATTTTGATGATAACTTTTCTTTATTGTAGCCATTTAAAGTACATTTTACCTCAAGCATGACAATACTCTATGAAAAATTGATAATTATTATACATTGGTATGCATATATAATACTAATGTGATTTGATTGTCATATAAAAAAATGAGTTATAATTCCTGTAACAGCTTTTATTGATAGTTCTGTTGAGCTTTGACAACATTTACTAGTTTCTCAGTGAGTTCTCAAGTCTTCTACAGTTTCTCCTCGATAACAAATTATCATAGTCGTCTTTACTTCAGTACTGATGACTTGCGTAACGAAAACGGATCTCCGATGCGTTACCTTAGACACTAAACGTTTGGCAACATGCTCTAAAAGGAAATGGTTATCGTTGTATTGAAGATCGCTGACAACATCCAGGAATTTTACGATTTGCTAAACATATACACACAGGATGTCTTTTGCTTCAACAACAGCTTGTCCACTATGTATTTAAATGGTTATTTCACATATTTGTTGAAGCATATCAATCATTCATAAAGCAGATGCTTAAAATTGAAAAAATAGAATAAAAATGTTGACGCATGCGCTTTAGCTGTGTGTAAAAAGGTGCTCTTGTAGTGTCTACGCAATTGACAATATAAATTACTGGACCAAAGTTTGTTCGAATTTCACTTAGAAAACTAAACACCCTGTACCTTTCTTAGTAAGCTTTTGCGGACACATGTTCATATCAAATTTTCTATCAACTGCTACAAAAACTGACTCACTCTGTATACGATAGTATCTTTACCGTATATATGATACATTTCATAAATTAGTCAACACTGTAAAGTACAAATTAAATTATATATATATATATATATATATATATATATATATATATATATATATATATATATATAATAAGGGGGTATGTACTATATAAATTTTAATTTTGCCAAAAAATGATCCTCTCGCAAACAAAATTGAGGTGTCTAAGAAATAAAAATTGATATTACGTACTGGAAAAGATCCCTGATAGTTAAACGTTTTAATTTATAATATCCTCACCCTCACCCCTATTATTTAAGCATGGTGTATTATAATATACACGTAAGGGTAAAATGAACTTTTGTTTATACTGTAGGTGCATATCAGTAAGCAAGTATAAGCGTGGGTGCATACAGAACTGCAAAAAAAAAACGAAAAAGAACGAGACAAGCTTTTGTCAAGTCTAGCGCAAAGTACAAAACTTCAGTTGGCACTTCATAATATGTAAATTTATTTTCTAGCAGCAGATACTTGAATATTCATATAACGCCATACTAATTTTTCACGTCATGCCGTATTATATGTTTCATAATTTCATTAAGTTTACAAATTAAGATATGATTGAATATTAAATTTCCCATGTCATGTGGATTCAGAAAAACTGGAAGAGCAAATCTGTATTCTGCACGACCCCATTATTAGGGAACCAGATTTCAATTTTTTGGGGCCTTGGTTTGGTATAGGACGCTATCATACAGGACCTAATCAAGACCTAAGAAACTATCCTTAATGACCGTTGAGGCGCATGTCGTTTGACATGCAAATAGCCCTTCATATCATTGTCCTGCGTAAATTTCTCGACCCCATTATTAGGAAAACAGATTTCAATTTTTTGGGGCCTTGGTTTGGTATATGACGATATCATACAGGACCTAATCAAGACCTAAGAAACTATCCTTAATGACCGTTCCAAAGAATGTCGTTTGGCATGCAAATAGCCCTTCATAATATCATTGTCCTGCGTAAATTTCACGACCCCATTATTAGGAAAACAGATTTCATTAAATTTTTTGGGGCCTTGGTTTGATATAGGACGCTATCATACAGGACCTAATCAAGACCTAAGAAACTATCCTTAATGACCGTTTCGAAGAATGTCGTTTGGCATGCAAATAGCCCTTCATAATATCATTGTCCTGCGTAAAATTCACGACCTTATTATTATTGCAAGTTACAGGCAAGTACCTATATGGAGTTTCAGAAGCCTATCTAGCGAGCCAATCCGCTCTTGCTTCTCTCGATTCCCTAGTGTCCCGGCATTCATATCTGGTTAACCCTATGATGGTGCGCCACCAACTTTAAATACGGATGTGTTTTTGCCTAGTGAGAATCTTCGATCCGAGCTTCTCGTCTCACTCTACATTCCTACATCACTTCCCTTTTAGTGTCGTCTCGGTTGAGAACCTTTCGATCCAATAAGTTTGACGTCTAACCTCTGTAAGTGTATGGAGAAGATAGTAGCAACGTCATAATATGCACTCGAGAACAGCATTGTTCCTTCATCGCATCATGGTTTTCTTCCAAAGAGGTCTATATAGATTGTACCTCTTCTTATGACTGCAATCGACCATCCGACGTCATTTATTTGGAATTCGAAAAGGCATTAAAAGATTGCTCCACAAGCTCAGTAATTATGGACTGAGCGGGAATATATTGGTTTTTATACAGAAATTTTTAAGCAACCGAGGGTTCAGTGTGAGAATCGGCAATTCATATTCGCATAGCTTCGAGGTTCGCAGTGGTGTCCCACAGGGATTTGTGCCGGGACCGCTCCATTTCTTGATTTATATCAGTGACTTGGCTTATTGCAATCCTCTAACGGATTTCGAACAGATTACGAGTGATCTGCTGGCACTTGAGTCATGGACGAAGAACTGGCTTGTGTGTTTGAATATTGAGAAGTGCACGGTCTTACATATTGGGATCAACAATACCTATTTACCATTACTACTGGGCGGCTGCGTGCTCCATGCTGTGACCGAACACAAGAACCTTGGACTCATTATATCGGAGGACCTGAAGTGGGAAAACCATGTCTCTAAAATTGTTAAAAAAGCAAGCTCGATGATCTATTTAATTCAGAAAGCTTTTACGGACCACTCGACTGACACGATAGTATTTAACAAAACAAAGACACACTGGCAATAGAATATACTTTTGTCTTACCCTGTTCATGTATTTGGGAAATATAATATTTTGAGAATATTATTTTCAATAGATTGTAACCAAATGTTCCTAAAAGTTTTAAGTTCTATATCAAGAATATTACAATCTTATTGTAAATATTATACACATCTGAAAATAATAAACTTATTATCTCGGGTGCCTTTTCCAATGTGATAAAAGAATTGATACCTAGAAAAGGGCCTTTTTCTAGTCGAGAATATTTATACTTAGGTATAGGACATGATAAATAAAATCTGCCTCAAATTTGGTGTAGAATCATGCCTGAATCCTTAAAATGATTTCAATATACAGATCGATATACTTTCCGGTGGGACACCCTGTTTAATGTCCCTCTTTTTCCAAATATCACAATAATCTCACACTCTCGCTAGTTTGACCTTTTTTTATGAAATGCATATGCATTTTTTCTATATCCCACGTTCAAATAATTAGAAAACCACCCGCCGAGAAGTTGATAGTGAACCGAGCGAGTGTAATCATACTTTATTCACATTAGAAACAATTTCATTTGGGTATTGTTCATAGTAATGACCAGAAGTGATTTCAGTCGTATGGAATCCGGTTGTAAATGCGGAAGCACATTATTCAATTTAAAGTAATAGCAGCACATAAAAACGAGAAAGATTTAATGAAATGTAGAAATTATTAATAAAGCTGCGACATTTACTATGATTTTATTTGATTTGTACGGCAATAAATCAATCAAATTAATTTGTCTGGAACTAATATAGAAAATATTCTGCAAATTCCTAAGCGTTCACGCAAAGTTGCCCTGAAGAAACTGACAGGTTGATCAGCGAAACCTTAGCTAGTACAAATTTGACGTAGGACATTTTCATTGTAACCATCTTTTGGTTACTTATATAATTTATTCTACCACGGATCACGTTCTGTTAGATTTGAAAGGTCAATCCTTTCTCAAAAACTTTAATGGTTGCATCCTGAGAAACTTTGAAGTTTTATCACATTTACAATAATAACTAGTCGTATAGATACGAAACAAATCAATAAAACGAAAACTACAATTCTAAGTCAACGTTTCAATTTTATTTTAAATCTACATCAGCATTTTTTTTTTATGCAAAAAACACGGTCTGATAAACAGAGCTTCCCTAAGCCCTAGACAAAATTAAACTTATAATTTCATGTCTATGCCAATGGTAGCAACATTTGCTTTTATATTTATAATAGTTGTGCGACTAGTAAAAGGAAAGACGACCAGTAAACAAGCGTCCCAAAGGAAATCTGTACAGGAGGTCTAAAGATCAAAATGATCAAGGTAAGTCTACTACAATATTTTGTCACCCTAAATCAACCAAAAAAAACAGCTTCAGGACGAATTTTCAATATTTAAACCTTTATTTGACATTTTCTATCTTTTCGAACATAAAATTTTCCACTTTTCCGAATCCGGTATCAAAAATATGGGTTTCCATTTAAAATATGACTTCAAATGACGTCAAAATTAGACCCCAAGGACATAATTATTAGTACAGTCAGGTGGTCGGCATTATTCTGACAACTTTTCTCAAGATTTTTGTTGTAATAAGTCCGTCAATTATCACTTAAGTCATCAGTTAAAAAAGAATGCAAAAAAATAAATAAGGAAAGAATATCAAAGAACTGTTCTAGCTGAGTTTTTTACATTTTTTTACGTGACATTGTGAGTTGCACGAAACCTATTGTTATAGATCTGGAAAACTTCATTGGTTTTTGGAAGAAACTGGCCCTAAACTCGTTATGACAATAAGTGGTTTAGACAGCTCTCTGTAAATATAACAAACACATTCAATCAGTTTTTCGTTTGGCTTTAAATTCATGATATTCTCAATTATCTGCAAATTGTCAATTAAAATTTAAATTTATCAAAGTTTTTAAATCTTCGCTCGATTTCATTATAATCCTTACAGTAATTCCAGTTAAATTATTTTAATCAACAGGGCGATCCTTGTATAAACCAATTAAACGTCTAACTTTACCTATAATTCTCCTAAGTCAATAAATATTATTATATACAGGGTGTCCAAGATAAGAATGGGATAGCACTGGAATCTTGGAAACGGTAGGAGTTACAATGTCAGTGAAATTAGAGAAAAGTTGTACAATTTAAACATCTTTTAAATGGTGTTTTCAAAAGTAGAGTAACTTTAGCTGTTTTCGAGAATTTTTGAAAAATTTTTTTTTGCAATTTTCGTTTTTATTTATTTCTGACGTTATTTTTACAGATATAAAAAAAATGAAAACCACTTTCTCATTGTTATTTTTGAGAAGAATAAGATAGCGTTTACAAATTTTCAATACAACGTTTCGTTTCATCAACTTCGTTTTTTTAAATACGGTCCTGGACAATTATTTGATTATTATTTGCCAATTGATGTATCTCTCAGTACAACATTTTATTTTGTACGCGGTTTTTTAAATTTAGTAGATCTTTTTGTGTTTTTGTGAAATTATTAGAAAACGACTTTCTCAGATGCGTGTTTTGCGCAAAATAAGTGCCAAACCTTGGCGATTTTTCTTGAATAAGTTCAAATAATTGCTTAAAAAACTTGTTTAAACCATTACGTGTGATATACCACCTATTTTTTAATTGAAAATGAATTTAAATTTAACAATAAAAAATCCAGGGCCGTGTTTAAAAAAACGAAGTTTTTCTTCAAAAACGAAACGTCGTAGTGAAAAATTTTAAACGCTATATTATTCTCCTCAAAAAGTAACAATAAGAAAGTCCTTTTAATTTTTTTATATCTGTAAAAATAACGTCAGAAATAAATAAAAACGAAAACGGCAAAAAATTGTTTTTTCAAAAATTCTCGAAAACGGCTAAAGTTACTTTACTTTTGAAAACACCATTTAAAAGGTGTTTAAATTGTACAACTTTTCTCTAATTTAACCGACATTGTAACTCCTACCGTTTCCAAGATTCCAATGCTATCCCATTCTTATTTTGGACACACTGTATAAAACAAAACAAAAATTAAATGAAAATCCTAATCCCGCAACCATCTGGAAATAAAACTAAATACCAAAGGCAGCAAGATGCGTTTTGACGCATATAGGTACACTATAAAGTAAGTTGGACTTTCTTCGAAGAAGACCGACAACGAATCAACACGTTCATTATGTGGGAGCACCTTTAGCATCCGCAAAATTAATTTTTCAAATGCCCCCTATTAACATAATATGTTTATAATCAAACATAGTGTATAATGGGATTTTTTTTAAATATAGCCTTAATTGATGTTAAATCACCCTGTATAAAAACATTTTTCAACTCCTAGTCTACACTAGAGACATCTATACAAGAATACACCATACTACACACATACGCTAGATGAATAAAGTAATAACGCGGCTATAGCCGGGATCAATACATAAGTATATTAATATATCTGTTGTCGTATAGATGGCGCTGATTCTCAGAATACTAAATATACCGTAAAGAAAAACTTTAACCTCACCGCAGAATTATATTGGTTGAAAATAGTAATTATAATATTATGATTAATGTAATATCTATAAAAGCTCTTACCTGGACAGTCGCGTTCATCAGCTCCATCTATACAATCATGAATTCTGTCACAAATTTTGTCTCTGGAGACACAGACGTTGTGGTCGCAAACAAGTTCATCTTCTCTGCAGTCTAAAACGATGTTATTATTATTTTATTACACTCATAAAACAGTTTTTAATAATTTATTGTTTTGTTTTGTATTTCTCTATTAGAATTTCTTGTTATTTTAATTATTGAGAGTTATGCTCTATCTTTCTTTGAGGAAGTCATGTAGGTAAAGGTTAGTGGTTTATGTTTGTCCCGATAGGTGGCATATACAGTTCAAATAGAAATTATATTAGTCATCGCAAAGCAGGTATGATTTCTGGACACTGAGCGTCCTTGACGAGTTAAAATCCAAGGGAAATCTTATGATATAGAAATAATAAGATCGTCAATTGCAATTGTAACACATCATGTGCACAATAAATGGTAAGTGTTAATTATAAACTATTTATTGAATTGTAAGAATAGACAAGATAAACTGACCAGGAAATTTCACTACTATCAATGTTATGCTTCAGCAACTAACATTTATGTCTTCAAAACTTGATTGCAGGCCTCTGATATAATCAGACATCGTTCGATCCATTTGATATCAATCTTATAAAAATATTGGAACGGCAAAATGTCCCTCAGGGAAAGCATTTTCGAAAACATCCAATACAAAAGCGGTAAAACTTTCCAGGCCAGATCGGACGGTGACCTTGGATTGGGCTTGTGCTTTTCATGGTTAATTGAAGATTATGTTGCTCTTCTAAATGGGAACTTGTACTTTTGATCCCGTTGATCTTGGAACGCCATGGAATAGTCAAATAACTAAACTAACAACATGACTTGTTTGGATTGAATTTGCTGTTCCATTTTAACTGTGCTCTTCAAGGACAATAATTGAAGGTCAAGGTGCTTTTTTATACTTTCGATTTCAGTAGCCACAAAGGGTGGATGATGGAATTAGATTGGTTAGTTTTCGATTGAAATGCGTGAGTGTAAAAAGTGTGCGATACAAAACTTGTATGATTTTCGACGCCTGATTTACTGGTGACTTTAGAATTGACCCTCAAGGTAATTTCAATTGAATCGAAGTGAGGGCAAAAATATCTTAACCCAGCCAGTAAAGGAACTTAGAATAACGAATTGCATAACAACGCAGTAAAAAAAACAGACACCTCTATTCCTTCAGAAGAAAATTGTGACAATGTTCGGGAGTTCTTATAGTTTATAGACCCAAGACTCACCATGAACGCAAAACAAAGGAGAAACAAATAAAGAGCCGAGACGTTGTCATGGCAAGAGAAGGAGGCTGGAACCGAAGATTGCATATTGGCCTTAGCTTTGGTTAACATAAATGAAATTTGTCACTGTGATGGCTTTGCTCGGCAAAGTACAGAAAAAGATCCAAAAAAGGAATGGGATCCAAAAAAACATGGGATAAGAAATTAATGGATCCAAAAAACAGGGGATACGGGGGTCGTTTCAAACAAAATATCAAGTAAAATTGCCTGGAAAAGTTTAATATTAAACAGATTGCCGTATACGCTAAGAATGAGCCAACCGATAGTGAGGATAGTTACGGGGCATTAAGAATTTTACCTTATAATAACATCGGTTCCAGGCCACTCAGGAATATCTCGGACGCAACAAAAAAAAAAAACAGATAAACCATGTTCCATATGTTTTATAGTTTACATTGAACAACGAAGAAGCTTTTAAAAAGCTGCGCGATATAAGAAGCACAATAATTGAAAACAGGAGTCGTACTGAGCCCGACTATAAACTTACTTGGACATTCCTGTTCATCAGTCTGATCCGAACAGTCGATGACACCATCACATCTTTTGTTGATCTGAATGCATCTCACCAAGTCACAGCCAAATTCACCTTGACCACATTCTGAAAGTTCGACATCTTGCTATTAATAAATTATGGTAATAATGGGTGTTTTTTTTTAGATACGTTGTTAGTCTAAACATTAGTTTGCAAATACCACACAAAATGAATTGGTAATCGACATATTATGTATTATGAAAAATTTGTTAATATTTACATACAATTTTACAATACAAATTTACGGACAATGAATGAATATTATGATAAAATACAATTTTGTAGCTGTACACAATTTAGTTAGATTTACAATATTATTAGTTATTTACAAATAAGTTTTAGTAATGTGGAACACTTGAGAGTGTATTTACGCATATGGAAACCAGTCTGTTTTAGACGTTTGGGAGTCCAAGCTTAAAAGTATGTAGTCATTACTATAAAAAGTCGAAATATGAAGTATTTTAAAGAAAAAAAGTTTTACTATGCTTCTGGTGTAAGATTTTTTCAATTTTTAAATTTTTTGTATTTTTAAAACTTGCTCAAATGTATGCTTCATATGAGCCCTTTGCTTAAATTAATACTAAACGTTTTCTTTCTAAATTTATGTATTTAATAATAGTTTATGGCTCCGAGTGCAACAACCCTTGACCCGAGAGTTTGTAAATTGCCCGAGATGATAGACATCAAGTAGTACATACAACATTTTATGTCCTACATCAGATAATTCCAAGTTAAATTAAAAGAAAAATCAAAATCACGAAAGTTTTTTGCCTATATATATATAAACTGGTGACAGTTGCTTTGCAACATGGAAAATTGTACCCAAACTCACCCCGTATTAAGGGTAGTAACTTGGATTTGTTCATTAAGCTGTTTAGTTGCATAGTATAATTTATAAAATCGGTTTAAATAACAAAATGTCAAAGTAGCAAACTTTCACTGCACGCCACTGGAAGCAACAACGTTCAATAAGTGCTTCAATCTTTTCTCAGGCGCAAGCAACCTCACTTTATGCTACAGTATGCGAAAAAATACTCATGCTCAAGAGATACCCCGAAAAAAGCCCTTTTTAGGGATACTTGTAACACTTTTTTAAAAATTCGATAATTTCACTTAAGGCCAACTTTCGAAAAATTTGACAAATAGCTTTTTTTAGGATAGACCACAGAGTAAAAAGATGCATAGAAAAATTTCGAACATCAAAAATTGATAATCTGACATAGCTTAAAACATGACCTCCTTTGCTCACCCTGTATAAGGGGATAAATAAAAGAAATATACCGGTCGCAACCTGAACGTGTTCTTAAAAAGTTGGTCAAGAACCTCCCGAATACCGCAACTCGATATCTTTTGCCGTTCCGAAAATATCGAGATTTGAGTTCGGGTACAATTTTTCATGTTGCAAAGCAACTGTCCATCATGCATTGCTAGATGAAGGGATTATTATTTGTCGGCAAGAATTATTTTTCGTAAATAGTTCTGCCTGCTTTGACAGGTTGTGCTTCATATTTCCTGTATAAGTATATGCGATGTACCTATCTATACAATAATAAATTCGCCTAGCGTTCGGGCAAGACAAACTATACTAAGTTCGATCCTGATACATGCAACAGACTCGACAGAATCACCCGCTACATCCGATACCGCATTTAAGCCTGAGTAAATACACTCTTAAGTACTTAAATTCCACCTTCCATAAATGTCCCAAAATTACCGCAGGATTTAATACGTATTGATTGATATTTAATTGAATCTTATGGTGTATTTTTTAAATTTGGATACTCATCGTTTAGAGTACTCTTCCACAGTAAAACTTGTGCTTCTGGATCCTGAAGACCAGACCTAAGGAGTCTGAAGATGTGACAATTCAAACGAAAAAAAAAACTTAATAGATGTGAGAATAGCCAACAGGAAAGTGTACTCACATTTAGGAACCCTCATCTCTAAACTTTTAAGAGTTGCAAATCGCTTTACTGAGGTTTGCAACCAGCTCCTGAAAACTAACCATTGCATTTTAGAGTTGCGACGAACCGTTTTCAGTACTTGACGAAAGTACTGTCTTACTGATCCGATGGAGTAGAAAACATGTCCAAATCCACAGAGAAGAAGTTGAGTAGGAAAATTCTCCAAGGTAACTTGCGGTTACTAGAGAATCCGGGAAAAGGCAGATGGCAAACAACGCCCTACTCCTTTTACAATATATATTTTTACTCTATAAATGAAATCTCTCTGCATCAGCTGGTGGCAATTTTTGAAAAAAAGGACTTGATTGGTAGCAATATCTTTCATCGTTCAGCAAAAAAGCATTCCTAAATTTAACGCAAAAATTAAAACCAACACAACTTCATAAACTTGTGAATAAAAATCAAAGTATCAATTATGATGTCGTTGAATAGATTTTTTTCGCGTTTTGCAAAGGATCATAAAGTAGATGTTGGCATCCTTGCATTTGATCAGCTGTTTTTGCAAACATAACCTATAATTCAGACAATTGAGGATGTCAAGTCCGATTGAAAATTACAGTATGGAAAAACAACCCTTCACGATATCTCCCTGCCACCTACGGCACAGATTACTCAAGAATGCATTCGAAAACTGGGCTGGGAGATTCTCTCGCACCCTCCTTATGGTCCAGATCTTGCCTCCTCAAACTTCCCTAAGGTGGCGGCGCAAAAAATTCAGCTCTGACGTAGGGGTTAAAATTTGGCTCAGGCAGCAGAAAAATGCTTGTATGCCAGGGGATGTTGAAAAGTAGGTACAATGACCTGTTTACACTTTACTGTAGCTTTTTTCCTACATCTAAATCCTGCGTTCAATTGGGACAATCTGTTATTACAAAATTCTGTATATACACTAATTTTTGCAGCATGTTTTGTTCAATTTTAGCAATATAGCTGATAAATATTTTTTTTAATAATAATATACAAATGATTTATCCATTAAAACTGCTAATTAACAAACAAAGCTTAATGATTAAGTGTTAATTTAGCACCCAAACACCACAAATATAAATCAACCCAAAAAAAAAAACACCAAACCAAAATAAAATTAAACTACCAATCGCCGATGGAGACGGTCTACCATGCCCACAATTGCTTTCATCACTACCATCATCACAATCCTCCACATTATCACAAAACTGATCGGAACAAATGTTCCTTGAACCATCCGGACAACGTTTGTAATCGTCACCACGGCACGTGGTCTCCTCCACATCGCCACTACCCTCTAGCAGTGGTTCATTAATCTCTTTTGAAGATAAAGTAGTTTGTGGCACGTCCGGTTCAATGAATCGCGGTGATTCCGGTTCAGGAGGCGATTGAGTTGTCGTTGAAGTTGTTGTGGTTGGTGGTGGAGTTGTAATTGGAGCTTCAGTTGTAGTTGGAGGTGGTGTCGTTGTAGTCGTCGTTGTTGTTGTTGTTGTAGTGGTGGATGTCGTTGTAGTCTCTATTGTCACACCCGGTATATTGTAATAAAAGTATTGCATCCGGTCGAACTGATTAATAATCATTAAAAAGTTCATCAAAGTTTATACAAGTTCATAGACAAATTGCAAATTCAATAAAAAACGGTACGACCGACGCTAAGAATAGACAATTTCATTGGTCTATATTCGTAAGAGATATTCTTATACTTCCTCAATCTTTATTGTGACACTATATTTGTTGAATAGTGGATAAAAGTGGAAGTTTTTACAATAAACCATAAACATTAAATGAAGTTTGGTTTGGTTTATTTTGAATAACTCCTAAGTACCTACCTATGCTATTATTATTTATAACTTCAGTAAAAGGTTATCCTAACATTGACGATCAAATTCTTTAGAGTTGCATTTATTAGAAAAGTATAGAATAATTTTGAAAAAAACAAAATAAAAAAAATTAAGAAAATCATACCAATAATACACCCTTCCTCATCAGAATTATCACTACAATCGAAAATGCCATCACAACGTCTTGTTCCTAAGATACATTGACCGTTTCTGCATGGTAATTCATTTGATTCACATCGTGGGATTACGGCTAATTAAAAGAAAATAAGAAAAAATAAAATTAAAGAAAAAAAAAACAAATAGAAAATAATAATAATTAGTGATAAATAACTATTTGTATAAGAAGGCAACAGAGTACATCGTTTGCTGCTCCTAGAGTTTAAACAAAATTAATAATTTTTAAAGTGGTTTCAATAGAAAAAAGTCTTATTTACCATCAAAAGCTCTAAAGTAGAAGTTTTCAGGGCTAGCCGTCAGTTCACCAATTCTCGGATTCGTGTTAATTCTTTCGTAGACTACATTTCTAATTGCTTCCTCATCGTAATATCCTACGGAATCGACATCGACAGTTACACTGACTTTGAAGCGATCACTTTCATATTTCCTGCAAAAATAAAAATATAACATTAACATAACGCATTAGTTATCGATATTAAATGAAAAAACATTTTCCTAATATATTTTCTCAAAATGCCATCGCGTATAATGTTCTCATACGTTTTTGGAGTTCTGTACTGAAGCAGGCCTGTATTGTTACTGGAGACGAAACTTAGGTTCATCATGATGAGCCTGTGTCTAAGCAGGACTCCATATAAAAGGCACACCATCAACCAAGAATTTTAAGGTCACACAATCAGCCGCCAAACTAAAGGCAGCAATTTTTGGGACTCAGAAGGAATCCTATTGATTGATTATAACGACAAAGGTGTTTCTATAACTGGAAAATATTACACTTCAATCTTAGAACAGTTAAATGAAGCAATCATAGAAAAAAGAAGACGAATAGTTTCTTGATCTTGCACGATAATACTTCAGTACACAGGAGTCGTATTGCGCTAGCTGCTCTGCACGAATTGGACCGCGATATTATAAATTACGTAGCCTATATTCCAGATCTGGTCCCGAACGCTTATTATTTGTTTCCAAAAATCGATAAAGAACTCCGTAAGTAGAAATTTACGAAAGATTCAAATTTTTTTTTACGAAGGTATATTTGATAGATCTGAGAATTGTATCTATTCGGATTCCAGTCGGTGGAATTCAAAACGTCCCACTGTATAATATTATGAAAAACATCTTTTCACGAATTAGAAGTTTTCAGTCTAACGTAATATCGGAGTCTCTGAACATAAAGTTCCGATATATCATCTATAATAGTGACCTCTGTATCAAAACTTTGAAATTACATTGACAAAACTGTAATATATCAAGCTGCAGATTATATTTCTGATAGCAACTTGCATTGGGACTCCTACCACATTAATTTTGTTTAATAGTCTATGGTTTTTGCATAATTATTTTGTGTTCTTCATACTTTTGTTCTCGTTCAAATTTTAATATCGCCTTAGTGTTCATGGTTTTAGCATTTTTATTTTGAAAAATTAAAAGACAAAATTTAAATACTTGAAATTTGTCGTAGTTATGGTATTGTTACGTATTCCAAGGTCGTACTTCAAAACGACACATTGATGACAAGTTTTTTTTATTTTATACGTGTTTTCGGTCATAATATACCTAAATAAGTAGTTTTAAAAAAATGTCTGTCTGTGTCCACTATAACTCAAAAACCACTTAACGTATTTCAACCAAATTTGGTACAAAAATACTACAGGATATGTCTAGGTGCTGATTACCTTTTAAGAAACATTGAGCGTAGGCAAAGGATTTAAAAAAGGGTTTAAAAATTTAAAAAACTCATATTACTTAAACTTATCCGAAATATTGAATAATTTTTCATTGGTTGAATAGAGTATAACCTACCACAGCAACTAGAAAAAAATTGGATCACATTGACGTCCAAAAAGAGCGTAAAAAGGGGTCAAAATAAAAAAATATTTTCTATATAAACTTATTGGGAATATAGAATAATACCAGAAAAATTGGATAATTATATAGAGTTTTGATATAAGATAACCTAAGAAATGCATAGCATAAACAAACCTTGTTTACATAGGCGTTCATAAATAGTAGAAAAAGGGTCAAAAAATTTGATTGTAAAAGTCTTTTAAGTAGTTGAATTGGTGTTCAAAATACACGACAAAAATTTGTATACCCTACGCGTCTGTGAAAAATCTAAAAAAGGATCAGAAAAATCTGTATCGACGATAATTCAAAACTCACTTAACAGATATGGATATTTCTAGGTGCTGATCAACTTTTGAAAAAGATTGGGCGTAGGAAAGAGCCTTAAAAAGGGTTCAAAAATGTATTGTTCCTGAACATATCCGATTAATTTTTCATTGATTTAATAGAATGTAACCTAAAACATTAAACAGAAAAAATTAGATCACATAGGCGTTCGAAAAGAGTGTAAAAATGGGTTAAAAATTTAAAAGAGATTTTCTAAACATACCAGCAATATTGACTAGTTATTTATAGCTTTAGAATAGAATATAAGCTATGAAATTTATCAATTGCTTGCAAAGACGTTCGTAAATAGTGGAAAAGGGGTCAAAATTTAAATAAAAAAAAAGCAGATGTCTACAATATAAAAAATTATTTAGAAATATGGTTGGTAACCAAGAGTCTTACGAAAAATTAAAACACAAAAAGGTCACTGAAATATCACATTTACACTTAAATATGGAGAGCTATGCGGGCCTCAAGGGCAACAGTTTATTTAGTTTTCTTGTAGAACTATTGTAATACTTTTTGAAAAAATAAAGTTTTTCTGGTCGGAGTTTTGTAAACCCATACAAAAAATTCACGTAAAGTTCCTGTTGCAAAACTTTCAAGTAGCTATGGCCATTACTGCAACTTTCTTGTCGCTAAAGAATATGTACGCCTTTCTTATGGAGTTCATTGGGTTTTCTTCAAAATACTTGAAACACTCCACGTTTGTTTTTTCACGATTTTCTCAATCTGCAAAATATTTATAAACGTTTTTTTCTACACAACTGATCTGCCTGTCTAGCTAATATACCAAAACTGCAGGGTTGTGGTTCCTAAAATCGTTTTTGCATCAACGAAAGTAAAAATAGTAAAATCCAACAGATAGTGTCATTAGAAAAACAATTCTGCACACTTCGACGCCACTTTCTAGTAGAAATTTTAGGGGTAGGATTGTCCCTCGCCAATGGTGCAGCTTGAAATCTATGAAAATAAGAAAAGCTTTGCCAATGGACCACCCTGTATATTTTATTAGTATTCATATCACAACACTTGGGAATATTCGAAATTAGAAATTTGTAGAAAATTTAAACTAGAGCTTCCTTGTAGGAGCTGACTGAAAGGTGTTTCCAGGAAGTTGACTACAGTATTTTTTCATTACCAAAGGAATACAGTTGTCCAAAACTTCAATAATTACAAAACAAAACAAAATTCACTAAAGCTTTCAAGTACTTACTGTATATTAGTAACTGCAGCATGTTGTTCACCAGGTACTGCTTCAAATAGGGCTTCAACAGATCGTTTAACTTTGTGGCTGAATTGGTGGAACTGTTCACTATTGCGATCTTGGAATTGATCTTCGTAGGGCTCCATAATTGTAAACGTAAACCGATAGTATTCTAAAATAAAATATTCGTTCAATCGTTGTAATTCATTTTTCTGAATAATTTCTCTTTATTTTAATGCAAAAGTTTTTATTTTATTCAAAAATAAAATAGATAATTAATATTTTGAAGTTGTTGGTTTTAATACTAGTCTGCTTGAAGTGAATAGAAGGGAACACAGGCATGGGAGTATATGGGCCTAATTGCAGGCTCTCTGAATCTCTCGGGAAAAGTCCCACTATATTCTTAGCAGAGATCAACGCTATTAATCGTTGTGCTCAATAATGCCTGCAGAGGGGCATCCCGGAACGGCAGATCAATATTATGTCAGACAGTCAAGCTGCGTTAAAAGCACTTAGGTCTTACACCTTCACGTCAAAGCTAGCATGGGAATGCAAACAGACCCTAAAGCAACTGGCAGCTCATGGGAAAAAGAATGCTCTGACATGGGTGCCAGGACGGAACCCATCTTTGGTCTTCCAAAAAGCCATATGAAGGAAGAACTTCGGAGAGGGGAAAAGGAACAACTTAAGTCCTACTGGAGAAACACTCCAGCCCTAAGACAATCAAAAAGGTTTATTAAACCTTCAGAGGCCAACGCAGAGATGCTTATCCAACTGGAGAGAAGCGACCTAAAGCGAATTACAGGCCTTTTTACGGGACACCACCCAGTGAAATACCATCTCAAAAAGATGGGCCTAACCGAGGACGACACTTGTCGGTTTTGCGAAGACGCAACAGAGACAACAGACCACGTGCTCTGTGAATGCATGGCACTTTTCTGCAAAAGGCTAAAACACCTTGGAGGGGTGACCCGAACACCCCACGCGGCAAGGAATTTAGCCCCCAGAGAAATCATCAACTTTATGAAATTCCATGAATCAAATTTATAAAAACTTACTAGGATGATTTTGAGGAGGCACTGGAGGAGCGGGTGTAGATTCCGGTTGCTCGATCTCGCCAGAGCCACCGTCACCTGACATACCAGCAAATTCTTCATCGTCGTTAAAACTGAAAAAGCAAATATTTTAAATTTATTATTATAGCTAAAATATAAAAAAATCTTTGATTAAAATGATAAAAGAACTGTTTATCTTTTCTATTTTCCCTGTATAATTAAGCTAAAGAAAAGAAGTTTGTTGGAAATTTTCTGTCAATAAAACTTTTATAACGAAAAAGTTCTAAGAAAAAATGTACAATGGTTAATTATTCCAACCCCTTACAAAAATACTTCAGGGTTAAAAAATTTCAACAAGTGTAGCCTTATTGACAGAAAATATTCACCAATTGTCTTCACTTTCATCACTTAATATACAGGAAAAATAAAAAGAAACAATTTTTTTTATCTTTTTTTTTCTTTTTGGTGTTATTTCATTGCACCCTATATATAAAATGTTTATTTTTATTTTGTTAAAATATTTACCCCTCCGGTCCTTCATTCAGATTTGCTGCTTGGTCCTGTAACGAAATAAATAAAAAACAATTGTAATAACCAACACTTATTTAACTGGAAAATAAACAACATTAACAAATGGTTTCATGCAAACATAAACAATTATTGATATATAGACAAAAAAACACTGACACAAACAAAGAAAATTAAAAACATTACAACTATTTTAACATTAATTCAATTATCATTATAAATTCAACAAAGCTAATGAAACTGGAATAAAATAAACCAATAAAATGAAAAGAAAATGTAACTATCAATAAAACACATTATGCTAATACTAATAATGCAAATATTAAACAAACATGTCACAAAAACATAACAATAAATACAAATTACAAGACGTTGTTCCATGAGTGGATTCTTACAAACACGATGCAAAAGTTCTACAATATGCACAGACAATTCGGATGCACCTTTATATTAAAAAGAAAAACTTACAACAGTGTTTCCATCATAATTACTATAATTTTCACCATCATCATATTCGTCCTCCTCCCCGCCCTATGAAAAACATTAATAATCATTTTTATAACAACAACCAAATACGAGGAAATGGTGAAAAGTTTCCGGCTGATTTTTTGCTGAAGAATTAAAGGGCCCATAGACGCTACAACAAGTTGTACGATTTTGGTTTGTCCACTTTCATTATATGTTTCCTAACCTCAAAAAATGGCTTCGACGACGTCAAATATTTGAGAACAACTACGAGGGAGTCATCGATATGGTTTACCGAATAAATGGAATATTTTTTTCTTTATCAACCGAGAAACTTTTCGAATCGTCCTCGTATAATTGAATAATTTTACTTAAATAACAAAAAGTTACAACAGTATATACTATGTACAGGGTGGTCCAATCTGGACGATTTCTTATGGCAACTCATGTTTCTATCCCAGATACTACGTCCTCCAGGCTGAAATTTCATGGAAAACTCAGTGGTGAAAATAGATTTTGGCTATGTTCCACCGTTTCGGCACTAGGAGGTTTTTCTCGATTTTGGTCGATTTCGTTTTCGGTCTATAACTTTTTTGTTCTTCTAGATAATTCGTTTCCGAGAAAACTTTTTCATAGCACTTTTTAATATAGAAAAAGCTGACCTGACTTGTTTTTATACAGGGCTATTCGTAAATTTGCTGTAATAATTGTTTTTTTTTACTTATGGAACATCCCGTATATTTTTACATTTTCTTGTAAAACATAAAAAAATTAAAAACAAAAATAACCTCAATAAAGCATATAGGTATATCTGAATTCAGAATAAAAAGCTGTACGGATTAAGAAAACAAAATACAGGATGTTCCTATAAAATAACTAATCATATATGTCAAAATTTTGACAATGGATACGCCATTTCTGGCGCCATAATCTGACAATTCAGAAAAAAATGCTACCACTTTGCTGATTTAAATTATACTGTTAACGGATTAAAGTATACGTGATCACCCTGTACATGTTGTCATGCAGCAGAAACCTCGCAGCACGGCATGGTTTGTTTATCCTGTCCTGTCAAGTGTAAGCTCAGCTCCAGTCAGGCTTTCTCCAAGCATTGGGTCAATCTTCAGCAGCAGGTGCATGAGGGTAATCAGACCCAGTAATTAATTAACTGTCTGTCAAGGCTTTTGGGTAATGCAGAAAAACGAATCAAAGAACTATGCTTAAGGGGGCATGCAAAGCGCACGCTTTATCAATAACAACAAAAACCCTTATCAAATTACGTTATTATATTCTAATAAGAGTTACTTATAGGTTACAACTACCTAACTGGTGAAATTTTAAACGCAATTTTCTCGTGAATGATGGAGGCAAATATCAAAAGGAACCTATCGTTGTAAATCAGATAAAAAACGCCTTAGAATGATGTATCACTAGACCCCTACTGCTATTTGAAAATTTGGGAGTGTCCACCCCTATCATAGGGCTAAAGCGATTTTAACCAAAAACTAACGAGTTCATCCTAGGACTCCACCAAACTCATATACCAAAATTTAGCTGAGTTGGTTAATGCGTTTAGGCGCTATCGTTAAAGAATACATACAGACACACACACAGACAGACTTCCATCTGGAAATGGTCTTAATCGTCTCACAGAACTTCAAAATGGTTATAACAGTCTTTATCTCAATTTTTTTTAGCGCGATCACTTTACTTTCCCTGTAAAATAATAACTGATAAGTACAGCAAATTTACGAATAGCCTTGTATAAAAGCAAGTCACATCAACTTCTTCTTCTAGAAAAACAAAAAAGTTATAGATCGAAAACGAAATCGACCAAAATTGAGAAACGTCTCCTAGCAGCGCCACGGTTTAACATAGCTAACATCTCCATTGAGTTTGTCATGAAATTTGAGCCTGGAGGACGCATGTCACTTTTTCGGTAACTGTGATAGAACCATGACTTCACATACAAAATTGCCCAGTTTGGGTCACCCTGTACATATAAGTCAAATAATTGCTGTTTTAACTTTCGTGCAGGCGTATTTTGCTTTGATTTTTATGTAGTGATAAAGTACATTACCTTTATGCATTTAATAGGTGCCTGCTAAGCCTCATGTGCACATATCTGGTGTGCACATGGAAATTACAATATATTCATATTCAAACTGATATAATATTGTAACAGTTTGAATATGACAATATTTTATACACAAAGAGCAAGAGCAAAACCTTTGCCATGTGCAGACCTGATAGGTGCGCAGAGGCTTAGCTTAGCGTTATCCCTAAAGAATTCCTAATAAAGCGGCACTTTTTAGAGAAAAAAGAAGAAAGAAAAGTGCGAATGATCCTCGGAATAATTCCGAATGGTTTATTGTACCTAAAAGCATATTAGGGTAATGTAATTTGCAAACTTTTAAACATTATTCTTTGTCGAGACTTCGAATCTTATAACAGCAGTTTATATTCTATGTTTACTAAAATTATTTTTCGGGAAAACTTATGAATGACCCTCGGATTTTTTTATTGTAAATGCTTACTAGGGTAAGGTACTTTATAGTTCCATATAAAACAGTTCAAAATTCACATGTATTTAAAGGTTAACGGCACCCATAAATGCCTTTGGTTCCTTATTTTGTATTATATAATCTATACAAAACAAGAAGAAGCAACATATATTTTAAAATGTGACGACATTTACCATCGAGTTTTTTAATTTTTAAAACAGACTTACATTTTCAAAAACGTATTGATATTCGTTGTCCACCTAAATAATATATTAATGTAATAAAATTCTAATCTATTTATCACTTAGTTGTTAGAAATATTTTTAAAATGTTGTTAACTTACATTATTACTGACGCCTTCTTCTTCAACCTGTAAAAAAAAAAATAAAAATAAGAACTAAAATGTTTGGCAAAAACAATCCAAAATAAACTTTTGATGCACAATCAAAATGTAGTACAGTTGTAATTATTATTATTATTTTTTAATGAAATACTGTTTGTTCTACAATTAACGCCATTGAAGATAAATAAATAAATATACAGGGTGTTAGTAAATAAGTGAGACAAACTTCAGGGGGTAATTCTGCATGAAAAAATAATGATTTACAGTTTGCTATATAAACACATATCCGCAAATGTTTCGTTTTCTGCTGAGATACAGTTAAAGTTTTTTCTTAAAAACTGAAGATTTATTGATTGCTCTGAAACCGGTGAAGATATCCAAATGAAATTTAGTGGGGTTTAAGAGGGAGTTATTGCGCATTTTTTGACATGCAATTAAGAATGTTATGTTCATCAGTGGCGCGCATACAAGTAATGATCTCAATATTTTTAAAGAAAAAAATGGTACACAACTGGAATTTTTCCAATAAAAAATCATTTTGCAATTCCTCGTTCAATTTGTGATAAAAAATCTCTCTTGCTGTTTTATTGTAGGGGGCATCGTCTTTGTGTGCCCCCTACGATAAAAAAGCAAGAGAGACTTTTTATCCCAAATTGAACGAAGAATTCTCAAAATGATTTTTAATTTGAAAAATTCCAGTGGCGGTCTTTTTTTCTCTTCAAAAAAATTGAGATCAAAGTAATAAAAACTTGTTAAAACTACACCTAAGTATTTTAAAAATAATTTAATACATCTAAAACTATTAAAGCAAAATACTTAAATGTAAAAAACGCAAGAAAAAAGTCTCTTAAAAGCTTGAAAATATTTCCAATTTATTCTTCAACACATTTTCAGGTCCGTACTTGGAAAAAAATATGATGGTAATTGTTTTCATAACAAAGCGTTGACGGACATGCTGACTGATAGCTCATTTTAAAGGGAATAACAAACGGTTTAGGAAAAAAAATGAAAAATCCAGGTCAGTATTTAAAAAACCAAGTTAATGTTAGTGGCCGAAAGACCAAACGGCGGAGATTAAATCTAAAGTCAGCATCTTGTGTAGTCTAGTAACTGTAATATAGCGGCGATATTTTATTTTCAAAATTAGACTCTACGGATTTAAATACCTACACAATATGCTGTTACAAAACTTTGCTGACAAATTCTATATTATTAATTATTAATACGTTCGTATTATAATCATCTATTTATAGATATTGTGTAATGTTAAAAAAATAAAGTAGATTACCTACTGATTTATAATGAACAAGTCAATACCATAAATGGTAGGTTTATTAGTAATTAATAGTATTTGCTGGCGTTCGAATAAGACATAGATTATTTTTTTTTAATGCACAAATTAAACTCTTGCGATTTGTTTAAGCGCGTGCAGACAGAGGCAACATTTAGTAACTTTTCTCATAGGCTATACGGGTTCTGATAATGTCCACGCATTTTCCATAATTACGTGCACATTTCCACGAAAATGTACAGAGTGTCCACGTATTTTGCACAAAAATGTACAGTCTCCACGCATTTCACACAAATTGTAAATATCCAAGTTTTTTAAATGGAACACCCTGTATTTGATACTTTTTTGTGAAAACTGCTAAAAAGAGCTATCGATTGATATTTGTATATATACAGGGTGAGTCACGAGGCACTGTACATACTTCTACCATAAGTAGAGGCACGTTAGGGGAATATCAAATGACCATTAAAAAATGTTTCCTTGTTATGATTATTAATATACAGGGTAAATTATGGATCTTCACCAAAAAAATGTTTCGTCATATCTTTTCAATAATTAAGTCGATTTATCTCATTTTTTTATAAAAGTGTGTATTGGTGTCTGGCAACTAACTGACATATTCAGAATTGAAAAAATCCAGGTCCGTCTTCGAGAAAATTTGTGGGACTGCTTCATATTCAACACTTTACCCTGTATATGATTTTTCAAAAATCTGATATAATTTTTTCAGAGGGCATAAATAGACAGTTAGACCTGGGTATTTGAATTTTTTGTTACACTCAGCTCTGATTTCCAATTAAAGATTCATTTTGGAGCCAAATTGAAAATTGGCAATAATGAAGTATCTTACTGTACAATAATGTTTAGTTATTGAAAAGATATCTTCAAAATAGACAGAAACGACACACCCTGTGTTCCAGTATGGTACATACCATAATTTGAATTGATTTACAGGGCCGGATTTAAAAATCCGGCATATCTGGTTCATCCCAATAATTCACCCTGTATGTAACTTTTTCCACCCGTAATATATTGTAAACAGGTAAAAAATGTTTGTAATAACTTAATTTTCTTATTTGTTTGAAGAAAACTAATGTGTCTAATTATTTTAATCGGAATGAAATGAACAAGCC
The DNA here is from genome assembly GCA_911728435.2 of Apoderus coryli. NCBI lineage: Eukaryota > Metazoa > Arthropoda > Insecta > Coleoptera > Attelabidae > Apoderus > Apoderus coryli. Next base: position 16,659,167 of record OU452206.1, read on the forward strand.
AGGGAAATGTTTATTCATAAATTAAGAAATAAAATAAAAAACAATAACCAAACAATAAAACAGTTTTAACAATGTGGAACAAACTAGAAAGCAATTTAATAAACATTACGATTATAAAAGATGTTCAAAATGAAATCCATCTGCCTTAATACACTTTTCTTGACGAATGTTTAAATGTGTAATTGACTTTCTGTTTGTCAGTCTGGTAATATTGCAACAGTGAATAATTCTGTTAATGAGCTGTTGTGTTTTATAATCGTAATGTTCATTAAATTGTTTTTTACTTTGTTCCACATTGTTAAAATTGTTTTATTGTTTGCTTATTGTTTTTTATTTTAATTCTTCATTTATGAATAAACATTTCCCTGGCTTGATCATTTCATTCCGATTAAAATAATTAGACACATGAGTTTTCCGCAAACAAATAAGAAAACTAGGTTATTACAAACATTTTTTACCTGTTTACAATATATTACGGGTGGAAAAAGTTACATGCAGGGTGAATTATTGGGATAAACCAGATATGCCAGATTTTTAAATCCGGCCCTGTAAATCAATTCAAATTATGTTATTTACCATAGTGGAGCACAGTGTGTGTCGTTTCTGTCTATTTTGAAGATTTCTTTTTAATAACTAAACATTATTGTACAGTAAGATCCCTCATTATTGCCAATTTTCAATTTGTCTCTTAAATGAATCTTTAATTAGAAATGTCAGGTGACTGTAACAAAAAATTCAAATACCCAGGTCTAACTGTCTATTTATGCCCTCTGAAAAAATTATATCAGATTTTTGAAAAATCATATACAGGGTGAAGTGTTGAATATGAAGCAGTCCCACAAATTTGCTCGAAGACGGACCCCGATTTTTTCAATTCTCAATACGTCAGTTAGTTGCCAGACACCAATACACACTTTTATAAAAAAATTAGATAAATCGACTTAATCTTTTAAAAGATATGACGAAACATTGTTTTGGTGAAGATCCATAATTCACCCTGTATATTAATAATGAAAACAAGGAGACATTTTTTAATGGTCATTTGATAATCCCCTAACATGCCTCTACTTATGGTAGAAGTATGTACAGTTCCTCGTGACTCACCCTGTATAACATATTTAGTAAGAAATACTGTGATTTAAATGAACAAAGAAATAAGTCAGGTCGGTACTAAGGAAAAATGTTGATGATAGTTATTTTCAAATCAAAACGTCGACAGACATGACTTACTGATAAGTATCTTATTTTAAAGGCAATAATAAACGCTTTGAGAAAAGAAAATGAAAGATTCAGGTCCGTATTTAAACAAAAAAATGTTGATGGTAGTTGCCGAAAGACGAAACGCATCTTGTGAGAAATTTAACCTAAATAACTTTCTAATTTAAACCGTATCCTGGAAATACAAAGTTTTAAAACTATTCGACAAAATCTAATTCGGCGTTTTTCTCAGAAACTAAAAAGAATTTGACAACATGGTAAACGGATCGTGAATAGGTATCAAAAAACGCAACTTTGCTCTTATTTAACCGACCTTGTACCTCTTAAGGTTTCTGAGATAGCAATAGTGGTATCACTCAAAACGGACACCTTGTATAGGTAAGTTTCAAAAAACAAATATTTTCCGAAAAATTTATTCAACAGCACACTATTGAAGCATCCTGAACTTTGGAAATGTACTACTGTTCATGGCTAATAAATATTATTATACAAATAACAAGAAAAATAATTACCTCAGGATCGTAATCTTCATCATATTCCTCTTCACCATCAACCTGTCGATGCTTCCTCACAAACCCTTTTTTACCATTTCCATGGTACTTTTTATGCTTATTTTTACCAGCAACACTCTTATTCTGATGATGCACATGCTTATTGTTGATGTGATTGCCGTTCTCACTGTTTTGATGGCTTTTCTGGTTGTTACGAACATGTTTACTTTTCGTAACACCAGGGTTTCTCGGAGTCGAATGCTTAACTACCTGATGATGATGTGTATCTTCATGATCATTCTTACCGAAAAGTCCATCAATGCTTCGTTTAATTCTATTTACAGTACTAGACAACCAATGTTCATCTTCGTCTGCTATTATTGGACTAGAATCTTCTACAGTTCTACTATATTTACTATCACTAATTTGATGTTTCTCTATCCGATGGTCCAGTGTATCGAATACCAGATCGGAGCTCTCCTGCAAGAAATAAAAAAAATTTAGTTAAAATCTTGAATAAATGTTCTAATAATATTACTCCAAGGTCACTTGAATTATCTCAACGTTTAACTCAATTTGAAACAGAAATTCTATTGGCATTTAAGTTAACACATTTTAAAGAACCTGGTCTTGCAATGCCAACTGCGAAAAACAAATAATCAGACCTTAAATATTGATCAAAATTATTGATAGATGAAAGAACCAAGTACTGGGTGATCATTTATAAACGCACACCCCCTTGACCAATTTTGTTTCTAGAATAAACACACGGGTTGCATTTGGCCCCGATAAAGCTTCATCCATCTTTTTGGGATAGAGCGAGACTGATTCGAATGTAGCTTGACATATAAAATCTGAGTTAAGAATATTTTTGTTTGGCACATGAACACGATTTGATTTGCTGATCTGGTTTTCTTGATTTTCATCTCTTTCGTTTTCTTTTAAAATATCTTCAACTTCGCCTAATTCGTTTGATGTTTCTTCAAACACTTCTTCTACGCAGGTTCAATAATTATTTTGTTCGTTTCAAATTTTACTGCAGGCAATTCTTCCCCCATTTTTGAACAACCTTATGAAGTAAAATAATGTATCAACTTTTAACAAATCTTTGTACGTTTTATTCATAATCTGACAACTATATATCTTACAATAAAAATACATACATCGTCTCCACTAATAAAATTTGTATTTAAGATTCCTTTTTTATAAAAGGGGACATGTTTCGGAGTCCCGCTCCATCATCAGCCTTAATTTTAAAAACAAACATACGGGCAAGGCCCCTGATAGTTTGAGCAGTGTGAAGCAAATTTCCAACATAACTAAAAGTCGTCTTACTTTATGTAAAATATAAAATGTATTGAGTACTAGTTATTAAATCCTACTTTTATAAAAGTTTTCCAGATCATATTTCTCTTTGCTTTCCATTCTTTTCATTTAAACTGTACGATGAAGCAGATTTATTTTCTAGCTCTCAGTTAAAAGCCCAGAAAGAAGAAACTTAATACATGTTCCAACGTTATAAATTTTATACTAAATCGCAAACTGAGTTGAGCTGTTTTGTCTTTAAACACAATACAGTTTATAAATATCTATAGAAGATCTTGCATACATGGAAATCAAAGTTAACGATGATACAGGATAATATACGATGACAACTATCTATATTTTGAGCCTTGAAATAATGTCGCTGACACGCTTTATGGGTTCAAAGTTTACCGGAATAGAAATAAACTGTTGCCCTCGAGGCACGAATAGGTCTCCATATTTAAGTGTAAAAGTAATAATTTTATGACCTTTTTGTCATTTATCTCTTTTTATTTATTTTATTTATATTTATTATTTTTAAGTATCGGGTTTGGTTCCTTTTTGTTCTCTTTGGAGGCACTATTTTTATACGTACATATTTTATTTTTTATTAGTCGATTTATTAATTAATGCCTTGGTCAAATGAAAAGATGTTGTAAAAAAATATAAAAAAAGAAGAAGATTCTGTTGCCTGAAGAATGTTGTCGAAACGTTGTACGAAAAAAAAAATGTGGCATGAAATAAATATACAATATTTATTTCAAAAAACTAGTTTTATCTGAACCTCATTTCCAAGGAAATCGACTAGTAAAAAATTAAATAATAAGGTTCAAGAAAACTTTCAAGAAAAATACATATTTTATATTTCAGATCTTCTAGGCCAAGTTCTTTTACGCAAAATAGTTGATAAACTCGATAATATTGATACAAATAGCTCAGTTCATACATGCAACACCAGGCATGCGCAGGATTTGATTGTGCCCTTTTCAAGAATAAGAATCACACAAGTGAACAAATTAGATTTGAATTTGTACAATAAGTTAGATCGATTGTTTCCAGATCAAAACATTAAGAATTTAAGTCGGGGTAAGTTTTTTAGATTTGTTAAAGGTTTTCTTCTTAACAATTGTTTTTATTCAGTTGAAGAGTTTTTGAGTTTGTAGATACATCCGTTATATTTATTTTATTTTATTTTATTAGTACCTATTTATCGTTTTAGATATATAAAATAGGGATATGGTGTAAATTATTATTATTATTATTTTCTCGCTGGAATACTTTATTTTATTTGATTGTTAACTTCCTTCATTGTGGATTATTAATTATTTAATGTTATTATATTTATTGTTAAGATTATACTTTGTTTATTTACTACTATAAGGACTGAAAATATACAAACTGTATGTAAAAATGTCAATAAACGTATCGTATCGTATATTATATAATTAGCCAATTTTTCTGTTATATTTGGGAAAAACATTTTTTCTCGTTTTTGACCCATTTTTACACTATTTTCGAACGCCTGTGTGAACCAGTTCATTTATGTAACATTTTTTAGGTGATATTCTATCACAACTATGAAAAATTATTCCGTATACCGAATAAATTTGGGAAGTATTAATTTTTTTATTTTGATCCCTTTTACACTATTTACGAACGCCTATGAAAACAAGTTATTTATAACACATTTTATAGGTTATATTCTATCAAAGCTATAAATAACTAGCCAATATTTCTGCTATGTTTCAGAAATACGTTTTTTCTAACCTTTTTACCCCATTTTACACTTTTTTCAAATGTCAATGTGGTCTAATTGTCTAGGTTAAATAATTTAGGTTATATTTAATTAAACGCACAAAAAATTATTTACTATTTCGAATAAGTGTAAGAACTATGATTTTTTTTATTTTTTAACCCTTTTTTAAACCCCTTGCTTACGCTCAATGTTAATCGCCCCCTATAAATATCCTGTAGTATTTTCGTACCAAATGTGGTTAAAATCCGTTAAGTGATTTTTGAGTTATCACGGATACAAATTTTTTCTGACCCTTTTATAGAATTTTCACGGACGCCTATGGTACATTAATTTTTGTCGTGTATTTTTAACACCAATTCAACTAGTTAAATATATAATTTTTTACATTTTAAATATGTTTCTTATTTTACCCGCTTTTCTACTATTTACGAACGCCTATGTAAATAAGAATTTTATGCTGCATTTTGTAGGTTATTTTATATCAAAGCTATATATAATTAGCCAATTTTTCTGGTATATTTGCGAAACATTTTTTTTTCGTTTTTAGACTATTTTCGAACGCCTGTGTGAACCAATTCTTTTATGGAATATTTTTTAGCTTATATTGTATCACAAATATGAAAAATTATTCCATATTTCAAATAAGTTTAGGAAATATATAATTTTTATGTTTTGACTCCTCTTCCACTATTTACGAACGCCTATGAAAGTAAGTTATTTATGACACATTTTATAGGTTATATTCTATCAAAGCTATAAATAACTAGTTAATATTTCTGCTATGTTTAAGAAATACGATTTTTTTAAATCTTTTTTACCCCATTTTACACTATTTTCGAACGCCAATGTGGTCTAATATTTTATGTTCAATATTTTAGGTTATATTCAATTAAATGCGTAAAAAATTATGCAGTATTTCGGATAACTTTAAGAACTGTGAATGAAAGAAGACAGACAGACAGACATTTTTTTAAACTACTTATTTATTTGTATAAAATGGCCAAAAACAAGTAAGTATTTCCGGTGAAATTAAAAAAATAATTTTTTTGACTTTTAAATGTAGTGAATTTTAAATATGAGAAAGAGGTGGGAATCTTATTATTATCCTCAAAACGTTATAGGAAAAAGACCGTTTAAATAGGACTATTCTATATGTAATGGACGGGATAAAAGACCCCTATATCTAAGATTTAGGTTGTGTACATCCGACCTAAACGTTATTTTATTAAGTAAGTGAATCAAAACATCGAAATCAAAGGTAACACAGAATAATATACGATGGCAACTCTTTATACTTTGAGCCTTCAAATAATGTCGCTGACACGCTTTATGGGTTAAAAGTTTACTGTTGTAGAAAAATATTGTATAACTGGTTTCTGGATCGACTATAAGTACGTAAAAATTTTATTGTAGGTAAATGGAGAAGTGATTAAGCAAAACTAATGCATTCACAAATTCAAGAAAATGATCAACACATTACATCCACTGAGTGGCGGCTATATTTGGATTTTTTTTTTCTTGAGAAAATTATAGAGGCGATAGGGTGAATGTGCTGGTTCTCGACCACTTAACAGGATTTTTGACTTTCAAACGTCAGTGCTATCAAATCTTTTATATAATAGCATCAGCGTTACTATTTTTTAATAAGTTGTGGTATTGTTATTGATTTCCAGATACTTTCTTCCGAGTTTTTTGAGCATTTCTAGAAAAATTTAGCTAACATTTAAAAATATACCATTTCGCTAGTTCTCGTCCACCAGTCACAGTTCTCGATCGTTTTTTAATATACAGGGTGTCCGGAAAAAGGAGGTCAATCCGTTAACCACAGATTCCTTGAGCAAAAATAATATGAGTTTTAAGATGTCATTTTTCATTTTAGCCCTCCATGTTCGATATACAGGACGTCAAAGTTGAAAATTTAAAACCAATATTTTTAAATAATTCTAGTATTTATTGAGATATTGGATTCAAATTTAGTGTGTTGCTTCAGCATAAAGAGCTACTTCTTTCCAAAAAACAACACAAAAAACAATGCCTTAATAGCCAAAATACGGGATGTTCAGTACCTATTGACCCTCCCAAGTTTTTATTACGTACGCCAATGACTTTTAAACTAATTAGTTATAGGTTACTATGTATTTGTGATTATTTTTTAACTCTTATAAAATTTGGATAAAATCATTTGTTTTTGAGATATTTGGAAAAGTATTGGCTCTTGTTTGATGCCTCGGCGGCTCTGGCTATTCTTATAATATTGAAATATCAAGCAACCAAATATTAGCACCAGAGTTCTTGCCCGACAGGTTGAAAATATTGGGAAATCTGAAGTACACCAGATTTTAAAAAGACAGCAGCTTTACCCCTACTACATTCAAGAAGTACAATCTCTGCTGCCTCAAGACCTTGAGATGAGATCTAGGCTATGTAGGTGGATATGTGAAATGCATGACAGAGATATACACTTCATCAAAAATATTTTGTTTACGGACGAAGCTACCTTTACTAGAAACGGGGTCACAAATATTCATAATACACATATCTGGGCAGAAGAAAATCCTCATGCCGTAGTAGAGACACATCATCAAGTAAACTTTAAAGTCAACGTGTGGGTTGGTGTCGTGGATAATTTCTTTTTGGGTCCTGTAATTTTACCAGGGAATTTGACTGGTGATTCATTTTTAGCATTTCTTCAAAACATACTGCCCGATTTACTTGACGATTTGCCTCTCTTGATTAGACAAAATATTTGGTTTTAACTTGATGCTGCACCAGCGCATTTTGCTAGGAATGTAAGGAGATACTTACATGAAAACTTTCCCCAACGCTGGATTGGGCGAGGCCAAGATGCTCCTGTTAAATGGCCACCCCGATCTCCAGATCTTACTCCCTTGGACTATTCAGTCTGGGTTTGTATGAAAGATTTTGTTTATAAGGTTCCGATTTTGAGTGAAAATCATTTAATAGAGAGAATCTTACAAGCTGGGGAAGACTTTAGGTTGAAGCCTCATATTTTTCAAAGACTAAGATTTTCTTTACTAAAAAGAGCTCGCATATGCATTGAAAAGAATGGGGGTCATATCGAGCAATTTCTTTAGACTGGTAGTTTATCTAATGTTTATTTAGTTAGTTTTTCATGTTTTTAAAATAATATGTTTAAATAATTAATATTTGACTATGATGCTTCAAATTAAGTTAAAAATAATAAACAATTTCGTGTTCGTAGTGTTTAGTTTTATTACCTTTTCGAAAACTGTACTTAATTTGATGCACGGTAATGGTAATTTGAGTTAAATATGCTTGATTTAGTAGTGAAAATACCGTGAGCCGCGTAGACAACAAGAGCCAATACTTTTCAAAATATCTCAAAAACAAATGATTTTATCCAAATTTTATAAGAGTTAAAAAATAATCAAAAATACATAGTAACCTATAAAAACTTAGTTCAAAAGTCATTGGCTTAGGTGATAAAAAATTGGGGGGGTCAATAGGTACTGATCATCCCGTATTTCGGCTATTAAGGAATTGTTTTTTGTGTTCTTTTTTGGAAAGAATATCTCAATAAATACTAGAATTATTTAAAAATATTGGTTTTAAATTTTCAACTTTGGCGCCCTGTATATTGAACATGGAGGGCTAAAATAAAAAATGACATCTTAAAACTCATATTATTTTTGCCCAAGGAATCTGTGGTTAATGGATTGACCTCCTTTTTCCGGACACCCTGTATAATAAAAAAATTGTTTTTTAAGGTTTCAACATGAAAAAATATATTTTATAAAAAAACCACAAAAAAAGGAAATACGTACTTATAAGTATAAAAAAAATCACGAAAAGAAGCATCATTTATATATAAAACAAAAATCACAAAAAAAGGAAATATGTAGGAACCTACTTTAAGTATATATAGATATAGTAGGTATAAACAATTTTGAAATCTTTTGGAACCTAAGACAAAGAGTCTGATTCATCTCCATTCTCATAGGGTTTTCAAGAATAACTAAAGCATTGTTATCTTGTAGGTACTGTTTCAATTCCCTAAAGCATTTTCTAATAAATTCTTCTGTTACTATTGCTCCAGCTTTACTTATGCCTTCTGGAATTCTGAGGGATATGTCAAGATTTCTCTTTAAAAATTGTTATACCAAGTTTCTCCAGGCGTTTGGTTTTTAAGTATGTTTTAACCAGAGTCAGTGGATATTCTGGATACAGTCTCAATTAGCATTTGTTTATTTATAGGAAAACCACACTTGGCCACATTAATTATCCATTCCATTCCAGTGGTCGGTAGCAGAAACAGCTTTAACTAATTTTCGACCACCTATTTTCACCATCAAAAACAAATAAATCTGGACTTAATTTCGTGGTCGCAAAATAATAATTCGATAATATGCATAAACAAATGTATATTGCACAAAAAAACAAAATAGAGGAAGGTGCCAATAAAACTAAAACACAAGAAAAAATATAAGGTGTAAGTTTTAGTTCTCGACCACGAAATAAAATAAAATAAAAACCGGCATTTTTTCGTTGTTGGTTCTCGACCACTGAAAATTCTAATAAAAGCAAGGTGTTAACGAAAATTCTTTGTTAGAAACGCTAAATTGAATCATTCTATAATCATATAAAGCTGGTTATATAAGTACTAAATTTACATCAAACATTTAAATTATTTACTATTTTTACTGTGACGATGACTAACCCTTTTTAATAAATTGGCGACCACAACTTACTTCTGTTTTGGTCGAATACTAATTGATTTTTCACGTCGAAACTTCTTTAACCACATCAATGCGAATGACTGAATGTTGCCAAAACATAAAAGGGTTTACGGAATTGAATTTAGCCAATAGAAATATACTTTGTCGGGCTTTATTTCTTAATATTCGCGCCCATAAGTAAAAATGGTCGAAAACTGATAGTTCGACCTTTGGGAAAGTTTTCAGGTTACAACCCATTTTTTATTACTTGTAGCTATAAGTTACTAATTTATTTAATTCATATGTGTAAGCGATGCATCCTGTATAATAGGAAGTAATAATGGGAAATCAGAATATTATACAATACAGGCAAAACGATCTGTAATACGTGTTGTTTGTTTACAAAATAGACTAGGTAAACAGAAATTAGACGGTGTATTATGTATGGAGCGCAAGACGTTCGTCGTTATTATTCTGCAAAAAAAAAACCAGTTGGAAAGAGATAGAGTAACAGACACAGTGACGAGATGCGAAGCTTTTAAATTGAGATAAGGTATCGGAAAACAATAGCTAGAGTCATCACATTAATAGACTAGACGTTGAAAACAATGAGTTGGTAATAGTAATAATTATTATTAATGGTTTGTAGGTATGTAAAATATGGTACAGGTAAATAATTTTATTTTGCTACGACGTAAGAATGATAGTTTGTCGATAATAACTCAGGTTGTGCTTTATTTGTATACTGATACGTTTGTTTAATATATTTTGTATACAGGGCGTTACAGAATGTTGTTTAAATAATATTTCTCATTGTGTGTCTTCTCATTGTGTTTTTAATAGTTTTACAGTATAAACTTTATCAGGTTATGGGCCCAGACACTGGAATTGAGAAGTTTTGTATGTAAATTTGCAAATTATACACTTTATACAAAGTGTTTGCTGTTAGATTGAACTTTTAATATTGTTTGTGATATTTTAATTTTATTTTAACAAATATGTCTCAAAACGATACTCCGGCATTTGAAACTGTTCAACCAGTTTCTACTTCAGTACCTAATATAGAAAAACTAGAAGGACATGTTAATTTCGCGTCATGGAAATTCGCCATGAAGATGTGTTTAGTGTTGGAAGGATTGTGGGACACTGTTCAAAATGTTAATAGTGCAACATTAGATACTGAAAAAGACAGTAAAGCGCTAGCTAAAATATGCTTAAGTGTTAAGCCTTCATGTTATGTTCATGTTTGTAAAGCAAAAACATCAAAAGAGGCTTGGGACAAATTAATAAGTGCTTTTGAATCGCGTAATATGAACAGACGTTTCGAATTACAAAGACATTTATTTCGTTGATCTCGTAACAATTTTAGCACAATGGAAGAATATATCGGTGATATAATGTCTACAGTGTACAAACTTGCTGATATTGGTGTTAATATTGATGATGATTTTGTAGCCTTTGTGATGTTAAATGGTTGAAGTTCACAATATGAATCTCTAGTTATGGCTTTAACATATAATAATAAATCCTTAAGCTCGGACGAGGTCAAAACAAAATTGATTGAGGAAGACTCTAGGAAGAAATCTCATGCAGATGGTGATGACGAAAATGCTGCATTGTATGCGAAAAATAAGAAGAAACCAATAAAATGTTATTCTTGTGGTGCATTGGGTCATAAAAAGCCGGAATGTTCTAAATTAAAAGGTCAGATTTTTTTTTCTAAATCTAAATTAAATAGGAATAAAGAAGGTACATTATTAACAACAGCATTGTTAAATGTTCGTTCAAATATTGATTGGGTAATCGATTCAGGAGCAACTTCACATATGACTGGTAATAAAGATTGGTTAATTGACTTTAAGCAGAATGTTGTTACTAACGTTTCTGTAGCTAATGGCGAAACATTATCATCAAATGGGGTTGGTGATGTTAAAATTAGTCTGCTTAATAAAAATGAAGTTGTAAATAAAACTGTTTCTAATGTGATTTTTGTTCCAAATATAACAACTAATTTATTGTCAGTTGTAAAAATGGCTGAAAAAGGATGTATTACAGTTTTTGATAAAGTTGGATGTAAGATTTATCATGAAACGAATTATTCTATACGGGGTGATGTAGAATTTAGTGGAACTTTAAAAAATGGGCTGTATGTTGCAAATACAAATATTCAAGAAGTTTTGAAGAAATAAGTTCAAGATCTGATTGTAATTTGTAGAAAAATGCCATGAATGAAGAGATGGAAGCACTAACTTTAAATAATACTTGGGAACTAGTTGATCGCCCGCAAGGCAAAAATGTGGTCAAAAGTAAATGGATTTACAAGTTGAAAGTTGGAGTTGATGGCAAACCTCAACGTTATAAGGCAAGACTTGTTGCTCGAGGTTTTTCTCAAAAATATGGAGAAGATTTTGATGAAACTTTTGCACCTGTGGTAAGGTTGTCTACAGTTAGATTATTGTTTGGTTTAGCTGCTAATTTGGATTTAGAAATTGACCATATTGATATAAGTACAGCTTTCTTAAATGGAGATCTGAATGAGGATATCTATATGGAACAGCCTTTAGGTTATGTGAAAACAGAAAATAAAGTATGTAAACTGAAAAAAGCTTTATATGGTTTGAAACAATCTGCGAGATGTTGGAATAGCAAAATACATTCATTCTTATTGCAAATTGGGTTCAAAAGATGTTTTCACGATGCCTGTGTATATACGAAGAATAATAACCAAGATTTATTGATAATCGCATTACCTGTAGATGATTTCTATATTTTCTCGAACCAAAGGTATGCGAGTCAGAAGAAATAGAAAAGAAAGTACTATATGTTTGGATCAACAACATTACATTCTACAGAAATATGGAATGGAAAATGCTAATCCTATCAGTACACCTCTGGATGTGAATGCTCAATTAGAAAACGCTTCTACTAATGATGATAGCTATCCCTATCAAGAGTTAGTAGGTGCGCTCATGTATTTGTCAGTGTGTACAAGACCGGATATTAGCCATGCCGTGAGTTTTCTCAGTACGTTTAACAGTTTTGATGATAAAGTTCATTGGTTGGCAGTCGTGTGTTAAGGTACCTGAAAGGGTCAGTAGGGTACAATTTATGCTTTAAAAAATCCCAAGAACAATTGAGATGTTTTGTTGATGCAGATTGGGGAAATTCAATAGAAGACCGACGTTCTTATACGGGGTACATAATGAAATTTGCTGTTGCTGCTGTAAGTTGGAAATCTTGTAAACAACAGAGTGTTGCTTTAAGTACTACTGAAGCTGAATATATGGCTTTAAGTGACGGTGCAAAAGAAGCTGTATATATTCAAGGTATTCTTCAAGAAATCACTTCTGAAGAAATCCAACCTGTTATTATTTACAATGATAACCAAGGAGTATGCAAATTGGTATATAACCCAATGTTTCATAAACGAACAAAGCATATTTTAGTTCGGTATCATTATGTTCGTGAGTGACAAGAAAATATTGGTTAAATATCTTTCGACAGAAAATATGGTGGCGGATTTATTAACCAAAGCAGTTCCGAGAGCTAAACATGAATATTGTGTAATGGAGATAAATCATCGACTTGAAACTATTATTAAAAAAAATATAAAGGAAAAATACAAGCGTATATATTAAATTTCTTCTTCAGAGGCGAGAGTTAAAAATAAGCCTTGATCATAATCTTCGAGCAGTGTTTGAGGTAAAATACGTGTATTTACATGCAATAAAATGTTTTATGCCCAGAACGCATCAGTTTAGATTTTCAAAACTTGATGTCGATAGTAAATTGTTGGATATCATTACTAACAGCTTGTTAAAGTTTTTTTTGCAAGAGAAGTTGAGTTGCATAACGAGTATTGGACTACGTCTTCAAATTAAGAGTTTAAAACTTTAAGAAAAAAAGCGAGATAAAACTTTCTAACGTAACTAATAAATAAATTGGATATAAATAAGTACCTATAAAGCTCATTTAATTGACACATAATATAGCGCGAGAAACTCCCCAGTGATTATATATCGCTTTACTATGAACTCTCTTCTCCATTTCTTGCTCTATTTGTGCGAAAATTCTCACCTAATTTATTGTAATACCTCCGCTACTATAAAACTTAGTTATGTACTCTGTGAACGAACTGGCGAAAAACGTGAGTTATTTAGTTTTGGCCCGATGAAGTTAGTTTTAACTTAAGCCTTTTCTAATTATCATTTCGATGATGAACAATGAATTATGAAACCGTATAGGAAACACTAGTAGCAAGCCAATAACTAACTCTTCGAACAGCAGCACCGAAAAAGCTGAGCAGGCGGCTAGCCAGATTACTAGTGATATTCTTACATTAAATTATCTCTATGTTTAAATTTTTGATATTTTCAATATAAGGAAAAAGATGGAAGTTTTTATGGAGATTTAATAAAACAATTATTTTGGTACGAATTTTCAAGTACTCGTGAAAAGTGCTGCAACCTAAGTACCCCAGACACAAAAGCGCAAGGATTTAAATCGGAAAGCTAGACACTTTCTTCCGACTTTATGTTCTCCAGAGGTAGCATTCAGAAATTCAGGATGGCCGAGGAATAGGCCAGCTCCGACCGATCCCATTTAGCATACCATTTAAATAAATATTATTCGCTCACATCAATCTCTCAGAGCGAAAAAGTCGAGGTATGCAGTATTAATCTGGCCTTAAGATAATGGTGATAATAGTCTCCAAAAAAACCAGTAGCGTACAGTTTTTTCCGCAAAATATAAAGAACCAATGTAAATGTTTTAGAAAACAATTTTGTACATATAAATATGGCAAGAATCTGACAAACCCTAAACAAAAAACGGAACAAAGGAAACAGATGTACAGCTAAAGCAGTCTAGCTAGCTAATGACCGTTCCCGGTGTAATAAACTCCGCTAGTGCCAAGTGTATATCCGTACAATTATGAAAAATGGATGCGAGAAAAGTTTTTATTCGCAATAATGCTTTGTTAACAGCTACTGTAAAGCCAAACTAATATTATCATTGAATATCAAGGGACAGAGACACGATATAGGGCATTCAACTGTTTAGGGGATTCTGCAACTTGCAGCTTCAATTTTAGAGTTTTTTTTCTGTACGAGGGTCACTATTTTAGGCCTAATTCAGGCGTTTCTTTTTCAGCTTTCGTCAAATTGCGTGGGCTTAATAACGACGCAAACCTTTTTTGGGTACAGCAATTGATTTTGAAAGACCTTCACAAACTTTGTCAGGGAGAGAATGGCTGTCATGATGACACTCATTACACCAGCGCCTTAATGGCCGCTTGAGTGTCAGAGAAGATTTTTATTGACCTACGCGCACAGTGCTCTTGCTCGAGCTCTTGAGCACACAGATCAATAGCCAGAACTTGTGCATGGAATACAGTAGCGTGGCAACCCAGACATTGTGAAGTGCTGACGGTGTTGTGGATAATGCACCAGTAATAGTCAAACAAGCTTGTCTCTGCAAAGCAGATAATTTAGCTTGGATCGTTAGCTGTAAAGCTTTATTGGTCTTATGACCATAACGTATATCCAGTAAATTTGTTTGGGTTTCACTCTCCAGTAGTTACCACGGATTCGTCGACATGCCCATAAGGACAGCCTTCCACCAACTGAAGCCTTACTTTATTTAGTTTCTTAGGTCATTGAATTGGCAGATGATAATATAAATTAGAAATTTCATGATCTTTCAAATTTTTGCTAAAGGTCACTTTCGTTTTGTAAATAAAACTGCTGGTATTTGCTTTCCCAGATAGGGTAAATTCCAACAAAACCATGTTTTATTGCTGTATTGTCAACTTGACAAACATTCACCACATTATTTCCAGGGGCAACTTTATACTAGTCGTCATTGTACTATTTGCCAGTTGGCCAGAACATAAATAAAGAATAATCATGTTCGATAATATTTTAAAATCAGCAAATGTATAATAGTGTAAAGCAGTCAGTGCCCTTCTTTTTGGCAACAAGCCACCGTTGAATTTTTAACGCCTTTTATATTATCCCATAGTTGCTATATCACATCATCATACCCAATAATATGTATGTGTTCGCTATTCATATAATGTCAGAGAACAAGCATAACCAAAAACCGTATTTTTATATAGATGGGGATACTTCGGAAACGAATATAATATGGATATGCCGGACGTGATGGCTTATTTTTTTGGAAAACGGGGTGTTTTATTGGACATTTAACATGCATCATGCAAAAGTGAACAACAGCGTGGTCACATATTTGAAAGCAGCTGCAAAAAGAAAAACAAAGTGTTATTCAAATACCATGGATTACGAAAACTTCTCGAATAGACGCAATGAAAATGTGGATACCTTCTTGCTTTATACACATGTATCTTTCGTATCAATTTCGCACCAAAATCCTCATAATTTCCTATAAGTTCTTTGTGACTGCGCCACTATTGTGTTTCAGAGCTATGTTACACATTTCCCTCGGTATTCTTTTTTCTTTTAACAGGATCATCATGCAGAGCTATAGTTACATCAATAGATTCAAGAACTCTTCCTCAACAAATCCTAGATGGGGACAAGACACGTTATGTTAACGATTTCATTATTCTAGTATGAATTGTCTACTATAATAATAACAACGCTAACTACTATTTTGTTAGGAAAAATAATAATAAAAATTAATAAAACACAGCTTAACTTTCCACTACATCTATTCGCCACCAAGGCACAAAACGAAGTGCTTTTTGGAGGCAAAAGTAGGGTTCGCCTCGCGTCTATTTCGATCTCTGTCTCGCCCATCTATGTAGCACAGACGCTTTACGCTCTGCACTGGCTGGCATTTGATTGGCCGGCAGGGCAGAGCGGCAAGCCGTGCACACAGAGATAACGCGCGTAAAATTTGAATGTTTGTATTTTGAATACATACTATAACAGTTACCATTGACCAAATCATAGAACACGACGAGAGATTTGGGATATCTAAGACAGGTCGATATTCTCAACGAGTTTTCTATATATCGCTTGATATTCATCAAAATTATAAATAATAACCCTCATAAGCTGGACCTGTTCCACTGTTCTGATATAGGAGACCACTGGGAAACAGTACATCCAAGTCCTAACACTCATCAACTGTATAGAGAAAAGTCATTATCAGTAGTAATACCCCAAGGGTCTTGATAATACCGAGATAATTTTGTCATAGAGAATGCCGAAAGCGTGTTGCAACTCGCTTGAAGGATTCTCTATGACAAAATTTTGAGTATTTATCAAGGCCCGAGGAGTATTCGATAAGATAATTTTTTACTTTGTAGATATCAAAAATTTGATTGTCATTCTGACGTTTAATAATTTTCAATACAAAATGTATTAGTTTTAATCAAACAAATATTATTCATTTTTATTTAAAACTACAGTTGTGAAAAGTACAATTGGTAAATGTTAAATTGGAAGAAGAGTTTGCTGAAGTTGACGGATTGTTAATTTCCACTGTTGAAGAAATTCCTCGCATGGTGTTGATGATTTCACCATGGCGTTCTTGGTTAATATTCAAGTACGGTTTAATTGAATTAGAGCTGTCCTGCTATTTTTATTAATTGCTGTTCAGGAATTCCTTTATTTACCAAATGGCTAACTGCAGTTGATCTGTTCGAATGATTGGATATCTTTTTACACTTAGTGTCCAAACCAATAGCTTGCGCGAATGATTTGGTCCTCATATTAATTGTGTTCTTGTCTACCGGTATATTGTCAAACCATGTGTCACTTTCGGATTTTCAGAAACGATTTGATCTCAAGAATAGGCGACTGGAAGTAATATTTTTCCCGCTTTTGGACAATAATTTATGGACTAACCGAACAGGGCATGCACTTTCGTTTGCAATATTTGGAACAAGCCACTTACTATTTGTACAACTTTTCGATCCTCCTTGGCATGTTTTACTGAATATTGGATTGTATTCACTTCTGTTGGTTGGCGTTCCATCATTATTTTTCTCAATCGTGAAATAATCTATAAGGCAATCAGTTGGTTTACCACCTCGCCAAGCTAACTCAACAGCTACAATATGGTAAAAAAATTTTTGTAAACCTTCTGGTGTACATTCATCCAATAATCCAATGATTCTAGCCAAATCACTTGAACTCAAATTTGATGAACTGCATTTTCGTTTGTTTGGATCCTGCTGTAATCTTTTGCGTTTTGCATTTCTTGCATCTCGCGCATTTTTGAATATCACACTGGTAAACGGGTCCAATACAATTTTGAAGTCATTGAAGTATTTTTCCTGGAGTAGGCTACTCGCAGTCTATAAGAATTTTATTTTATAATTTTAAATACCAATCCGTTTATGTAACTAAACTCAAAAATTCTAATCAAATACACAAAAAGCAACTAATTCATTGGCAGACACATCGTTCTACATCACGCTGCTGCTATTAATGCGAAAATACCTTCTCTAATGTAAATCTGGAGCTCATTTTTCAGACGATTTGCCATGATTTAAAAGGCATAAGCGTGAAACGGGGTTGCAAAGGAAAAAGTGTAGTAAGTACGGGTAACATGTGCGGTGATAGCTATAATAAGGAAGAAAGTGGTCGATGTCGACGTTGAAATTCATCAGTCGGAACAAAATGATAACATATACATCTATAGAGTGTTCAGAAAGTAAGCTGACAAACCAAACTTTATCCCTAACCGAAGTCCAAAATTGAATCTATAGAAGCATAGATAGGCTGCAAAAAAAAAGTGCAAAAAAGCATGGTTCGTTAGTTATATTTTGGCATCTTATTTTTCAGTTTAGTTTTTATATTTTTATTCTATTTTGAGTTAATTAAAATTTGTTATATATAAAATGAAAAATAAAGAATTTGTTTGTCTTGTGCACACCCTGTATATGTACAGAATATTGTTTCAAAAGCTGTCTCATCTAAAGTGCAAACAAGTTAGTACGAGTAGGTGTATATATATTTTCTAATACTATTAGACAAGAATTTAAGTTGAAAAGAACTTTTATACGATACCGCTTACAAGAAGAAACTAATTTCCCAACTAACTTGCAAATAAAATTTGGTTTAGTGTAAAATATTGTGGTAACTTATCCAAGTATACTATATATAGCTTCATAGTACCTACTTAATTGGAAGTTCAAATAAAAAAACAAGAACGTATTATAATACGATATTAATAGAGATAAAGGAAAGGAACTTGGTTCATATTAGACTATAATATCTGCACAAAGAAGGTAATTTAGATTTTAAAATTAACTACAGTTACTAAGACGAGTGGCATACTATGTACAGGGTGTCCAGATTTCGTTGTACTTGCAGGGTAACTCCGTTATAGTGAAAGTTAGCGAGATGCGGTTTTCGCGACACGTTGCTACATTTTTGTGACACTCACGATCCTATTTTGAGTAACACATGTAGTTTCACAGATATGGGAAATATATAAATGGTGTTTGATAGATGTTTTTATGTGGAGTCCATAGGCGTATCTTTGATTTTTTTGGTTCTCAGTTTAAAAATATGAAAGAAAGTTATGTTTTTTTAAATGGAACTACCCTGATTTTTTTAGCCATTATAATTGCATTTTTAGGATATTTAGGGATCATGAAATGGAGGACTACATAAAAAAATTTCCAAATTTCGATTGTGTCGATCACCAACCACTAAGATTCGTCTGCTTCTAAACAGCAACTAAAGAATTTGAATCTTCATAGATGTCAGACATATTTGCAAAGTTTGTTGTGATTTCTAACTGAAGTCCTTGCGCTTTGTTTCTAATAATTTGCCAAAAAGGTTGACAAATAAAACTGGTCGTGAAAATGGACGACAATGAAAACAGTTTTATGAAGAAATAATTTTTATCGACAATGTGTATGTGTGTATCGGGTTTTGTTCCTTTTTTTTTTTTCTTGGAGGCTCTATTTATACGTATCTACATCTTTTATGTTGCAGATCTTCTAGGCCAAGTTCTTGTACGCAAAATAGTTGATTTTTTTAGTTTTATTATAAAATTTATTTTGCCCCCTTTTCTACTATTTACGAACGCCTGTGTAACCAAATTGTTATGCTGCATGTTGTAGATTATCTTATATCAAAGCTATATATAATAAGCCAATTTTTCTATTATTTTTGGAATTTTTTTTTTTCGTTTTTGACCCTTTTTTACACTATTTTCGAACGCCTGTGTGAACCAGTTAATTTATGTAACATTTTTTAGATTATATGCTATTACAACTATGAAAAATCATTCCGTATTTCGAATAAGCTTAGGAAGTATATATTTTTTTATTTTGACCCCTTTTACACTATTTACGAACGCCTATGAAAAAAAGTTATTTATAACGCATTTTATAGGTTATATTATATCAAAGCTATAAATAACTAGTCAATATTTCTGTTATGTTTAAGAAATACGTTTTTTTCTAACCTTTTTACCCCATTTTACACTTTTTTCAAATGTCAATGTGGTCTAATTGTTTAGGTTAAATATTTTAGGTTATATTTAATTAAACGCGCAAATAATTATTAAATATTTCAGATAAGTTTAAGAACTATGATTTTTTAATTTTTTGTACCCTGTTTTAAACCCCTTGCCTACGCTCAATGTTGATCACCACCTATAAATATCCTGTAGTATTTTCGTACCAAATGTGGTTAAAATCCGTTAAGTGGTTTTTGAGTTATCACGGATACAAATTTTTTCTGACCCTTTTACAGAATTTTCACGGACGCTTATGGTACATTAATTTTTGTCGTGTATTTTTAACACCAATTCAACTAGTTAAATGTAAAAAAAAAAAATTACATATTCAATATTTTTCTATTTTACCCCCTTTTGTACTATTTACGAACGCCTATGTAAATAAAAATTTTATGCTGCATTTTGTAGGTTATCTTATATCAAAGCTATATATAATTAGCCAATTTTCTGGTATATTTGTGAAACATTTTTTTTTACGTTTTTAATCCTTTTTTAGACTATTTTGGAACGCCTGTGTGAACCAATTCTTTTATGGAATATTTTTTAGCTTATATTGTATCACAACTATGAAAAATTATGCCATATTTCGAATAAGTTTAGGAAATATATATTTTTTATGTTTTGACCCCTTTTCCACTATTTACGAACGCCAATGAAAGTAAGTTATTTGTGACACATTTTATATGTTATATTCTATCAAAGCTATAAATAACTAGTTAATATTTCTGCTATGTTTAAGAAATACGTTTTTTTTTTTAATCTTTTTTACCCCATTTTACACTATTTTCGAACGCCTATGTGGTCTAATATTTTATGTTCAATATTTTCGGTTATATTCAATTAAATGCGTATAAAATGATGGAGTATTTCGGATAAGTTTAAGAACTATGAATTTTTTTTAATTTTTGAACCCACTTTTAAAACCCTTGCCTACGCTCAATGTTTCCCAAAATCTAATCTCCTTGCCATGTCCAATAGTATTTTTGTACCAAATTTGGTTAAAATCTGTTAAGTGGTTTTTGCGTTTTCGTGGATACAGAGAGACAGACAAAAAAAATATACTGGGGATATCTTCAGAATCTTCTCTTTTCAGTTCATATATCAAAGCCTACTCGTCTCGTCATAACTTTCGCAGAGGTTTTCTATAACAAATTCTTCCGTTATAAAATTGCCCCCGATACAAAAATCAAATCCGCTTATGGATTGTTTTAATATTGTTGTGAAACTTTCTTAAAAACTTAACTTTAACATGTTCGCTAAGAAATTGTTTTGAAACGTACCCTGTATAGTATACCAATCAAAATAACGAATTATATAGTTAGCGGAGCCATAAACTGTGTTACAAAAAGTCGTAAAATATAGAAATAGATATAAAAATAAAGATTACTTACTTTATTATGCTTTGAAATTAATTTACTAAAGTTCAGAAATGGTTAGGTTCAAAAATAATGCATTGAGTAATATATACGCGTGTATAGAAATTAGTTTCGTGAAAATGCTGTACTAATATGGACAATGTTCAAGGTAGAAATCATAAAATAAAAACATAACTTGTTTTGGACTCCGTGTAGGCTAATAAATAATTCGCATTAAATAGTTTTTTTAATCAGCGTAATACAATTATGAATTTGTTAAAAAAAAATGATTTTCTTTTCATGTAACATCAACTAATTAATAGGGGGTTATATTCAGATGATAAGAATATAGAAAATCAAAATGCAATATTAATTTTCTCATTCAATATACAGGGTGGCCCATTAGTGTGATGTGAACGATAGACAACAAAATCCTTTGCAAAACTTTTAGGCACTGAAGAGATGTACAACCCAAAAATGTTTTAATTATACAGGGTAGTTCACAAACGCGCAGCAAAAATGGCATAAAGGTTGATATTCCTAGGTCAAGTAGCTTTTGAAATATTTGTGAATAAGTGTTAATTTTGACATAAATTTAAGGCGTTGCTACAGAAACCAAAAATATACCAATTTTTCGTGTCAGGACAGGTTTTGTAATTTTTCAGGGTGGTTACATTTTCTAAATTGTATTTGTTTTGGCAAAATGTTAAATGACACACCCTGTAAATCTGCCTAAATTCGAGAAGGCGCTTTCCTATACCTTTTATTGATATCGTATTACATCACCTTAAGAAGCTACGTCTCGATAAATTAGAGAATATCTTCACACAATTTGAAAGCGTACAAAATCAAATTAAGACGTTCGACATGGACGAAACAGCAGCCTCGTTCGAAAATACGTACTACGAGGTCACTAGAGCTGCCTGGGAAGTTATACAACACTAAAACGATAGTACACAGACCTCAACACGGGAGTAGACACAATTGTCAGAACACCGAATCTACCTACAAACGGACAAGAATAACCTGAAGAAGACGATAAACCATCGTCGAAACGTCGTAAAAATTCATAATAAAATTAGACAAGAGAAAATGTAAATTGTGCTAAATATTAAAAAACCCAAAGAAAAAAAATACAAAAATTAAAAGAAAAATGCTTCAAGAACAAAAAAACAGACAGATACGCTTTAGTGTTACTGAAATTCGTTGAATCAGAACCATTTTCCGTGAATTATTTTGGTCGTCACTGTTTCTACAATCTATGCATTAATGTTTATTTTATTTTATTGTATTGAATTTTGGTTTGCATTTAAATTATTATTTGTTGCGCGCTAATTTCCGAAAATAATAAAACACAAGGTCTTATTGTTAACTACCATTAAATAATATAATGGTTTGTTAATATTTAATGTGGCTATAGTGAGTAATAAATAAATTTAGTTTTCGTTGGTCATTATTTCAATGCATTTAACATGCATACTACAAGGTCTACAGACAAGCATCAGCTAAAATTATATTAGCAGTACTGCTCTATCAATGTGCAATGCCTCTTTATCTAACGAGAACGTGCCATGGAGACACTCGGTGTTGTTCAGCTGGGAAAAGTCGCTAGGATTGGCCTAAGAACTTTTGTTGTTTTGTGTTTTTATAGTAGCTGTGGGTATATCAATAATTAGGAGTAGTTCGCTTATGCCCACCCAATATGCATCCAATATAATAATAATAAACAGTTTATTTGCAATCAAACCATTACATATTCTACATAGCGTCGACTTAAATTGCAAAATGCGTAACTCAATTTATGAAAATTTTTCAGGAAACACAATAAAATAATCACGCATATATTATTTATTAAATTTACCCTTTGCAGACGAAAATGAGATGAAGCATTTATAAAAACTATTTAATGATTGGAATTAAGCAGATTTTAAAATAATACTTATTTTTTATTTAAAAAAGGAGATACACAGATTTCGTTTTAATTTTTTGATTAAAATTTGGAGATACGCACTTTGATAAGTAAAAAAATTAAACAATGTATTTTTCTGATTTTAATTTATAGAAGTGAATCGTGCACAAAGTGAAGAATATCCTATATTAACACGCGTCAAATGCTCAGCACCAATAGGATCGCCTACCTAGAGCACGTTATTAATGGTGGTATCACTCTGAAACCGTCAGCGCTTTAAATAAAAATTCGTATTTTAGTGGTTTCGCAGTGAAACCAGTAGGCGTCAAAGGGTTAAGCAAAAAGTGGACACTTTGCGACTTAAGCCGACGATGCTCAAAATTAAAACAAAAGAGAAACTTAAATAGATTACAAAAGGGATCAAAAGGCAGTAAAACTGATTCCTAGAGCTGGGATCGAACCCAGAACCATCCGCACGCTAAGCGCACACTATCTATCAATAACGACAAATCCCTTTATCAAATTACTTTATTATATTCTAATAAGAGGTATATGTTCCAACTACCTAACTGCTTAAATTTTAAACGCAATTTTCTCGAGAATTATGTGGGCAAATATCAAAAGTAACATATCGATAAAAAATGCTTTAAAATGATGTATCACTGGACCCCTACTGAGCGGTTGTGTCCAGCCCTACCATAGGGCTAAAGCGGTATCAACCAAAAACTAATGGGTTCATTGTAGGACTCCCCCAAACTCATACACCCAAGTTTAGCTCAACTGGATAGAGCGTTTAGACGCTATCGTGGAAGAATACACACAGACAGACAGCCCTCCAGCTGGAAATAATCTTAATCGTCTTTATCTCAATTTTTTTTAGTGCGTTCACAATATTTTTCTGTGCAAGAAAGTAAAAAACCGTTAATATGGAAGTTTCAAATTTGTCAGTTTCGTGTAACAGCAGTTTGGACATTGTTTTAGGGAGTAAGTGCTGGAGAAGGTGCCGCTATTAACATCAGTCCACTTGTGAGAAAGGTAGGTGCCAGATAAAAATTTATAGTATGGTTCAATCTTATACAGACAATAAAAAAATGCATACAGTCTGCTGATTTTTCTCCTTTCTTTTTTTCCGTACAAATCCCAAAATTTTGGATGTGGACAATGGTTTTCTTTATCGCAATAAGCGGTCGAAGCCTACGTCTAGTCTTCGGACTAATAGACTTTTCTATAAATTCCACAAAAATAAATGAATAAATCTCACCAACAAGACTGGACAGCGGTTTCCCTATATTCTATAAAATCAAAACAACTCATACCTATATAGGACTTTTTCCATTCAATGTAATATAATTCCACAACAACATTTTACAACTTAAAGTTTTGTTTTAAAACTTCTTTCTTGATAAAATAATGTTCGAAGCATCGAACGCGCGTTTTCCACAACTCCTAACAACTCTATATAGATATAGATATACACAATCTGAAAGGCAAGCGGAAACTTCAATAATCCGTATCCCTCTGCACGTGTAGTCTATATATCGGGACGATATTATCGGACCGAAGCGAAGATACAGATATAAATGTAGGTATATAGCGCTCAAACAGTTTGAGGAACGGGATCCTTTTGAACATGCTGTGAATTTGATATAAAGTAAAATAATACTACTTGACGCACCTACTAAACTGATCGAGAGTTTGGAGCAATTATAAAAATTTCATCACAACGAATGAGGAGTTTTCAAAAGATAAGCGGCGGTCAAATTAGTATTATGTACAGGCTGAATGTTAGTCGACATCAGTACAATGTATCCTAAATGGGGTGCATGGTATCGACGTTGTGAGCCGATATAGAGCCAAGAGGTTATCACGAACTGCTGCTACTTTTTTATGAAACTTAAGAGACGCCATAATCAGAATTGAGCTAGCCCTTTTTACTTTTTGAAAGTTCTGTATTTTGGGAACCCATTTGTATCTCTGTTATTACGCAAGCTGTTAAAAAGTAATCACTGTTTCATTATATAGTTTTTTTCCTCCCCAGATTTTATAAAAACATAACACGTAACCCTCGTATAGTTACATTTCTATCTACCGTTACCGAGAATTAACAAAGCAATTAATACAGTAGATACTAAAATACCTCAGTAAATCAAAGTTTATTAATAGAATTCTTTCATTCAACGAACAAAAAGAGGCTAATGAACCTAATTAAGGAAATACTCATAGTAATGCATGATGATTCATTGACGAAGGTGGCTACTAACAAACAATTTTGGTTTCAGCTTTATTATTGGAGGATATAATTACGTTGCTTTACTAACTTTTAGGTCATACTAAGAATTCGTCAGTATCTGTCGACGATTGCTTCGGTCTGGTTTTACTGAATTAATAAAAATTAACCAGCAATTTTGCTCGCTTAGCCACAAAAATATTTTTACTTTATTATATTTACGAACACAATTTCCATTAATACGAATGCGTGGAAGGGCCATACAAAATATTTTTTTAGAATTATTGTGACTTTTTTTTGGAGGATTCTGTAAAAAAACTCGGAATTTTCTATAATTTTGACTTTTTTACAGAATTGTGTAAAAAACTCCGAATTTTCCAATCCTGACTTTTTTCTAGAATTATTACTATTCTGACTTTTTTTGCAATTCTGTAAAAAGGATTTTTTTTTTCATACTGGCTTTTTTTACAGAATTGTGTAAAAAAACTCGGAATTTTTTATCATTCTGCATTTTTTGCAGAATTGTGTAAAAAACTCGGAATTTTCCAATTCTGACTTTTTTCCAGAATTCTGTCAAACAGCTCAGAATTGTTACTGATTCTGACTTTTTTCGCAGAATTCTGTAAAAAGGAATTGTTTATCATTCAGACTTTTTTACAGAATACTGTAAAAATACTGGGAATTTTCCAATTCTGACTGTTTTTACAGAATTCTGTAAAAACCGCGGAATTTTTTATCATTGTGATTTCTTACAGAATTGTGTAAAACAGCTCAGAATTATTACAATTCTGACTTTTTTCCAGAATTCTCAACAGCTCAGAATTATTACAATTTTGACTTTTTCCAGAATTCTGTAAAAAGAACTCGGAATTGTAAAAAAAAATAAAAATTAATTGGATAGGGAATTTTTTGGATAAAGACGGATATGTAACCATTTTGAAGTCCTCTGAGACGATCAAGACCATTTTTAGAGGTGTGTGTTTCTGTAGGTCTGACTTCTGACTTTTTTTCCAGAATTCTGTAGAAATAATGGTAATTTTCCAATTCTGACTGTTTTTACAGAATTCTGTAAAAACCTCGGAATTTTTTATCGTTCTGATTTTTTGCAGAATTGTGTAAAACAGCTCAGAATTATTACAATTCTGACCTTTTTTTCCAGAATTCTAAACAGCTCAGAATTATTACAATTCTGACCTTTTTCCAGAATTCTAAACAGCTCAGAATTATTACAATTCTGACTTTTTTTTGCAGAATTCTGTAAAAAGAACTCGTAATTGTAAAAAAATTTTAAAATTTATTGGATAGGGAATTTTTTGGATAAAGACGGATATGTAACCATTTTGAAGTCCTCTGCGACGATCAAGAGCATTTTTAGAGGTGTGTGTTTCTGTAGGTATGACTTCTGACTTTTTTTCCAGAATTCTGTAGAAATAATAAGAATTTTCCAATTCTGACTGTTTTTACAGAATTCTGTAAAAACATCGGAATTTTTTATCGTTCGGATTTTTTGCAGAATTGTGTAAAACAGCTCAGAATTATTACAATTCTGACTTTTTTTGCAGAATTCTGTAAAAAGAACTCGGAATTGTACAAAATTTTGAAAATTTATTGGATAGGGAATTTTTTGGATGTAACCATTTTGAAGTCCTCTGAGACGATCAAGACCATTTTTAGAGGTGAGTGTGTCTGTAAGGCTGCCTGCCTGTCTGTCGGTCTGTCTTTATCTGTCTGCTTGTCTGCCTGTCTGTCTGCCTATATGTATCTATCTGTCTGTATTCTTCCACTAAAACGCCTAGACGCTTCAACCAACGCGCTTTGGTATATGAGTTTGGGGGATAAATCCATTAGTTCCTGGTGGAAATCGCTTTCACCCTGTGATAGGGGTCCATACAACCCCTAAATTTTTCAATGGCAATATGGGTTGAGTTATACATAATTTGAAAGCATAGTTCTCGAGAAAAATTGCGTTTTTATCCAATGAACTCCACGGTAGATTATTGAGGCGATAGTTTAACCTCCGGGAAAGTTTTGGGCTGACGCAAACGATTTTTTACACTTTTGACGAACGCCTTTGTTTACTAATTTTATGGGGTAGTTTTCAAATGCCAATTTTGACTCTTTTTCACACCGTGGATGGAAGCCTATGTACTCACAGAATATTTTATATGACCCTTCTACATTGTCGTACGTTTATAAGCTATTTTTATTTATTTTTTTATTTTTCCGGATAAATCAACCGCTTGCAAACAATCAACCAGATGTCAGAATCAAACAGAAGACAGGAAGAATTGTCGACAACATATATAAAGTACAAGGAATAAAAATGGTTCCTGAACCTGACTACAAAAAATATAAGAGTGCGTTTTACTGGTGTTAGAGTCTACTAGACTTCCAAGGCAACTGGTATAAGTAACTTCCTGGGTGTCTATCGGAATTTCTCTTCCTCGGCCCAAGATAAAAGTAATAAATTTATATTTGTGTCTTAAATTTAATTTAGAATTCAACTAATTAATAAGGCAAGATCCTTAAGGAGGGTAAAGTTAACTGTTATGGGGTTCAATTAACAAAGGTTTTTCCAGAAATTAAAAATTCCAAAAATTGAGAATTGACCTGGTTCCACTGATTTTAATTTCTGAAAAATGGGTCCCGTGACGTATCACTTACTTTTGGGCTATCTGCTCTATAAATAGCTGTTTCCTATGACAGTGTTTAAGTTGTATTTCTTTTTTAGCAACTACTATTCCGATTCTCTCAGCATTGAAGTCATCAAACACAATATATACCCTTAAGATGCACTTTACGTTATCCATTTATCTCTCTGGCGTTTACACATAAAGTGGATATGGTAGTTCGTAAAGCATAAAACTTCTCTCCAGGCCGTTTTGTGCCCTAATAAAAATGTAAAGCACTTCTACATAATTTGTTTAGGTATTAAGTCGTTCGCGCGGCTTTTGTCTCCTACTTTACGTTATACGTACAACTATAAAAGAAAATTGTGACAAATTCTTCTATAATATTCATCTCATTTATATCACGTTTTTATTATTAGGTGGTAGTGGATTTTTTATTATCACACATAGAGTCACCAACAGGGCGAACAATAGTGATTCTAGCAATGTCTATCTAACAAATAGTACGATCACTCGCCAGATGTTCCGACTCCTTTCCAAATTACACCACGAGATTTTCATTGGCCGCTCGTCTTACGGATTCAGATGATAGTGAACTCACGGTTTGGTTCAAAGTGGGCAGTTATTGATGGGAAACACACATTTCTAGAGCAGCATTTGGTAATATACTGAATGCCGAAAACTGCTATCTACTATTTTAAACTGTTGACAAGACTAGTTGATTTGCATTTTGACCCACATCCGTAACTTCTTTATTTATAAATATTATTTGATTTTCCAAACACATTCTAAAGGAATCTAAAGGTGTTTTTAGATTTTTTTGTAGAAAAAATAGTTTTGGTGCTATGACATAACCTTTTCTTTTTCCTTATGGACTGCCCTGCATTATAATTAAGGCGATCGTCTACAATAGTCCTCCAACAATAGCAGAGGAAATGAAGGAGCAAATAAACGAAGAAGTTTAGAAGCCTTACACCAGACGTATTGGCTAAAGTTGTTGAAGGATTTAAGAAAAGAATTCAAGTGTGCCTAGAGCCCAATGATTTTGAACATTTATTATAAAATTTATCAGTATTTATATAATAATAATCCCCAATCGTATTTTTGAGTGTTCTAAGTAGATGAAATGCCTATAACCATCATCCGTTCTCCATCTAACATTTCCCTAAATACATCCCTGGAAAAATTCACCCACACAAAAAAAAATCTCACACAAAAACCAACTTAATGAACATAATGAAAGAATTAAAGTTGATATGGGAAAGCGATATCGGTGTCATCATTAAAGTCTCGCCTTCCTTTCTATGTGTTAAAAGAAAAATAACTTTTCTCTAGAGAACACGATATACTTTCAGTCTATATGGAGTTTATTATTGCGGCGCAAATATAACCTTACGCGCCTGACTTGCTTCCCTGGGGTGCTTTTGCCGTGTTTGTGTTGATTTACCGCTAATCCATCATAACGTTTGGGAGATTTTTGAGATTGTGGAACGCAAAGGCGGAGATTGGAATGTCTACACGAACGAAAATTGTGTTTTATTACGATTGGTACATTGTAACATTCCTTATTTGAAAATAAATGTTACCTATCCAATTTTAATATTTTCTATACCACAAAGTATAAATTCAGCTATTGCTTTGGTCAGCATAAATATAAGAGACAGTATATATATATCCATTCTGGTCGGAATCAGTGATGGTAACCATTTTAAAATAAAAATTTCCCCTATTTCACTTCCCGCATGTAGAATTATAACCCGTTTTCCCCTTGAACATGGAGCATTTAAAGTACAATTTTGAGTCATGTATACCCAACTGTACTTCACAGTATCATGCGTATCAAACCACGTCTCGTCAAGATATTTTATCGTTCTCTTTGACTCGCGGTACTCTTTTATTTTAGGTAGGGACTTTATTTTCTTTATAAAAATTATGATATACATTCCTTTGAGGCATCGTCAATATTTTTGATTTTTCCGTTTTCTTTTAACAGAGTGATCTACAATAACCTCTTTTCTGATAACTAGATTAATAGTAGAAACCGGAATCTTAGTTAATTCAAACATTCGTCACTTCATTATTTTCAGACCTTAACTATAATAATAATAATAAAGGTCTTTTATTGCATATTTAACAAACAAGAAACTTATTTTTTTTATATATACGCAATTGGGCGAGATTCAGCACTTGCATATAACCGTCTGTTCAGCTAACCCATTGTTAATAAATACAAACAAATACAAAAGAAAAATCACACTCACTAAACATTACAGTAAAATAAAATAAATACTTTTAGCATACAATCTATGCAAGATATCTTCAAAGTTATAATTATTAATTAAGCTTGATATGTTATTCAACCTCATTATGAAAAAAAAAAAAAGAAATCAAGATCGTAAGATTCTATTAAATTTTCTTTTAAACGCACATTTTGAAAAAGTATTCCTTAAATCGTCCAAGAATTCACGCATTTGGAGACGGTATAAGAATAAGACCTCTTGAATATTTCTGTTTTGTGAATAGGTATATTTAGTGAATTAGGAAAACGAATGTTGATATTATGGATGTCTGTTCGAAATTTTATTTTATTGTAAAGGTATGGAGGCGTTTTATTCAGAAGAATAGAAAAATATCTCACCGATATGTGAAGATTTCGCCTTCCTTGCATATTTATCCAATTAGCTTGGGTCAATGTGTGGCTGATTCGATCAAACTTTCGTATTCCGAATATGAGCCTCAGGCAAGAGTTCTGCAATTTCTCGATGCGGCCCTTGTCAGCTACTGTCAAGCATGGATCGTATATTGTATCACAAAAATTTAAATGGGATAGTACTAGAGTTTCACATAACAATATTTTAAGCTTTGAAGATAGACAATGCCTATTTTGAAATAAAAGCCTCAAATTTAAGTAAGATTTTTGTAAAGAGTTACTTACGTGCGCTGTGAAACGTATTTCATCATTCAGTATTAGACCAAGATTTCTTACTTTTTTCCGGAATTCTACAACAGAACCATCCACGTTCAGAACATTGGTGTGAGTGTTAAAAAATAGGGCTCTTTCGTTTTTCCGACCAAATAGCATTGCAACGGTTTTCTCGGTATTTAGTTTCATGCAGTGATCCTCGGCATACCTTCTAAATGATTCAAGGTCGTTATTGATTAAATTAATAGCCATGGAAGCTTCTTCGAGAGTAAAAGATAGATATAGCTGGGCATCATCTGCAAAGTAATGCTGCTGGCAGATTGAAATACTCGTTGGTGCATTGGAAATATATATACAAAACAAAAGGGGTCCTAGGATTGACCCTTGAGGCACACCCTTACGAAGCGCAAGAAAATTGGAAATTTCGCCGTTATATGAAACTGCTTCCTTCCACACAGATAATTTTTGAGTAGCGCGGATGCATTCGATGTCAGCCCAACATACTTTAGAATTGAAGAAAGAAGATTGTGACTTAAAGTATCGAATGCCTTTGAAAAGTCCAGGAGAGTCAAAACGGTCAACTTCTTATCATCTATAGATCGGAGGATATCATCTGTGATGTTAGTGAGGGCTGACACACAGTCATGACCAGGTTAAATCTGCGGTAGTATGGAGTTGTTACTAATGTGAGCTCTAAGCTGTTTGTCAATAATTTTTTCCAGTATTTTAGAAAAAGTAGGAAGTATACTTATGGGTCTAATAACTTTAAACTTTTTAGGACTTTCGACTTTTGGAAGGGGTATCACTTTTGCCAATTTCCAACTTCTGAATTCTGTAACCAAAAATTGATTATATGGGTAATATACGGAAGGAGATACGGAAGACAAAGCCGAATTCTATCTATATTAATGCCATCGATACCAACCGCCTTGGTTTTAATACCGTTTATAGTATCCAAAACTGTAATTTCAGAAACTTGTGAGAACTCAAAATAAGGCGTGTTTAGTTGTCTAACATTATTTGTATAATAATCAAGTACCTCATTGTTTGGTAAATATTTTTGCTCATATAAATATTGATGCTTAAACTCCCAACTTGTTCCGCTCGTGTCGTATACCATTATAACGTATCGCCCTATACACTGTCACTGTATACAGTGACGGAAAAAGTTTCATCCACTTGAGGTGTGATTAAAAATTATTATGTAATTTGATCGATCTTCTTACATTTTATTAATCTAGGAAAAACTATTGAACAGATCATGGTTACAATATTCTGCCACCGTGTTTCACTGTCGCACACAAATTTTCTTCGTAAATCCCACATCAAGTCATCGCCATACCATATGATGTTCATCCGATTATATTTAGATTAATCTGAGAAAATAACACGTTGCCAAAAATTATTTGTTTCATTCATATTATATTTATTTTCAAACTCTAATCATTAGCCCAATAGTTTTGCCAGTCCTTGTAGTAGTGTAGGCGGCTTCCTTTGACATGCATGAGTTATTATACGTCTTATATACGAGGGAGAAATGTATCAAAAAACGAGGAACAAATAGCCCCGGTAGAATCGTTAAATTTATATATTATACATTAACTTTGGATATACTATACCTAACAATACACAATAATTTACAAGTCCCTGGAAAATAGTATTTTTTTAATAAAAATTTCTATTAAAACTAAATCTAATATGTCAAAATTTCATCAGCACAGAAAAAACTCATTGACCAATAAATCTATCACAGTATAAATAAATATTCAAGATTGATGGCATAGAATAGAAGCTGTTAACCAATATTCTATCAATAAACATTCTTCATTTTCGCTTATTACGTCCTATGTAGTATACAATAAATTAATTCCCATTTTCAAACCATATTTAATTGGCCGCCATACATTCATAAATCAGGTAGCAAATTAATCGATTGTTGCACATAATTATTACAGGGTGTCATATTGTAGAAATAAATAATGTTGTCTATATTTCCATAATGATGTCTGATGAGAAACAGAAAAAAAAATAGCGAAACGTTGCATTTGATAAAATGAACTAGTAACGGTAAATAATTTAATTGACCTAAATTTAAATGTGAGTAATTAGGTAAGGATAAGGACCTTTGGTACAGGTGTGCGTCAGATGTGCCACATGGACTCATTCGGAGTGTCCTGATTAGGAATTGGCCGAAGCTTATATACGTGCAATGAATGCAAAGAAAATTTTAGGAAAAGAGAAGAATTAGAGATAATCTCTAGTACTTGAGCAACCCTATATTAAAATGGATAATGAAATTTATTAATTTTGAGTACCGAATCATTTTTGTACCAATTACAAATTGTTAGCAAAGCCTTTTGAACCCTAAAAAGCCTCCAAGTGTCTTGGATTAATCAGCTCAATCTCCAACCCTCTCTCCCGCAACTAGAAAAATCTGAGGCAAGCGGATTTGCCCAAGATTGGGTAAAATGTAGCCCTGTGCAACATTCATTTCGCATTTCATGTATGTATAGATGCAAAAATAAAACAGCAATAACAGCAGCAGAGTATGGTTGCAGTATGTTTATAGGTTAGGCGGACGCTAGAAAAGAAGAAGTATGCGATTTTCCTGCGAGTTGCCATACGTTTCCCGGATGTGTCATAAACGATATACAAGAAGCTTTTTCATAATAGATGATGCAGTTCTGTTAGGATGTGTCTGGTGTTGTATGTGAAATAGTGTTCATAAATTGTCTAATTTATTTTTGTTGTTTGTAGAAAGTACCCAGTAGCAAAACTTATAACATGAAATTTACCAGGCCTGATTTATTATGTATTTTTATTCTGTTGTCTTAACCCAGTTGAAAGAATAACAATGTGACTGTAGGGGAATGAGATTTTTATGAAATGTAAACAAAATATTTTAAACACATTATTTGTTGATGTTTAATGAAATTGAATTATATACCTAATAAATCTATATAGTTTTTCTATTTAGGCTAATGTGTTCCAGGTTTAAAACTAATAATTTGCTTGTTCAAAACGGCCTTGGCTAGGCCGCAGACTACTGAAAACGTATAGTGAACGTGGGCCATATTTTAGTAAATACGAGGTCCACGTTTTTTAATTTTTCAAACGACCATTAGTTGGGTTTTGACATATTATGTCATCACTAGAATAATAGGGCCTTTATTGCCCAACAGTTCAAAAAGTTATATACAGAGCAACAATGCAAACACACAACGAAAAATACAATCTGAAAAAATAAAATACAACAAGAAATACTAATTAGTTTCCACAGTGAAATAGTGAGGATACTACACTCATCAACATTTGCATTGATCACCTCAAATTCTCCAAACTAAACGTGTTTAAAAAAAATAAACATAAGATTAAGATTAAAATTATGGCTGTCAGATACACAATGTGCTGATGGTCTATTACTTGAACTGCGTCTCGTGAATCTTTGTACCTTGGTACCTTCAAGTTCAAGGCTTTTGTGGGATTGCTTACTTATACACAAATTTTCAAAGCAGGGAAAGAGAGTCTAGAGAGATTGTTTGATGTTATTGGATAGTACATTGCATTGAGATTTGACAATGACATCGATAGAACAGCCATTTCAAGTATTTTCAATAGGGGCATTTGAGTGCGTAGCCATGCGATTTCAAAATATACATGCCTAAAAGCCTGTCACATACGGCAGAAAGATTTTGTGCTTCACAGATGTCAGAAAAGTTTTTTTTCCCTCCATTATCGGCTGTTGTGCAATATCAAAACTTTTATTTCATTTTAGAGAAATACATTGTTAAGAAGCATATATTCACCTCTATTTTCGTAAATCAGCCACGTCTAGAATCATTTTCCAATATATTATTATTATATCTGTGGCATCCAAGAAAGTTATAACGCCTCACGTGCACCACAACTTTTTTTTGTTTTTTTTTTGGTTCTTCTTTTTCCGTGTTAGCAGTTTCCATGGTAGGTAGTTGGGTTTAATATCGATTTCCAAAAGTTTCTGCTTTGATGATTCTCTAAAGAGTTAAAAAGTGTTAAAACTTAAAAGTGATAACAACATGTTGGTTGGACACCCTCTGGTTTGCGATGTGTATGGGGTGAGGTGTAGATATTGTATTAAATTGGATATTGAATAGATACGAGGGTTATAGTAGACACAACAACGATAGGAATTAACAGTTAAAGATTTCGAAAATGTTGACACTTTTACGTTGAATATATTCTTCGTTTTGTCATGATCATCAGCATTCACTCGCTAACGAGTATGAACTATTCCAACTCAGGGATTTCTGTTGTGAACTCTAAGATGATCGAGCCGCAAACCTTGTCACAAAATTGACACACCCAATTACCACAATTTACCGGCTGTTCCGAGAGTGGGAGGAGACGATTGGACAAAATTCTTGCAAGAATCATTCCGGGAGGGAATATTACAGGTCCTCCTTCTTTAAAAAGCCCAGGAGATATGCCATCCGTAAGAAACGGTTAATCTCGATTTCTGGTAAAACTGCAAGTCATATGAAAAAAAGTTAAATGGCAAAGTTGTAGGTAATAAAAAGATCTACAACTTTTGTATCGACACTTTTTTCACATAACCTCAAAATTTATGTGAAAAATCGAATAACCGGGTTTTTAGTTTTATCTTTTGCAAAAAAAAAATATTTTTACGAAATTTGGTGAAAATTTACCTTTGTATGTCCCAAACATACAGTAATTTTTTTGATTTAAAATATTAATTTTTTCATTTTATTTTGACTTAATATCGAAAAAGCACCCTAATTTTCAATCGAAAATTCTCCCGTCAAAATATCTGCTTCTTTAAAAAAAGTGGGTGTGTTTTTTGTTCGTTGAAATTTCTACTTTCTAATGGTATAAAAAAATATACACTAAATATTCTCAGAAAATGCAAATAATGAAAAAAACTCGAATCCGATTTTTTTTTTCTAATTACTTCTCCATTAGGTTTTGTCTTTTTGATAGCATTTCTTCATCGTTAAATTCGACAAACCTTCCCGATTCTAGAGGATCTTCAAAATCTTCAAGACCATCACCGTCTTTGTCTCCAAGATTATTTCCGGTCTGCATTGGTTCTTCATCCACAATTTCATCAGAATCATCAACTTCCGCGTAGGTTTTTTCTTCCACATTGGAGCATGTTTCAGAACCATGACAATTTGAGCATAAATTTGTGCATTTTAAACCATGTTTTCGGCGCGTTGATGTTGCTTCCAGCCCCAATCTGTTGCTGTCAGTTCGTTACCCAGCCAAGTCTGAAGCTGATAATATGCCCAGTAACAATGTTGTTCTGCTGTACCTTCTGTGGGTGGGAGATTGGCCAATATGAAAGAAGATTTAATTCTTGCCAATTGATATTTTTGAAATCTTAATTGGTTTAGTGTTATATCATTTTTACATTTATTAATAGATTTGATTTGATTTGATTCAAATGTCTTTTTCACAGATGGGTCAAGGTTTTGTCCTAACATGATGGACGAAAGCAAGATACTGTGGAAAA
The DNA here is from genome assembly GCA_911728435.2 of Apoderus coryli. Lineage (NCBI taxonomy): Eukaryota > Metazoa > Arthropoda > Insecta > Coleoptera > Attelabidae > Apoderus > Apoderus coryli. The sequence continues at coordinate 16,695,657 of OU452206.1, forward strand.
GGACTGGTTAAAGGTTTAATTAGAATTGGGGGGAGGATGTGTTTTCAGTGGTACAGTACAAATCTTCATTGACATTTTACAGCAAACTCACCTATCTGCTTAATTCTCTATTTATTTTTTCTTTACAACTATTGACATTGTGATTTAATTGAGTTGATTCTCTCACAATTCTGAATTTGTACTATCGCCGTTTAAGCTGATGATGGAGCCTTAGCTGCAAGACACATTGTTAAATTAAATAGTTATCGTAATTCCAAATATAATATTAAACCACTTGTGTAAACTATTCACACGCAGACTTCTTGTTTATGTTAAACGAGAATCCCTTGACCCAAATATTGTTAATACCATAAATTCTTTATGATGCTGTTCCTATTTATTGTTATTGTTAATAATAATTAAAATTATTACTTTGTTGTAAAATTTATAATAATGAGAATTATCATGATCATATGTTTTATGGTGCATTTGTTATGAATATTTCTTTAATTTTATGACTTTTATTATATTTGGATATTGTGGGAACAGAAAGTAAGATTAATTGACATTTTTATATCTAATCATATCAAATTGCGAAAACGAGGTTAGGTTAGGATTACAATAATTTCTCTGAACGTTTAAGCAGCCCCCCATATTCCCCATAATGAATTGAACATCGGCAGGTTGTGCCAAAAATTATACAAACTAACTTTTTTTTATTTTTTTTTTTTCAAAATAACGCTTATTTTCAGAGATATACAGGGGTTTTCACGCTTTATACTCAGTGGTTCATGAATTTCTTTTTATTTTGTATTCACATTTTTTTCTAAAGTCAGTAGTTTCTGGAAAAAAACCTACTAAAGTGCCCACCCTGTCGGTACCTACTGTGTTGATTATTTTACGCGTCCTATTTTTAGCTAATCAGAAGTTAGCTTGTATTATTTCGATAATACCCTCTATAGGTAACTCTATTCCTGTTATTTTTCCTAGTTAACGTTTTAAACGAATTTTAAACAATATAATGCCATTACGAACAAACCAACCAACGTTGTTTCATTCAACGGATGATGATTGGCATATTTTTAAAATAGATCAACAAATAAATTTATGGAAAACTACTCTCTTTCCATATAAACATTATATAATATGATCATTTTATTATTTTATTGAAGGCCCTTTTGTTTGTTCCCGATATACTATATAATGTCGACGTCTATAACATGTTTATTTATTTATTATTGAATTTGTGTGGTATAAAATATTTTGTTTGATAAAAATATACGGGAAAATAGTTAGAAACGTTAGCTATTATATTTTAATTACCACAAAATAATCCAATATTGTAAAATTGATGTAAATTTTTGATATAAATAATAATAATAATAATTATTTATTTGCTTTTTACCGTAGTTATCTGCATCGTCATACACATTATACTATAACTACTATAAGTAATAAAAATAATATAAAATAAAATAAAAAACATTACCATAAGTACAACAAAGAGAACGACATCAACAATAACACAATTAAATGTAAAAACACAAATCCTACACAAATAAAACTCATAATCTATATACATCTAAAATTTATACGGAACTATATCAAGAAGATGCAGTTTTACCCCTTGCTTAAACCTTCCTTTGTCTTTCAAGACGCCTCCAACAACACCACACGATATGAAAATACGCATAAGAGATGCATTTCAAACTGTTACCCCGCAAATGTTGACCAGAGTTAGCCGTAGTTTTCAAAAAAGAATATCGAAGTGTCTGGAAATGGACGGTCAACATTTCGAACACATGTTATGAATATTTTGGTAGAGATTTATCAGTGCTATTTTATTTCCATTAATGCTGTTTATGCATAACTAAGAATAATTCATAATGACTTTTATAATAATTGTAGATCATTTGACATTTCTGATTCCATAGGCTACTAAGATACATTAAAACGTTTATTTAAAAAATTGAAATTGAAAATTATTTTCATTTATTATATTTACGGACATGAAATCCTTTTAATTTTTCATTATTTGGCATTAAACATCGACGGCAGAACGCTTGGAGAACACCGTCCGAGCATTGCTGAAACCCAAATATTTGGGAGATGCTCGCAGAAGGATAAAATGGTCTCCTGCTAGCCTTTTGTGTTCATACTATTTTTATTTATATTTATTTCTATTTATACGACTGGTTTTACCTATACATTGAGTTTGTTCGGCCTCTGCATGGTATAGGATATGCATTACTATGTACATGTAGATGATACGTGTTTACATGTGTCTACTGTTGTGTATCCTATTGTGCTTAAATGCAGGCCGATATTTGTAGATGGGCAACGACTATGGTACTCTGACGAGCTCAGAACAAGAGCGAAACGAATTCGTCAGTATCTGTCGACCCATGCCTCGGTCTGGTTCTATTGAATTAGACTGGGGAATCCAAAATTATACAGGATGTCCCTTAAGGAAAAAATATTTTCGTTACAGTACCTTTACGAATGGCCCTGTAATAAAACAGATTACTACATCTTATTCTACGTTGAACATTTGCCCTAGAGACCTTGATTAATTTTTTTCTATCGCCAAAAATGCATTTATCGTAAAATAATCGGTTCTACGCCCATGCACTCATTCCCATCTATATGCCACATTATTATGGCTCATTTCCCAAAATCTTTGCTGCTGAAAATAATTGTCAGTCGCGGCACGCGTCCGCTATTTTCTAACAACTTCACACTTTCTTGGGGCCCATCATCGCATTACATCCACAATGAACACAAAAAAGACACACCAACCAACAAAAAGGGGGTGGCATGTGTAGTACATAGACGACGATTGTATCTGCTGTCTCTTTCTTTTCCTCTTTGGCGAGTTTGCGATGGTGTTGGTGGAGGCGGTATGGCGGTGTCACGGCGGAAGCCACGAGGATTTTTTGATATGCCTATCAATGAGGCAAATAGTCGTCGACTACCATACATTATACTACGACTTTGCACAAATTGTGATAGATGGTATACTACAGGGATTTAACTTTATATCAGAGCAGGAGATTTTCTGGGTGCGATGATGGTATTGAGTGCGTGTTATGAATTTCGAAAATTTTATGTAATGTATAAAGGGGTGAGTAAGTGGTGGGGCTTCCGTTTGATCCATCTAAGGCATTTAATACCTTCAATAGAGCGGGGTGATTTGGGAATACGTGGTCGATTCAACGCTTGCATTGCCTTCATTTAACTGATAGAAGGATTGCTGTAATAAGTGGGAGTTTCTAAACCACCCTGTATCAACAATTATTGTTTTTACTTTTTTTTTGGGATTGAGGTTCCATTTGTGCTTATATACTTAAATTGAAATTTTATAATTTCATGTCAATTTTTTTTTCAACGTTTCGACAGGCTATGCTGTCTTCTTCAGGAACTAAAATTAAAAGTTACATATTAATGTACATATTATAAAAATAGGTATTTAGTTCACACTTTTTTTTCTATATCAATATTTTAAAGTTATTACTTTTTAAAATTATTTAACAGTCACAACAAAAAAATAAATAAAAATTACCATTGGAAGATGATACGCGTTTACTTTGCTTTTTTTTTGTCAACAAAAATGAGTATTACTTCAAGGACTCAGGGGATTTCAAAGAAAAAATTAGAATTATCGATATACCAGACAATCATACTTTAATATCACTAGATGTCATATATTACATACGAACATCCCAATAAATCTAACAAAATCAATAATCGAAAAAAAAATGGCCAGAAATTAAGGACTACACAAATGTTCCACTAAAAGATTTTCAAGAAACGTTGGAATTTACATTAACATCAACATACTTTGAATTCGAATCAAACTTCTACAAGCAAATAGATAGATGGTGTGGCTATTGGTGCGTCAATATCAAGCGCCATAGCTCAACTCGTAATGGAAGATTTAGAGACCACCATAATCAACTCACTTTCCTTTAAACCCATCTTCTTTTACAGGTATGTTGATGATTGCATTGCTCTAGTACCCAATAGCGAGATACAAAATATACAACAATGTTTTAACCAATACAATCCAAAATTACAATTTACCATCGACATAGAACAGAACAACGAAATAAACTTCAGTAATAAAAAAGATAACCAAAATGGTACGGAAAAAAAATACTTAGCAATTCCTTACGTAAAAGGTCTATCCGAAAACTTGGAAAATAAACTAAAAAACCACAAAATAACTGTCTGCCACAAAAGCAAACACACACTAAAATCTTGTCTATACACAAAATTAAAATCAAAAACCCCAACACCAAAAAAAACTCACGATGTTTACAAAATTCCATGTCATAACTGCAAAGCTTCATATGTTGGTCAAAATCGCATAAAAATCCCAATACAGGAAAAACTGCTTTAAAAAAACATATGGAGATATATAACCACATTTTCGATTTTGACAACACAAAAGTATTAACAACAGAACATCAGCCATATCTACAACTTCATTTAGTAATGTACTATCAAAATTCTACTTTGTGGACATACCCTGTAACATCAATTTCAATAAGAAAAACCAATAATCGCCAGATAGGAAAAAAAAAGCAAACTAAACGCGTATCATCTCCTCAAGTGCTGGGCCAAAAGCGAACACCAGAGACATTGGGAACATATTCCCAAGCAGGAGCATGGGAAGAGGTTTATACCTGGTGCAGCAACAAAACGCACTGAAAAACTGCTATAATTAAGCAGGAGTCAGATGCGAATAACTATGGGACTCCTTACTGGGCATTGCGCTCTGAGAGACCACCTAAATAAGATGGGGCTGTACCATGGGGACCTGCAATGCAGATTGTGTAATGGGGCAGTTGAAACAGCTTACCATGTAATGTGTGAGTGTGTAGTTCTACAACGAAGACGACACGCTATTTTTGGGCATGCGCCAGCAGATATTGACACCCAACACATAACTGAACTCCACAAGGTAGTGGAGGTTACAGGGCTGCTGGATTGGGTGGCATAATATACGGGGATTTTTCATAATAAGCCCATGAGGCTGCAGTGAAACCGTGGGCTTAAGTCGTATGGACCCTTTAAAAAAAAAAAAAAAACGCGTATCATATTCCAACTTAATGTACATCATAGATAAAACAAACTCGACGATGTGATGGGTAGTAATAATAATTTTTAAAATGTCTTGTGTTGTCCTCAAAAACATGGTAATTTTTATTTATTTTTTTGTTGTGACTGTTAAATAATTTTAAAAAGTAATAACTTTAAAATATTGATATAGAAAAAAAAAAGGGAACTAAGTACCTATTTTTATAATATGTACATTAATATGTAACTTTCAATTTTAGTTCCTGAAGAAGACAGCATAGTCTGTCGAAACGTTGAAAAAAAAACAAAATTATAAAATTTCAATTTAAGTATATATGTTTAAATGGAACCTCAATCACAAGAAAAAAGTAAAAACAATAATTAAAAAGAAGGTTCAAGAAATCAAAAAAGAAAAATTGTATCAACAATGAAGATTATCAAAATGTATTAACAAATGTTGCCTTATATGGGAATTTTAGGATTATTTTTGGGTCCAAAAAAGCCAATTGCCAAAAAAATGGTAGAATATAGATGAATTTTTTTATGTAAAATTACTAAGTTTGCACTAACTTCCGGTATAACCATACTTGAAAATAATGTAACCAATATTTGCAAAATTAAAATGGAAGTGGTCTCAGGAATATTCTAACTGGTGGACACCGTGGGACACCTTGTATAGTTGATATGAGAGACATGGTTTACAAAAATAAAAAAGTTTTTATAAATGATGATTAAAATTTGATATGATTTATGAAACGGTTGAGAGAATTGAGGAGAAATAATGCATAATTATTGCTTAATATGATAAAACTATAAAATATTGAGATAAAAATATGAGTTTTCTCATTTTCATGTTTGATGTGATATTTTCATACCCTGTATTAATATTTACCAAAACACTTCAAAGTTCTCGTAAAATGACTATTTTTGAGATAGAAATAGTATCTAAATCAATCAATGAAGTTTTCCTTATAGGAAAATAAATTTTAGAATGCTTTTAGAGTCCCGTAAACGTAATTTTTGACATCAAACCTAAAATAAGTCAGAAACTTACACAAAGGCTAGTTGAAATTTTACGTAGAATCGAAAAATATAATAATATATACGGTGTTCCGTTTGAAATAAGCAAGTTGATCCTACTACCGGTATAACCGGAAGTGTCAATAACTTATAACTATTTTACATAATAATGTCGACGGGGGCCAAATTTTCAAAATTCTCCTATTTATAATTTTCTATTTACAGATCGATGTGATTCCCGGTGGGACACCCTGTATGAATTAAAATATATTATTATATAATTACTCAATTTATTAAAAAATAAATACTTAACTCTTTGAGTTTTAATTTGAAGAAATTATAAATTAATTCGATTTGAATTAATTATTTTAAATGTCTCACTAAAAATGTCAACTCAAACTGAAATAGAATAAAAAAAAAGGAGATGGTCCATATTAATATTCATTAAGTTGAAAAATCAGTAGATAATAATATGCCATGATACTCCAGCATAAATTCCGTTTAAAAGTTCTGTGAAAATTATAATGGCATACAATAATTTTGTATAAATTAGAAGTGGTCCAATAAAATTAGTAAAAGGGATAATCAAATTGAGAAATAGAGTACGGTTATCACACTTATAATCTCAGTTACAGATAAAGGTAGGTATAGCCTAGCGTTAATGTGATTTATTTAATGATTCCATACTTTTTAGGTTAATGAGCCTTGTATATCATTTTAAACATATTTGTGTGGGGCCAGCCAGACAAAACCTATCAAATTGCGATGATTATTTGTAAAGACCCAGCAGATTTTTTTTCTTTTAATTTGTATGTTCACGTTATAGTCTGGGAGCCAGCGACCGTTTAGAGTTAGTCATTTCACAAAAGCTTTATTTGGTATCAAGACTAGTATAGAATTTTTAATGTTAGTTGAAATCAACAAAAAAACTTCGGCGGCATGGGCGTATCATTATTTTAACGAAAATAAAAGCAAATTTATATATACATATATTTGGTGGTTGGTTTTTTTGTAATTTTATGATCCCCAAATCATCTCGATCGGATTGAAAATACAGTGGCAAGGCGGTAAACTGTGAGTTGAGTTAGGCATATTTGGTCTATTGCGCATATTCTTTTTTTAAATTAAATCATTTTATTGTATCAAGTCATTCTTTCTTTTTAGAATAGGAATTGTTAATTGATTCTCTGTCATAAAATTAATAATATCTTGTTTTTTGGTATTGGTATTAGGAATTTGAATGGACAATCTGGAATTATAAGATGCGTTGTCCATAACAATAATAGAATTACTCGAAATGTTTGGTTTGGTTGGCTCAAACAATTGAGCATTTATATCTTTATGATATTCTGCAGAGGATTCGCTTATATTTTTGACAGATAATATCAACGCATTCCGAACAAATCCATTTTTACCACCTGCATGAAGTATGATAACGCGTTTACCTCTAGAAGATATTATGGAGTGCCTATTTCTTTAGCCTCAGCCATTGATAGTTTCCTAGCCAACGCAGGCCTTGACCCTGAAAAATGCGTCGGACAAGGGTACGTTGGGTGTTCCACCATTGGTGGAAAGGACGGAGAAGTACAAAAAATTATTCGGGACAGTACACGCGGGGGCTGTATGCTAGCCACAAACTTAATTTAGTGGTAAACGATTTAAACCAGTTGCAGTGATTCGAAACTTCGGCGAAAATGCCTTTTAAACGTGTTCTGTGATGCGTTTTTTGCAATTTTTTTTTTTTGACCCTGGGTTTTGGCGCCCCTAAAGGATGGCGCCCGTGTGCATTGCACACTTTGCACATAAGGTAGCGGGGGCCCTGATGATCATCAAGTGAACGCTCAATCACATACACAACATATGGAATGCCCTGATTTTGATCAGTACCTGGTAAAAGCCTTGTTTTCAACTAACATTTAAAAAAGTATACTAGCGTAGGTGTACTTAGTTTTGCTCATTAAACAAGGTCGCTGGCTCCCGGACTAGTAAGTCAACTACTTATCGATATGCTTGAACATAAGCCGCTTATATATTTTGCATCCTTATATTATGCTTACGCAAAGTCTTTGTTACAATTCATACTTATTTCTCATGCGAAAAAAATCCATGTATTTTTGTCTATTGTGTATTTAGTTTGTCGCACACTATGCAGAATACGATATTACTGTGGTGGTTTCTAAGAACCTTTGAAACTGATGGGTGTATACCTGTAGAGAGATGTACGTATATAAGCTACTTTTTAAGGATTTGCTTGGATTTATTCTTATAGCATACATTTAATGTTTATAAAACTACAATTCAAGATGGGATGCCACACGAGCAAAGCCGAGATTTAATTTTTGTTTAATATCATAACATCGGACGCAGAGTGCTCTTGTCATGGATCAGTCAGGTTGGCTCCCGAGTTTGTTTCGCAACTGTGGTTCATCCATAAAGAAGATAATGATCAAATTACTGCGGCTTTGGTAAGATTAAATATTGAAGATAGATTTTAAATAGGCAGTTATTGTTTGACGTGTTGTGTGCGAGCTGTCAGTGCCTTGATAAAGAATAAAGCGACAAGTTTCTAATGATTCTTCCTGATTTCGTGCATGACAAAAAATTGCTGTACTGTACCTATGCCATTCAGCGTTAGCTGTTCTTCGATCCTCCTCCCTTGGTCATATTGTTATTGGCAACAATTTCGGACTTTCCCGTGTCTGGATTATCTTTTGGCGAATAGTGCCTGGATGAAATTGGCAGTACAGCGTTATTATTCTTGGGAACGTGGTAGCATCGAATATTAACTATAGACAAGAAGCGTCATTAGACGCTGAAAACGGCATGGACTCGTCGCATTCCTAGCTCATTTCTGGCCCGCTACTATATATGTTAGCAATATAATAAATGATTTTGGGTGTGGTTTTGAGAGTTTTATTAAATAATTGAAAATAATTAAAAATACTTTTTACATCAGAAGTGGGATATTGAACTACGTGCTATAATAAACAATTATAAAATAGGGATATTGTTCTACGTGCTACAATAAACAATTATAAACAATAAAATTGTACTACGAGTGTTGTAAATAAACAATAAATTTATTTGTAGAATAAAATAATTGTTAGTTAACTAATTACTAAAAATATCGGAAGAAATTCGTGATAGTGAATTGTCGGAAGTTGATGAAGCTGATCGGGAAGCTGAGATGACTTCACGTAGTGTTAAAAAACGTAAACTAGAGTGGCAAGAAACGCTTATTAATCTTGTTGCCACCAACAGCAACAACTTGCAGAGTTAACGGGACAGTCGCGAATTGCTGCATGTTCTACACCGACAACGGGGGCGGATATCTCCAATACTCAAGATTTCTTATCGGCATCCGCGCAAATGTCATCATTTAACTTAATTAGTTATGATCCTGATAAGACTGCCTATTCTATAGAAGAATGGTTGGACGATGCAAACAAACTTAAAGCAGAATTGAATTTAAATGATTATTTAATGATAGCAAAAGCTAGTGAGGCGTTAAAAAAATCATCGTGAAACACAAGGTATGCGAGCGTATAAAGCCGCTACAATACGTAGTAGCAATTTAAGATAGTCAGTTGGCCGGTGGAGGAAAACTGAAGCCAAAATATAAAGGGTGTGGTTTTGAGAGTTTTATTAAATAATTGAAAAATAATTAAAAATACTTTTTACATATATATACTATAAGATAAGAATTCCTTTGTAACCATGGACATCAGGCGTGCCGACACGAGGTGAAGTAACCGTCTATTATTTTAACTGTGGTGGTAGGGTGTTTTCCACATAAATATGCATGTGCAGTGAAAGAAATTTTTATATATTACATAGTAGGTAGTTGTTTATTTTCGGTGCAAGGACTGCAAAGTTTGTTTGTTTTTTTTTTTGCTTTTCAACTAATTTTTAAATTCTATGAAATTTTAATAGATAATCGATATGGGAAAAATAATTAATACGTCCACTAAATAATCTAAATAAGATCATGTCAAGCTTTTGTTTTTTGTTGGCGCGAAATTTACATTATTTATTTTGTTTTTGTTCTAGTTAGGTTAGGTCTACAGGTTAATAAGTAATCTATTCGATTCGTAATCGTTTCAACCGGGGGAACGTATTGTGTATTTTATTTAGGGGAAACTAATGCTAAACTACAATGTTATTTAAATTTAATAAAAAAAAAATTTCTCATATGATGCGGACTTTTTGAAATACACTGTATATATGCAGTAGACTTTTTTTATTCCGAGAGCAACTGCCACTGTTCCCCAATCGTCATTACTATTAAACACAGTTACATGTTGTTGTTTTTTTAATTGATCAGAGTTTTCCTTGTTTATGTTAGACGTATACGGGGGCGATTATTAAGCCAAGCGAGTTAAATGTATATATATATATATGTATATTGTAGAGCGTGGTTCTCAGAAAAAAATTTCTCATTCCGAAATAAATTAGCCCGAAATTGATTCTGATTAATCCAAATTTAATGGATTGTCTGAAAGTGAAGTTCCATTTTAAAATTGATTGCTCTCAATTTGAGGTTGGAAAAGTATAGTATAATGTGCGGGAGCTAAAGAACACTAGTGAAACATCCATCGGAGATAATTTTCTACCCTCATTTCTCTCCGCCTTAAAAATTTAGATCCGCGTTGATTTGAAACTGTTAACCTTTTCGTGAAAATAAAAAAATAAGTCATAAGGTCACAATATGAAGTACCTATGTGCTTTGTATTTTTTGTATTTATACCTACGGTATATTACACGATTCGAGATAAAATAATACCAAAGATAGGTCGGTCTCGTTGGGTCCATTAATAATGTAACCGTTTCCGAGAACGACAACATGAAAGCTCAGTGTCGCTTGTAAAATATCATGCCAGTGTGCACTTTAAAATGGTTACTATTACAAACATACGTGTGTGATGTCAATGCTATCTCTAGCATATACAGGGTGTTTCAAAAAGTTCCCGTGAACATACGTCGACTAAAATGCGCTGGTACACCATCGTGCATAAACCACATTGCATTTCTTATTGCCAACGGTACGTTTTCAGAAATCCAGGAAGCGATTGTTCCAGAAAGTGGCGATATACCTCTCCGGCAAGTCTTCCTGGTAGAAATACGGGTCCAATTAAGCAGTCACTCACAATTGCACTTCAAACTGATGTTGAAAATGATCTTCAAATATCGCATGCGGATTTTCATCACATATTGTGTGATGAAAATCCGCATGGTTATAATGAAAGCTCCTTATTGCATTTCTTGAAAAACTCGCTTCATCAGTAAACAAAATCAACATCAGTAGTTGAGGAATTTGAGGGTTTTCACATTCATAGCCTAAAGGACATCCTGTATAGAATTGCATAGTAGTGTACATGAAAGTTGTAGTTCTTTGTCAACCTACACACTTTTATTTATATTGTCTACTATGTCTTACAGTTGTATATATAAATATCACCCGGAAATGGTTTTATTTAATTTTGATAACAAAACTAAAAAATGTCTGTATTTATATGTACTAGTACAGTGTGTTCCAATTTGGTCTATACTGCAGCGTATTGACGTTACCTTATGGTTTTTGCGAACTGGCTACTCTGTTTATTTCTTGATATACACGAGCGTTTTTGAAAGTTCTACATTTTGGGACTCCATTTCTATCTTCCTTATTATTAAACCTACTCAAAAAAAAATAAGTAAATCGCAGTTTCATTATACGGTTTTTGACCAAAAATCCAGTGACGTACTCAGTTTTTTTTTTCTGTACGGGAATAAAAAAAAACATGTTTTGGGTGCTCAAAAATGCAGTTGTTTGAGCCGATGTGAGCTCGCATTGTCGTGGTGAAGAGTGATCCGTCTTCGGCGATTGGTTTTCCTGATTTCTTGGAAGACAACTGGCAAACAAATGGATGTGTACCACTCAGAATTGACTGTTCTGCGTTGTATAGTGGTACGGTTGCGACATGTACAGTTTTTCCGAAAAAACATTTGCTTGGAAGTGCTTTTGTTGGATTTGGCTCAACTTGAAACACCCATACAGTCGACTGCTGTTGCACCGCGATCGTATTTTTTGAGCATTTCTTTCGACCAATCGACACGAGCTTTTTTTTGAGCGATTGACAAATTGTGTGGGATCCAACGCAAACAAATTTTGTTGACAGTCAAATTTTTATGCAATATTCAATATATGCTGGTCCCACTAATGCCTAAGGTTGTCTCAATCTCTTGATAGGTCACATCACAATCTTACAATATCAGTTCGCGCACAGCATCAATGATTTTCGGAACAACAACTGATTTTGGACGACCTACACGAAATTCGTCTTGGAGTGAATTACGACCACGATTGAATTCACCATACCATCAATAAACACTGGTCCTTGATGGAGCTTCATCGCCAAAAATTGATAGTGCTGTCTTTGTCGTCGAAAATCTGCAAAAAGGCCGTATTTAAAGCCACCATAACTAAAGTTACGCCGTAACAAGTACCCGCAGTGCTGTCTAAATGGCAATTTTATTTTCGAAACTTTTAAATGGGCTACTTTTCAACTGTGATTTAATGCGGTCTCACTATTTTATTAATTAATTTAATTACATCTACACAGTTAATTGAAGTGTGCGACGTAGAGGGAGATATTCTTCTGGGGCTATTCACAAATATATGATCACATCCATCCATCTGACGGCTTTCATGGCACTGTCACTTTAGGTTAATAAGGTTATTATCACTTTTTCAGTAAAATTACTTTAAACACACAATGACAACTTCTAAATTTACTACAACTATATCGAATAACCTTTTTATAACACTACAATATACAACATGTTGATAGAAATTGATCTTAAACATAAAAATAATGCCGAAAACTCTTAGGCTATTAATGTAAACAAAGAAAATAATAATAAACTATTTGACACAGCAATTTGTCTGTCGGTTAGAAAAAACATTCTGACCAAAACCAAATTATGACGTGAAACTAGAAGTGTCAACGAAACTAAAATAAGTGACACCAACGTTAGAAATATTAGCAAATTATGACGTGAAACTAGCGGCGCAACTATATTGGAATTTGTCGATTTTTCTTTGAAAACCATTTTCATGACTATATTCTTAGAAAATCATATGGGAGAAGCAATTTTATATATTTTTAGTCGCAATCGTGTCAAAGAATGACGTACACATTCGTAAATTCTATTGAAAAAGTATTAATCTTTAAAAATATGACTCACTTCACACATACTACGTTCCTTTTATAAATATCACTATTCCAAATGTCATATAAATTGTGACAGCTACCCCACACAAAAATATTTCGATATCAATAAATAATTGTTTGTATTGGAAGCACCTAGCTAACAAACCTTATATGAAAATTTCCAGTCAAAACTGATACTTACTTATCTAAAAAATAATGCAAATAAACTGAACTCCACCACCAAAGAAGTAGAGGTTTTCCATAGTGTCAAATTATAACATAAATCCATCTGTCATAATAATTAACATGTACTATACTGTCTATAGTAAAACAACGTAAATACAATAATTTCCAAAAATGTGCAAAAATATTACTGTAAAAGACAGAATGGAAATTGAAAAAGAATATATACCGGAAGATAAGTGTACAATCATATAAAATAGGGTTATCACCGTACACTTTGATGAAATTATTTGTTGACATGCCGCAACGACTTAACTAACCATTATTAGTAGGAAAAACTTACTTTTTTTTTGCAACCCTCAATGACTTTTTTCATAGATAAAACTACCACAAAACGACTGGGAAATCCCAAAGGGATTTCTTGTTGCTGAGTTAATAAACGTCGAAAGTTATCGCACAAAAATGTTCACGATTTAATTCTATTTTTGGGCCGCGATGAATCTTTTAAATGTCCAACTTTACGATAGAGCTGTCAGTTGCCAGATTGCAACACCAGGGTTGCCAAATCCCGAAATATAAAAGGCAACCCTCGTATTCATGTACATTATGACATTTGTTAAAGCGAAATCACGCTAGCTTGGAGCATGACTGTGTTCCAGATTGGTTCCACCGAAGTAAGAAAATCGACGTAGGAACCGAATCCCAAGCAATTCCTTTAGAGGATCGAAGATTAGTTAACGTTGAATAGCATACAGTAATAATTGCAAAATCCGCAAATCACATATTTTATTTTAATCTCAAGGATCAAAAAACTTATTTCACCTATATTTTTGGCCTTATTTATTGATTGCTCTCTTTGATATTATTTACATTTACATTGAGTTAGTAAATGGAAAATCATCGAGTACGTTAATAATATCGGTAGAAGCGAAGTTATTTATTTTCTTATTATTGGAAACATATATACACGAGTTAGCACGCTTTTGATGCGCCAATAATAAATTATTGCAACTATTATCGGTAATTGAGACCAAATTCTGTTTATATATGATTCGTATAATAAACCCAATCTATTTTCAACTAGGCAGAGGTGTTTAAATAAACACAATCATCATAATATAGTACAGTAGTAATTTTAGCGAAACTATATGGAAAGAAGTCCTTCAAATTTGAGTAAACTATCGATTGATATTAAGCAGAAAACGGAAAGATAGATAGATAGATGCTTAAATTTTATGTAAATATACTGAGGGCCGATCGTAGGCTGTCGGCCACCCGCGTGCAAACACCTAATGGCCGCCCGTTTAGGGATTTTTGCATATTTTGACTAATACTTAACTTTGGCGTTATAAACTAATCTCCCGCTATATAAAAGTAAAACATTAATAAAAATGTACGAACCTTTATTTTTTTGGCCAGCTAATAGGCTAAAAAAATTATAAATAAATATCTTCATTTTTTTTCACGTTTTACTTTAAAATGACCTTAAATTCACTCGACACCTGCAACGAAGACTGTCGTAACTCATTTTTGTTGAAATTGAAATAATCGCATTTGAAATTTTGACTGGAAAACTTGCAAAATGAATCGAAGCAAATCTAAACAAAATTTTTACCGTGGGGTAGATTTTGGATTTAAACTTCAAAATTCAGACATATTATGAAAAAATATATATTTTTTTGATATTAGTTATTTGTTTTTGATTGAGTTACTACAGTTTTCGTCGGACGAATATGTTAAATAATAAAAGATATCACCAATTTTACATATAAAATTTAGGGAAACAAATTTGAAAAAATAAACATATCTGAATATAAAACTTAAGTTATTTAGTGATTTAATAGTCGGAATCTTCTTCCTTGTCGTAACTTGAAAGTCTCATTCTGTGGTCCTCGTTACTGATCTGCCGTTTTTTTTAATCTTTTTTATATTTTAAGGAGGAATAAAAATTGTGATACATTGTGGGAATTGCGTTCGACTCCGTTAACCGTGAGGCTCTTTGGAGGATATTGAAGCTCAACGGATGTCCCCAGAAATTCATCTGGATACTTCGACTCATTCACAATAATATGAACGGAGAAGTTCTCAACAGCAGCGGACCGGGAGAGCCCTTTCCAATAACAACTGGCGTAAAACAGGGTTTTGTCATTGCACCGACCTTGTCTTCGATGTTTGTGGGAGAACGGTCATTCAACTTATTAAGCATCAATTGCCGGGGGGAATAGAGATCGTCTACAGATTTGATGGACTCTTCAACATCCGTAGACTGCAAGCTGAGAAGATCGTATCCACATCAGTTATTGAGCTTCAATACGCGGATGACAATGTTGTCCTAGCTGATACAGAAGGGGATCTTCAATGCATTTACCAGCGCAAACAAGAGTATCGGAAATATAAAGAAAACACAGATTCTCGAGCAGCCTGCACCAAACACTGTAGCTGTCCCACCACATATTGGAGTTAACGGAGACAAATTTCAGAACATCAAGAGTTTCTCTTACCTCGGCAGCATTCGCGCGGTGAACGAAAATATCGACGATGAAATTGAGCGTCGTATAAGACGGACAAGCGCATCTTTTGGCCGACTGAGGACCAGAGTTTTCGATAATCATAACATCGACGTTCGAACTAAGCTGCGAGTGTATAATTATTGTAGTTCCTACCCTTACGTAAAGCTGTCTTGAACCACTTATCGGCGGCATTTAAAAACCCTAGAGAAGTACCATCAACGATCGAAGAATTCATGGAATTAAATGGCAGGACCGACGAACAAACGCGTTCTAGAGGATGCCGAAATAAATATATAGCATTGAGGCGATGATTGTCCGGCAACAGCTGCGATGTACTGGCCACGTAATCCGCATGCCAGGGGAACGCCTTCCAAAGAAAATCCTTTATTCACAGCTTAAAGTCAGCTCATGAAATCAGGGAGGGCAGCAAAAGAGGTACAAGGATGTTCTTAAGACGAACATGAAGAAGTGTGGCTTAGATGTGAAGAACAACTGGGAGCAGATTGCGAACGACAGACCGAGATGGTGGCATACCATTTACGAGGGTCATCAAGTTTTTGAAGAGCAGCGTCGACAAAATGAGGATGCGAAGAGACAGCAGCGATGGGGCAGCGCAGCTACAACAACGGTGAATGGTGGTGATTGGGTGTGTCAATTTTGTGACAGGATTTGCGGCTCGACGATCGGTCTTCTCACACCACTCACAACAGAAATCCCTGAACCTCGAAAACTAATAACAAGTACGAAGAAAATAGTAGTATCTTGACATAGATTCAACCCTTGCGAGATATTTTACGGCGAAGAGCATAGTAACTCAATATACGATTATATTCGCCGTAGGTTTTATTCACCAAGAAACTTACGATTTTTTTAATATATATTTCTGGTTGCCTACTATTGTCTTCAGAGATACGACACTTTTCCACATCAAAAATATACACCTGATAGTTATGAATCTTATGATAACTCAATTTAACCAAAAACTGAGTTACGACAGTCTTCGTTGGAGGTGTCGATACGATATTGCTAATGTTTATAATGATTTGCCTTGCTGCCTGCTCGAATCTAGTCTGTATAAATTTAAGGTATAATTGCGAAAAGAATTGTTTAACAGTTCACAATTTTGAAGAAAAATTATGTTTCTCTTTTTTTTTTGTCTTATGACAAATAAGTATTTAAAATTCGCCTAATGACTTTTTGTGTTTTTTTTCTTCCCTCTTCCTGTTTCTTGCATGGGACTATTAGTAATTCAATTAGGTAGATATATATTACTTTTTTTTCTAAGGATAAGTGTTAAGACAGATGAGGCATGCACATTGCATGCCTCAAGCTGCACTCATGCCTTTTCAATTGCGTATTATTGATTGTTTGAGTTATTTAAACTGTACGCAATTTGAATAAAGACTATTATTATTATTATTAATGAAAGATAAAGTGCATTTTGAAATAAAATATAGTTTTCAAACCACCCTTGTATCATAACATTAGCATAAATCAAATTAAATAATATCGACATCCCAATTTGACTGAACAATAGGTACAGATGCTGTCGGCAAAATAAGAGCGCCAGGAAGGCAATATGCGCGAATAGAGTAAGTAAATAGAGAAAAAATTGTTAGAAATGATAGAGGACAAGAATCAACGGGTACAAAATAAAAAGAATGTAGGCAGCCAGAGCAACGCAACGTTTGAATGAATACAGGGCTATTAGAGACGAAGCCTGTTGAAGTGTCCTCCAGTGTATATGTCGGGTCGGTGCTGTCTCATTTGGAAGGCCACTTCACAGTAATCTGCATGGAATTTGGAATTAGAACAGCTTACGATGAAGAATTCTGTGTCTTTATCACTGTTTTATGTCATCTGTATATTCCTACTGTGCCTGGTTTCAATGGCTCTTATCTTCTCATTTCAAATTGATTGTTGAATTTTTTGTATATACCATGTTTCTGTAAATTTTATGTAATTACACATTACAGGATGATTGGTGATATGGTTACGTTCAATAATAACTTTTTTCAAAAATCTGAAAAATACCTAAGTTACATTCATCTATTACAAAATGCGTCAAATACGGTCCTGTCTAATATAAATAATGTGTTCAAAATGAATGAATGAACACATTATTTATATTATACAGGACCGTCATTGATACATTTGGTAATAAATGAATGACCTAAGTTATTTTTCAGATTTTTGCAAAAAGTTATTGGGAAACGTTGTTTATTTTAATGTCTTCTATACACAGTTAAAAAGAAGTATTAACTTTCAAAGCACCCTGTATAGTCGCGAGTGTCAATTTGGCAATAAATTTATTTTTACATGCTCTTTCCATCTAGTGAATCCTAATAATACCATTCCATTTGATTTTGAGCCGGCGTTCTTTCTTATATCTGTACACCCGGTGTATCCTTAACGCAAATTTCACATTTTTTTTTACAAATAAAAAAAAAGTTTAACTTCTCACTCTGTCGGAAAAATCCCCATATATACAGACAGGGTCCTAAAAGCAGAGGTTTAAAATTCCAATAAAAACATTATACTACGCTCGCGGTCATCACGATACTATTATAGAGCATTTACAGAATCCATTGAAAAAATAAGCGCTCTAGATTCGTCTTTTTGGAAATAGTATCTACATTATTATGCTGATATTTTTTCTTTTCAGTTTCGGAACAATAACAAAACCTTTACAAACCGGTCTTTACTTTTAGAAACAGACAAAATCAATTACTGATTGAAAAAAAAAGGACTTTTAATATTGATTTTGCCAATTTGACGTTGAAAGTATTTTTTTTTATTATGTAACCGGACGTCACCGGCAGAAAAATTACCACCCCGTTTTTATTGTCTATCCACCGCAGTAGAGAATTCGTTATCGTCAATTGGGACGTCTCTAGACACCCAACCCGCCATGACAACGAGTGAGACGAAATATTGAATCGTCTGTAAAAAGTACTGGTCTCCATTGTCCAAGTTGCCATCCCAAATGATCACGAGCAAAGTTTAATAGGATATGATGTCGAGTTAAAACAGGTCTTATTGGATTTAAATCTGCTTCCCGTAACCTGTTTCTAAGAGTCTGATCAGAAATGGTTACCTGATGAGCTATGCTCTTCGCCTATCTATCGCTATTCGTTTTCGCTAACAAGAAACTGCTAAATATCGGTCTTGAACTGGTATAGTTTTGCGCTTTCGACCTTGTCCGGGTCCTCTTTTATATCGTCCAGTCTCCTCTCTTTAGCGAACATACACACGGTTGATGACTGACTGACTGCGATTAAAATTTCTTGCAACTTTCGAATTTTCACACCATTTTCAATTACAGCTATAGCACGAGCGACTTCTATCTCGCTAAGATCTCCCATTTTGACAGATAATGAATTCAACAATTACCAACTGTCATGCCGTTGCCCGGTGACGCTCTCTAAAGGCGCGTGTTCACGCACAAAACATAAAGGGTATGTTTTGTGGTGTTCACGGGTCGATGGCGGTCGAGCGACCTGGATCTTTCGATGTAGATTGAAACCGTAGTGAATGAAAAAAGGTTTAAATGTTTCGATCATAATTGAATCGACAGTAGTAATCAAAATGGCGTCAAAGGCACTTCTTCGAGCTTCGTTGTTTCTATATAGCTCAATTCTTGGGTTCCACAGTACCTCATGTTCTTGATATAGATCCAAAAACAAACTCATATCTGCCTCTGACCATTTCTCCATTGTATTTTAATTTTTGAAAGAAAGAGGTTATGAAACACACCGTATTTTCTCCAAAACAAGAAATAACAATAAATGCAAGTCGAATAAAAGGGGGTTTACATATACAATTCCAGTCGTTCGACGCAGATTCGGCGACGGTCATTCGGCAAAAGTTGAGAGCCTCGCTACTTTCATCGAATCGAATTACTGCGCCAGGTTGAAAATAGGTTTTCACGTTCAATGTGCTTTCGATTTCTTGTCGATTCGACAATCGCTCGACCGCAATCGACCCGTGAACACGCGGCATTAGCCACGATAGCGCCTAAACGCTTTAACAAATTGAGCTATATTTTGGTGTATGCGTTTGGAGAAGTGAACCCATGAAACCATTAGTTGTTTATTAAAAATTTTTGAGAAGAAGAACTGCCAATCTTTGCCTCCAATTGTAACTATAATGTCAAATGGCCATTGAATTATTTTCATTTACCTCGTGCTGAACAAAACTTAATTTTGTATTCAGTCTAATTATTAATAATTCTGACATGATAAATAAAATTCCAACTTTCAACACATCTTAATGATGAAGACTCTCTTTAGTGATTAAATTTTTGCAATATATTTTTAGTTTGATATTGATGTTAAGTTAAAAAAGTTTTTTTTCCCGCAAAAGGGTAAGATTGACAAGCCTTTCCACAAATTAATTATCTCACTAGCACGACTATATTTTAGATTGTATAGATGTTTGATTGATGATGAGGATATATATTAGTCTCGAAACATGTATGACTGAAGTTTGTTCTGATTGGAACATAATAATATAATGACCTCAGTTCAAAAGTTTATATATCATATATCAAATCAAATTTTGCGGCACCTTCTAGGGCGCATTTTTTGACCAATCGAAACAAAATTTGGTTAAAAAATCGGCTAGGTCATGAAATCACGTGAGTTCGTTGGCGATTGAAATCTTAGGGCTAATTTTAAAATGGCGGCCTGTCAAAGTTTTGAAAAAATCATATTTTTTTCATTGTTAATAGAAAATACCGATGTTACATATCAAATGATAGAGCACTTAAATCTCTACAATGTTTATTTGGATCATCGCTGGGGCATATTTAAGTAAATATAAGTCAATATAAAGTAACAAAAAATAAAAAAAATATCTACCTTGCCATATGGAATCATATTTTGGGGAGGAGCCGACTAGAGTATTCAGGGCCCAAAAAAAGGTTATAAGAGCAATACAAAAAATTCCTCAAACAGCATCATGTAGGGAACATTATATCTTTATATCTCCTATAGTATGAGAAGAAATTCTCACTTTGGCATCACTGTTAAAAAAAAACTATATGATTTTATTCACAAACAAACATTACGACCTTCACATACGTTTTCGGCCAATCATATGCTTTATAATTTAATGGTGTAACAACGGCCTGCCTTCAACGTTCAAGAAACGTTTGAAATGTGTGAAACTACACAAACAGGTGTTCATATAGTAAAAACAAAAACATTTTTTGTGATTGCTTGAGCCGGTTACTAGGTATCTAAGTAGGTATAATACCACTTATTTGTAACTTCTTATTCAAGATTGGAAAAAATATGTTGTAAAACTATTCTGAAACTTATATTTTTGCATAAAAAAAAAAGAAAAACCCAACAAATCATTATAAGATTTAATTAACTTGTTAACAAATATTTCGCATTACTCTTGTAAACTTAGAGTACCGGTAGGTATAGCTAGTTGTAGTAGGAAGTTTTTGATAAACACTTTTTGTTCAATTTGTTATGTACACTATGTCCGAGATAAGAATGGGATAGCATTGGAAACTAGGAAACGTTAGGACTTACAAGGTCGTTTAAATTAGTGTAAAGTTATACAATTTAAACACCTTTTAAATGGTGTTTTCAAAAGTAACTAACTATAAATAGGTATATTAGGGATTTACTTACATATTATAAAGTGTTTGTTTTACTGTTTCAACTGGTAGGTAAATTAAGGTTAAACCTTTATATATTCTAGATTTTTGAAAATACATTTAGGACGTAATATTCGTTGTTATTTCAATAATTCTAGCTTTACATCAAACGATTCAATGACACATTTTTTAAAAGTATTTGGAATCGTAATAACCAACGTTTTAAAATTTCCCACTTTAAATATTCCTCATTTTAAGAATAATTTCACACGTTCTTCTAATTGTAGGTACATTTGGAATTGTGATAACATACTTTATAAACATTATATACACGTTTTGAATTTTCCCATATTAAGCAATAATAATTTTTATGGGATATTTTACACGTTACCTTAACTGTAATTTTAGAATTATTATAAAATACTTAAAAAACGTCATTTTAACGTTTTCATTGTCGCCTCTAAAAATTATGCGCTTCTAATGAACATTTTCTAACGTTATTTTAGCTATAAATATTGGTTTATTATAAATTACATAAAGAACGTTTTATAAACGTTTTTAATTTTGACAATGTTTGTCACGCGTTTAAAAAACACCTAAAACAATTATTTTATGGTTTATTTATAATACATATACAACGTTACTTAAACATAATAAATGTACGTAGTTGTATTTAGATAATAACAACACGTGTCTATATCGTTTAAATTCAACGGTGTAAAATTAAACTTAAAATAAACCGTCACTTTTCTAACGTAAGACCAATTATCAACGATTGACACGTTAAATCAACGTTTAATTTACGTATATGTGTTTACTGGGTTTTGTGAATTTGAAAATAATGACTTTTCCTTGCCTCTACATGTACGCACTCATAATTCATATAAAAAAACAAAGTGATTCGTTGATTAAAAGAGAAGATGTTCACAATTATGGCACTAGAAACAAAAATAACGTGGTTTTGCCGTTTTCTAGAATAAGTATTGGTCAGAAAAATCCTAACTATATCGGCGTAAAGTGTTATAATAAGATTCTGAAAATTAACAAATTTAAAAACCTAACATTTAGGAGATTTAAGCTGGAGTTGAGAAATTATTTTGTAGATAAATGTTTTTATTCTGTGGATGAATTTTTGAATTATACAACAGATTAATAATATGTATCTATTAGTTATTATGTTTGACAATCCCATAATGTAACATGTTGTATTGTTATCATTCGGTGGAACTAAGAAATAAATAAAAAAAATAGTCTTTAACAAATCACTAAAATAAAATGCAAATCCATTATGAAACATAATTTTCATTTGTTAATAATAACAGCAAGCCAAAAACTTACAGGGATATCGAAAAGTGTTCCTTTAATTTTTTTTGAGCAGTGTACGTTAAACTACTAGTACATTAATTAAGGTCAGGTTAAAACTGACTCACCCTGTATAACCCATTAATAAATATATGTGGCCCTATATGGCACATAATTGCACGACATTATACGACAACAGTAACTCAAAAGTTCCCTAAACAATAGGAGTTGCAATTTGAAACAAATATGAATCAAATATGCTAAGCATAAATGAAAACTGACTTTCTTTTAAAAATGTGCCATTTTGAAAATAATTGCTAGTTGCGTTACTTTCCGGACACCCTGTGTAATGTCTACTATTATGTATAATCTGAAAAGGAAATTCGTCATTTCCATTGCAACAGTCTACTTTATCAGTATCGTCTCTGATATCAGTATACTTTATATTTATATTATAAAGCTTGCATACAATGCACTTTTAGAACTGAAATAATATTGTTCACTTACGAGTCTAACACAACATGTCCTTGAAGAAATATGGCATTACCTGTAACAATAAAAAAATTAATATTTAGTGCATTCTCACAGTACGGATTGTATAATGTTATTACAAAACATACAATTACATCATCAACAAAAAATTAAAATTAAATTCCAACTATACATAGACATATTTCAAGGGTCTATACCACCCGATTTAAGTTCATCGCATTTTGAAATCTTTAAAAATGGATGAGCAATGAATTTGCATTAAGTTTGCTTTAAAACGATTTGTACAACCCTTGTGAGATCATTTTTTAATCAACTTCAAACCTAACCAAGATTTTCTCCTCACAGTTTTACCAAGTTTCGCTGCCATATATTCAGCATCATCAGGCCAGCAAACTACATGAATATACAACATATATTATTGTAATAAATAATAATAATAATAATGCTTTATTGCTCAACAATATTACCATTTACAGAGCAACAATATCTTATAATCATAATGTGCATACACATACATAATTAAACATCTGCGTCACAATCACTGAGAAATACATAGCCAACTGAATATAATAGCGCCTTAATAAAGGTAAATAAAAACTCACACTTTTATGCTCAAAAATAATAATAATAATCAATTAAAGCAAATTCACACTCACAATGCATGCCTTCTCAAGATTGGTACAGCAGCCGAAACAATACTACCAAGTGAATCATGATTGATATCAGAAACATTAGATATGCGGTTAAATACATCACACTTATTAAATACAGGAGATCTACATTGAATATTAGTTCTAGCTCTAATGTTATAAAAAAGCAATTTATTTCTGGCATTTTCACGTGGCACCCAAAAACTAACCCGCTCAAGGAGCTTACTACAACAGATTTTGTTATTTAATAATTTGAATAAAAATACAATTAGTGCTATGCCCCGTCGCAAATCCAAACTGGAAACGTTAAAACGAGTGGTCAACAACGAATAATTTACACCTTGGTCAGGATAAGTTCCATCCTCCCGAAAACACAAAAACTTCAAAAATCTTCGGTGGGCTCTCTCAATAAGTAATTTATAAGATATATAGTAGGGACACCATACAACTGAACAATATTCCAATTTCGAGCGAACATAGGCATAGTATAAAATCCTCAAAATATTTAAGTCAGCAAAGGGTTTGGAGCATCTAACAACAAAGCCCTAGATTCTTAGAGCATCGCTTACATTTGAACGAATATGGTCATTAAAAGAAAATTTAGAATCAAACAATAATCCTAAGTCATTCGTAGAATCATAACGTGTAACCGATATGTCATCAATACAATAATCATAATGCAGAGGCGTTTTCTTCCGCGTATCTGTATACAGATAGATAAGGTAGTTATAACTACCTTACATTTGTCGGGGTTCAAATACAAACGGTTCGCAACACACCAAAGTCTTATGGCATCCAGACAAAACTGTAAACTTTCACCGTCCTCAGCACTGTTTACAGACTTAAAAATTTTAAGATCGTCGGCGAAAAAGAGTCCCGAACATGTCAAATCCAGAGCCAAATCGTTGATAAAAATTAAAAATAAAAGAAGACCTAAATTGGACCCCTGCGGTACTCCCCAGACAGCCTTAAAACAGTGTGAGTCGAAACCATACAATGATACATATTGATATCTTTCAGACAAATACGAGGAAAAAAGTGATACTAAACTCGGCCCAAAACCCTCCAACCTCTTCAGCAATACAACATGACTTATTCGATCAAACGCCTTCATCAACCTGACCACATCTATCCAACTCATCACAAACAAACTGCGAAAATACAGCCGCTGCGGCATAAAGCCCTGTTGCATGTGCGTTATTTGATTTCTCACTTGATGAAAAGTGCGATTATATATAACAATTTCAAATAGCTTTGAAAAATTAGATAATATTGAAATTGGTCTATAATTCGATACCGAGTTCCGACCACCACTCTTAAAGTATGTTGGCCTTCCTCCATTTAGTAGGGAATACTTCTGATTTGAGAATAAGATTATAAAGAATACATAGTGGTCGCGCCAAAACATAAGCACAATCTTTTACCAAAAATGATGGAATAGCATCTGGTCCTGCTGTAAACTTGTTTTTAAGCTTTCGAGAAGCCAAAATAATATCTACCTCAGTAATATTACCAATAAATATCTGGGACGCAAATTCGATTCGAGGCAGTAGCAAATCTATCATGTCTTCATCATGACTCACAAACACACTCTCAAAATACTGAGCAAAACCAACACATCTATTCATAAAACACCAAAAACTTACATATCACTAAGACAGAAAAAAGTCTTGTTTTGATTTAAAATTTATTTAAATAATCTAAGTTTAAATTATTTTGTTGTTGGACTTTAACGTGCACCTGAAGAATGTATCAATTAGATACCGAAACGGTTCATTAAATTGTGTTTATGATTAAAAAAACACAAAATTCAATGGATTCGTAATAACGAATAAAAAAACAAAAATACATCCTGAAAATATTTTAGATGAATAGTATTGACTTTTGTCCGTTGTCAAATTTTCAAAGCAAAATCTATGTTTACTTTTTGCGATATCGATCAATACATTTCATGGTGTGCGACTCTGTATATATTATATTAATTAATTATATAAGTCTAGACTTTAATCCAGATTACAATAATTTTTTCTCCGTGTATAATAACAGATAAATTATAAAATCTCAGCTGAAAATAAATCTTAGCAAGACACGTTTGTCCCGCGATATTGGATAACAAAATTTCTTAATATGGAATTTATTGAAACCGGTATTTATGTTTTATGATAATATTTTAATGCTGGCTCATTAGTCATATTACTCTTTGCCTGTCTTGTTTTATATTTTATGGGGAAAATTGCTTTGTATAAATTATGAATTTCTCTCAAAGTGGATTTCGTTTATCTTCGGTAATAGTAATGTACGTTACAAGACAGAAAAGTGGTGGTTTTGCAGGTCGAGACAAGCAAATTTTTTTTTAAATCTGCGAACTAATAAAAAATATATGACCTGCGTCTAAATTTCACCAGTGTTGGAACATATCTTATTACAATTAAAAGGACCAATCAGGACTTACACAGGATTAAGGAACTGGCCGACAAGCACAATTTAAAATTGAACCCTTCTAAATCGTTACTCATGATATTTGGTAACAAGAATCAACAACAACTTTATAGTGACTCTGGATGGAACCCAGCTGCCTATAGTGGACAAGGCTAAAAATTTGGGAATTATTTTGGACAAGGATCTCAGGTTTTGTGAACACTTGAAGACTTGTTTTTAGAAATCATATTCTGCACTGAAATTGCTTTATAGTAATAGACAAATTTTGAGTTTCAAGTTGCGTAAGTCTCTGTAAGAGTCGTTAGTCCTGTCTAATTTTAAATATTGTGATTTTGCCTTGATTTGATTTCAAAGAATAGAGTTCAGAAAGTTCAGAATTCGTGTTGCAGCTTAATTGGTTAAGGATGGAGGGTGGACGTATGTACCACCTGGGAAATTTTCGTGATACATATAAACTGACAATGCCTCATCATCGTACAGCCTTATTTAAGAGATCTTTTGTTTACAACTCTGTTAAACTTTATAATTCATTACCCAACAGTTTATTGAGTTTAGAGCCGAGAAAATTTAAGACTGGCTTTAAATCTTATTTATTAAATTTGCAAGCTTAAGATATTTGTGTTCTGTTTTTGATAATTATTATTTTTTTTAATTTTCTTTGCATTGCTAAGTGTCCGTCTCTGCTGCACAATTTCTATCCAGCTCATTTTTAGCTCTCCATATCATATATGTAATATATGTATATATGGAGACTATTAGTTTCATGAAAAAAAAATGTTTTTAATTTCACCGGAAATACTTGTTTTTGGTCATTTTATACATAAATAAGTAGTTTTAAAAAAATGTATGTCTGTCTGTATGCACGATAACGCAAAAACCGCTTAACAGATTTTCACCAAATTTGGTACAAAAATACTATTGAACATGACAAGGAGCTGATTAGATTTTGGGAAATATTGAGCGTAGGCAAGGGGTTTAAAAGAGGGTTCAAAA
Source organism: Apoderus coryli (assembly GCA_911728435.2). Taxonomy (NCBI): domain Eukaryota; kingdom Metazoa; phylum Arthropoda; class Insecta; order Coleoptera; family Attelabidae; genus Apoderus; species Apoderus coryli. The sequence goes on from OU452206.1 coordinate 16,723,114, forward strand.
ATTAAAAAAATTCATAGTTCTTAAACTTATCCGAAATACTGCATAATTTTTTACGCATTTAATTGAATATAACCTAAAATATTGAACATAAAATATTTGACCACATTGGCGTTCGAAAATAGTGTAAAATGGGGTAAAAAGGACTAAAAAAAAACGTATTTCTTAAACATAGCAGAAATATTAACTAGTTATTTATAGTTTTGATAGAATATAACCTATAAAATGTGTCATAAATATCTTACTTTCATAGGCGTTCGTAAATAGTGGAAATAGTTTAAATAATCCTCCATTAACACTTGCCTTTTATTAATGACACGATTTTAAAACCCATTCCTTTCACAATTGTCAAAAGGCTAATTCTGATCGTACACAAAAAGTTCTGGAATTCTTTACTACGTTTATGTCTTGATTTATTTGCTTCGAGTTGTAGATGCTATTTACGCATCTAATAAATCATAATATTATGGATTATACTATTATCATATCCGTGGTTTATAATCCCTTTTGTAAAAATTCATTGACTATCTTGACCCTTTCTTTAGCACATGTTTCTAAATATGCACTCCAACCCAGGGAACCTGTATAAGTACATAAACATTTGTTAAATGCATAATAACTTAGGTACTATATACCTTGATTTATTACCTCTATTTACGTTAATAATATTCGAAGGATTATACATTTATCCTATACCTGTTGATAATCCTTTTTGTAGAAATTAATTTACTATATTGACCCTTTCGTTTGTTGTTTACTTAGCAAGGCAATCCCGCAGACCTTTTCAGGTAAACAATAACAAATTAGAATGTATAAAAGTCGACATTTTTCCAAATATTTATTATTTCTGTGTTAGCAGTTAAAGAGTTTACAGTGTTATATTCACGAAAAAAATTTAGTGCGAAATGGCGGATTCAAACAATGAGACTTTGCGAGCTATTTTAAAGCTCAAGAAGAAAATCGATAAATATCGGGAAATTATGATGGAATGTAGAAGAGAGTTGCAACCAGTAGAGAGAACAGAAGAGGGAGAACCGCTGCAACCAGTGGAGAAAAGAGAAGAGGGAGAACCAGCCCCAAAGAAAATCAAAAAGAAGAACGCCAAACCAGCGCCTTTAATGAGGAAGGCGTTAAGTATGTACAAGAAAACCGCTAAAAATTATGCGTCAGGTAAAGCTTACTACTTATAAGAATTCAGATACATATAATTTGGTTTTAATATAATTAACAAGAAACGTGCGAGCGTTTCGCCGATGAAGTTGGCATGTTCAAGAGTGACTTTGATTCTCTTGTTATGTTGACTTTGTTAGCGAACTACTCAACAATATAATCAAGACGAAATGGCGGTGGATAAGTCGTTTAGGTATAGTTTTAATTTATTTTAATATGACAAGAAACGTGCGAACGTTTCGCCGATGAAATCAGCATGTTCAAGAGTGACTTTGATTCTCTTGTTATGTTGATTTTGTTAGCGAACTATTCAACAATATAATCAAGACGAACTGGCAGTGGAGCAGACGTAGTTTTACCCTTATATTTGTATAATTCGTTTTATTTGAAAACAAAATACATTAAATAATTTATTTTTTCGGATAATTTAAACTTCTGCTGGTTCTATTTAGATTAAGACTTGCCGGTGTCCAATTACTAGCCCTATTTTCAGCTATCTGAGCCACGGATTTCGGAAAACTGACTTCAAATGGCCCACTATGTCCTGGTATAATAACTATTGGGGGATTTTTAACATAATTATCTGTTACATAGTGGATTTCATTCGATGCTTCACGTGTTATGAGTACTACTGCTATATCCTTTCTTGTTGTGAATTCTTCGAAGATTTCTTCGATATCGTGTGGGGTAGTATCTTTTTCTATTACGAAAAAGTTTCGTTTACCTTTATGGTTGATTTCACCTATACCTCCTGAAAGAATAGAGGTTATATAATTTTATACTTTGAGATCAAAAATCGGCAGATTATTGTATTAGAAATCAGTGGCGAAAAACAGGTGTAGTGTAGGCATCAAAAGCTTGTATCATTAGGAAAAACACAAGAGATACATTTATCTTTTTAACGATACAATTTTGTTGTCTGTACCCGATTCTGTTATGTCGCGTAACTCATCGTCATGGCAACCGAGATATATAACGTAAACATAAGCATGCCGGCGCGCGACTCGGGCTATTTTTCCGCCCGTCCCTCGCTTGCAATACACTCGAATTTGCAGGTTGGCTATCCCCTCGCGCCAGTGGTTTATTTTTTATTAATGCGGTAGAATTCTTTGCTAACGGAAGAAAACTGTCGCGCCAGCGGTTCATGTTCATAAATTTTAAAATGCATTCTGACTATAAATTGAAACCTATTAGTATATATTTTTATATTTTATTTTTGGTGAAGTGGCACATTACCTACTACACCCTGAATAGCCGCCACTGTTAGAAATATCGAATATACTTTGAGCAATGAAAATATCAGTAACTGATTCTGATTGACCACAGAAGCAAATACCATATCGTAAAACAGGTTCAACCAATGCATTGAATGGGTGGAGATTCTCGCAATGTACAGATTTATATTTCATGTAACAAAACAAAATAAACACAATTAGTTTAGGATTCAGAATTAGCAGATTTGCGAAAATATATTCAGAAAGTCGATCTATACGAATTTGACACAAAACGTCATCTGGATTTAAGAGGATTGAAGAATTGATTGAAATGGGGACCGTCTCACCGCTGCACTTCCGTGGGAAGCATCCAACCTGACCTCGATATATTGGAGAACGACTGGATATAGGATTCTACCCATCTCAGAGGTGCATCCCGAATCCCCAAGTTATACAGTTTGGATTGAGAAGACACAGTCCAAGAATAGTTTTATTTAGGTCTAAAAAGAATCCAACGGGACATATTATACGCCAGCTTCCATGAAATTCAACTTAATAGTAGATAATACTCGAAAGAAGAAGTATCTATAGAGTTAAAGTAAGCAAATTTACTGACCTAGTAAAAATCCAACCACTGTATCTTCGTCAGCGATGATTGCAGCTAATTTAGATTGAGATGGTTCGACTTGAGCACTTGAAGCCTGTTTGATTTTCAGAGCATTTGGTAAATCATAATCGTCAAACATTTTGATAAATTTTGAATGGTTCTTAAACTAGAAATTTGTAAATGTTGATGTAAATTGTTGAGAATTGACAGACGACAAAATGAAATTGACAGAAACCCTGATTCTTATCCATGAAGAGTTAAACATACATATTTACATACAATTTATACAGGGTGTCCGACCGGGAACCAAATCGATCTGTAGGTGTCTATATAGAAAACTATACCTACATAGGATAATTTTAAAAATTTCGCAGTGTAACTATGTTATAGTTATAGGTTATTGACACAGGTGTAACCGGAAGTAGGTGTCAACTTGTTTATTTCAAATGGAAGAAGAAAATTTTTCTAAAATAATGTGTCTATGTAGTTTCAGAAAAATTGTTCAACCTGAAGAAGTTACAAATTAGTAACGAAACGACGTTATCGTTTCATTTAATTATTTTGACGAAAATTAAAATGGATATTGTTCTTATTAAAAAAAAAAACACCCCACGAAAAATCAACTGATAAAAATGAGGATTACGGTTCGAGAATAAACAAAGAAAAAATAATGTAAATAAATATAGAAAACTATATTCGAAAGCTCATAAACATGCCCGAAAAAAATCGAGAAAAATATACGGGGTGTTTAATTTAAAAAAACTAATTTTAGGTTTATATCTCCGAAATCGTTTTCCTCATAAAAAATCTAACTACGCCACTGGATTATGTCAGTTTTTATCTTCCCGCAATTTTTTCAATATCGCCATGTAACTCGGAAACTAAGAGGGCTGTGACCATTTTGTTTGTTGTAAAAAGTAGTTCAGGTTCGCGAAAATCGCAAGGGCCAAAATGGGACACCCTGTACACTCTAGCTAATGTAAATTTGCCGCACGATTCATCAAGAAGTATTGTTTCTGTAACTATTTTTTCAAGCGAAATAACGTTTTTTTTTCTTAAGCGTCTGCTGCAGAAAATATTCCTCGTATATACAGGAAAATGTTGGTATATGTATTGCCAAATATGGTCTATATAAATATCATAATACCAACCGCTTAGAACTTCCGGTTATACCGGAAGTTGATAGTGACTTTGTTATTTTCAATAAAACACCCTATATATTATGAGATTTTTGGATTCCACATAAGATTCTAGCCATGTTTCATGTATCATGTCCTATACCTAAATCCAGCCGTTTTTGACGTATATCAAGATTTATGTCAAAACTGACATTTTAGGGCTCAATAATAATCACATTTTTTTCTTATAAAGAAGTCCTTAGTAATCATTTTTCAGGCGTTTTCTTATTAAATAAGGTCTCCTTTTTCCGATACGTGCGACATTTTCTGATTTATTGATACAGGGTGGTCAAAAAATTATACTCAAAACGATGTTACAAAAACAGTCGCAAGTCCGTTTTTTCAAATTTTATCTTACGTATCATTAAAAATTAAAGAAACTTTGTAATAGGTTACTGATTTCGAAAATGCATAGTTTTTGAAATATCGGCAATGTAACATGTTTTAGCATTTTTGCTTTGACTAATTAATTTAGTGTGCCATGAAAGTAATGAAATGATTTGACGTTTATGGTCCTGCAGAAAAATTTTATTACTTTCATGGCACACTAAATTAATTAGTCAAAGTAATATTTGAGAATAGTGAAAATGCTAAAAAATGTTAGATTGCCGATATTTCGAAAACTATGCATTTTCGAAATCAGTAACCTATTGGAAAGTTTCTTTAATTTTTAACATTACGTAAGATAAAATTATAAAAATATACTTGTTCCATTTGAAAAAACTGACTTTCGACTGTTTTTATAACATCGTTTTCAGTATAATTTTTTGACCACCCTGTATCAATAAATCAGAAAATGTCGCACGTATCGGAAAAAGGAGACGTTATTTAATAAGAAACCGCCTGCAAAATGATTATTAAAGACTTCTTTATAAGAAAAAAATGTGATTATTATGGAGCCCTAAAATTTCAGTTTTGACATAAATCTTGATATACGTCAAAAACAGCTGGATTTAGGTATAGGACATGATACATGAAACATGTCTAGAATCTTATGGGGAATCCAAAAATGTCTTAATATATAGGGTGTTTTATTTAAAATAACAAAGTCACCTCAACTTCCGGTATAACCGGAAGTGCTAAGCGGTTGGTATTATGATATTTGAATAGACCATATTTGGCAATACATATACCAAAATTTTCTTAATTCAATTCAAAGTAGTCTCCGAAATCTTTTAATGGGCCGTCACCATAGGACACCCTGTATATATGTATGTTTAAATTACATGCCAGACATATTTCGAAAACAAGCTTCCAATTGCAGTGGCGTAACAGAATCTATACAGCATTCATATCATCATTGATTCATTGATATCCACGAACAAACATTTCAAACGCTTACACAGTAATAAAACTCAGAAGTTTGATTCTCACAAGAGCAGGCAATCAAATGATACGCGCATCAAGTATAATTAGAAAATAAACAGTGGCGGCTTGTGGCAGGTTAATGTGGTCTTAGTGCAATTAAACGCTGGCAACTATGTTCACATGAAGGCCGATAGCCGGCCGTCAACTGGTTGTATCTCGTATATGTATATTGGAGATATGCAGTGTTGCCCATTGTTGCTGAATTATAAACGAAACCGCTTTGAAGCACGCTTATATCGATAATTGCAAGTCCACATTTCACTGCTATAAAATTAATTTTCACGCAGCGATCTAAATTTAAACAAAAGAAAATTGTTTTAATAGATAGAGTACCAAGTAATGTTACTCAGATTCAATTTATATAAGATAAATCACAATAGATAGTTTACTGTTTGTATAATCGTCATAAATTAATAAACCCGACCTAATTCCATGTAAATATTATTATTACTTATTATTTTGATCTCTGATTCCGATGTTATTCTATTAAGTGTTAGAAAATCTATTAAAACAATTTACCAAGGAGAAAACATACATGCATACGTAATGTTATAATAGCGTTTCGATTAAATCTATCAGTAGTTTTATTTACTCTAAATGTCTCCTTGATGTAATGATTAGAAGCAATGAGTGTTTTAATAGACGGTTATTTAATTTAGACGAGTGATACATTTCCATGGACACATTTAACAAAATGAGATGGTCTAGGGATATTTTTATTAGATACAAGGTGATTTTTGGTCCATATGGTACATCAGATGTTTTGGGAAATTTGAGACATTAGTCAGGTCAATCTGATTTTTCAACTTCAAGGTGGCCAAAATTTGTGAGCCAATTGGGGACATCTAATCATGAAAAAAACCTAAATTGTAATTTTTCGAAAAGTCCTTATTTACAAAGATACAGGGTGTTAAATATAACTGCCTGAGGACGATTTTTTTGAAATATTTTCGAAACGAGTAAAGATAAGTTAACCTAGTTAAATGTCGTAAACTGACATGAAATTGAATAAAAAAGGATGACCATAGGCGGGTAAACGCGGGAGACCCTTGCCTTAATTATAACCTAACTTTTTTTCCTTGTGATTTTTATTCATTTTTATTTATTTATTAATCTACGGACAAAGTCCATTATTACAACATGTACAAAACAATAGCATACAACATAATACAGAAATTATAAAACTTACATAACCCTAGACTATCCATTACAATTGAACTTAATAAAAAAAACAAAAAACCAGCAATTGCGCGACATACAACAGCTCGCAGGACTCCAACACTCGCTGATGTTAAGGAATTAATGAATGATAATTTATTTTAAATTTTAACAACAAGGAATTAGGGAAACCATTCATCTCTAGACCCCCTCCTCAAGCGACCGGCGAACTCACCAAATGGTGCAAAGAAATCGATGTTATGATTAGAACAACGATTCGCCAGTCGCGCCACTCTGGTGACAACGGTATTCATAGCGTAGTTCGCGCGGTGGAACGAGACGTGAAAGAGATCAGAACTTCTGCTTTGTCTAGGGGGAACATGAAAACCAATCTGGGATAAAAGACTAGAAGATAAAAGAGTATTGTTTAAAATTTTATATAGTATAGTCAGATCCCTGACAACCCTGCGGGCGCCCAATGTAGCCAACTCTAGCTCACTCAGCAATACGCCGTAGTTTAAGTTAAAATTAACGGGTCGTTCACGGCCGAGTCTAAAATGAACGTACCTCAGAAAACGGTGCTGAACCCTCTCGATACAGACAGTGTGACAAACATAAGATGGAGACCACACCGCAGAGGCGTACTCCAAATGCGGCCTCACAAGGGATGTGTACAGGGCTCTGAATGTACCAATCTGACTGAAATCCCCCGAACAACGTCTGATGAAGCCCAACATCTTAATGGACCGCGATGTCGCGCGCCTGATGTGGTCGGTGTAGCTCAGTGAAGAATCCAAGTAGACACCCAGATCCTTGACCAAAGCCTTATAATCCAAAGCGTCCCGGTCAATAAAGTATTCGTGAAAAAGTGGATCCCTAGTACGGTTAAAATTAACGCAAAAGCACTTCGATATATTCAAATCCAACCCATTCTCCTCGCACCAATGCACAAGCCGAATAACATCCTCCTGCAAAAGGTAGCAATCGGATGGGCCTGCAATACGCCTATAACACTTTAGATCATCAGTAAATAACTTGATCTCACTATGAACGAAACATTGCTCTATGTCATTGACAAATAAGTTAAATAATAAGGGGCCCAAATGAGACCCCTGAGGAACACCAGATGAAACTAATATGGGCCTGGAATGAAACTCATTGATCCGGACAACCTGAGTTCAACCACATAAGTAGCTCCCCAACCAGTCCAACATAGGCGCAGAGACTCCAATAATCCCAAGCTTCTCAATGAGAAGCCGATGGTTGACACTGTCGAAAGCCTTAGAGAAGTCGGTGTAAATGGCATGAACTTGATATCCGTGCTCCAAAGCCCGGGACAAGTAGTTTGTGAATTTGAGGAGATTGAGCTCGGTGTGTCAAAAATGTGATAAAATAAAGTTTTCTACATAAAAAAGGCATACTTCTTTTTTCTCGAAAAACTTAAAGGTTTTCGAGAAATTCAAGTTTGAAAATTTTAGAACAAAACTGGTCCTTAGTAAACAGCATTAACACGTTCACGACCACGTGTCACATATATGTGACGTACGGTTTTTCTGGAAACTACCGTCACATATATGTGCCATCGGTTATATTGTGTTTAAATGCAAATAATTTCCTGGCGGTTCACCGTCGAGGAACGCGATTTGCCGAAGGTTTCTAGCCTAGTCTGGCGCACATAAGTGTCGCATGGAAGACCGGAACAGCAAGCATATTCGTGGCAGCGACTTTGTTCTTCCCGGACAACTCTGAGGACCAGATTTGCCGGAGCCGCCGCACGTACTCACTGCGAAGAGACTCTTTCACACGGACTGAGTCTTGAATGTGGCGTTGCGCCACGCCCAGGTAAGTATAAGTCCCCTCGGCGTCAAGAGGTTTCAAGGCGCTTCCGTCCACCAACTGCACGTCCTCACCGTGTTCCGCTAGGCGTCCTCTCTTAAGGTGGACAATCGCACATTTGTCGATCCCGAACTCCATTCCAATGTCGTGAGTATACTGCTGCACCACCCTAATTGTAGTTTTCAGATCTCTTTCCCCGGAGGCATATAATTTTAGGTCATCCATATAAAATTGGTGGGTGACCTTGTGCCTCCGGTCTGAGAGCGTGCCGCCAAAGTATCCGCGTGTGTTTCGCAGGGCAACTCACAACGGAAGCAGAGAGATCCAGAACAGAAGGGGACTGAGAGAATCTCCTTGAAAGGCGCCCCTTCTGACAAGCGTTTAAACACGTAATTGGCCTGTAGTTCTTTGGATCTGACAAATCTCCGGTCTTCGGGAGTCGTGCTGCTTATTATTATTATTATTATGGAACGGCAATAAACATTATTAAAATTTATTTTTGCCATTTTTCAGATTCAAGAATTGTTTCTCCTCCTGTTACTAGGCGATGTGGTTTATTATCGAGACTGGTACTTTTCTAGAGCCTTTGTCAAGACCTTTCATGTCTGCAAACTTTTAAATTCTCACTATTTAGGATGTAACGAGTTTTTTTAGGAACTTTCTATTTGGCAGCTCAGCTGTTTTCGTGTAAGATGTTACTGTTAAACATGTTCAGTTTGGTCTAGACTTACAAACTAACAACGCTTGCAGATTATTGAATTTTATTATCAAAATTCATGCACGGTTAAGAACGAACGAACGAAAATGTACTGTTTGGATTGCATTATGGACCGGTGGCATGATTGGACCGTACTTTTTCAAAGACCACGAAGACAAGAACGTTTCTGTGAATGGCGAGCGCTACCGTGCGATGATTACAAATTTTGTTTGGCCCAAAATGGAAGACCTGGACTTGGCTGACATATGGTTTCAGCAAGACGGGGCCACATGCCACACAGCACGCGAAACAATGGCCCAATTGAGAAGCGAATTCGGTGAACAGTTTATGTCACGTTTGGGGCCGGTCAATTGGCCGCCTAGATCGTGCAATTTAACGGTGTTAGACTATTTTTTGTGAGGCTATGTTAAGGCTCATGTCTATAGGGACAAGCCCGCAACGGTTGACTCACTGGAAGCCAATATGGAAGAAATTATACCGGCCGATATGCGTATTCATACATTCTCTAAATTTTATGTGTTTTTTTTTTAAATCAAATCCGAAAGTTCCTAATAAATCACCTGTTATAACCTCGTATATGATCCAGACATTTTATTATTTTCAGATTTACTCTGGTATACAAAAATAATTTACATAAATAAATAACTTGCAGATTTTTTCGCCCAGATCAAACGTTCTCTCCACCACATACGGAATGAATGAATCATCGTCATCATCATCATAATCTCACTCAGTTTTCTGTCCTCCAAGTTGTCGTTTGTAGTTCTTTTTATTATCCCACAAGAGGTTTTTGATCTCTGTGGACTGAGTGACTGTGAAATGTGTAAAAGCAACATATACGTACATGTATACCGTTCGTTTTTATTAAGTTTATACTAATTCTACTTTTATATTTATACTGCGTTGATGTCTATTTTTAAAATCACGTCCTCCCTACGAGAAAGCCATTTCGCATGTTTAATGTAAATTTCGAATAAATATTATTATGTCGTTTTCGTCATAGTATTGTTCAAAGGATAACTATACCGGGTGTCCCACCGGGAGGATTTCGATCTATTATGGAGAAGAATCTAGTACTTCCGGTATAAATAGTATACCAAGTGGTCCATTTATCTTGAGACAGACTTATATCTTAAAAACGGCACATTTAAAAAAAAAAAAAAGTTCAAATGAAAGTTGTTTGCTATTGTGGCGGAAAAACAATGAGTTTGGCAACCGTTTCAAGGTTATCTCAAGATCAACTCGTTTTTCCTCAATGGAAACATATATTTTTCATTACCGAATCGGATTCTACATAAAAATAAACTGTTGTTCTCGAGGCACAAATAGCTCTCCATATTTAAGTGTAAAATAATTTTATGACTTTTTTGTCATTTACCTAAATTTAATAAATTTTTGTTTTGGTTTAGACATCACCTATTTTTTTTAAGTATCGAGTTTTGTTCATTTTTCTTCTCTTTGGAGGCACTATTTATACGTACATATTTTATATTTCAGATCTTCTAGGCCAAGTTCTTGTACGCAAAATAATTTATATTTGGAAAAACATTTTTTTTTATATTTATTTTTATATATTCTATCACAACTACGAAAAATTATTCCGTATTCCGAATAAGTTTAGAAAGTATATATGTTTTTATTTTGACCCCTTTTACACTATTTACAAAACGCCTATGAAAACAAGTTTTTTATGTTATCTTCTTCTTCTTCTTCATCTTCATTCAATATTGGCCTTCATCGTTAAGTATTTAGCCATTATCCTTGTTTTACTGTTCTTGACGGACGCACAGTGAAGTGCTGCGGAGTCTCAGCTCCAGTCCTCTGCCTCAACGTTGTCCTGTCACTTCTTCGGACCAGATTGTCTGATTGCGTGTGCGAGTTTCAATAATGTTCAAGTTTATTAATTTATAGGAAATATGTTAGTTTATAGATAGTTTAAGAAAAACACACACAACACAAAAGACAGTACCACCAACAAATTCAGAAGAACTTTTTTAGGTTATATTCTATCAAAGCTATAAATTGTCAATATTTCTGCTATGTTTAAGAAATTCGTTTTTCTAACCTTTTTACTCCAGTTTACACTTTTTTCGAATGTCAATTGTTTAGGTTAAATATTTTAGGTTATGTTTAATTAAAACACAAAAAATTATTCAATATTTCGGATAAGTTTAAAAACTATGATTTTTAAAATTTTTGAACCCTCTTTTAAACCCCTTGCCTACGCTCAATGTTAATCACCACCTATAAATATCCTGTAGTATTTTCGTACCAAATGGGGTTAAAATCCGTTAAGTGGTTTTTGAGTTACCACGGATACAAATTTTTTCTGACCCTTTTATAGAATTTTCACCGACGCCTATGGCACATTAATTTTTTTCGTGTATTTTAACACCAATTCAACTAGTTAAATATAAAAATGTTTACATTTTATTTTTTTTGTACCCGTTTTTCTACTATTTACGAACGCCTATGTAAATAAGAATTTTATGCTGCATTTTTTAGGTTATCTTATATCAAAGCTATATATAATTAGCCAATTTTCCTGGTATATTTGGGAAACATTTTTTTTTCGTTTTTGACCTTTTTTTAGACTATTTTCGAACGCCTGTGTGAATCAATTCTTTTATGTAACATTTTTTAGGTTATATTCTATCAGAACTATGAAAAATTATTCCATATTTCGAATAAGTTTAGGAAATATATTTTTTTTATGTTTTGACCCCTTTTCCACTATTTACAAACGCCTATGAAAGTAAGTTATTTATGACACATTTTATAGGTTATATTCTATTAAAGCTATAAATAATTAGTTAATATTTCTGCTATGTTTCAGAAGTACGTTTTTTTAAAATATTTTTTACCCCATTTTACACTATTTTCGAACGCCAATGTGGTCTAATATTTTATATTCAATATTTTAGGTTATATTCAATTAAATGCAAAAAAAAATTATGCAGTATTTCGGATAAGTTTAAGAACTATGATTTTTTTTACTTTTTGAACCCGCTTTTAAACCCCTTGCCTACGCTCAATGTTTCCCAAAATCTAATCAACTCCTTGCCATGTCCTATAGTATTTTTGTACCAAATTTGGTTAAAATCTGTTAAGTGGTTTCCGATTTTTTAATTTTAGTATAGTACATTCCGTGCTTGGATGGTTTTCATATTCGTCAATGAGTTCTAAACAGTTTTCTCTTCTCCAGTCCATTATTAATTTAATAAAACAATAATAATAACACATTGACACTAAATTTGTCAATAAACTGAGCACGAGTGAATAACTAAACCAAAAAGGTTCGGTGCGTTGGGTTCGTTCGGAAGAAAATCCTCAAGTGAATACGCACCTTTACTTTACACTCCTCTGAACCAGACATTAGGCTTGTTATACAATACCATATTTTTAAATTTAAGGAACAAATTCTTTGTTAAAAAACCTCTTACCTACTCTTCTTCTTAAAATGCCGTACACTTCTAGTGCGTTGGCGACTATCTCATCATAATAAGGGTCCTTGCTTCCGCAGCGCGACAGAGCTCGCCCGTATTGCTAATGCCTGTCCAGTTCTTGATGTTTCTCAACCAGGACATCTGTTTACGTCCTACTCCTCTCTTCCCTTCAATTTTTCCTTGGAGAATTATCTGTGGTATTTTGTACTTCTCTCCTCGTAGTATGTGGCCCAGGTATCCAATTTTCCGCTTCTTGATTATGTTCAAAAATTTCTCTTTCACATCCCGCCCTTCTAAGAACGTCTTCATTTCGAACTCGGTCTACCCACGATATACGTAGCATCCTTCTTAGACACCACATTTCAAAAGCCTCAAGCTTGTTTATCGACCGGATCTTCAGAGTCCATGTTTCCATTCCATATAACAGGATGGACCAGACGTAACACTGCACCATTCTGCATCTTAATTTGAGGGACAATGTCAGGTTGCAAAGAAAGGGTCTTAGGCTTGTGAAAGCTTGCCTCGCTTGTTGTATGCGACTGCAAATTTCCTGTTCGGGATTCCATTGTTCATTTATGTTGGTTCCAAGGTATTTAAAGTTTTGCACTCGTTCAATAGGTTGGTCTTCCAAGTTTAGCACAGCATTTTGAGGAGGGGTACTTTGTCTTTTGTATGTTTATTTTGAGAATATTCCCCTTTCCAACTGTATTTATCTGTTCCAGCATTAGTTGTAAGTCCTCTTCACTGTCAGCAATGATTACGGTGTCGTCTGCATACCGTATGTTGTTAATTGGTATACCATTTACTTTAATCCCACACTCTAAGTCTTCCAGCGCCTCAGAAAATATATTTTCGACGTATAAGTTAAATAGTATTGGTGACAGTATGCACCCTTGTCGAACCCCCTTTAGAACTTTAAATTCGTCTGTTGTTAGTGATTTCTCAAATCTTACACAGGTTTTTTGATTCCAGTATAGATTTTGGATGATTCTGATATCTTTTGCGTCAATATTGGCATTGTGCAGAAGTTTCAACAAGGTGTCATGTCTAACATTGTCCTCTTACCTACATAGAAGCGAAAATGTAAAGAACAAAGCTTGGTAATTTACACTAATATTATGCTTAGCGACTAATACGACTACTGTGTATAATCAAAATGCATATTTTAACCATTTTTTCAACTAAAGTTAAATATAACTGCCTGAGGACGATTTTTTTGAAATATTTTCGAAACGAGTAAAGATAAGTTAACCTAGTTAAATGTCGTAAACTGACATGAAATTGAATAAAAAAGGATGACCATAGGCGGGTAAACGCGGGAGACCCTTGCCTTAATTATAACCTAACTTTTTTTCCTTGTGATTTTTATTCATTTTTATTTATTTATTAATCTACGGACAAAGTCCATTATTACAACATGTACAAAACAATAGCATACAACATAATACAGAAATTATAAAACTTACATAACCCTAGACTATCCATTACAATTGAACTTAATAAAAAAAACAAAAAACCAGCAATTGCGCGACATACAACAGCTCGCAGGACTCCAACACTCGCTGATGTTAAGGAATTAATGAATGATAATTTATTTTAAATTTTAACAACAAGGAATTAGGGAAACCATTCATCTCTAGACCCCCTCCTCAAGCGACCGGCGAACTCACCAAATGGTGCAAAGAAATCGATGTTATGATTAGAACAACGATTCGCCAGTCGCGCCACTCTGGTGACAACGGTATTCATAGCGTAGTTCGCGCGGTGGAACGAGACGTGAAAGAGATCAGAACTTCTGCTTTGTCTAGGGGGAACATGAAAACCAATCTGGGATAAAAGACTAGAAGATAAAAGAGTATTGTTTAAAATTTTATATAGTATAGTCAGATCCCTGACAACCCTGCGGGCGCCCAATGTAGCCAACTCTAGCTCACTCAGCAATACGCCGTAGTTTAAGTTAAAATTAACGGGTCGTTCACGGCCGAGTCTAAAATGAACGTACCTCAGAAAACGGTGCTGAACCCTCTCGATACAGACAGTGTGACAAACATAAGATGGAGACCACACCGCAGAGGCGTACTCCAAATGCGGCCTCACAAGGGATGTGTACAGGGCTCTGAATGTACCAATCTGACTGAAATCCCCCGAACAACGTCTGATGAAGCCCAACATCTTAATGGACCGCGATGTCGCGCGCCTGATGTGGTCGGTGTAGCTCAGTGAAGAATCCAAGTAGACACCCAGATCCTTGACCAAAGCCTTATAATCCAAAGCGTCCCGGTCAATAAAGTATTCGTGAAAAAGTGGATCCCTAGTACGGTTAAAATTAACGCAAAAGCACTTCGATATATTCAAATCCAACCCATTCTCCTCGCACCAATGCACAAGCCGAATAACATCCTCCTGCAAAAGGTAGCAATCGGATGGGCCTGCAATACGCCTATAACACTTTAGATCATCAGTAAATAACTTGATCTCACTATGAACGAAACATTGCTCTATGTCATTGACAAATAAGTTAAATAATAAGGGGCCCAAATGAGACCCCTGAGGAACACCAGATGAAACTAATATGGGCCTGGAATGAAACTCATTGATCCGGACAACCTGAGTTCAACCACATAAGTAGCTCCCCAACCAGTCCAACATAGGCGCAGAGACTCCAATAATCCCAAGCTTCTCAATGAGAAGCCGATGGTTGACACTGTCGAAAGCCTTAGAGAAGTCGGTGTAAATGGCATGAACTTGATATCCGTGCTCCAAAGCCCGGGACAAGTAGTTTGTGAATTTGAGGAGATTGAGCTCGGTGTGTCAAAAATGTGATAAAATAAAGTTTTCTACATAAAAAAGGCATACTTCTTTTTTCTCGAAAAACTTAAAGGTTTTCGAGAAATTCAAGTTTGAAAATTTTAGAACAAAACTGGTCCTTAGTAAACAGCATTAACACGTTCACGACCACGTGTCACATATATGTGACGTACGGTTTTTCTGGAAACTACCGTCACATATATGTGCCATCGGTTATATTGTGTTTAAATGCAAATAATTTCCTGGCGGTTCACCGTCGAGGAACGCGATTTGCCGAAGGTTTCTAGCCTAGTCTGGCGCACATAAGTGTCGCATGGAAGACCGGAACAGCAAGCATATTCGTGGCAGCGACTTTGTTCTTCCCGGACAACTCTGAGGACCAGATTTGCCGGAGC
The DNA here is from genome assembly GCA_911728435.2 of Apoderus coryli. Taxonomy (NCBI): domain Eukaryota; kingdom Metazoa; phylum Arthropoda; class Insecta; order Coleoptera; family Attelabidae; genus Apoderus; species Apoderus coryli. The sequence continues at coordinate 16,739,009 of OU452206.1, forward strand.
CGCCGCACGTACTCACTGCGAAGAGACTCTTTCACACGGACTGAGTCTTGAATGTGGCGTTGCGCCACGCCCAGGTAAGTATAAGTCCCCTCGGCGTCAAGAGGTTTCAAGGCGCTTCCGTCCACCAACTGCACGTCCTCACCGTGTTCCGCTAGGCGTCCTCTCTTAAGGTGGACAATCGCACATTTGTCGATCCCGAACTCCATTCCAATGTCGTGAGTATACTGCTGCACCACCCTAATTGTAGTTTTCAGATCTCTTTCCCCGGAGGCATATAATTTTAGGTCATCCATATAAAATTGGTGGGTGACCTTGTGCCTCCGGTCTGAGAGCGTGCCGCCAAAGTATCCGCGTGTGTTTCGCAGGGCAACTCACAACGGAAGCAGAGAGATCCAGAACAGAAGGGGACTGAGAGAATCTCCTTGAAAGGCGCCCCTTCTGACAAGCGTTTAAACACGTAATTGGCCTGTAGTTCTTTGGATCTGACAAATCTCCGGTCTTCGGGAGTCGTGCTGCTTATTATTATTATTATTATGGAACGGCAATAAACATTATTAAAATTTATTTTTGCCATTTTTCAGATTCAAGAATTGTTTCTCCTCCTGTTACTAGGCGATGTGGTTTATTATCGAGACTGGTACTTTTCTAGAGCCTTTGTCAAGACCTTTCATGTCTGCAAACTTTTAAATTCTCACTATTTAGGATGTAACGAGTTTTTTTAGGAACTTTCTATTTGGCAGCTCAGCTGTTTTCGTGTAAGATGTTACTGTTAAACATGTTCAGTTTGGTCTAGACTTACAAACTAACAACGCTTGCAGATTATTGAATTTTATTATCAAAATTCATGCACGGTTAAGAACGAACGAACGAAAATGTACTGTTTGGATTGCATTATGGACCGGTGGCATGATTGGACCGTACTTTTTCAAAGACCACGAAGACAAGAACGTTTCTGTGAATGGCGAGCGCTACCGTGCGATGATTACAAATTTTGTTTGGCCCAAAATGGAAGACCTGGACTTGGCTGACATATGGTTTCAGCAAGACGGGGCCACATGCCACACAGCACGCGAAACAATGGCCCAATTGAGAAGCGAATTCGGTGAACAGTTTATGTCACGTTTGGGGCCGGTCAATTGGCCGCCTAGATCGTGCAATTTAACGGTGTTAGACTATTTTTTGTGAGGCTATGTTAAGGCTCATGTCTATAGGGACAAGCCCGCAACGGTTGACTCACTGGAAGCCAATATGGAAGAAATTATACCGGCCGATATGCGTATTCATACATTCTCTAAATTTTATGTGTTTTTTTTTTAAATCAAATCCGAAAGTTCCTAATAAATCACCTGTTATAACCTCGTATATGATCCAGACATTTTATTATTTTCAGATTTACTCTGGTATACAAAAATAATTTACATAAATAAATAACTTGCAGATTTTTTCGCCCAGATCAAACGTTCTCTCCACCACATACGGAATGAATGAATCATCGTCATCATCATCATAATCTCACTCAGTTTTCTGTCCTCCAAGTTGTCGTTTGTAGTTCTTTTTATTATCCCACAAGAGGTTTTTGATCTCTGTGGACTGAGTGACTGTGAAATGTGTAAAAGCAACATATACGTACATGTATACCGTTCGTTTTTATTAAGTTTATACTAATTCTACTTTTATATTTATACTGCGTTGATGTCTATTTTTAAAATCACGTCCTCCCTACGAGAAAGCCATTTCGCATGTTTAATGTAAATTTCGAATAAATATTATTATGTCGTTTTCGTCATAGTATTGTTCAAAGGATAACTATACCGGGTGTCCCACCGGGAGGATTTCGATCTATTATGGAGAAGAATCTAGTACTTCCGGTATAAATAGTATACCAAGTGGTCCATTTATCTTGAGACAGACTTATATCTTAAAAACGGCACATTTAAAAAAAAAAAAAAGTTCAAATGAAAGTTGTTTGCTATTGTGGCGGAAAAACAATGAGTTTGGCAACCGTTTCAAGGTTATCTCAAGATCAACTCGTTTTTCCTCAATGGAAACATATATTTTTCATTACCGAATCGGATTCTACATAAAAATAAACTGTTGTTCTCGAGGCACAAATAGCTCTCCATATTTAAGTGTAAAATAATTTTATGACTTTTTTGTCATTTACCTAAATTTAATAAATTTTTGTTTTGGTTTAGACATCACCTATTTTTTTTAAGTATCGAGTTTTGTTCATTTTTCTTCTCTTTGGAGGCACTATTTATACGTACATATTTTATATTTCAGATCTTCTAGGCCAAGTTCTTGTACGCAAAATAATTTATATTTGGAAAAACATTTTTTTTTATATTTATTTTTATATATTCTATCACAACTACGAAAAATTATTCCGTATTCCGAATAAGTTTAGAAAGTATATATGTTTTTATTTTGACCCCTTTTACACTATTTACAAAACGCCTATGAAAACAAGTTTTTTATGTTATCTTCTTCTTCTTCTTCATCTTCATTCAATATTGGCCTTCATCGTTAAGTATTTAGCCATTATCCTTGTTTTACTGTTCTTGACGGACGCACAGTGAAGTGCTGCGGAGTCTCAGCTCCAGTCCTCTGCCTCAACGTTGTCCTGTCACTTCTTCGGACCAGATTGTCTGATTGCGTGTGCGAGTTTCAATAATGTTCAAGTTTATTAATTTATAGGAAATATGTTAGTTTATAGATAGTTTAAGAAAAACACACACAACACAAAAGACAGTACCACCAACAAATTCAGAAGAACTTTTTTAGGTTATATTCTATCAAAGCTATAAATTGTCAATATTTCTGCTATGTTTAAGAAATTCGTTTTTCTAACCTTTTTACTCCAGTTTACACTTTTTTCGAATGTCAATTGTTTAGGTTAAATATTTTAGGTTATGTTTAATTAAAACACAAAAAATTATTCAATATTTCGGATAAGTTTAAAAACTATGATTTTTAAAATTTTTGAACCCTCTTTTAAACCCCTTGCCTACGCTCAATGTTAATCACCACCTATAAATATCCTGTAGTATTTTCGTACCAAATGGGGTTAAAATCCGTTAAGTGGTTTTTGAGTTACCACGGATACAAATTTTTTCTGACCCTTTTATAGAATTTTCACCGACGCCTATGGCACATTAATTTTTTTCGTGTATTTTAACACCAATTCAACTAGTTAAATATAAAAATGTTTACATTTTATTTTTTTTGTACCCGTTTTTCTACTATTTACGAACGCCTATGTAAATAAGAATTTTATGCTGCATTTTTTAGGTTATCTTATATCAAAGCTATATATAATTAGCCAATTTTCCTGGTATATTTGGGAAACATTTTTTTTTCGTTTTTGACCTTTTTTTAGACTATTTTCGAACGCCTGTGTGAATCAATTCTTTTATGTAACATTTTTTAGGTTATATTCTATCAGAACTATGAAAAATTATTCCATATTTCGAATAAGTTTAGGAAATATATTTTTTTTATGTTTTGACCCCTTTTCCACTATTTACAAACGCCTATGAAAGTAAGTTATTTATGACACATTTTATAGGTTATATTCTATTAAAGCTATAAATAATTAGTTAATATTTCTGCTATGTTTCAGAAGTACGTTTTTTTAAAATATTTTTTACCCCATTTTACACTATTTTCGAACGCCAATGTGGTCTAATATTTTATATTCAATATTTTAGGTTATATTCAATTAAATGCAAAAAAAAATTATGCAGTATTTCGGATAAGTTTAAGAACTATGATTTTTTTTACTTTTTGAACCCGCTTTTAAACCCCTTGCCTACGCTCAATGTTTCCCAAAATCTAATCAACTCCTTGCCATGTCCTATAGTATTTTTGTACCAAATTTGGTTAAAATCTGTTAAGTGGTTTCCGATTTTTTAATTTTAGTATAGTACATTCCGTGCTTGGATGGTTTTCATATTCGTCAATGAGTTCTAAACAGTTTTCTCTTCTCCAGTCCATTATTAATTTAATAAAACAATAATAATAACACATTGACACTAAATTTGTCAATAAACTGAGCACGAGTGAATAACTAAACCAAAAAGGTTCGGTGCGTTGGGTTCGTTCGGAAGAAAATCCTCAAGTGAATACGCACCTTTACTTTACACTCCTCTGAACCAGACATTAGGCTTGTTATACAATACCATATTTTTAAATTTAAGGAACAAATTCTTTGTTAAAAAACCTCTTACCTACTCTTCTTCTTAAAATGCCGTACACTTCTAGTGCGTTGGCGACTATCTCATCATAATAAGGGTCCTTGCTTCCGCAGCGCGACAGAGCTCGCCCGTATTGCTAATGCCTGTCCAGTTCTTGATGTTTCTCAACCAGGACATCTGTTTACGTCCTACTCCTCTCTTCCCTTCAATTTTTCCTTGGAGAATTATCTGTGGTATTTTGTACTTCTCTCCTCGTAGTATGTGGCCCAGGTATCCAATTTTCCGCTTCTTGATTATGTTCAAAAATTTCTCTTTCACATCCCGCCCTTCTAAGAACGTCTTCATTTCGAACTCGGTCTACCCACGATATACGTAGCATCCTTCTTAGACACCACATTTCAAAAGCCTCAAGCTTGTTTATCGACCGGATCTTCAGAGTCCATGTTTCCATTCCATATAACAGGATGGACCAGACGTAACACTGCACCATTCTGCATCTTAATTTGAGGGACAATGTCAGGTTGCAAAGAAAGGGTCTTAGGCTTGTGAAAGCTTGCCTCGCTTGTTGTATGCGACTGCAAATTTCCTGTTCGGGATTCCATTGTTCATTTATGTTGGTTCCAAGGTATTTAAAGTTTTGCACTCGTTCAATAGGTTGGTCTTCCAAGTTTAGCACAGCATTTTGAGGAGGGGTACTTTGTCTTTTGTATGTTTATTTTGAGAATATTCCCCTTTCCAACTGTATTTATCTGTTCCAGCATTAGTTGTAAGTCCTCTTCACTGTCAGCAATGATTACGGTGTCGTCTGCATACCGTATGTTGTTAATTGGTATACCATTTACTTTAATCCCACACTCTAAGTCTTCCAGCGCCTCAGAAAATATATTTTCGACGTATAAGTTAAATAGTATTGGTGACAGTATGCACCCTTGTCGAACCCCCTTTAGAACTTTAAATTCGTCTGTTGTTAGTGATTTCTCAAATCTTACACAGGTTTTTTGATTCCAGTATAGATTTTGGATGATTCTGATATCTTTTGCGTCAATATTGGCATTGTGCAGAAGTTTCAACAAGGTGTCATGTCTAACATTGTCCTCTTACCTACATAGAAGCGAAAATGTAAAGAACAAAGCTTGGTAATTTACACTAATATTATGCTTAGCGACTAATACGACTACTGTGTATAATCAAAATGCATATTTTAACCATTTTTTCAACTAAAGAGAAAATAAGGAATATCCCATCTTATGAATCTGGTTTATAAACTGGTCGTAATATTTTCTCAGCCCACATTGTGTATGTCTTTTTAAAAAAAATAAATATTATAATAAAGGTCAAGAGACGCCCATACTAATAATAAGAAGTCTGGACTTTTTTTTTTGCTTTTGTTTTTAACAAAGACGATACCATACGTGAGGAGTTCCACTTGATTGCATTTTAGTCTTACTGCAGTTTATTTTTAGCTTGAACTAATGAAATTAATTAAAAGTAAAATTTCGGTGACCTTTTTGTCATTTACCTTTTTCGTAAGAAGATATATTTCCAAATAATTTTATTTTTATTGTAGAAATCAGCTATTTACATAGTGCGGAAAGTAGTACTTTTCCGCACGCGACTATAGTTAACCGAACGACGCGCAATGGAGGTCGTTTATACGTCAAGTGCGGAAAAGATACTTTCCGCATATGTTATGTACCAGCTTTTTCCTATGAGTATTTCAAATTTCGCAGTAACATACGGTATTCTCGTGTATTGTTTATTAAAAACAGTGCGGAAAACCTACTTTACAGCACTGAGTGCGGAAAAGTTCATTTTACCGAACGCTCGTAGGAACGAATAATTTACGACCACACGTTTTGCAGGCGGGGAAGCAAGGGATTGCATTTTTATATTCTACTCTTATCACCAATTCCACTCGTATATAACGGGTGTCCCAAAATTTGAATTAAATAGGAAACACAGTTTTTATTATTTTGATTGTAAGTTTTTTATTGAATCATCAAGTACATAGGTTAGGGTTATTTATGGGATAACACATCGGGCAAATCGCCACCACGGCTTTGCATACACATACGCACTCCTTTGTCGAAATTTTCCATGCATAAATGTGGCTGAATTTCGTTGATGCAGCGTTGAATCTCCTCCTTTAATGCACGCGTGGTTGTGGGCTTGTTAATAATAATAATAAAGCTTTATTGCACAACAGTACAAGTAGACCATTTACATAACAATAATCACGAAACAATTCATCAAAATAAACTAATAAAAATAATAAGCTAATTGATCATAATTCATAACATGTACAAGTACACGAAATTTAGGAAAATTCTTTTTTAAATATATAAAAAAATATATAAAAAAGAAAGAAATACATATACATACCAGAAATAATGTAACTTAAACAAAATCATAATAATACAAAAAACAAAAGAAAAGATATTCATGGGTGTGTGCAATACCGTACAATATAATTAATACAAAAGACGAAAAAACAAAATAGAAAAAACAAAATAGAGAAAACAAAAATAACGGTGATCAATTAGAATTAATAAAGGGAGAAAACATATCTACAATGAATTTAATTCGAACACAGTAAGGGTCATTCTCCACGAACCACAAAAACGCGACCGTTTGCCGGCGAGCGACACGCGTGTGGCTCAGAACCACAGAGTGTAAATGGGGCCCGTACAGTATACGGGCAACTTTGCGGTCGCGTGTGGACGCGTTCGTTGGCGTGCCCGCATGTTGAACGCAAGAGGTTGCGTAAAAGTCGCGCGCCGGAGACCGGCGTGTCATTCTACATGTAGCTACTTGCACGCGTCTGGCCGGCCGAGCTGATTTATCCTTCACCAGTCCACGAATTTGGTCTTTGCAAACAAGATGTTTGACATTGAAAGATTTATTTGTGAAATCGAGAATCAACCTCCTCTATATTATATTAAAAGTAAGGATTATTGTAATAGGGATGTGAAAGCTAGGTGTTGGGTGAAAGTAGCAGAAGTAATGTTTGAAGATTGGACCAGCAGGGTGTACCCTTCAACGTCTTTTTGTACGTTTTTTGACCAACAAACTTAATAACGTTAATTGGTGAACAGCGATGCACCCAACTTGTACGGGATCCATAGCAAATATGAGGCGTTTTGTCGCTAGTCTAAAATGGGTTTGACTCGCCGGTTATACACGCTCGTATAGGGTGAGCAAAACTTTCAGGCGACTGAGCGACTAACCGGTCGCGTTTTTGTGGTTCGTGTAGAATGGGCCTAAGGCCAATCTTTCTATTGTATTGAGAGAATCAAAACGTCTGTCACAAATATGTGATATTTCGTTAAAATTGCGACACATAGAGTACACTGGCGAACTCACATACAGATTGGTTCTAGCGCGATCCATGTAAAAATCAAGGGACTGCCTGCTAGCTCCCTGTGCACGAGAAAGCAAATCTTTTCTAACAGATCAGGGCAGTTAATTTTGCTATTCAGGAGATTGTATAAGAATGATATAGATATCAATTTCCTCCTCAAATCCAAGCTATTCATATCGAACCTCTCCTTTAATATGTGATACGGAAAACCCTGCCGGGGATAATGACCGTCCAATTTAAAACTCAGATATTTTAGAAACCTTCTCTGTACCCGTTTCGCGATATTGAGCACCAGTAACAGTCACTGCTTGACCAGCCTCATTTTCAAAAATGTATGGTCCACTGTTTCGATATTGACATTTGAACGGTTGGTTTTTGGACGACCGCAATTTTTCAATTAAGCTCTTCACAGTTGACGAAGTTAAAACACTATTCCGACCATATTTTATATGAAATTTTCGAAGCTTTCATTATTTTTGAAATATTGTTCAATAATGAAGACACGTTGTTCTATCGTGTAACGCTCCATTTTTACAAATTCGTAAGTCTAATATATATACAATAATATATACAAATAGTTGATCTTCCAAATCAAACCTTGCCACATCTCAACATCAATAACATCGAGTTAGCTTAGCACTGGGCGCTTGGTGCTTACTTTCTTTGTGAAAAAACCAAACTAACTAAAGATTTTAATATTAGTATAGTCAGTAGACGATGAAAATCTTTGGAAGGCTTTAGATGAAAGTGCAGCTGCACTCTTCATGATCATTGCTGCACAATTGTAACACAAATGGGAGCAGATGGTTTTTCAATCTAGATTCGAATAGTTTTTAATGTTTAGTTTTTCAAACGAAATAAATAGAAAAATAATATTATATAATATTATAACGTCCATTTTACATGGGCATGTTAAAGGGTAAGACTTTGATATACAGGGTGTCCCGAATTGCATCTGTTAAAATTAAAAAAGAGGTTTTCGAGTTACAGGGTGGTTCTTTAAGGATATTTTCGAAACGGTGTATAATGAACAAATGAAATTGTGTACACTAACTAACCATTTTATGCTGGATAACATTGTTCTAAAACAGTTTTGAAAAATTGGCCAGGGGTGAGTTAAAATGGGGGTAGATGAAAAGAAAGTTGCCCCAATTTTTTCGTACGCACAGTTTTGTGACTTCTGACACAAAAATATTAAACCACCATCTTTTTCTCTTAAAAAAAGTCTTCTTGTCTCAACTCAATCGGAGACACTGTTTTCGAGTAAAATCAATTTAAAATTAATTGGTCAGAAACCTTTCTATATTTATTGTTTAGATCAATTAGTGTGCCTTGGCGAAATGACATTTATGCAAATGAGGAAAAAATATTAATCTGTCATTATCAATGAGCTTGTTCAGACCAACAATAAGCTGTATCTATAATATATAGGGTGATACAATTTGAATAAACAAATTGACAACTACTTCTGGTTTAACTAGTTTAGGGATAGTGGATTTAGGTCCAATAAAACACCAACTTTCAGAACTGCCAACGTTTCGCCCAATTATTTAGGCATCTTCAGGGCTCTAAAATTGAAAACATGACATAATGTTTATTGAAAACAATGTTAATAACATTGAATAACAAGTAGAAACATACACTCAGAGGTATTAAAATAGAATACAAAACAAAAACTCTTTAGTTTTACAATATGATTTTCTTTTGTAACAGGCATTACTCACATTCTAGTTGTTGGTGCTTATGTCTCCATAAACAAAACACAGTAAATACACACAAAACATGATACAGAGATTATTTTTCAATACGTGGGAGATCCCAGGTTATTAATTATAAATCAGTTGTTTATAGAAATTGAATCGCAACACGTGAAATCATTAATTATGAAGTATAGTTGTTGGTACCAAGCTTTAAAAATTATACTTTTAACAAAATTGAATGAAACAAATACATGCACACTTCATTGGTATCTTAAATTTTTTTCTTTTTTCACTGTTTTCTTTTTACTTTCTAGGAGTATGTCTTTTGCTTTTTTATTTTATAGGAATCCTCGAAATTAAATTGAAATATGAGTTGCTTAAATTCTCAATGTCGTTTCTTTTATTGATAGATTTTTTTTCTTTTTTGATGTTAATCATTTCCTGCAACAATCTCTTTTTTAGGATGTTCTGTTTACCAACTATTTTTGTTTCTTCGAAATTGAAGGTGTGTAAATTATCATACGCATGTTCTGCAAGCGCAGTGCGATTGGGGTGATTTGTCAGATTCACTGTTCTACAGTCTCTAGAGTGTTCCTTTAATCTCGTTCTTAGATATCTCGATGTTTGTCCTATGTAAATAGATTCACAGTTATTACATGGAATAGAATAAACAACGTTAGACTGGAGATCTCTGGGAATTTTGGCTTTTAATTGGCTAAAGAATTTAGAGTTTGTGTTTTCATTTTTTTGGGTGACTACGAGGTTTTCTGATTGTAATACTCTGTTTAAGTTCTCAGACAGATTCTTTATATAGGGAATCTTACAATACTTTTTGTTTACATTTTCATTACTAACAGTATTTTGTTGATTAATATTATCCAGAGCTTTCTTAATTATCTTGTCAATCAAACTTGCAGGGTAGTTATTGTTTTTTAGGAATGATTGAACTAGTTCAAGATTTTTCTTGTGAAATTGTGCTGACGAAAGTTTTATTGAACGGTCAACTAAATTTTTTAATCACATTCTGTTTTAGTGAGAATGAATTTTGAGAATTATAGTTCAAAAATCTCTCCGAAAATGTGGGTTTTCTATACCAGTCTGTTACAATTGTATTATCAGGTGTTCTTATTAGTAGTAAGTCTAAAAACGAGATTCTACCGTTTTCTTCTTTCTCTACCGTAAATTTAATTCTTGGATGATAAGTATTAAATATTTGTATTATGTAGTGAATTTTATCTTCAGGTACACAAGTAATGATGTCATCCACATAGCGCTTAAAGAACGGTAAAGGAAAATCCAGCTGCCGAACACATTTTTCTTGTAAGTCTGACATCACTATATCAGAACATACGGGCGAGAGACAGTTTCCCATACCAAGTCCAAATATTTGCTCGTAAAATTCATCTTTATATTTAAAATAACTATGATCAAAACAAAACTCCAACAAACTTAAAAAGTCCTCCCGAGGTACACCACATTCATTTTCAATTTTATGCCAACGTTGTTTAACCATTTCTAAAACTAAATCTGTAGGTATGTTGGTAAATAACGATACAACGTCAAGTGAAATTAGAACGTACTTAGAAGGAATTGTGATGCTTTGCAAACACTCGACCATCTCAAAAGAATTCTTAACATAATACTCATTCTTCTCAAAGGCAAAATTCAAAAGTCGTGATATATATTTAGTGGTGTTATAGATCGGGGATCCCACAAAACTCACAATCGGTCTTAAAGGTGTATTGTTTTTATGGATTTTTGGTAAAAAATAAATTCTGGGAAATATCCCGTTTTCACATCTTAAATAATTATAAGTTTCTTTGGATATGAAGTTTTTTTGTAACAAATTTTTTACGAGTTTATTATTCTTGTTTTGAACTTTTGTGGTAGGGTCAAAATTAATTTTTTTATACGTGGATGTATCACTTAATATTTCGTATGCTTTCCTTGAATATTCGGCCTGTGTTATGGCAACAGTAGTATTTCCCTTATCAGCATGAGTTATTAAAACGTCACTATTATTTTTAAGAAACAAGTGAGTGTTTTTTGATGCACGAAGAATAGCTTTCTCATTATTATTTAATATAGTTGGTTTGTTGATGTAATTCGTAATAATATTTGTACATATATTTCTCTTTTCAATCTGTATATCTGGATCAAAGGTAGATATAACATTCTCAATGTCTATTATTGTTTGTTCCAATGGAAAATTTGACCTAGTGTAAGGTAAGTTGAATTTGCTCCCCAGGCTCAAAAGATATTCAACATCTGATGGAATATTGTGATTAGTAAGATTAACAAACCATTTGTTGTTATGTAATTTGAGATCGGCAAAAGTATGATCAACTGAGTTTTGTGAATGTAATAATTTTTCAATTTTTTTCTCCTGTCCACTTCGAACATTCCTACAAATTTGGGAGTATAAATTAGATCTTGAGCTTTCGAAATTTCTAAAGATTTGAAAATCTACAACGTTTTTTAAAAATTCTTTCACTTTCGCTATTTTATCCCTTAAATTTCTTTCTTTCCAGTGATAATAACTGATTTCAATACTTAAAATTCTTTTTTGAAATTGTGTTAAAGTATTATGTATCCTGTTCTTATATGGAGAACTATCAACCAACAAATATTCAATACATTTGAAAGTGTTTTTAATATGTTTTGGTAATACCTGTTGCTGTCTACATTTCATGAGAAACTTTTTATGATTTGATACCCTTGCCAATTTTTTGGTATAATTAGTCCAATCCTTCATTTTGATTCTAATGTCGTGGCCATACGTGATTGCGATGTCTTCATAAAAACCCATGATCGATTGTTCTCTGCCCGTCATTAAACTTTATCCAATTGTAAATTTCAATATGTTAAAAATTTACAATTGGATAAAGTTTAATGACGGGCAGAGAACAATCGATCATGGGTTTTTATGAAGACATCGCAATCACGTATGGCCACGACATTAGAATCAAAATGAAGGATTGGACTAATTATACCAAAAAATTGGCAAGGGTATCAAATCATAAAAAGTTTCTCATGAAATGTAGACAGCAACAGGTATTACCAAAACATATTAAAAACACTTTCAAATGTATTGAATATTTGTTGGTTGATAGTTCTCCATATAAGAACAGGATACATAATACTTTAACACAATTTCAAAAAAGAATTTTAAGTATTGAAATCAGTTATTATCACTGGAAAGAAAGAAATTTAAGGGATAAAATAGCGAAAGTGAAAGAATTTTTAAAAAACGTTGTAGATTTTCAAATCTTTAGAAATTTCGAAAGCTCAAGATCTAATTTATACTCCCAAATTTGTAGGAATGTTCGAAGTGGACAGGAGAAAAAAATTGAAAAATTATTACATTCACAAAACTCAGTTGATCATACTTTTGCCGATCTCAAATTACATAACAACAAATGGTTTGTTAATCTTACTAATCACAATATTCCATCAGATGTTGAATATCTTTTGAGCCTGGGGAGCAAATTCAACTTACCTTACACTAGGTCAAATTTTCCATTGGAACAAACAATAATAGACATTGAGAATGTTATATCTACCTTTGATCCAGATATACAGATTGAAAAGAGAAATATATGTACAAATATTATTACGAATTACATCAACAAACCAACTATATTAAATAATAATGAGAAAGCTATTCTTCGTGCATCAAAAAACACTCACTTGTTTCTTAAAAATAATAGTGACGTTTTAATAACTCATGCTGATAAGGGAAATACTACTGTTGCCATAACACAGGCCGAATATTCAAGGAAAGCATACGAAATATTAAGTGATACATCCACGTATAAAAAAATTAATTTTGACCCTACCACAAAAGTTCAAAACAAGAATAATAAACTCGTAAAAAATTTGTTACAAAAAAACTTCATATCCAAAGAAACTTATAATTATTTAAGATGTGAAAACGGGATATTTCCCAGAATTTATTTTTTACCAAAAATCCATAAAAACAATACACCTTTAAGACCGATTGTGAGTTTTGTGGGATCCCCGATCTATAACACCACTAAATATATATCACGACTTTTGAATTTTGCCTTTGAGAAGAATGAGTATTATGTTAAGAATTCTTTTGAGATGGTCGAGTGTTTGCAAAGCATCACAATTCCTTCTAAGTACGTTCTAATTTCACTTGACGTTGTATCGTTATTTACCAACATACCTACAGATTTAGTTTTAGAAATGGTTAAACAACGTTGGCATAAAATTGAAAATGAATGTGGTGTACCTCGGGAGGACTTTTTAAGTTTGTTGGAGTTTTGTTTTGATCATAGTTATTTTAAATATAAAGATGAATTTTACGAGCAAATATTTGGACTTGGTATGGGAAACTGTCTCTCGCCCGTATGTTCTAATATAGTGATGTCAGACTTACAAGAAAAATGTGTTCGGCAGCTGGATTTTCCTTTACCGTTCTTTAAGCGCTATGTGGATGACATCATTACTTGTGTACCTGAAGATAAAATTCACTACATAATACAAATATTTAATACTTATCATCCAAGAATTAAATTTACGGTAGAGAAAGAAGAAAACGGTAGAATCTCGTTTTTAGACTTACTACTAATAAGAACACCTGATAATACAATTGTAACAGACTGGTATAGAAAACCCACATTTTCGGAGAGATTTTTGAACTATAATTCTCAAAATTCATTCTCACTAAAACAGAATGTGATTAAAAATTTAGTTGACCGTTCAATAAAACTTTCGTCAGCACAATTTCACAAGAAAAATCTTGAACTAGTTCAATCATTCCTAAAAAACAATAACTACCCTGCAAGTTTGATTGACAAGATAATTAAGAAAGCTCTGGATAATATTAATCAACAAAATACTGTTAGTAATGAAAATGTAAACAAAAAGTATTGTAAGATTCCCTATATAAAGAATCTGTCTGAGAACTTAAACAGAGTATTACAATCAGAAAACCTCGTAGTCACCCAAAAAAATGAAAACACAAACTCTAAATTCTTTAGCCAATTAAAAGCCAAAATTCCCAGAGATCTCCAGTCTAACGTTGTTTATTCTATTCCATGTAATAACTGTGAATCTATTTACATAGGACAAACATCGAGATATCTAAGAACGAGATTAAAGGAACACTCTAGAGACTGTAGAACAGTGAATCTGACAAATCACCCCAATCGCACTGCGCTTGCAGAACATGCGTATGATAATTTACACACCTTCAATTTCGAAGAAACAAAAATAGTTGGTAAACAGAACATCCTAAAAAAGAGATTGTTGCAGGAAATGATTAACATCAAAAAAGAAAAAAAATCTATCAATAAAAGAAACGACATTGAGAATTTAAGCAACTCATATTTCAATTTAATTTCGAGGATTCCTATAAAATAAAAAAGCAAAAGACATACTCCTAGAAAGTAAAAAGAAAACAGTGAAAAAAGAAAAAAATTTAAGATACCAATGAAGTGTGCATGTATTTGTTTCATTCAATTTTGTTAAAAGTATAATTTTTAAAGCTTGGTACCAACAACTATACTTCATAATTAATGATTTCACGTGTTGCGATTCAATTTCTATAAACAACTGATTTATAATTAATAACCTGGGATCTCCCACGTATTGAAAAATAATCTCTGTATCATGTTTTGTGTGTATTTACTGTGTTTTGTTTATGGAGACATAAGCACCAACAACTAGAATGTGAGTAATGCCTGTTACAAAAGAAAATCATATTGTAAAACTAAAGAGTTTTTGTTTTGTATTCTATTTTAATACCTCTGAGTGTATGTTTCTACTTGTTATTCAATGTTATTAACATTGTTTTCAATAAACATTATGTCATGTTTTCAATTTTAGAGCCCTGAAGATGCCTAAATAATTGGGCGAAACGTTGGCAGTTCTGAAAGTTGGTGTTTTATTGGACCTAAATCCACTATCCCTAAACTAGTTATATACGAAGGTCGTAATTTAACATATTGGGACTTCTGGTTTAACCGGAAATTTCACTATTTTAAAAATATTTTTATGGTTCATTTATAATCAATTTATTATTTGTAGGTAGCTAAACCCTAAACTGTCAGCTGTCGATTTGTTTTGTTTTAGAGTTGCCAACGCTTTATTGCATAAATGGCGGCAAACTCAAATCTTGCTATAATTTTGGGACACCCTGTATTTTGAATAATTTTGAAAAAAAAAACAAAGTCAAAGAGTAATTTTCAAAGAGCGCTATATAAACCATCCAACATGCAATTTAAATGAAAAAAAGAGAAGTATAAAATTGAATAAACAACATTTTATAGGGAGCCATACCAGAACAGAACATAATAATATTAAACCAAATAAATGGGTAGAGATATGTATTGTATTTATATTGTAATCAAAGCGTAATAATGTCAAAGTGGTCGATCGATCGACATCATGTGTAGGTATATTTAAAAGGTATACAGCTAATAAAATAGGCCCGACAGAGCGTGAAATTAAATATACAACTATACATATTTAATTAACTGACAACTAATTCAAATTATAAATAACGTAGATCTGCCTAATTAATAAATATAATAGTATACCTTATTGGGTTTAAATATTAAATAACCCAAAATATAAGAGCGGATGGCCAAGGCTTTCGCATCCCAAATCCAATATCTTCAATATCGCACTGTAAGCCGGAAACTAAAAGGTTTATGACCATTTTGTTTGCAGCCTCTTTCGTTTCACAAAAAAAATAGCTAACCTTCGCGAAAACCGCAAGGTTTTATCTTTAAAAATAACCGAGATATCCCGTAAAAACAACAAAATGGGACACCCTGTACATTTGGTTTGCAGAGTTTCGTCGTCAGTGAGCTGTACTTCAAGACACGATCCAAATTTTTTTTTTTTTTAATTGGAAAATACCAATAGAATTGACAAAATCACGACACACACAGCGAACGGCAGCTTTTCACCGGAGAGCAGTCGTGGATAAGCTTTTGTGGAATAAAAAAAATAAAAGGGGGGCGCCACCAAATTTTAAATTTAGAATAGGTTACCTAAAGAATACTTGGAAAATATTATTATAATAATCATATTTCATCCTTAATGCAATAACAAATTATTATTTTTCAAAATAATTCAATTATTCCAGTGCGACACCAGACACTAAAAACCGAAATATCTCCAAATCGACTTACTTTGGTGAATTTGACCAAGAGTACCTTTATTGCTTGGAAATGTACAGTGCAGTATTTTGTGAACAAAAAAAGTAAAAAATTACACTGAGGAAAAAGTTACGGTTATTTTATTGGATCACAATTGTGGAGCCCTCTTTAACGGCCACAGTGAAATCGCGTCCATATTCGGGTTTCGTACTCCAAAAAACCCATGTGTACCAATTTTTTCTTTTTTTTTCAATTTTATCACCCTGTATTTACGAAACGCAGCAATTTTGGACTAAGGTAAGTTAGGTTTATTCGGCTTATTTTGAACCCAGAAATCTGTGGTATGATTTTGTTTTAAGAGACTCCCTGTATATGTACATCACACAAATAATGAGTATCAACTGAAAATTTGAATCAACATAAATAATTTCTATTCAATTAATAATCGTATTGCTTTTCTAAAACATGTGATTGAATTTACATGACTTGTCACGTCTTCAAATATATTTGCCATATTTTCAGTTAAACCATACATTGAAAATAGCTTATGTTAATACAAACACGTTATATGGAATGGAACTTTTGAATTTATTCCCTATTTCCTGTATAAATTTACATTTTATGTGAATTTTGATAAAATATATTTTTATTTTTGCATTAAGGATATTCGGTAACAAGCTAATCTGATAGAATCGATCCTGTTCTGATTGGTTTAATACTAATTATCCAACATTTGCTAACTGAATTATTATTTTCAGTAAAAATGCCGTGCTAAAATCAAGATTAAATTATATTCAGTCATTTTGTTTCACATTTATTATGATCGTGTCTGAATACCATAGCGATTTCATCATTTAAACCTTTTTCCAAGCTATTTCGAGAGGATTGTTTTGATTACTAGTGCGGATTGCTACCATCTATGTGTACAGGATGTCCCATGTTGGCTTTCCTTACAGAATATCTCGGTTTGTTTTAAAGACAGAACCTTGCGGTTTTCGAGTAGTTACCACAATGTATGTCAAAATTAACCCTTATTTACAAATATTTAAAAAACTATCAACCATTATGTAATTTGTCTTGTCTTTTAGAGCGTCATCTATTTATGTGAAAATATACAGGATAATGAAAAACTAGAACCATAATACGAGAGTATTTGGAGTATGAAAAGGTATCATTGAAAGTAAGTCAATGATGCCATTCCGGATCTTGAATAGGAACACGCTTATTCCTATAATTGAATACACTCCATCACACATAAACCACAAATATTTAACAAATTTTCACTGAATTCCTATAAGCTATTCGAGTGCAACCCATCCAATTTCAATCGAACAGAAGAATTATACAGTAAAATAAGAGCTTTAGGTGACACAAAATGCTTTGTATTTCACATAACAAAACCCAGACGACTCTTACAGGAAGATGAAACAACACGAGTAAAAGTTACAGTTATCCAAATTAAGATCAAGCTTGTATTGAGTGCATCAGTCAAGCAGGACATTCAAATCCTTCTGCAATTGAAGACAGTCAAAAGTTGACGTAATCAATGAATATACCTTAAAATCATCAGCAAAGAGTAGGGAGCGATATTTCACGTCATTAACGTTAACAATGTCATTAATAAAACACATAAATAAGAGGGGACCCAACACAGAACCCTGCGGCACTTCAGATGTTGCACTGATAATTTTGTACTAAATATAGTAACCAATCAAATTACTTAATTTTAAGTAATGTGTCAAATTTCATCCAATCACCTCTGGATTACAGCGATAAGTAGGGTATTATCGCTGTAATCCAGAGGTGATTGGATGAAATTTGACACATTACTGCGGCCTTGGGTTATTATCAAGCAACACGCTTTCGGCATTCTCTACGACACAATTATCTAGGAATTATCAAGACCCTAGAGATATTACTACTGATAATGCCGGATTTGAAACCACGGTACTCCACATGGAAGTTATGTTCATGGAGATAAGTAGACAGAAATCTTAAAAAATTCACAGATAAACCAAATTCCGAAACCTTATGCAGCAGAATTCCGTGGGCAAGCCTGTCAAAGGTTTTGGTTAAATCCGTATAAATAACGTCGCCTGACCACCCCTATTCAAGCTTTCCGCACGGTGGTCCTTTTAAAATAACGGAAGCGCTGTATGGATGGAAAATAGAATCAAGTTATTTCATCTTTTCGATCTGAATCATTGAAAACAAAGCAAAATTATTACAAAAAAAACCGAAAAAGCAAAACAACATTACCGTTAAAATCCAATGACAATTTCGATTAATTCAATTTAGGTTTTAAATATTTTATCAGTTACGAATTTGTAAACAACAATACTGAATTAATCATAACATTGTTCAGCTTTAGCAAAATGGATTTATAATTAATTATACATTGTGTTTAGTAGAGGTGTGGGCCTGGGAGTTTTGCAAAATAACACTGTGAAAAAGGGTTGTCACAGTTGTTATTTAATTTTTTAAAGTTGTCATATTTTATATTGTGTGTAAATAGTAGAAGGATGTGAATATTTATGAATATTTCTTTTTTTTTTTTGTGTTGCGAAAAATTCAGATTAAGCTGCTGATGTTACCAACTAACTAATTAAATTTAAAGGTTTTTATAACAGTAATTGTCGGTGTTGGACAAATAAAATAAAATCTAAACTTCAGCCAATGTTTCGTTTACTGTACGCAAACTTCTTCAGGTCATTCAAAAAGGTCATAGGATGACACATAGATGGCGTTGCTATAATTAATATACTCGTATATATAGATAGTCGCACAAAGAAGACCGTACATTAACGGCAATAACAATATTTGACAATAAGAAGCAACTGTCCATATTTCATCCTTAATGCAATAACAAATTATTATTGTTCAAAATAATAATATAATAAAATATTCCAGTGCGACATCAGACACTAAGAACCGAGATATCTCGAAATCCACTTACTCTAGCGAATTTGAACAAGAGCCCTTTATTGTTTGGAAACTTACAGTGTAAAAAATTACACTGAGGAAAAAGTTACGGATATTTTATTAGATCACAATTGCAGTGTGACGCGCCCTCTAACGGCCATAGTAAAATGGTGTCCATATTCGGGTTTAGCACTCCTAAAAACCCATGTGTAGCAGTTTTTACGATAATTCTTTGAAAAATGTCCATAATATTCAATATTTGCAGTTTTTATTTTTCAAATGTATCACCCTGTATTTCCGAAACGCAGCAATTTTGGACTAAGGTAAGTTAGGTTTATAAGGCTTATTTTGAACCCACAAATCTGTGGTATGATTTTGTAGAGACCTTTTAGAGACACCCTGTATATTTATTTGGAAAAAAAAGGTCCAAATCAAATTAAAAAAAGTCTCAAAATTTGTAATATTGCAATTATTGTAATAAAAAAAATTTTAATTGTCAATATTTTGAAAACTGTACATTTTTGAAATTTTCAAAACTTGCCCTTATTTTTGAGGTAAAAACATAAACATTGGGGGTTGCAATTTAAAAATGTTGATTATGACACTTTTTCGAATTTGATTTTATACCTTTTTTTTCAAATACCTTGTATTAATTAATATTTATTAAAAAATTTAAATAATTTTTTGATAAACCTAGTATACGGCTTAGAAAAATTGATATCTGATGATTGCATTTTATGTTTTGCATGTAATTTTTTTCACAAAACTAATAAAAAAGGTTTCCATATTATGGTTCCAACTTAGGTAAACACACTGTATATATTATGTATATTTGATTTGGCTCAAGTTTGCATTCTGTGTGGTATGGTATTCGTAACACAATTTATCAAAAACAATATAGAGAAAAATCGGTCAGTAGCTATTATTTTGGCAACTTCACTAGTAACGGCTGGAAAGGTCACTGTCACATCTCTTTATTTCCTAAATATATTTAAAATAATTAATTTATTAAGATGGGAAATGGGCAAAATTGCATTAATAAATAAAACAAAGATTACAAAGGTGCATGCTCCGAGTTGTAAGCCGCTATAATAATTTTTAAATGTGGCGCCATATTATTTGAAATGACGTGACGGGTGTTTTTTTTGTGTCAATATAGTCTGCTCGAAAAAATGGCAAATGTAGTAGTAAGAATTATTGTTCCCTTTGTGAGAAATTATTAAAATAAAACGAGTTGTTTATTAATAGGGAGATAAGCCCCCCTACAGAGTATAAATAATAACAGTAAAGGCATCATTTTCTGATTTTAAACTGGATATTTACAAAAGCGTGTTTCTGTTTATCTTTTGATTAGCATTCTTGTTTTTTTTTTTTAGTTTTGGAAATTGTCGTCGATTTTCTATCAGATCGCCGTGCGTGTCTGCCCATTGGTCAATGGATATTGAATAATTGAGTATTATTCTACGGGTATGTATAATGAGTGTTATTATTACGAGTATTATTTAAGCAATAACATGACATTAATGTACGAATTATTAAATAGTCTTGGATAAAATAAATTATAACATATTTATTTTATTTAAGATCGGATTCTTTTATTAGAATGGGGCCTATATACTGATTTATTATCTACAAGACGTAGATATATGCCAGCAAGCTAAAGTGTTCGTGCCACTTGGCCATTCTACAGAATTATTTTTAAATCTGATCTGGGGAACTTGAAAATAGAATTCTTTAAGATGTTTCACATACATTTACACATATCATGATAAAACAATTTTTATTGTTCCTTAATATGTATAAGTAAGTAGTTAGGTATGCAGAATATTTTTAGCATGACGATGGTGTTTTTCTTCTTTAGGGATCAGTTACAAAAGTTATGAATATTATTTAAACATCTGTTGACAGAACCCATTTTGTATAAATCTGACTAATTTGCTTATTCTGAATTAGGTACTGGTTGGTCGTAAGAATTTTCAATTTTTTCCTTATTAGAAAACGGCGAACAACAAACCATAATAGAGAGATATTGTATCCTCAAAAATAACGTCCGCCGCTATTAACGTTAACGTTAATTTAACACCAAAGATTTTCAAATAGAGAGATGTGGTAGTTCTAAAAAATAACGTCACCTATGATGATAATCATATTATAGACAGCCATTTTTAGACTAGCAGATTTAAAATGCCTATCTAATATATTTATAGTAGGTATTTAGTATAAAATTTTATAAGGTTATTGAATTTGACAAGTGGATTTATTATTTCAATTAAGTATTTATCAGATTATAACAATATTAATTAATAAGCAGCATGTACAGGGTGATGCAAAAACAAAACATTAATTAGCCGACATTTAACAAATTTTCTAGATTGCAATCGAATAAATTTTAAATGTTTAGAAATTTTTAGCATACACTTTAAATTTCTATACGGGGTGAGTCAAAAATGTATTTGTTTATTTTGTTTAAGGTCAAAAAAGTAATAGTTTAAATAATCTTTTGATTTAGATTTGAATTCATGATTTCTTCAGCGTGTAACTATAAGCTCGTAGAGGTGATCTACGGTTCAATTTATCTTCAATATTTTTAGGAGATATATAGATTTTTGAAATTTTTTTTTATAACCCTCAATGACTTTTGTCATAGATAAAACTACCACAAAACGACTGTGAAATCACGCAGTGATTTCTTGTGTTTACTAATAAAATCCAATACTCTTGCACATTGTTCGTTTTATTCATAGAAGCAAAACTCGTATGTCACATCGCAGTGTAAATTTTTATCAGGATTGGTCGCAGTGTTCGTACATGGCGAACTACACAACATTTATAATATTTCTTTTTGTATTATTATTATTTTCATAAAATATTTAACGTCAAGAAAACAATCAAAATCCAGTTCTACCGGATACAAATGCGTGGCAACCCTGTATATATTTGTTTATTGTTTACTCTTGACGTTGACGTTTGCAGTGCTACGTCTACGTATATAGTTTTATAGCCCGAATTGAGTGATTTTTTAGTCTGTAAAACTGGTTTTGCTTTAAATAATGGGGGAAAAAACTGTTTAGTTTGCATGTCGAGTGAGGTTACGTTTCACATGTAAGTACAATGGCGTAGATTTTGGGACAACATGAGTTGTATAAATATACCTAGGTGCAAAATAGACAGTAATATAGTAAACAACAATAATTGTAAATTAATACAATGCTTTATATTTCAGAATGTCTGAATTAATAGTAGCATATCAGCGTACCGGTAGCGTAACGTTTTCGTTAGGAAAAATACAATTACGTGTTTTTTATATGAAATAATATGCTTTATTCATGTGTCTGTTTGTATAATTATTTTATATTGTAGAATTGTATTGTTTTGTTTTATAATAATTGACGTACTACAATAATTGTATTTTTTTGACTACGTATAGTCAATAAAGAATCTGTCTATCTAATCATTTGAAAACCGTCAAAATTGTTTTTTTTTTTTTGTTGGTTTCATAATAGTTTTTACCTTGTCTAAACCTAGTAGGAACAGATTCCATTTCTCAGGAAACTGCAACCACGATTTCAAAAGAATTACATTATGCCACTGACTTTTGTTCACTAAAAAGGTAAATATTAACGTACCGACGGATCTGGAGAAAAAAGAGGATTTTTCGTAGTCAGTTTAGAGTCATCCTTATATTTGTACATCTCGCCACCGCCTTGCTACGGGTCTGTAATTTTTTTCAAAAACTTTATTTTATAAAACAAAGGAGTTTCAAATAATGTATATAATATACCTCGCAAACCCATTTGTTTGCGGATTTGCAATGTTGTCACTTTTCGGTACTTTTGACTAGATTTAAAATTTACTCTTTCAAAACAAAAATTATTATAATTTTTCGAATTTTGTTACCTTAAGAAATATTAAAATGCCTTTGATGCATATAGAATCACACACTTTTATTTTGGGCAATTAACCCAATTACCCCCCCCCCCCCCCCCCATTAACTTCGCCACTGTGTCCCGCAGACTTTCGAGAGTTGAAATGTTGTACAGTGTCGATGGTACATTAGAAATTTTGGGAAAAGTAAGAATACGATTATTTTGAAAATTTTAGAAATTACTCAGGTCAACCTAATCTATCAGTCCAAAATATTTTCATATTTTTACTACTTCCGGTTATACCGGAAGTTGGTACCAACTTTCTTATTTTAAATAGAACACCCTATATATTATTATATTTTTGGATTCGCCAGCCATTTTGGAGTATTTTGTTCGCTATACCAATCTTCAACTGTTTTTGAATAAATAATTTATTTTGATTTTTTTCTTTGCCCAAAACAGGTCTCCGGAAAATATTCGTCATTTTGCGGTTTGAATAGACAGCATCTTGGAATTTTGAAGGTCGTTCAAGGACATTTTAGGAAAATCAACTGCTTAACAGA
This sequence comes from Apoderus coryli, assembly GCA_911728435.2. Taxonomy (NCBI): domain Eukaryota; kingdom Metazoa; phylum Arthropoda; class Insecta; order Coleoptera; family Attelabidae; genus Apoderus; species Apoderus coryli. The sequence goes on from OU452206.1 coordinate 16,762,753, forward strand.
TTGACCCATTAAGTTACAGAGTGGTCGCAAATTACTGTAGTATGATCAACTACTAAAAATAGACATAAGTGAATTTTCTTACAAGGAACACCCTGTAAATTATCAAATATTCTAAAAGACAATGAAATTTGCTTTCAAATGATATGTCATGATCACATACCTAAAGTTTAAGGTTTCTGAAATAAAAAGAAGTTTCTAGAAAATGAAAAATTATTTTGTTATATTTTAATTGAAAAATTGTAATGATAACATTTATTTTATATTTTTATGTATTTTTTAGGAATTTGTGTCAAATGGCGTTGTTTGTAAAATAAATGCAGTAGGTACTAAACATACAATTCTTGTATGTACCTATTTTTATTTTCCAAATATTAAAACAGTTTAGTCGCGACGATCCTAATTAATTAAAAAAAACTATATTTTGTGACGCTATAGCTTATTAAACACCTTCGAGAAAATGACAATCATGGACTGAATTGAATACTGGCAACCTTTAGGAATATAATCAAGTCAAAATTTAAAATATGTCACAAAGTAATTCACTTTTAAGTAATTGCTTTCCCTCATCTACTTAGAACTCAAAAACAAAAATACTACAGGATGCTGATTAACTTTTGGGAAACATTGAGCGTAGGAAAAGGAATAAAAAAGGGTTCAAAAATTACAACAAAATCAGTTCTTAACCTTATCCGAAATATTGAATAATTTTTCATAGATTTAATAAAATATAACCTAAAAAAAATAGATTTCATTTGCGTTTGAAAAGAACGTAAAAAGGAGTCCTAAACATAGCAGAAATATTGACTTAGTCATAGCTTTGATAGAATATAACATATGAAATGTATCATAAAAAACTTGCTTACATAGGAGTACGTAAATAGTAGAAAAGAGTCAAAACAAAATATTTAGACTGTAAAAATGACATATTTAGCCTTTTAAATAGTTGAAATCTTAAAAATACACGACAAAAAATTCATCGACCATAGGCGTCCGTCAAAAGTCTAAAAAACGGCCAGAAAAATCTGTATCTGTAGGATATTTCTATTAGGTGCTGATTAGCTTTTGGAAAAAATTGAGCGTAGACAAGGGGTTTTAAAACGAGGCCAAAAAATTAACAAAAAAACATTATTCCTAAACTTAATCGACATATATGGAATACTTTTTCATTTCATAACTAACTAGATACTTTGCTTTACGAGAAAAATAAATGACCAAAAGGTCTCAAAAATATTACTTACAAATATATTTATACCTCGAGAGCAACAGTTTATTTTAAATTAATACTTTATGAAATTCATAATGCCTATAAAAAATATATAGTATAAATATTTTTCTGAAATATTCAACCTTGATCTGTTACGTAATCCTATATTTAAAGTTGGTACATATATTTAAATAAATAATTAACATATGTGATGGGCTAATTTGAATATTATGAGATAATTTTCGGTGTATAAAAATATTCTTATTTATGTTATTGGTCTATTACATTAGTCATAATTATAATAGTAATGCACAATAATAATAATAATAATAAATCGACTTTATTGCACTCATATAATTTGCCCAAAAATACAACAAAAAAATCTAATTCTATAATAATATAAAACAATACAATATAACAATATATGAATGCAGGGCGAAGTCTAGCCAAGGCTACTCTTACTTAACCCAAAATTTGAAATTAAAATATATAAATATGCCTAAGTATTCTTACACAATATAATATGTATAATATACCGAACACTCACGATACAAACACAACGATCCTAGAGCTCAAAACCGCACGAACTCCCACACGCCACTACTGCAATTGAAATAGATGTGTTTTATATTTATATTTAAATTTATTAATATTAAACAGTTTAAATTCATCAGGTAGACTGTTGTAAAGGCTAATAGCATTGTAAATAAAAGATCTTTGAAAAGCAGATGTACGATGCCTCGGAATAGTATACTTATTCCCAAAGCGAACCACCCTGGTTCTGACAGTTGATCGTTTTATAAATTTGTCTCTCAATCTGTGTGTCGAGTTTAGCAGAGCATGTGTAAAGTTGGCAAGATGGCTTAAACGTCTATGCCTCATATTCAACCAACCAGTTTCACCAATCTTATGTGTAATGTGATCTCCTCTTCTAATACCGTAAATAAAACGACAACAGGAATTTTGTAATGTTTGAATTCTTTTTTTATCGGTCTCATATAAACAAGGGCCATAGATAAAATCACAATAATTAAAATGTGAAAGCACAAGGCTTTCACATAAATTTCGCTTAAGATTAAAATTCAAGATATGCCGGTTAGAATACAGCAGTTTCAAAGACAAATATGCTTTGCTCATGAGCTTTTTTACGTGATCACAAAATCTCAAGTCCGTGGAAAACACTAAGCCCAAATTATTTGCCGTATCTGTGAAAGAAAGAACAGAGTCGTCAATTCTGATCCTCGCAAAATTACCAAGATGGGCTCTGTTCTTGACGTTACCAAAACACATAATCTTGGACTTGCTGGAATTCAGCTTCAATGAATGCTTGGCTGAAAGCTGTCTGATTATATCAAGCTCGCCATTAATGACGTCAATCCTCTGTTGAAAGTTATTCAAATCGATGTTATAGATAATCTGAATGTCGTCAGCGTAAGCAGCAATTTTACCATGCCTAACAGCCTTCAGAATGTCCGTTGTATATATAATGAAAAACAAGGGACCAAGCACAGAGCCCTGAGGCACACCAGAAACAATATTCTCAGAAGTTGAGACCCGATCACCAACTTGAACTCTCTGGGATCTTCCGCTCAAGTAACAATTGACAAGTTGCAATGATTGATCACAGAATCCATAAAATTTTAGCTTTGATAGGAGCAGATTATGATTAATAGTATCAAAAGCCTTAGAGAAATCGAGCAACACCAGCACACTACCACATCCACTATCATACGCCTCAAAAATTTCATTAGTGATCGCTGCAAGAGCAGTACTTGTACTAAGACCCTTCCTGAATCCACATTGATCACCATGGAATATCTTATTCGAATCAAAATATGAATATATCTGTTTGTGCAGGATTTTTTCCATGACCTTAGAAACAGTAGGTAATAAACTTATAATCCGTAGATCAGAAAAACCACTGGGATTGTTATTCTTAGGTAATGGTATACCAATGGCATCTTTCCATAACTCAGGGAAATAACTACGCTCAATAGAACAGTTAATGATATTGGTTAAAAACGGATCAGTAAATGGTGAACAGTACTTTAGCATAAAAGAATTAATATGGTCAATACCATAGGATTCCGTCTTGATATTAAGTAAAATATCGTGAACTTCTTCAATGGTCGTCATTGTAAAGGAAAATTTCGTCGAGCGGTTGTAAAAATCGCGGTTATATGAATCTATCAATTCTTCACAATTATTATCTATTCGTTGAAAAAATGCTGAAAAATAATCATTTATTTCATTAGGGTTAGATAAATTATTCGGCAATGATATACGCTTACTAGATTTTACATTAAGAGTTGACAAAGCTCTCCAAATCTTTTTCTTATTTGTTTGTGATGCAATTGTATTTAAATAAGCTCTCTTTTCAGCTCTCAAAATTGACAAAGAATAATTTCGTAGCTGTTTATATCTTAACCAATCAGGTTCAAGCTTTGAGACCTTAAATGTCTGCAAAGCCTTGTCTCTCTCCCTCATTAGTATTTTTAAGTTATCCGTAAGCCAGGGTGCGAAAGGCTTGGAAGCTGTAACCGTTTTTACTGGAGCATATTTGTCAAACAGATGCAGGATATAAGAATTAAACAGAGTTAATTTGGTATCTATATCATTCTCATAAATTATATTGTACCATGGTATGTTCAAAAGTTCATTCAAAAAATCATTGTAATTAAAATACCTGTAATTCCTAAATGTAATTAGCTTTGGCCTTGGTTTGTTGAATTTAAAATTTAGGTTGACAAAAACCAGCCTATGGTCAGATATCTCATCTGCAGACATGGTACCTTGCGCAGAAACAAGTGTGTCGCTATTCGTTACAAATATGGGATCAATCAGCGTTGCTGATGTACCCGTAATTCTCGTAGGCTCATTTAACACTTGATCGAAATTATAAGACTCAAAACACTCAGATAAAGGATTCTGCAAGTTCAAAAAGTTTACATTGAAGTCACCGACACAAACAACATTGTCATACATTGTAGAAAGTAACGACAAAACATTATCCAGACTCTCAACGCAAGAGCCAACATTACAGCGCGGAGGTCTGTAGAAAACACACACCGCCAATGATGATCCATGTATACGGACTCTCAAAAACATACACTCGAGACCATCACACACCGCAACATCTAAATTAATTATCTCAGCTTTATACTCCAGAGACACATACGCACCAACGCCACCCCCGCGTCCATTTCTGTCCCTCCTAAAAAAGGAATAACCCTGAATGGCGACGGCCTCCGAACCAACATCCGTAGACAACCATGTCTCTGACACCATAACAATGTCGAATTTGTTATTCGTGATAAGAGATACCAAGCTATTAAACCCTGTAAATATGGAACGTAGATTTAAATGAGATAAAAACATAATGTACAAAAAAATAATTTAGCTAAGTTGTCATAAAAAATGATTAAAATAGTAGAATAAGCAGTGACGCGTGAGAAAACACCACATGATTCACAAGTAGAAACAGAAATAATCAAGAACAAAAAAAAAATAAATAATGAATAAACTAATAATAAATTCAGTTACTTCTTCAATAACGTAAGCTCCAGGATCGCAAATACATACAATAAACAATAAAAAAAGGTATTCAAAATCAAACACTTGATGATCTTTTAAATATCTTCACACCATCGCATCGATGCAACTCTGCCCAGTATAGCTTATACGTTATCAATATCATCCAAACACGCTATGTTTTGCTTCGTACCATTAATTTTAGCTTTGATAACTCCACCGTAAATCCATACATTTTCCCTTCCGAACTTTTCTTTGGCCTTTTTGTATAGACTATAATTAGAAGGGGTCAAATCCTCTGCTAAAACGACTGAGGAACCCTTAAGACATTTTCTATTACGCAAAATTTGAGATCTTATTGATTGCTGAGTCATTGTCACAAGAACTATTCTATTGCGATCACGATTATGATCTTTACCAACTCGAAAACAATACACAACAAATAAAAGTCCAATCTCCACGAAATAAATTTAATAGAGCAATCATCCATCGAGGTATTTTTAGCCATACAAGTTTCGAGACTAGACCAGTGTCATCGTTGTTCGAATTATGATCAAACAAATATCTAAATTGCAGCCTTAAAGAATTGGTTTGTTCAGTTTAAATGGAACACTTGTATTGTTATATTTTTGGAATCTACATGAAATTAGAGGTGTAATTTGTGTAAAATGTCCTAGAGCGAAGTTCAGCGTTTTTTGACTTATTGGGAGATTTATCTCAAAGTTGTCCATTTTCACGCTCAATACCTCCATTAATATGAAGAGCTGATAATTCATATGTTCATTTTAATAGTGATGCATTTATTAAGTAATTTTTCTTGATCTTCTAATAAAGAAACGTCAATTATAAAGGGTGGTCAATAAATTATATTGATAATTTTTTACTAAATATTTCTCGAGTTTTGTGCCACCAGAGAATACAAACTGAATGCTGAAACGAGTTTGCATAATTTGGCCAATATATTGGAAGATTATGCGGTATATATGTGAAAAGCTGACGGAACTGAATATAAAGAAGCAACTGTAAAAACAATTTGGAATACTACGAGTAGGCTACTCCAGGAAAAATACTTCAATGACTTCAAAATTGTATTCGACCCGTTTACCAGTGTGATATTAAAAAATGCGCGAGATGCAAGAAATGCAAAACGTAAAAGACTACAGAAGGATCCAAACAAACGAAAATGCAGTTCATCAAATTTGAGTTCAAGTGATTTGGCGAGAATCATTGGATTATGGGATGAATGTACACCAGAAGGTTCACAAAATTTTTTTTACCATATTGTAGCTGTTGAGTTACCTTGGCGAGGTGGTGAACCAGCTGATTGCCTTATAGATTATTTCACGATTGAGAAAAATAATGATGGAACGCCAACCAACAAAATTGAATACAATCCAATATTCAGTAAAACATGCCAAGGAGGATCGAAAAGTTGTACAAATAGTAAGTGGCTTGTTCCAAATATTGCAAACGAAAGTGGATGCCCTGTTCGGTTATTCCATAAATTATTGTCCAAAAGGGGGAAAAATATTACTTCCATTCGCCTATTCTTGAGACCAAATCGTTTCTGGAAATCCGAAAGTGACACATGGTTTAACAATATGCCGGTAGGCAAGAACAGAATTAATATGTGGACCAAATCATCCGCGCAAGCTACTGATTTGGGCACTATAAAAAGATATCCAATCATTCGAACAGATCAACTGCAGTTAGCCATTTGGCAAATAAAGGAATTCCTGAACAGCAATTAATAAAAATAACAGGACATAGCAGCTCTAATTCAATGAAATTGTACTTGAATATTAACCAAGAACGCCATGGTAAAATAATCAACACCATGCGAGGAATTTCTTCAACAGTGGAAATTAACAAACCTTCAACTTCAGCAAACTCTTCTTCCAATTTAACATTTACCAATTGTACTTTTCACAACTGTAGTTTTAAATAAAAATGAATAATATTTGTTTGATTAAAACTAATACATTTTGTATTGAAAATTATTAAGCGTCAGATTGACAATCAAATTTTTGATATCTACAAAGTAAAAAATTATCTTATCGAATACTCCTCGGGCCTTGATAAATACTCAAAATTTTGTCATAGACGATCCTTCAAGCGAGTTGCTCAAGGATAATAGCCTTCGGCCTGCGGCCTTGGGCTATTATCAAGCAACACGCTTTCGGCATTCTCTATGACAAAATTATCTCGGTATTATCAGGACCCTAGGGGTATTACTACTGAAAATTAAGCTAAAAAACAGTTGAAACTCAATTATATATATAGAGGATGTTTAAATAAGCAAGTTTACACCTACTTCCGATATTAGCGAAAGTGCCGCTATCTTAAAAATATTTTGCAAAATGCAAAGGCCATCGCTATCAACTGTCAGACCAGAAGATCCGCTAAAGGGGCCAAGAAAATATATATTTAAATATTGTTAGTTTAAATTTTTTAATTTTAATTGATTGTTTAGTTTAATGCAATATTAACTCGCCCTGTATACCTACGTGTGCAGGTTTCGTCGGCAGCTGAAAATTTAATATCCTTTTCCCTTAGTCTTCAAACATGTTTTTTCTATATCGGAATTTAAGGGTCAACCCAATATTATGTTTATAATGATGAGTTAACCTTTGACGAATATGAAATTCCTTAAAAGTATCTTCGTTAGTCGGTTAAATAAGTGAATATATTATGTGTACACCTAAATTCTGTTATACATAACGGAGTTCTGCTAAAGTTAAATGACTCTAACGCCCAAGTTTTGATTTAATTAAGGAAAACTTGTAATACACTTGTAAGTATACAGTGTACATACATATAGGCATCATGAAATTTGATCAAAAACTTGCACCCCTTTAACAGATATAAGTAGATGGATATATCAGAATTAGTATAGACTCAATTGGAAAAACTGTATAATTAAGAAAATGTGTGTACCTTTAGTGTCAGTGGAAATTCTGGGAATATTAAAGTTTAGTTTTGAAAGAATATAAGAACAATCCACCTTGTTATGGAGAATATTATACAAAAACATTAAAGGTGACAAAACACGACGAAGTTCAAGACTCGGCATTGAAAATCGAGCTAAAAGAAGTCCCTGATCGTATCCTCGAGTTGGATAAGCGCTATCCTACTTCCAGACCAAATATTTCAAAAATCTACGTTGTATTTTTTCTAATGACTGCTTATGATATGAATAACATGGGGACCAAATGATAGATCCATACTCTAAGTTAGAGCGAACATAGGCAAAATAAAGGGCAATAAGAGCATCGACACTCACAAATCCCTTACAACTTCGCACTAAGAAGCCATACATACGACTTGCTTCCTGAATTCTGGTTTTAATGTGCTCATTAAATGTGAGTCTCGAATCGGATATCACTCCGAGGTCAGTAACCAAGTCTGATCGGGACACACAAATGCCGTTCAGTGTATATAAATTAACAATGAATGAATTTCTTCTTCCGAGAGCAAGTGACGCATTTACACTTTGCTATATTTGGCGATAATTTGTTTATGTCACACCAGTCGCACAAGTTATTAAGATCACTCTGCAACGCCAAGCAATCCAACCTAGTTGTAATAGGTTTAAACATTTTAAGATCATCAGCAAACAAAAGCTTTCCTGCCTGAATAGTTTGGACTAGGTCATTGATAAATAAAAGAAAAAGCAGAGGACCCAAATTGGAGCCCTGCGGAACCCCTGATGTCTTTGTATAGTCATTGGATGTATGTCCGCTTTAATAAACAAATTGACTGCGGCCACTCAAGTAAGACACTATTAGTCTAAGCAAGGCATTCGAGAATCAAAATTGATTTAACTTGTTAACCAACACACCTTGATCCATTCTGCCAAACACCTTCGAAAAATCCGTGTATCCATCTGACCACCACAATCCAAGGTTTCCGATATCTCTTGTGTAATGTGTGTAAGATTGGTAATTGTAGATCTATGATTCATAAATCCATGTTGAAACACAGAGATATCGTTACACAGATTATTGTAAATACGCGCATATAAAATTGTTTCAAATATCTTTGAGAAATTCAACAGAATAGACACGGGGCGATCTCACACTTATCTCCTGATTTCAAAACAGGAACAACCCTCGCCCGCTTCCATACATCAGGGTATTTTTGTGTCTTCAAAATTAAGTTAAAAATGTGCTCCAAAGGTTCCACAAAAGCTCCAATACAATCCCTGACAAGAAACGAAGGTACCAGATCGGGACCCGCCGTCATCTTATTCTTCATCATTCATAAATCTTGGTAAGACAAATTGAAATAGTTGGTTGCAGGAAAAATAGATGTGGGACAAGGTCAGCTTTTACTTTAAAGAGTTAGCCATTTCAAATACTTAAGTAGGTGGACCAACGAAACTGGAAAGCTCTCCATGTACCTTCGGAAACAAGTCCTCAAATGTTATGTCTGGTCCGTATTACTTTACGGCATCAATGACAAGTAAGCTTGAGGCATTTGAACTGTGGTGCTATCGCCGAATGCTGAAGATCTCCTGGATTACCCACACTTCCAACGAGGAATTATTATGATGAATAATTAGGGCATATCATCAGAGGATCCAAGTACTCTCTACTCCGCCTAATTGTCCAAGGAAAAGTGGACGGCACACGTAGGATTGGACGTAAAAAACTTTCATGGTTGCGAAACATAAGGCATAGTGAGCCGGACTGCAACCTGAGCAACTTTTCAGAGCGGCCGCCGACAGTAACACCTTTCAAAATGTTATCACTACGATGATTGCCAATATCTGAAGACAGACAGGGCGCCGGAAGAAGAAGAAGTGTACCTTTAGAGGAACAACGTAGAACGGTCAATTGGTTTCCCCGGAAGTCTTAGTGAAATAAGAAAAACAAATAATCGTCAATGGAACATTCTTCATCAAGACAATGTAAGCGCCCAAAAATTAAATTGATTTCTTCTTTCTTCCGAAACATCAATAATAAGATTGCGTGGAGGTATCCGAAGATGAATTCAAAAGCCATGTTTTGGAGGCGTCTCAAGCAGATTGGAAAAAAATCTGTTTTGTCACCCCAAAACTTTCCCGAAGGTTGAACTATCAATATCATCTCAATAACATGCAATGAACTCCCCTCTTCCAAACTCTATCCGTGGACACAGGATAGAGTTTGGAAGAAGAAAAACTTGTTTATTTGTAGATTTGAAGAAAAAGTCATTCTTCATAAAAACGTCTGCTTGTGTCAAAACTACAATTTCGTGTACCAAATTTACGATTATTATACAGGGTATATCAAAAATATTATTTGTTATGATTTTGATTTTCTTGTTTTTTTAAATTTTATTATTTTAATAGTAGCTATGAAATTAACCACTTTGAGAAAAAGGTTTATTAGTTTTTTTTTTGCACAATCGGTGTATTAAATCACGGTTTTGAAAATATATTCATAAAATTAAAAAAAAAAAACAAAAAAATCAAAATCATTAAAAATGTTATTTTTGATATACCCTGTATAGTAATCGTAAATTTGGTATTTGAAATTGTAGTTTCGACACAAGCAGACGTTTTTATATAGAATGACTTTTTCTTCTAAATCTACAAATAAAAACGTTTTTTTCTTCCAAACTCTATCTATCTCTAAATTTGCATTTATTTTCGCAAAAATAATGATACGTTTTGTTCTCATTGGGCCACCCTGTATATTAAACTATAAAGAAATCAAAAGTAATATAATCTATGAATACATAATATGTCGTGTTATAAATAAATTTTTTACAGGAATAAAAAAACCATTGATAGCAAATAATAACATAATTATTGTTGTTAAGATACCGCAAAGATAAGCGTCGCTCGCTGGTAAAAACAGCGATAATGTAACCATCAGTAAGTAGGTCAGGCGACTGGCAAGCAAGATAACGGTAGATATAAAACGCTTAATTTATTAATATACAGGGTGGTCCAACGAAAAGTTTGCACCTAGCTTTTCTCTTTTTTTTGTAGTCGAATGCGAAAATGCTCGGACACGTCGATTTTGCTTTTGAGGGGGACACATTTTAAACATATTTTTCGATCTGCGCCTTTAACCCCCTAGCGGGGGTGAGTAACAACCCTAAAATTTTAAATGGAAAGAGGGGTCTAATGACATATCATTTGAAAGGACACAAAATTGTCTTTCTAATGATACCCTATTTGTCGAATTTTACTAAAACAGTTAATACGAAAACGACTTTAAAGACATTAAGCCGATAATTTTGGTATTAATGAGAAATACAAATAAGTTTTAATTATTACGACTGAAAACAACTACAATCATTTCTAAATTATTTACTTTGAAGAAAAACGGGATTTCAAAAACACTATCTTATTTATCAGAACTAAATTCCTCACTAATCGTTTGCGTTTTTTGTTGAAATAAAAACTGCAGATACGTGTAGGAAAAGAATTTACACCGTTTATTTTAGTCTTTTCATTGATTCAGTTTGGTTGCTTCTCAAGTTATTTTACTTTTACCGTACAAAATGATTTATTCCATTCTAGAACGAGTTGAAATTGTTAAACTTTATTTTCAAAATAATAGTAGTGCTAGACTTACGGCTCGCTTATTTAATGAGAGACATCCCGATAAAAATGTGAATGATGTGTACGTTGGCAAGTTAGTTAAAAAGTTTGTAGATACCGATCAGAAATGAAGCTGTGGAAGTCGCTGTTTTAGGGCATGTTGAAATGGATCATAGTCAAAGTACCCGTCAACTAGCTGAAGCCTCAGGTGTCTCCCGTTCGTCCATAATACGAATTTTAAAAGCGTACAAATTTCATCCGTACAAAATCAAATTAGTACAGGAACTAAATGAGGATGATCCTGATAGAAGGCTGCAATTTTGTGAAGCAATGAGCCAGCGTTTAATTGAAGATCCGCAATTATTATTTAACATTTGTTTTTCCGACGAATGCACATTTTATTTGAATGGAGCTGTAAATAGGCACAATTGCCGTTACTGGGATGACAGTAACCCACATTTATTCCGTGAGGTTCATACCCAGTATCCTCAAAAAATAAACGTCTGGTGTGGCATATTAGGAAATCATATTATAGGACCACTTTTTATTCCTGGAAATTTAACTGGTGAAGTGTACCTAAACATGCTTGAAGACACAATTGATCCTTTAATAACACAAATAATAGAAGATGACCAAAATCATACTGCTGATCGGCTTTATTTCCAGCAAGATGGAGCACCTCCGCACTATGTGGCTCCTGTAAGACAGTTCTTAGATGACCGGTTCCCTGGACGGTGGATTGGAAGGAGGGGCCCAATTGAATGGCCTGCCAGGTCACCGGATTTATCGCCTTTAGACTTTTTTCTTTGGGGGCACTTAAAAAATAAATGTTTTGCCACGAAGCCCGAGTCCATAGAAGATCTTCGCCAACGCATTACAGAAGAGTGCAGAAACATAACACCTGATATGCTACAAAATGTTAGAAATAGATTTGAACAAAATCTGTATTATTGTATGGAATCAAATGGGTCACATTTTCAACATTTGTTAATGTAACGTTTTAATAAATTAATTTAACAGCTTGTTTACTTTTTTTACAAAGCAATGTTAAAACTAACAAACATTGGAATGTACTAACGATTGCAGGTGTTTTCACTCGCAATAATTAAAACTTATTTGTATTTCTCATTAATACCAAAATTATCGGCTTAATGTCTTTAAAGTCGTTTTCGTATTAACTGTTTTAGTAAAATTCGACAAATAGGGTATCATTAGAAAGACAATTTTGTGTCCTTTCAAATGATATGTCATTAGACCCCTCTTTCCATTTAAAATTTTAGGGTTGTTACTCACCCCCGCTAGGGGGTTAAAGGCGCAGATCGAAAAATATGTTTAAAATGTGTCCCCCTCAAAAGCAAAATCGACGTGTCCGAGCATTTTCGCATTCGACTACAAAAAAAAGAGAAAAGCTAGGTGCAAACTTTTCGTTGGACCACCCTGTATATTTCGATATGTACAAAAATTTTATGAGAAAAGTGTATTGTCTGTTATAATACTGTAAACACACATTTATGTATGTGCATATTTTAAGAAAGCTACTAAATGTGCTGTACTGATCAAAGACATTTACACAGACAGATAATACAAGTAAGTAAAAGAATTAACTTCATGTCATATTTGCACCAGATGGTTTCGTTACTCAACCATTATATAGGATGACAACAAATTCTGCTATAGGTTATTAACGCAATTCTGGCTGATATCATTGAAAGACACATTTAACTTAAAAAGGTTATTCCCTAATCCAGGAGAGATATAATTTGCGTCCTATATTAGACCACCTTTATCAGGAATCCTTAAGAAAATATTGCGAAGTTCCCCAAGGATCCATACTTGGACCTCTTCTTTTTTGCTTGTTTAGTCGAGTTTATAAAACATAAGGATAACCGTAAACGTTGAATGCGTTATAATATCGTCCCTTAATACATGGATCATAACTTTAAAAATAGTGGTAAGGCTGTTTTCTGTTTTCACACCAAGCCAATCCAATCCAGTCAAATCTAGACTGCCCAATATTCAACTAGCCAGAATTAATATATAGATAACGCAAATTTGAAAAAATGCTTTGAAACTAAATGCGTCACGTTCAGGATCGCGTCCCAATCTGACTTGCTGAGGCTCACCCAGTCGAATTATCGAGCCAGGCTTGGCAAATCCTTCTATAAAAAAGCTTAAACAATCGAAAACTTGGATTTTAAGTCTGAACTTATCAAAACTTCCAATTATAGTATATCTAGTCCTAATGTAGTAGAAGTATCTATCACTGGTCCACAGTATCTAGAAGAAACCTCCGATCATGCCGGTCCCATGCCAGATAATGGACATGCAAATGAAAAAATAACTCTTGGCTCATTCTAAAATAGTTAGAAAATGTTCTTGGGTCGGCAAGTAAATCAGGAAAGAAATGATTAAAAATGATCCAAAATCAAGATTTCTGCTCTTGATGAAATCAACCCACAACGGTTTTCTTCTCTGTCTTATTTGTCTTCTTTTCTGTAGCCTGTGTAAGATTATTGCTTGAAGCAGTACCTCCATTTTCAACAAAGACTAATCAGTGACTGGCAAGACTTTTATTTACTGTGAAAGCCGTTGATTTCTGGGACTTGACTCGAAGGGACTAAGCCGAACTTGTATAGCTAATAACATTGAAAACTTGTTTAAACCATTACATGTGATACACCACCTATTTTTGAATTGGAAATGGCTGTAAATTTAACAATAAAAAATTCAGGGTCGTATTTAAAAATCCGAAGTTTATGATGATTTTTCAAAAACGAAACGTCGTAGTGAAAATGTGAAAAATAATATCAGAAATACTATCCCATTCTTATCTTGGACACAGTATATGTTCTAATCTTGATTCTTGACTGAGATATATTATGATCTCGTTCAAAATAAACTAGTCAATGCTCTTGTCAAAACAGACATCACTTATGTATAAATTTTTCTAAAACAAATATTTTGCCTAAAGGAAATTTAACAACAAATTGTCCTGCTCGAACCGCGTATAAAATAAACAAGGATTTAATGAAGTAAAATAAATAAAATAAGTAAAAATGTACAAATATTGAATAACCTAACGATCTGTATTGTGTACATTGTGTTTTAAAAAATAAAATAGCACAAAAGAGATTATAGAAAAACATAAATCAAACTGAATCACGATCCGACTATTTAATGATTCCTGCTGAAAGAAATATCGATTTGTTGATGATTATTATTGTCTTTGAAAGTGCCAGTTTAATTGAAAATAATTAATTATTAGTTATAATAAAATTTCAATAATTAATGTAATTATTGTTTACCTTTCCTTTGGCATTATTTTCATCAACATTACAATCGCGAAATAGTCGGGCATATAAGGTGGTCCAAAGAAAAGAAACTTTGGGCTTCTAATGTCTTCAGAAAATCAAAAAACCCACGACACGTTACAATGCATTGTATGTGTGATTGTGATATCCCTAGATGCGACGCCAATGTGTAACTAACTATTAGTAAACTCATAAATGTGTCATTATAAATCTTAGCGTATAAACACATATAAAATATTCACATTCACATGGTTTCAAAAATAAATAAGCAATTTTTAACAACCGCTTCATTAACATCAATTAGTACACTATGGAAATGTCAAATTGTTATTAAGAAAATAGAAACATTTCCTAATCAGTCAATGGAGATTAGGACATTCAATATTCTACAAAAATTATTATTCATCGGCCACTTCTTTATCTCTCTGTCGAGAGAAGAGAAACCAAAATTTTAATGTGTAGGTGAGTTTTAATATTTACACAATCATTTTCCAATATTTACACATTGTTTATTATTATTTAAACAAGACATTTTGTAATGCTTGCCATAAAAGAGAGATGTAATATCAGTAGCTGTCCAACAATTTATTTTCCTTCTTAGGGCCGGTTTTTCAATGCTCAGTTAAAACTAACTAACAGTTAACTTTAGCAAACTGCCATTGTCCCTGTTAATATAAGACGTGCTTACAACATGATACATGATCTATTAACAGTCAGTTGCGGAGCAGCGAGTTTAACAGAAAGAATTTGTGGCAACATCGCATCAATAACATGTTCAATATTTTCTGATGTACGAACTGTTCGTCGACGTCCAGGCTTCTTCAAATTTTGTACAGAACCATTTTCACGCCAATGACGAACCCAAAACTTAACAGTTTTACTATTTGGTGTGGTGGGATATTATTGTTATTATCAAATTGCTTCTTATATAAGTTTCTACACAAAACGGAATGTTGAAATAATGTCTCAAAGCAAAAGAATTAAATAATTATTATTGATGAAAACTAACAAACTTCTCGTAGAAAAATGACGTACCACGAAATTATTAATTTAAAATTTATTTGTGACAAGCGCCTACTTGATTACTAATTTACTTAAATCCCAAAGACTACAGAAGATAATCCCACAGAGAACAACCTATTTAGATATCTCGTAGGGAATTTATTAATAATATAACACCCATATTATTGGGAACCCGGTACATATGCAAGAAATGTCAGATAAAATATTCTCAGATTTTTTTTTTTGTACTGGATTATAGAGGATTTTTTGGTTCTTTTAAATAAAATTTTATTACATTTTTGATATTTCCAAAATATTGTATACTTAAAATACTTGTAATGCTATTGTAACTTTAATTTGAACTTCATGTACAACGATCATTTAAAACTGACAACACTGAATGCCAAGTTAACCTGCCATTTGGATTATTTTGTTGTTATATTATATTATATTATATTATATTATATTATATTATATTATATTATATTATATTATATTATATTATATTATATTATATTATATTATATTATATTATATTATATTATATTATATTATATTATATTATATTATATTATATTATATTATATTATATTATATTATATTATATTATATTATATTATATTATATTATATTATATTATATTATATTATATTATATTATATTATATTATATTATATTATATTATATTATATTATATTATATTATATTATATTATATTATATTATATTATATTATATTATATTATATTATATTATATTATATTATATTATATTATATTATATTATATTATATTATATTATATTATATTATATTATATTATATTATATTATATTATATTATATTATATTATATTATATTATATTATATTATATTATATTATATTATATTATATTATATTATATTATATTATATTATATTATATTATATTATATTATATTATATAAGTGAATTATTGTGATTTTGGTTTCAAAATGAATTCTTCTAAGCTGAAAATATCTACAAATTGTATTTTAAACGCAAGTTTCTCGAGAATTATGGGAACAAATATGAAAAATAGTCTATCGCTGTAAAGCTTTAAAAAACTCGACCCACTACTGCTATTTGAAACTTTGGCGGTTGTAGGACATAAAAGAAATCGACAAATATTTGAGAATTGCCAGATAGCGGCCAAACGATAAGAGATAGCAAAGTTTTGTTTGTGCCAGTAATTTTCTCATTCAATTTGAGCTTCGGACATCTTGGTTAATTTTTTTCTATCTTTTGAAATAAAAGATATTCCCATATGAACTTGCCCAGTTTGGGACACCCTGTACACTCACCATTTCGGGGAAAAAATTATAATATAAACAAGAAATCGCTTGCGGGATTTCCCAGTCGTCTTGTGGTAGTCTTATCTATGACAAAAGTGATTGAGGGTTGTAAAAAAATAAAAAATAAAATTAGAAAAAAAAAAAAAATTTTACAAAAAAATTAAAAAAAAAAATGAAAAAAAAATTTAAAAAAAAAATCTGAAAAAGTTTCTATCTATTACGGTCTACCGTACCTAAAAATATTAGAAATAAATAGAAACATTTTTGAGTTACCCCGTAGATCACCTCTAGGAGCTTATAGTTTAACTTTCAAAGAAATCTTGAATTGAAATCTAAAGAAATCAAAAAATTATTCAAAATATTACTTTTCCCTCCGTAACAAAATAAAGAAATACACTCACCCCGTATATAAATTTAATATAAAAATTGACTACCGTATCTTTCTATTTCTAATTCGTTGGTTTAACCAGATGTTAAAATAACGTTAACGTTAATAGTGGTGGACGTTATTTTTTAGAACTACCATATCTCTCTATTTTGAAATTCGTTGGTTTGTCATAATTTGCAAATATTTTTTTCTAACGTTACTAATAATTTGCTTGACAGTTATCTTTTGTGTGCGGTAGCTGTCACAGTTTATATGACATTTGGAATAGTGATATTTATAAAAGGAACGTAGTATGTGTGGAGTGAGTCATATTTTTAAAGATTAATACTTTTTGAATAGATTTTACGAATGGGTACGTTATTCTTGCATACGATTGTGACTAAAAATATACGAAATTGCTTGTCCCATATGTTGTGCTAAGAATATAATCATGAAAATGGGTTCAAAAAAAATCGACAAATTCCAATATAGTTGCACCTCTAGTTTCACGCCATAATTTGGTTTTGGTAATATGTTTTTACTAACGCGACAGACAAATTGCTTGTGTCAAATAGTTTATTATTATTTTCTTTGTTTACATTAATAGTCTAAAAGTTTTCGGCATTTTTTTCATGTTTAAGATCAATTTCAATTTTGTTGTATATTGTAGTGTTATAAAATGGTTATTCCATATAGTTGTAGTAAATTTAGAAGTTGTCATTGTGTATTTGAAGTAATATTACTGAAAAATTGTTAATAACCTAAAGTGAAAGTGTCATGAGAGCCGTCAGATGGATGGATTTCAGATTTTATAATCCTTATATAAAATCTGAAAATCTGATAGTGCTGTCTTTGTCGTCGAAAATCTGCATACTTAATTATTGAATACATTATACAGAATTTTTTCTTTTTATATCAGATATCATCTTAATAATATACGACGCGGTAGAATTATCAAAATGGTGTAGATTTTGATATTGATATCTCTACGGGTAGATAGACCTTTGGTCCTCTTTAAACTTTTAGTAGGCACTCAAACAGTAGTTTAATTAGTTAATTTATTTCTTAGAGTTTCGACTTTTATTTCTCACTTATAAAATATATTATCCAAAGATAAATCATACCCACAATAAACGGCTATTATTAAAACTCTAAATAGAACAAGTTTATTTTAAATACAGGTCTTTTAATTTTAAATATTTACACTTTAACTTTAAAAAATCGTGTTTGGTTTATTATATCCAAAACTCTATTATGCATAATATGTTTGAAAAAATGTATGTTGCGAACTGTAACAATAATAATTATAAAATAAGTATTTAAAAAAAATATCAGACGCCGCAAAGTTTGCAATTTTCAGTGTGCGTTTATTTTTTTTAACCACATCTGGTTTATCGCACAAAGATAGTGAAAGTTACAATATTGTTTTGTTTATTTGAATTTTGATGCTGACATCATCAATTATAATAATAATATAGATCAGTGCTTTTTCTAATTTTATAAATAGATTCTATGCTCTAAAATATATCCTGATGAAATACAAACAATCATCGATTCCGCGAATATTGACTTCTGACACATTTTATGAAATTTTCAAATACATTTTTTGGGAAGTACGAAAATAGTTTCATGGGAAATTGATAGAGGCATTATTATTTATAACTAAAATCAGATTTGAAGCGGAGGGACTATTTTTATCTAAATTGTTTACATTGAGGCTCTTGATCGCCAGATTGGATATCATTATAATTTTAAAAATTTTGCTACAAATTCTGCAATTTTATTTACCACTGTTTAGCCTGTTGAGCTTCATTACTGGACATAATGCAACATATTCTTGTTAAATAGTAATACGTTTTCAAATTAACTTTCGCAAAACTTCAGCAAGCCTATAAATAACAGTCGTGGGCTAAAACACTAAACATAAATCATTTTCAGAAGGGACGAAGACAACGGAAGATGATCATATTAACCCAATCCTCAAGGATTGGTCAAATTACTAAATTCTCGAGTGAGATTGCAATATTTTCTTCAATCAATAATATATATATAAGTTTATTATATACACTTGGACAGAGTTTAATAATCTTGATCTGGGAATACATTTTTCTCTGTGTATACAAATTTAGTGAAAATCTACATTTGAAAAATAATTTTTAATTCTTTACAACGAGCATTATTCAATAAAGCAAACTAAAAATAGTATTTAAAACTATATTGACCCCTTTTAAGGGAGTTGACCGTAATGTATTTCAACAAGTTGACTATATACCGGGTGATTCAGGGGGAAATCTCAATATTTTATGTAGGAATCCAGAATAACCATGAAATTTGCTATATTAACATGGATCCTACTCCCAGCCGTTGCAGACATATAGGGTTAAGCAACATTAAGTTTAAGATTTTTAATTCATTATTTAAGCTATGTCTTATAGTTTTCGAATAATATGCCTTATTTTCACTGTTGTTTAGCAATAGCAACCCCTAATTCGGGCCCTACCGCAAAAATACGTTAAAATATTATTAAGACAGGGATTGTGTAAAAGTACACGTAACTTAGCGTAGTTTTATGTTGTAATTTTATGGTTATTAGTGTATTTTTACATCACATGCAGCGTAATTTTACACCAAATTCAGTGTAACTTTAATATTTGTAATTTTACCTTATTACTGTATTTTTACACTAAATGTTGCGTTTGCAAAAAAATTACAGCCTTAGTTTATGTAAAAATACGTTAAAATATTGGTATTATTTAGACAGCGATTGTGTAAAAGTACACGTAACTTGGCGTACTTTTATGTTGTAATTTTATGGTTATTAGTGTATTTTTACATCACATGCAGCGTAATTTTACACCAAATTAAGTGTAACTTTAATATTTGTAATTTTACCTTAATATTGCTTCTGCAATGGAAGCTCAAATCTTGTACTATAGCCGAATCCCAATGGCGCCAAAGGCATCATTTCGAAGCTCTACCCGATGATCTGCAGAAGGAGTAAGACGCCCTTGCAGGTCAAGCTTCAAAAGATTAAGGCTTGATCTATGCCAGTCCAGGGGGATACGCGGCACCATCGTACTTTAAAGGATTAGAGACCACCGAGAACAAGGCAAGAAGAATGGCAGTTTGTGTCAAACGCACAGATCCGAAGGGACCTCAAACTCGACTCCATGGGGTTGAGAAGGCCTTTGCAATGGCAGAGACAGATGTAAACCCACTGATTCGCAAAGCAGTCAACTATAATTTAGAAGAGACGGTGGCAGGCGATAACGGAGACCAAGGAGTCAACTCTGACGAAGAAATCCCCAGCCTGAAGACATCAATTGATATAATTAATTGGTTAATTAATATATTCTTTATTTTAGCTCAATTAATCTAAATGTATGTTACAGAGTGTTCTCTAGGCACACAAACAGAGACCAACAGAAACAGAGGCCCATCAACAACAGAAGACTACGCAGCAACAGAGGACAGAACAAATGGGAACATAGAATACCCTGGGTATCTATCGAGATTTCTCTCCCTTAGCTAAAACAAAAAAACCTCGACCTTCGACTGTCTAACAAAAAATTCACTAATGATGCGCTACAGGTTGTTTTGATTGGTTAACGAATCTTGTAAAATGCGTTCTAGATGTATTAGTTTGGTTACAATGACAATAATATTCATATAGTTAGGTAGACTTTTTTGACGCTAACATGCATTTCTTGTGAGAATCACTTGAAATTATGGTTATACAAACTATGTAAATGACAATATTATTCTAGTTAGGATAGCTTTTGGTGCTAATGCGTGTTTCTAGTGAGGATAATAATAAATTATGATTATGCTAACTATAATCAAGTTGACGATGTACCTATATAATGATTTCATAACGATGTGAAATCTTAAGGCCTTGCCGTGGTAACTGAAGAATTGATTGCGTTGACTACAAAAATCCTAACAATATCTTTCAGTCAGCCACGATAATTATTGTCGTGTGATGGCGTCACTGCACACTACAGTTTACAAATACTTTCTTAAACAAGAACTTTCCAAACCGGTGGTAAGGTCGAGGTAGTCCGCATAATTGGTCAGCTAGATCGCCCTCTGGATTATTTTCTTTGGGGTGGTTTAAATCATTGGTATATTCAAGTAAAGTAAACTAGCGGATAAGCATCAATTCATAGAACCACCTTAGTTGACAGGTGTATAGAAGTAAACGCTGTTTTTTGTTTAACCATAAAACCAAAACTAAATAATTTAATAAAAATCTTAGACTGAATATTGAGATTTCCACCCTGTATATGTACACATGCTCGTTATAACATTATTTTTTTTATGCAAAATACTGACCCCAACATGTCATACATTTGTTCTTGCATTAATTCCAACAATTAGTGAAAATATTACGATGCGGTACCAGTTTATTTATTAAATAAGAACATGACAATATGTAATTTGCTTATACAAGGCATATTAATTAAGGCCAAACGTTATAAATGGATAATAACAAATTTGGTACTAAAATATTGTAATAAATCAAGTTTATAATTATTATTCGTTCGTCATTTAGATTAAGTGATTCATTAAGAGCATTATTGTAATTGTAGACAGTTTATGCAGACAGTTTAATAGCAACTGGTAAATAGCGCAAAAAAATAACATAAATTTAACTGGTAATCTAAGCGGAAATCAGCAGATTTCCTGATTAATAAATCAACCAACTCAAAGCAATCAATGAATTACAATAATTATGGGTACGATAAATTCAACTGGTATATTATGGCAGAAAGTGCTAAGTCAAATTGTTTCTATATCACAAATATCTGCAAGTGCTTGAAAAATATTGCATAAACGATTATAGTTAGTTGATTTGTTTCATTGTATGATGCAAATAAAATGACGTTTTCAAATATCTTCTAGAGCAAAACTGCCTCCCCAAGCCCGCGGGCCACAATATGGAGTAAATCTCAGTTGGTTATTTTTGTGCGTTGCTTTTATGAACATTGGAATGTATGTCAAGATTTACTAGAATTGTGTTAACTCTTTCAGGCACTGTACTGTACCAAAAAATTACTGTAGGTGTAGGGTTTAATTTGACAACACCAGAGAAGTCTAAATGAAGAAGTGTAAATGCAGAAGTAGTGCGGCTTTATTCAAAGCGAAACGTCTTTGAGGTAACGGTCAGACATTCTCACTAGGCTCAAATTATTTCTCAGGAAGAGGACTATTAGAACAAAAATGAAAGAATCCAAAAAACTGGGAATACGGGGGTCGTTTCAAACAAAATATCAGAATATGTATGTTAATATATCAAGGGTTATAGTTCGTAACCGAGAAGGTGTCAGGTATTACGCGAAAACGTGATTTTGCTGTTTTTCTTTTGTTTCTGTAGAAATAAGTTCTAAAGGTAAGCAGATATAATAATAATAATAATAACGTTTATTTTGCCAAAATAAAACAATTATAACAATATTACAGGAAAGCCCTCAAAACGGTTAACAACAAAATTTACTAGGTACAATAACAATGTTAAATTAATCAGCAAAATAGACATGTCTAACTCACAAAATCTTTATAAAGATTGTCCGTGAGCTTAACATATCTACCAGGCCGCAGAACCAGCACATCTGGCTTCTAATACACCTTAATAAAAAACACAACAACAAAAAAATCACAACACACTACACAAAGAAAAAGGCTAAGACTGAAATGACTTGAGTATATAAAGAAAAACAGAAAAAAAAATCCAAATATGATTCACAGAATCAAAGAAAACCGATAAGAGTCTGAAACTCTTCTCGAATCTTGCCACGCATGTATTCCTTTACAGATGCCTTAAAACTCTTCAAAGGGCTTGGATATGACTTCCGGAGGTAAGAGATTGTAAAACCGTGGGGCCAAATACATATAGTGTCTCTGACCTATTGATTTAGACGAGAAAGGAGTTCTGTATGAATCCTGTCTAGTTCGTGTATGATAGTCATGCTGAATTGGCTCCAGCAAATGTTTGGTTCTGTGTTGGTGAAGAACAGCCGAAAGGAAAAAAAGCCTCATAATATCAAACACTCCTGCTTCAGAAAAAAGTTGACTTGTTGGGTATAGTCGGCTTTTATTAAGTATGATTTTTAAAATATATTTTTGTGCAGTTTCCAATTTTTTTATATGGGCAACCACTGCACTACCCCATGCCAAAATTCCATAATTTATTCTGGATTCTACAAGAGCGTAGTATAATGTTTTTAAATATTGTACTGTTAGTACAGCTTTGGAGCGTTTAAATCTATGGAATAGGGATCTTATAGTTTGAGTAACTTTGTCTATATGAGTGTCCCATCGAAGATGGGGATCAAAGAAAATGCCAAGGTACTTGACTGAGCTGACCGGGTGCAAAACCAGTTCATTGTGAGGTGTCTGGATACAAATTCTATCGAAGTCAGGCAGACCCAGCCTATTGCATGAGAAGGGCAGATAGTGTGTTTTTTCAAAATTGATTGTGAGTAATCTAGAATCAAACCAATCCTTCAACAGAACCAAATCCTGCTCAACCTCATCCTTCAAAGCACACCAAGAGGCGTTTTCGTAATATATAGCAATATGTATTTTTTATAAACATTTATACCCTAGTTGCATTGTTGCTAGTGTACTCAACAATATTATTTATTGAAAATTATTGTTTAGTTTTATTTTGAGCAAATGTAAAACTTGATTATTTGTTTAAATTTAATTATTTTTTTAGTTAAAATTGATTTACCATTTAAATTAATCGGAATGACATATAACGAACTCATTGAGGACATTCAAGGTATGCCATCTGATCTAGAATCACTCGTTGACGACTCGGAGGAAGAATGCCAGGAAGAGATTGACGAAACCAATATGCCACAAGACATGATTCTTATGGAACCCGACACTGATGTCGACTCAGAAGATGATCTGCCTCTTTCAGTGTTGCAGACCCAATTACAAACCTCGTCTCAGTCAACCGATAGATGTGATTGGTCAAAACTTGTATATCCCCAGAAACCAGTTGATTTTGTTGCCGATTCTGGAATTACTGATATTGTGAAGATGATATGATATAAGAAAGTTGGACCACGCCCAGATTCTCTGAGACATCCTGTATATGTAAAGTAGAGCTTTTGAAAAAACTTATTTTGAACCATTCAATTTTTTCTAAAACGTCAAATTAAAAGTATAGCCGGACACCCGGTACATATATTACGTATATGATATGGAGAGCTCAAAAATGTTGACATTTGAACTTGTAAAATCAATGTTATATAATTTTTTCCCAACAGCCCTCGTATATCGATAAGAATGTAACTTTTTCAAGAAAACTGGTGATTCAGAAAAATGTGTAAAGACGTTAATGAAATTGTTAAATAAACTAAAAATTATCGACTAAAATGTTCGTTTCATCTTAAAATGGATTGCGTAGGTAAATATTAACATACCAAATCTGTTAAATGCTAACGAATTGTAGTAATATTTAACTAAATGCCTTTAGATGGAATTGTTCACACGTTAAATTATTAATGTTACGACGGATTTCTATCTAACATTCTCTTACAAACTAAAGAAAAAGAGTTCAATGTTAACATTTATTTATTTAAATTTGTTTAATCATTTCGATTTTAAACAGTTATAGTACAAAGTAGTTACATATATGATAAATATTATTATTATTATTAAAAATATTTCTTTTCATGTAAATGAAATAACATTAATTGTCCCAAAAAATTAGACTTTAAGAAGCTGTGGTGTCAGTCAAGTTGCCTTACAAATTCTACTATTAAACTATGTGCTAGGATTTGCACCCTAAACGAAAAATAATTATGTTAAGAAAATACAACATTGAGGTTTGTCACAAAAATAAACGACAACAATTTAAAAACACAAATTTATACCAAACTCAAAACTAAAATCCCAAAAAAGAACAACACCCATGTGGTATACCAAATACCATGTAAAAATTGCGATGGCGTGTATATAGGACAAACAAAACAACATCTTGTAAAAAGGTTAAACTGCCACAAAAATCCTAATAGTGGAAATACTGCCTTAAAACAACATATCGAAGAACATAACCACGATTTTAATTTTGAATCCACTGATATTCTAGCTAAAGAAACCAACACAAAGAAGAGAGAAATTTTAGAGATGATTCACATAAAAAAGAACATAACATAATTTTTGGGAAAATATTTGTTTTTCGAAACTTACCTTGTTATCGTATAAACTTAAATACGGTAAATTAGAAGTATTAAATTGACTAGGTGGTGTTAAACTATATTCACTATCACTGTTTATGTGTTTTGAAATTAGCGAAATACTTAATTATAATTATTATTAATTATAAATACCAAAACTGTCAATTTGGTGTTTGTATTTTCGGCGTTGCTATGGTGATTTTTCATGCCCGCCACTACTTTTGTCATTACCAGGAAATCGGGTAAATGATAAACAGCATTACAATGTACTACATTTTCAAATCATGATTGAACATATAATAAAGGCATTTCAAGACAGTCGTAGAAAAAAAGTTTTGTTGAATACATGTTTTTGTTTTATGTTAATGAAATATTTAATATTTTTTAGAAATTATAAAAAAAAAGAAGAAGATTCTGTTGCCTGAAGAAAACAACGTAATGTTGTCGAAACGTTGTACGAAAAAAAAAATGTGACATGAAATAAATATTATTTCAAAAAACTAGTTTTAGCTGAACCTCATTCCCAAGAAAATCGACTAGTAAAAAAATTAAATAATAAGGTTCAAGAAAACTTTCAAGAAAAATCAATGGTTTTATAAATACCTCCCTATTGAACAAAGTTATTCTTATTATTAGGCCTCAAAACGTCAATTTTGACATAAATCTTCAAATAAGTAAACCACGGCTGAACTTAGCTATAAGACATTATACTATACAAATTACATCTCGAGTACAGAGTGGAGCTCTTAATATACTTGTGAATTTCCATAGCTTTCAGATTTGCACTTTTCTCAATCATGGTCTTTCCCGGAGGGACATGGTGTATAATATACCCATACCAACAACCTCACTGCATTACCCAACAATAAAAAATAAGAAAATGAACCCAATTCTAATTTAAAATTTAAATTGCTCCACAGTGTACCTATATCGAGATCGTTTGATGATCAGGCGGTTTTTAAAAAGCTTATAGAGTCTAATAAAACAAAAACAAAATAACCGTTACATGCCAATACCACTAGCTTTCAAATAACTATTTGAAAAATGTTTTCTTTACCGATAAGGATTTTATAATATATTTTAAGTAATTATTTATTTTTAAAACTACTAACATGGGTAATCAATATAATTATTATCGTGGGCAGCATGTAATTAAATTAGGTGTAAAAATAAAGTGCAGAATAAAATTGGAAAAAAACGTATGGCGACTATTAAAACTAATGCGCTTGAAGCGATGATCATGATAAGCTCGAATGCGCTTTTTATTGCCCCAGCTTTTTTTTATTTTTAAATTTATTAACGACAATCAAACAAGTAGTGGCTAGTGGCAGTAAATTTATGGAGTACAGCTTACAATGTTTATATGACAGAAATCTACCTACTTTAGATAATTCAAACAGAATGATCTTAAGCTTCAATTATGGGAAGCTCAGCGTTTATGTTTCTAAATCAATTCCAAGCTGTGTCATTGATAGGTTTTACTTGTAATTGTAAAGATCGTAACAAAGGATAAACTTACAAGAAACAAAAACAAAATAATAAGTGTAAAAGTAATAATGATTTAATTTATGACCTTTTTATCATTTATCTAAAATTTATATAATATTTTTATTTTTGTTTTAGACGTCAGCTATTTTTTTTTTTAAGTATCGGGTTTTGTTCATTTTTCTTCTCTTTGGATGCACTATTTATACAAACATATTTTTTATTTCAGATCTTCTAGGCCAAGTTGTACGCATTTTTTTTTAGTTTTATTATAAAATTTATTTTGTCCCCTTTTCTATGAACGCCTATGTAAACAAAATTGTTATGCTGCTGTTGTAAATTATCTTATATCAAAGCTATATATAATTAGCCAATTTTTCTGTTATATTTGGGAAAACATTTTTTTTTTCGTTTTTGACCTTTTTTTACACTATTTTCGAACGCCTGTGTGAAACAGTTCATTTATGTAACATTTTTGATGTTATATTCTATCACAACTATCAAAAATTATTCCGTATTTCGAATAAGTTTAGGAAGTACCTATATATTTTTTTATGTTGACCTCTTTTACACTATTTACGAACGCCTATGAAAACAAGTTATTTATAACACATTTTATAGGTTATATTCTATCAAAGCTATAAATAACTAGTCAATATTTCTGCTATTTTTAAGAAGTACGTTTTTTTCTAACCTTTTACCCCATTTTACAATTTTTTCGAATGTCAATGTGGTCTAATTGTTTAAGTTAAATATTTTAGGTTATATTTAATTAAACGCACAAAACATTATTTCGGATAAGTTTAAGAACTATGATTTTTTTAATTTTTGAACCCTCTTTTAACCTTTTGCCTACGCTCAATGTTAATCACCACCTATAAATATCCTGTATTATTTTCGTACCAAATGTGGTTAAAATCCGTTAAGTGGTTTTTGAGTTATCAGGGATACAAATTTTTTTTTACCCTTTTATAGAATTTTCACGGACGCCTATGGTACATTAATTTTTGTCGTGTATTTTTAATACCAAGTCAACTCGTTAAATATAAATTTTTTTTCATTTTAAATATTTTTTTTATTTTACCCCCTTTTCTACTATTTACGAACGCCTATGTAAATAAAAATGTTATGCTGCATTTGGTAGGTTTTCTTATATCAAAGCTATATATAATTAGCCAATTTTTCTGGTATATTTGGGAAACATTTTTTATCAAAGCTATGAATAACTAGTAAATATTTCTGCTATGTTTAAGAAATACGTTTTTTTTTAAATATTTTTACTCCATTTTACACTATTTTCGAACGCCAATGTGGTCTAATATTTTATGTTCAATATTTTATATTTTATATGTTATATTCAATATTTATATTTTATAGGTTATATTCAATTAAATGCGTAAAAAATTATGCAGTATTTCGGATAAGTTTAAGAACTATGAATTTTTTTAATTTTTGAACCCTTTTTTAAACCCCTTGCCTACGCTCAATGTCTCTCAAAATCTAATCAGCTCCTTGCCATGTCCAATAGTATTTTTGTACCAAATTTGGTTAAAATCTGTTAAGCGGTTTTTGCGTTTTCGATACAGACAGACAGACAGACATTTTTTTAAAACTACTTATTTATGTATAAAATGACCAAAAACAAGTATTTCCGGTGAAACTAAAAAAAAAAATTTCCCTGAAACTAATAGTCTCCATAAAATATTACATATATGATATGGAGCGCTAAAAATAACAAAAAACCATAAACATACTCGTCCAATAAATACTTAGATTGAGGTAAATCATTGATAAACAAATCAAATAAACTTTTTTGAAGAACACCTGATCTGCCTGCTCTTGCCTAAAAATGTTCAGATAATTTTTCGCATTTAATTTTTAGACACCTCCGACAATTCACTAGCCACAGGCTTGTAAAGCAAATACAAGTGAGTCTGAAGAACTCACTCGAAAATAACTTCCCCCATCCTACATAAGAGTAGTACTTTGTAGTCGGATGTTCATTATGTCTGGTAAATTAAAATAGTTGCACAAAAATATTATTATTAGTCCAGTTGGATGTTCCGTTTTTTTGCAATAATAATAATTAAAATGTTGATGAAAAAAAAAAAGAAAAAACTGTAGAAGTTCACATACGTTTATGCTATGCGAAGCGGACGTGTCAAATTTCAGCATATTTATTATGTGTTATTTTTAACATTTGTATTTATTATGGAAAACGAAATTGTGCAAAATTTTATGAAATGTAGGTTGGAAACTACAGGTTGTCCCAATTATTGATTGTTACAAGCTGCGTCATTTTGAAAGATTAATTGGAACAGACAGCTTTTACAAAGCTCAATTTGGGGTTAAATCAAAATGAAACAACAAATCTGTTATCATAAACTGTTTCGCAATCTAAAAGCGACTTTCCATGTTTTTTTTTTTGTTTTTTTTTACTCAATTTTCTGTAAATTACTTTGTTTTGTTTAAAATACATTTAATTTTTGAAAAAGCTTTGTTTTATTGCGAATTATTATTGAATCGTTTAAGATAGACCCCTCAAATATGGTATTTTTGGAATCAGGCTATAAGAATCTTTAATAATAAAATAGAAAATTCAGGCTGTAATTTCTAAGTCGTTACTGGGACACCCTGCATATAAGATAATATAAATATGCTGTAAGTAGTTTACATTAAGCCCTAAAACTTTTGTATTTAACACTTTGTTCTACAGAGGGAAACAACAAAGTTAAGGGGGGTGTGCGTTTTAAAATGATCACCCAGTACACAATTTTATAGGAACTAAGAAAAAATTAAAACAGCCCTCTACGACAGTATGATCATCAAAATATGTTTAAGGACTATTTACGACTTTGGATTAACTATACGTAGATATTAAATTATAAGATGTTATCATCATGTTAAGTACCTATTAATAATTCTGTAACAGTGTCAATGAGATTAAATCCAATTGATTATATCTCTAATAGAAGATATAACAATATAACTAACATACTTACATAATTTATATTTAGTTTTTTAAGGAGGGGGTGTACCGAGAATAGGTCATCCTTGCCTAGATTATTGATTGATTGTTTTGAAACTTGTGTAGTATTTTTTCCACTTGTGTAAACTTGTAAATGTGTAATTGTTGATTATTCGGAAATTGATTTTTTTTTGTTTTTTTCTCTTTTTTTTTTTCCTTTATTAGTTAAGAATATCGCTGTAATGAATTGCCAATGAATTAGACATTTAATTGTATATTGTTATGTAGTTTTTTTTAACTTTTGTATGTAGGGTAGGGTAATACGTATTTTACGCCTTATTTACGCAAAATATTATTACACAACTGTCAGTCGTTTGGTTTTGGTTCGTGCCTTAGGCAAAATCTCCCTGTGGACTAAACACAATTTGTTCACAACAACGAATCGATAAGAACGAAACCTTATTTTGTAATATTTTTCCATATTCCCACAATGGAATTATTGCAAAAAGGAAAAATAAAACAATCAAAGCTCAATACAATACACCCGCAAATGTAATTTTATTAATTACCTATGACCGACCTTTAAATTGTGGCATAAGCAAGAAAACGCTGTTAAACACGCACAAACTTTCAAATGTATGTTAATTTTCTTTTTCTTTCTTTTTAATGAAATAGGTGTTAGTGTACAGGCCACACAACAATTTCTGTTTTAGAAAACGCTACACGTTCCCCGAGCATCATTAGCATTTATTTTACATTTTTAAAAAATGTTTTTAAAATATCTAAATTATTCTGTTTTTGTTTTCTTTATCTAATTAATCTGACAAAAGCCCGCCGCATAATTATAATCCTTTATTAATTAGTGTGTTATAGTAATGCCAAAGTTAGTTAATTGTTTTTCATATAATTGCACGTTGCCAACTGCACATTAATAAATTATTTGTCTTAGTTAACTACTAAAACTAAAATTAGCACATTGGCAACGTTGATCTACACACGATTGTCCTTGCATACGGGAATACACTTTTTTAATTGAGGGGAAGTCCCGTCGCGTCGCCTCAACGAGTAACAACTACTAGTGTTGAAATATTAGATTTTATACATTATACAAAATGAGCCTGCTTGCACAGCATCAATGTTTTCGGGCCGTTATATCTGTGAGATGTGGCTAGTCTATGGTGTTGTGGGTCTATGTGCTTGTACTGTCAAATGTCAATGTGTTGTCATATATATTATAATATGTTGTATTTTACTCTTTTTTTTTTGAGGTTGCAGGAAGGGCTCTTAAGGTAGATATCCATAATACGACGTCTGGATGGCAACTAACTCTATATTCAATATATATGCCAACACATTGACATTTGACAGTACAAGCACATAGACCAACAACACCATAGACTAGCCACATCTCAAAATATCAGCGTTTCACAGTGGCAAAGGATGCGGCTACATCGCCAAACGTAAACGATTAGCTTATTGAAAGTCGTAATAAATTATCCTACGAACATTTTTACGATTTAATTCCATTTTATTAAATAAACTGGTGGACAGTTGCCATTGCAACATGGAAAATGTCCCCAAACTCAAATCTCGATATTTTCGGAACGGGAAGAGATATATCGAGTTGCGGTATTCAGGAGGTTCTTGACCAACTCTTTAAGAACACGTACAGGGTTCGACCGGTATATTTCTTTTATTTATCCACATATAGGTACAAGGTGAGTAAAGGAAGTCATAGTTTTTTTAGCAAATTTTGGAGCTGTGGCAGATTCTCAATTTTTGATGTTGGAAATTTTTATATGCTTTTTTTTGATCTTTGGACTATCCTAAGAAAAGTAATTTCTCAAATTTTTCGAAAGTTGGCTATAACTCAAATTATCGAATTTTTAAAAAGTGTTGCATATTTCCCTAAAACAGGTAGAATTGATATTTTTTCTCATACTGTTACATAAATTCGGATTTCTTACGCACGTTAGGGTACCTAAGATAGGTATACTTATACACAACACCCTATACTTACTATTGTACCCTTAATAGAATTGTCTACAATGCAATGCATGAGTTAACAAGAGCTTTCTGGGGTAGAGGGTTGTCGGTCGAATAAAGAAACACCCTGTAGATATACTTAAAATACGTAATATATACTTAAATACGTAAAATAATATATACTTAAAATACGTAAGACAATTCCATAAAAACCAATTAGTACATGTCAATCCAGAAATATGGTGTTAGACTTACAATTTACATATCGGTACCATATATGGAATAAAGCACCCCGCCTAGATGTCTATAGACCTAACACGGTAAAATTTTAAATAAAAATATCCCACTATACTAGCAGTGTGAAAGTTACTTAGAGTATTTATGTGTTTGTGAATATTAACAGTTATTGGGCAATAGGCGGACTGAATAAGTTTGACCATTTGTTATGATTAAATTAATTTAAATACAAGGAAAATACGAGTACATTTAAGGAAATTAATAAAAACTACTCAACCAAAAGTAATTACAGTTCTGAAGAATTTAAAATGTTCAATTTTTGCACCTATATTTTCCTGATGAATCATCTCTTGATCAACATTTTGAAAAGAATATAAAATAGTTTTCTCATAGTAAGGACACCGCAAAACATCGACTTGGCTCCCTTACCAAGTCTGTTTTGCAATCTCCTAGGCGCTCTACTGCTGCTGTTGGATTTTAAAAGGTTGGAAAGTTAAAAAATTCGTACCTATTTCCAAAGCCATTTATGACTTTGTATAAATCGATGTTAAGCGGTAATATTATAATATATTTACCCTTAATCTAATTTCTTTTTACTAATAGAATTTAGTTTTAAATTATCA
The DNA here is from genome assembly GCA_911728435.2 of Apoderus coryli. Taxonomy (NCBI): domain Eukaryota; kingdom Metazoa; phylum Arthropoda; class Insecta; order Coleoptera; family Attelabidae; genus Apoderus; species Apoderus coryli. Next base: position 16,795,510 of record OU452206.1, read on the forward strand.
GAGAGAAAACAGTTTTTTAATTTTAAATAAATCATCAGATTTTCTTAACTAAACGCTCTAAATTTTTCTAAATTGCTTCAGTGGCGGCTTTAATCGAGCACCCGGTCTATAATATTTAACACGACGGCTCTTGCGGATTTCTAGGAGTCGGTGTCTTTGTCCTTTTCAGCTTCATTTTTCCTTGATGTTCGGCGTTTGGTTTTTATTCATTTCGGAATTGGTTTGTTGGTTAGAATAATAAAAATTGACTTTAGTTTAGTTCAGACCTCTTAGACTGATGTATATAGGCGGTAATAAGGTAATAATTCAATATGTCGAGTAAGAGAGTCGCAGTTGCAAATAATATTTTAAATTATTTTAAAAAATCAAGAACAGAGGAGAGAGTAGAAAATACAGATATTGCAGTTGCTTCTAGTTCAACACAAAATCAAAATGCAGATTTCATGGACACAGAACTTGGCGAACAATTAAAATACGATATCGGCGCATTTTTAACGCAAATTGATACCATCCCTGACATCACCAAATATAATTTATTGAAAAATCATTGGGTTCCTGAACCACAATATGAATTCCCCTTTTCAATTCACACCAGACGAGGACGCGAGCAACGAAGACGTCCAACATACGCCCATTTAAAAAAATTTGAATGGCTAGTTTTTTCGGAAGAAAAGAAAGGCCTCTTTTGTAAATACTGTGCAGTTTTTTCACACGAAAAACTAGTTGGGGCATCGCAAAGTGCAATACCACAAAAACTGGTTAAATTTCCATTGACAAATTTTGCAAAACTACTTGAAAAGGACGGAGACCTTATTCGCCACGAGAACACGAAATATCATACAGAATCAACCCACAAAAGTAAGAAAAATAGTATATATTGAAGTAAATATTGAAAGTGTAATTACCCGTTTCGCCAATAAAAAAAGAAGATTAGATTTTACAATTTAACTTTTGGATATTTTTGTTTTATGTATTTTGTTTTTGTGTCATCAGTTTTGTTTATTTTTTTTTTGGTTCAAATTTAGAATTGTTTAGTTTCTTTTAATATACCTATAAAAAGTTAACAAACGGATCTCCTTTAAATGTTATCTTCATGTTCCTCGTCATGCCCGATCAGTAACATATTTTATAAAGTCTTATCCGCATACGTGAAAATTTACATTTTTTTTACACGCATATTAAGGCTTGACCTTTGGGGATGCGCCCCCCCAAGTTCAAATCCTAAAGCCGCCACTGAATTGCTTATTTACGCTTAATCTAATTTCTTTTTACTAATAATAATAGTGGTTAAGGTAAAAATTGATGGAATTCCCAAGCCGAAACCAACTTTTGATGAGACTGAAGCTCCCACTCAAAAAAAATATTCAAGGGATAGCCCTGGGCACAAAGGATACGGTAGAAAAAAGTTTGGTGGTTTCCTATAGAGAGATATTCATGCCTCAAGGACGCCGATTTACAGGCCAAACGGCTAGTTTCATTCGTCAATAATCAAACCTACAAAATCACGAGTTGTTGTTTAAAAGAGTAAGCTAAATTTTTTTTCGTGCGATTTATATATTTTATACTTAAGTATTTACAGATAAATATGTAATACTTAACACAAAACATTTATTAGTCGTTTACAAAATAAATATTTGATTAACACAGTTACGTTGTGTATTTTATTTTTTATTTTTCTACCCACAACTATCTACTTGTTCTGTAATAAAACGATAAAAGTCAAGAGTTAGGAACACAACTAATGACTCTAAGCACTGTTTTCAGCACAAAACAATCTGGCTAATGAAATGTCCTCTGAATAAAGACGGGTTGGATGCGAGCCACAAATTGGATCGAATCAATAAAGATATAAATCTGACTCCAGGTTTACTAGCACTGGAGTGCCTCAGGGCAGTTTGTTGGGTCCCTTGCTTTGTATAGGTTTTATTCAGGACATTTTCCCCTATTTTGCTGGAAATTTTATGGTCCTATTTGCCGATGATGCGGCGGCCTTAGCTTCCAGCCGCGACTTTGGTGAGTTGAGTAGGAATTCGCATAAGCTTGTCATTGGGATGTAGGATTATTGCAGTCAGAATAATTTAATTTTAAATCAAGATAAAACCGAGTTATGGCTCTTTTCAACACGGGATCTCAATAAAAGTCTTTTAGTTCGTATTAACAATAAAACTATTGAAAAGAGTAATGTGGCCAAGTTCCTGGGCGTCTACCTGGACCCCCAGCTCACTTGGTCACACCAGGTGGATCATGTTCTGAAGAAGTTATCCGTCTATTGTTTTGTGATATGGCGCCTGCGGTCTGAAATTAGTTTCACTTTATTGAAGAACTATTATTTTGCATACGTTCATTCATGTATAAATTATGCTAATATTTGTTGGGCTAATTCTCCTCGAGCACATGAGGTTTTTTTGATGCAGAAGCGTATAGTCAAAACAATGTTGTTCAAGCCTAAAATGTATTCTTGTCGCACACTCTTTCCTGCCTTAAACATTCTAACCCTGCCTTGCCTGTACATTTTTAACAGTATTATGTATTTGAAGAATAATCCCTCTGATTATGCACTATTTAGTGGTTCACCATATGCTTTGCGTGAAAATTTTAACTTTCGGATTCCCCGACACAGATTATCTTTAGTGGCCAAGAGTCCACTAGTATTGCCGGTTAAATTACATAACCATTTGCCTCGAGCATTAAAGGAAGTATCTACTATTGTAACAAATATATCGCCCCATCCCTGAACCGATTCATCTAGTATGACGCTGGAGATTGCGGCAACCCGTAATGCATATCTGGCGTCAGTACACACATCAACAAGCAAGTGACACCTGCGCTTCGTTCTCCGTTTGTCAATAATAATTTCTTTTTTACACAAATACCTAAGTTCAAATAATATTTATTACTTTGTTAAGTTAAGAATATATTTTAGTATAATTAAACCGTTGATTTAATTTTTGCGAGAACCAATAACACCCCCCTTCACAATTGACGCCCAACTTGTGCCGTGAAAATTAATATAATGTGTTTGTGCGTACAATAAATTTGTTCTAATAATTATTGTTTGTGAACTTTTATGCGCTACATAATCATCAGGTCCTTTTGGTTAATAGTACAGTGGATAATATTGTGTTTCGTGTGAGTCATCAACAAACACAACAAAGTTTTTCGGTCGAGTTATCACCAAAAACGTTAGCTATATTTAATATCGCACCTTATCACATAGGTAGCTGTGAAAGGACGATACGGAAGTAATTACGATATAAACAATTAATCTAAATCATTGCATAATAGTTAAAACCTAATATAAAGTGCAAAACAATCGCAGATTTTCTTCAAGTCTCGACCAATTGTTTATTTGCGCTGCATCGCCGACAATCAAAAGGAAGCCGCCACATATAGTTCGTTCCATACGACTATCGACGGGCAACATTATTTTTTCACGAATAGTTTGTTCCACACGATTTGGCAAGTATTTACAAATTGAAGCTGAAAACTGTAAGTAAACTTTTATTATTATTTACAATCGTGGAAGGACAAAACAATAAATATTTTTTGAGATCCTCAACTAGAGAGCGAAACCTAGTGCAATCTGATAACGAAATGGCTTCGGTAACATTATCAGACGAACAATTTCGCGAACTATTGAATCGTTTAACAGTAGGTAATATTCCGGAAACCGAAAATCGTCCGAATAATACTATTAGTGGTAATTTTGCAAGCTGTAGCTCACGATTTAATGGTGCTGCTGACGCTGACGTCAACGCTTTCATTGACGCTATCGATGTATATAAAAACTGTACCAGTATAAGTGATGAAAACGCGTTTAAAGGACTTCCAATGCTTCTTGACGGATTCGCCGCGACATGGTACCAAGGTGTTAAAGCTAGTCTTCAAACTTGGGAAGAAGCTATTAGTCTGTTAAGGTCTACATTTGGTCCTATCAAACCGCCATATCGAGTTTACCGCGAACTCTTTAGCAATGAACAAGATGTAAACACTAAAACAGACATTTTTGTGTGTAAAGCCCGCTCAATATTAGCTCAACTACCGCCTACTACATTAAATGAAGCGACACAAATCGACATGGTGTACGGGTTACTTAATCGTAGAATACGCGAAAAGATACCACGTAACAATATCGATTCATTTAGTGCCCTTCTCACGCAGGCGCGTCTCGTTGAAGAAACTTTTGAGTATTCGCATAAACATAAACCTAGTGACGTTAAAAATGCAAACGGTAACACAAAACTACGGTGTTCTTACTGTAAGTATACAGGTCATATAGCTAGCGAATGTCGTAAACTCGCGAAAAGTAAATCCGAGAAATCTACCGTTAATACAACAACGCCCGAAAATAATAGAGATAAATCTACGGAACCGATACAACATGCTAATAATATAACGTGTTATGGCTGTGGTACACCCGGTTATATTAAAAGCAATTGTCCGAACTGCAAATCGAAGTCAGCTACTACTGTCAATGCAGCTGAGTTTTTCTATAATAATTTTGATAACAGCAATCCTCTAATTCGACCTATTGTTTCTATAGCTATCAATGGTCATAACGGTCTTGCTTTTCTAGACACTGGCGCGAAATCAAATGTCGCCGGATCTACCTTGTCAAAATTATTACTCCAAGATGGTATCTCTTATACTGAGGAGAACCTCTTAATGACTCTGGCCGACGGAGTAAAACGTCATGTCAATGCCTATATTTTTGATACCGACGTCACGATAAATGATAAGGTTGTACGAACCAAATTCATTTCAGTTCCTGAGCACGAAAATAGTCGTACGCTACTCGGTGTGGACTTCATTCAGTCCGCTAACATTATCCTGAATATACCCGATGGCAAATACTTCTTTGCTGAAAACTCTCATTCGCTATATTCGTTTTCTGCCGATCCCGAACACAACTATTCTCTAGTTAATAATATACAATTTGAGGAACTTAAATTGCGAGATAACGAAGCACTTACACTAGATGCTGAGCAACGTGACACTCTCAACTCACTTCTAGCTGATTTTCAAGAAGTCTTCGAATCGAGCGATGAAGCTACACCCTTTGCTGAGCACTGTATCGTTCTGAATGACGACACTCCGATTGCTGTCCCTCCGTACAGGATGTCTGAGCAGAAGAAAGTACTTCTACGTCAAGAACTTGAAAAACTTCTACAAACAGGTTACATAGAAGAGTGTGAATCCCCTTACGCTGCACCAGTCGTCCTTGTGCCAAAAAAGGAAGGTGTACGCCTCACAATCGACTATCGTGCCTTAAATTCAGTCACTCGTGCTGACAAATACCCGATTCCTCGAATCGATGATCTTTTGCACGCCGCAAAGAAAACGAAGTATATGACAACTTTAGATCTCAGAAGTGGTTATCACTTAGTCAGTGTTAAACCGAGCGATCGAGACAAAACCGCATTTATTAATCCATTTGGGACATTCCGATTCACCAGGATGCCCTTCGGACTTCGAAATGCCCCTGCCACCTTCCAGAGGTTAATCGATAGATTCAGGTCCGGATTACAAGATGTCTTTCTACTTGCATATCTTGACGATATCATCGTGATATCTGCGACTTTTCACGAACACATCGATGATCTCAAAAAAGTAATTGAGCGTTTGATCCTCTTTAAACTGACATTGAACAGACGAAAGTGTTCATTCTGTTGCGAATCAGTTCATTATCTTGGACACATCATATCACCAGATGGTATACATCCAAATGATGAAAAAGTAGCAGCTATACTAAAAATGCAGCCGCCGAAAAACGTCAAACAACTTCTAAGTTTCCTGCAAACATGTTCCTGGTTCCGACGATTTATAGAGAATTTTGCGCAAGTTTCAAAGCCCTTAACATATCTGACAAAGAAAAACGTTGCTTGGACTTGGCAAAACGAACAAATACAGTCATTTGAACAGCTGAAGACACTGTTATGCACCGCTCCTGTACTAAGACAAGCAGATAGTCAGCTGCCTTACACATTACGCACCGATGCTAGTAGTTACGCATTGGGAGCATGTCTACTCCAGGGGGAGGGCGCGGATGAGCGTCCTGTTGAATACGCTTCAAGACTATTAACCCCCGCTGAACAAAATTATAATACCACAGAACGCGAAGCCCTAGCCGTCGTTTGGGCTGTGAAGAAATTTAGAGGCTACCTTGAGGGAGCTACTACGATTATCCAGAGCGATCATCAAGCCTTGAAGTGGCTTATGTCTTTGAAGTCGCCATCCGGTCGTTTAGCAAGGTGGACCCTAGAACTAATGCCGTATGACATACGCATTGAATACATTACTGGCAAGAGAAACGTCATTGCGGACACACTCTCACGACCACCGACAGCAACAATCGAAAACTCAACAGATTGTAATTTCGCAGCCGTAGATTTTCCTACTCTTAGCATTGCTGAAATTAGACATGAGCAAATATCCGATCCAGATATAGAAAAGATCATAACATGTTTCGAGAGCAATATTGAAAACGATGTCAATTTCAAGAAGTGGACTGAACGAGGTTATATACTTACAAACGGCATAGTATACAGATATACTCCTGAAATCGACTCAGAAGAACCACAACTCGTCGCCGCCAAGTCCAGAATTCCGCACATTCTCACTCAATACCATGACGCAGAAACAGCTGGTCACTATGGTATCGAAAGAACATTCCAACACATTGCGAACAGGTATTACTGGCCTGGAATGCGCAAAATAATAGCCGATCATGTTGGCAAATGCCTCGAATGTCAGAGATTCAAAGCAACGAATCTTAGGCCTGCCGGACTATTACAAACACCTGTGCAATCCCAGCGATTCGAGACTATCGCCATTGATCTATTTGGTCCTTTACCAACTACAGACGAAGGTTATCGATGGATATTGATAATTGAAGACACCGCTAGCAGATGGACAGAGATGTTTCCCCTAGAATCTGCCACCGCCGAGGCTTGCGCCAAATGCCTCATTAACGAAGTCATCCTACGATTCGGAGTACCCAGACGCGTTATTAGCGACAATGGAGTCCAATTCGTCGGAGATGTCATGCAGAACATATCGCAGTGCTTAGGTTTTCATCAAAATCTCACTCCTGTATATCATCCCTCCGCGAACCCTGTTGAGCGAAAAAACCGCGACATGAAAACTCAGTTAGCTATATTGACAGCCAACGATCATAATAAATGGTCTAGTAGACTTCCATCCATAAGATTTGCTATGAACACTGCTAAATGCGAGTCAACCGGTTATACTCCTGCCTATCTTACCTTTGGACGCGAGTTACGCACACCAGATGACTCAAACAGAGACTTCCGCGCAATTATTCAAAATGAAAATTTTGTGCCTCAAATCACTCCCTTTCTGCTAAATATTAGTGATACCTTGAGTGTCGCCCGTGAAAAACACGAACTAACACAAGATAAACGCAGTTTGTACAAAGACAAAAACAGACGAGTTCTAACTTATAAAATTGGTGACAAAGTTTTAATAAATGTTCATGCACACAGTGACGCAAAGAAGCAATTTACTTCTAAATTTGCCCCGCGACGCGACGGTCCATATAACATTTTACGAATAGTTACCCCTACAACATACGAAGTTGCGCGCATCGATGACCCAACAACTCCAGTTGGAAAATTCCACGTTTCCGCCATCACCCCATTCATCTCTACACCTGATGACGATCCACCCGAGCCAACGCACCCAATACGTAAACGAGGTCGACCCAAGAAGAAGAGGACGCCTACCAAGAACCAAAGAACATCCACTTCCTTTGTTGCCCCACACACGAGACGTACGTGTGGTGCAAAGGGGGAGATTGTAACAAATATATCGCCCCATCCCTGAACCGATTCATCTAGTATGACGCTGGAGATTGCGGCAACCCGTAATGCATATCTGGCGTCAGTACACACATCAACAAGCAAGTGACACCTGCGCTTCGTTCTCCGTTTGTCAATAATAATTTCTTTTTTACACAAATACCTAAGTTCAAATAATATTTATTACTTTGTTAAGTTAAGAATATATTTTAGTATAATTAAACCGTTGATTTAATTTTTGCGAGAACCAATAACACCCCCCTTCACACTATTAATACATTTAAATTTACCTTGAAAACTATGTTAGCTTCCCACGCCTTTTATAGCCTAAGTGACTTTTTCGATTGTGGAAATTTGTAAGATCTTTCTATGTTTGTTGTTTATATGTTTGTTTTGTGTATCAGTTTGGATATTGTATATATCGTAACTGCCTTCATTTGTATATTATTTATTTGTATTGTGGCGGAGATGTGTTTATGTATTTGTACTGTGTATATGCTTATACTGTATGACAATTTCTACACTGCAATTGCAGTTTATGGAAAATAAAGATTTTGATTTGATTTGATTTGAAAGATAACAATCAAAATGGTTCTTCCTATACTTCAGATGAATTGAAACCAGCATGTGATATGTGAATGAAGAAAACAAAACGCTGGTTACACAAAAGAGGTAGAAGAAATGATTATTCATTCAGCTTCAACTTGGAAGTTTCAAATAAAACATTGATGAAAGACCAAACGATATATTTTTGTATTTTATTTTATTTATTTTTTTCAAGTCTTCTTTTTGTATTATATTTCATGTCCGTTGCAGAATATCTTGTTCAAGACTAGGCAACTTGTTAGGCAATCCCAAAGATAAAATAGAGTAAAGCCTGTGTCGCTTTATACTTATAATGTTGTGAGAGAAACTTTTAAGGCAGATTATACATCTAAAAATATTAAACAAAAAGTTGAGATGTTCATATTAATTCTACTTGGCAAATCTCTTTCCAACTTTTTCGTTCTGACCTTATGAAAATAAAAATTATGTTATTGATTTGTACAATAAGCTGTTTTCGGCTTGCTTCCGCTTAATGCCCTTAATACACCTCTGTGTCAAAATTATCTGTTTTATAATAAAAGAGACATAAAATTTCGATAACCAATAAATTGCCCAAACAGATAAAATTTATTGACATCACCAAAATATAAGCCATTTCCTTAAATTGGTCTAAATTTATATTTTATACATATATACAGCATGTCCCCGGATATATCAGCGTGTCGTTTGTAATCTCCAGCCTTATTATTTGTAAAATGGTGACAATTTGCAAAACAAATGACTGTTATCATGGCAAACTAATAACAGAACTTATAAATAGCCTTGGGGTAGTATTTATACGATAAAAAATATTTCAAAAACTACAAATTTGCTGAAGATACAAAGTTGCCCTTATTTAATGCTAAATAAGTCAAGTAAAACTAGAAAATGTTGTGTTTCCATTTGAAAAAATTGAGTTTTCACAATTTCATTTTTAATCTAAGGTTTTGACCACCCTGTATCCATAATTACCAAAACATTATCCAAAATGTCGTAAACTAAATCTTTCCCAACGAGGACTACAATAACTAAATACAGATTTAAAGAAATAGAAACGTCATTTTTGACATTAATTATGTCAAAAACATTTAGACTTTGGCATAGAACATGATACATAAACCCTGTGTAAAATCGTACGTAGAATCGAAAAATGTAATAATATATAGAATATACCTATACATTGAGTTTGTTCGGCCTCTGCATGGTATAGGATATGCATTACTATGTACATGTAGATGATACGTGTTTACATGTGTCTACTGTTGTGTATCCTATTGTGCTTAAATGCAGGCTGATATTTGTAGATGGGCAACGACTATGGTACTCTGACGAGCTCATAACAAGAGCGAAACGAATTCGTCAGTATCTGTCGACCCATGCCTCGGTCTGGTTCTATTGAATTAGACTGGGGCCCTGCTAAATTAAACAAAATTCCTTGTGTAGGTAAAACCTGCTTTACTTTAGTCCGCTTTGCCATTAAATTATTTTTCATTTATTATTTTTAAGGACATGAAATCCTTTTAATAATATATAGGGTGTTCCGGGGTTGTTCTCTTTGAAATAAACAAGTACAGGCCTATATTTTCCCCTGTTTTACCACTATTTAATGACGAACTGTCATTATTATTTCTAAATAATAATAATAAATTGACTTTATTGTACAAAATACATAAAAGTACAAAAGGTAAAGTTGACGCTTAAGCCTCCTATTTTAACCCATATTTATTTATAAAACAATAAATTTAAATTTAAATGTTAACACTTAACACTACCCACTATAACAAGTTTAATTGAAGAAAAATAAATAAAGGGTGCAAAGGTGAATCCGCTAGTGACAGTTATTAAACAATAATAATTAAAAAAAACAACACAAATAAAGAAATAAGTACACAAACAAATAAATGAAATGATTAAAAATTAATGATCAATGTCATAAACAAACACTACATATTTGCCCTTAAAAAAATTTGTTTCCGGTACAAAATTTCAGGTCATCTGGTATTTTGTTGTTCAATCGCCCTACGATGAATGAAACTAACCCCTTTTCAAACAGTTTGGTTTTATGTTAACGCGTGCCTCAAATCAAGGTTGTGCTGATCATATCTGAATTTAGTTTTTTGGTATAAGGAGCCCGACGTTGTAGTAACTATAATTTTATTAAACAAAGTAAGACTGTGGAACAGTCTACGCTCTCTCATGTCAAACCATCCAATCCAATCTCTCGCGAGTTTTGCGTATATAAAATACATTTTGATATCTTGCGAAAAGTTAAATCAAGTACTTACTCTTACAACAAACATTTACATTTTTGAGTTAAGAATCCATAAAATATTCGGACATCCTGTAGATAGTAGTGAGTATAATTGAACACAGGAGAACAAAATAATAATTAAATTTAGCCAAATTAAGCACCAAATAAATTTTTGAGAAGTTGTTGACACCGAATCAGATTACGTTTCAAGGTATAGATAAGAAATATTTAATTCCAGTAATTACCTAAGTATACTGTGGTATATGGTTTTACTCGTTGATACTGTATCAATTTCCGGGTAGATTTTGAGGCAGGGCCGTAACTTAGAAGGGATAAAAAAGTGTAGCCACAACTATCTCTCTCCCGAAGAAAGTACCAAAACCATAAGGTAAATGATCCAATGATCATCATCTTGAGCAAAATGTCATAGTTTTTCCATCTTATTTCAAACGTAAATGAGGACGAATTTTAAGAAATATACCTAAAGGCCAGTCTCCACCAAACTGGGGCTAAGCCTCTTGGCACTCAGAAGGAATTTTATTCATTGATTATAAAGATAAAGGAGAATATTACACAAAAGAAGAAGATTAAACAATCAGAGAAAAAAGAAGTGTAAAACTGACGAAATGACCCAGTTGCTCCAGTTAAACAACTGTTCTAAGATTCTTCTAAGTGTAGTATTCTCCTTTATCTTTATAATCAATGAATAAAACTCCTTCTGAGTGCCAAGAGGCTTAGCCCCAGTTTGGTGGAGACTCGCCTTTAGGTATATTTCTTAAAATTCGTCCTCATTTACATTTGAAATAGCATTGTCGTGCAGGCGCAAGGGTCATTTCGTCAGTTTTACTCTTCTTTTTTCTGTGATTGTTTAATCTCTCTCTGATTCTTCGAAAATGAGCAAGGAGTGGCCGTTACAGTCAATGGCGATCGTTATCGGGCCATGTTGAACGAATTTTTGTTCACAAAAATTGAAGAGGAGGATATTGGCAACATTTGGTTTCAACAGGACCGCGCTACGTGCCACACAGCCGAAGCTACACTCGATGTTTTGCGCCCTGTTTTTGAAGATCGCATTATCAGCCGCAGAGCCGATGTCGTTTGGCCACCTCGGAGCTGCGATTTGACACCGTTGGACTATTATTTGTGGGGTACCGTGAAAGATAAGTGTTACGCCGACAAGCTAGAGCCAATTGACGCTTTAAAGGACAATATTCGTGAAGCCATTGGTGAAATACAGCTGCACACAATCGATAATGTGCTTAAAAATTGGATGGATCGTGTAGGCTACTGCATGGCCAGCCGAGGCAGCCATTTGAATGAAATTATTTGTCATTATTAACCGGAAGGATTGTACTTTCAAATAAAAAAAGAAATTTGAGAAAATATTCAGCAGTTTTTCTTTTATAGCATTTTCAAAAAAAAAAGTTATCTGGCAGACCCAATATTATATAGGTAATATTATTTAAATACCCTCGTATCATGTATACTTTTATATACAAGGTGTTGTCAAAAAAGGGAGACTTTTAAAATTTTGCGGACTATACGTACAGGGTGTCCCAAACTTGGTGCCCCAGGCCTATTGTATGAAAACCAGATAAGATAATAAAAATCTTTTTTAAAGGGCAAAATTGAGTTGCGCTAAGGTCCATTTTGGGAAAGCAAAATATTTTTTTCCAATGTCGCAAAATGGAGAAAATGACGTCATCAATGTTATTTTTCCACGAACATACCTGTATTTTGCTACAATCGAAAAGTTCAATTTTTTTCCAAACACTTTCCGAAAAAAAAATTTCTAGCTCTTTTCGTTAAAAAGTTAGCGCGCACACAAAAAAAATACTTAAATATTATTTATTAGTAAAAAGGTATTTAGGAAAATTAAGGCTTTCGGAATGTGGCAAAATATAGGCTAGTTCCTTTTAACATGGTGTTAAAAATGTACCCTAAACGGCCTACAGCTCCAGAAAGTGACAGTTTCGCAAACAGTTTTTCTTAAATATTTCTCACATAACATAAAATTCTGAAATTTGGTATGTGATATACCTGTGAGATTTGACATTTACTGAGGGAAAAAAATTGATATCCTTCATCATAAGCGTCCCAAATGGTAGGGTCAAAGGGTTAAAAATACCACTAAATTTTTGTGTATACGCTTTCTTCATGCTGAAGGCCGAGAAGGTGTTAACAACGGCGATGCGTGGACATCCTAGCTAAAATTTAGCAAAAACAATTGTCATCAACAATGATCCAAATTTAATAAAAAGAGTCACAACGGGTAGCGAAACCAAAGCTCAATAATCTTAGTGGAAATGGCCAGATAAGCCAAGATCAAAAACAGCTCTTCCCTGAAGATCGAACGGAAAAATAAGGAATATTACCTTGAATTTTTTATTTATTTATTTTTTTATTTATTGTCATTACATGTCATTACCAAAAAAGGTTTACACAAGTCGTATTAAATATTAAAATATTACATAACACAACATAAAAATGTATATAACTTAATCAAAACAGAAAACCAGTGCTGAGGAATTCAATGGAGCCTGGTCAATTAAGTAGTTTTTTAATCTATTCTTGAACATTGCAAGGCTCAGTGTTTTCAAACTATCTGGCAAATGATTATAGCATGTAGGACCATAATAATTCACAGAATTTCTGCTTCTACCCAACCTCATATATTCAGGAAGAATGTCATTTTTGTTTCTGGTTTTGTGGTTGTGAACTTCATCATGCCTTATGTACAGATTGTGATTATTTTTCACATACATAATTGAATTGTAGATATAGAGACACGGTAGTGTAATTATTTTACATTCTTTAAATTTAGGTCTGACATCCTCTCTAAACTTAAAATCTGTCATTATTCGAACCACTCGTCTTTGGATTGCGAATACCCGACTAGCATGACAAGAGTGTCCCCAAATTGACAAAGCAAATGAAACCACACTGTGAATAAGGCCATAATATGCTGATTTCAAAACATTAAAAGAGACTTCACCCTTCAAGCTTCGCAACATGAACACAACCTTAGACAACTTGGCAATGGTAACCTCGACATGACCCGCCCAGGTTAGCTTTTGGTCCAAAGTGACACCCAAAAACTTTACCAGACCATCAGAAACAGCAACATCCATCTCACGTAATGTAAATATTTTAGTAGCTGTTTTATTGGCATTCATACAGGGTTTGTTAGCTGCAAACCAGTCCGCAGCCCTCGACTGTGAATTAATCATACTTGAGGCCAGAACATCACTCGACAGTTCAACATCGACAATAGTTGAATCGTCTGCAAACAATGTCAGGTCAGAGCATGGCAGATGTAGCGGTAAATCATTAATGAAAATCAAAAACAATAGAGATCAGAGCACCGAGCCCTGTGGGACTCCGCAAGAGCTCAACAAGGGCTGAGAAGACTTTGACTCAAACATCGTTACAACATTCCTACCAGTGAGATAGGAACTCAGCAAACGAATCGAATTCGCACTCATACCGTATCGCTCCAGTTTACCCAACAAGATATCGTGTGAGACGCAATCAAACGCCTTTATTAAATCAAGAAAAGAAACCCCCACAAGCCTTCTACTCTCAAAAGCGGTTATAACGCTATTTATAAAGTTTTCTATAGCTGAAACGGTGTTAAGTTTCGGTCTAAATCCAAATTGTTTCGGAGAAAATAAATTATTTCTTTCAAAATACTTGGCTAATTGTTATATCTTTTCAAAAATTTTGCCTAGAACAGGCACTATAGAAATAGGGTGATAGTTGTTCAATTCATCTGGAGATCCTTTTTTGAATAATTTTGCTAAATTTCAGACAACTTGGAAACATACCGGATGAGATCGCCAAATTAATCAATATTGTCAATGGTATAATTATGATATCCTTAATATATTTAATGATTACGATATTCAAATCAAAAATGTCTTTCGAGCTTTTATTTTTAAAAGAGTTTATTATATCTCTCATCTCAATAAAAGATATTTCATGCACCGTTTGCATATTATGAAGTCATAGGAAGAAAACGCCCGGATTGGTGACAAAACAATTAATTTCTTTTGCATCACAATAGTACCTACATCTCTCACATCATTGCTTGTTCGTATATAATTTCTTGGCCAAAAACAAGCCTCAGCCACCTAGTCCCAAAAATAAATAAGCCCTTGACGGTGTCTTCCCTCATTGAAGAGATAAAGAACATATTGCTAAGCGCTGATCAGATCAATCATTGTTTTTATTAATAAAGCTCGTTCTGTCTTAATATTTTGCTTTTTAATTTAATATCAAGGTACATTTTTATTCTGATACCTAATTAAAATAAATTTTTAAAGCAACATAAAATGGCGAAATCAAAGACATTTCATCATATTTAGCAAACACAAGTATGGATATATTTTCGTGAAATTCCTTTCTGTTTTGAGCGAGTGTGAATCAAACAAACAAAAGCAAGAAACGTCTACATACCTTAGAAACATCACTTGCGTCCGCTTGTTGAACGTCCGCTAAGAGAACAGCAACAAGCAACGTCAAACAACAAAAATTCTTCGACCACATTACTAAAGTTTTCTTCTTATTATTAACAGTCATAATGAGGAAAATTGAGAAAAATGATAATCACTAATAATAAATTTAAAAACACAAACTTCTACTACTGGTTAGCGATGTCACACATTGTTTTTAACAAGACACGGTCCAACTCTCATGCGAGATGGAGATTGAATTAAAACTAAAAAGTTTATTTATGATTACGATACTTTGGGATATTATGGACTACAAGGGAATAATAAGGTAACGACAACCACACTATCACGTGTGTTTGTACACTTGCGGCACAAAACTGAAAATGTGCCGGTCGAGAATCCGAGATGCGAGGACGGTACGTAACTTTTGAAAAGTTTAAACGGAACACGTGCTATGTTGGGTTCGCGCGTTATCTCCGGACGCGACATTGTTGCCATTTTCCGTATCGGTTTTTATAGTAAATCTAATCGTAAGAATTTTAATATACAGAGCAGTAATCAAAAAATTTAAAATGTGTTAGACGCATTTGATTTGTAAGATGCTGTTTGGAATTTTCATGCAGTTTGGCATGTTTATTTATTTTATTTATTTATTCATTTCTTGCCTAACAGGTTTAACACCCAATTACAAGGCAAACTCTTAAAAATTATTGTACATATTTAGGTAATTACTTTACATTATCTAAGAAACAATAACACTAAAAATTGTTACCAATACTAAGATAGCAAACATATATTTATTACTTTCCCGATATAACCAATTGAGCTAAATTTTGGTATATGAGTTTGGGGCAGTCCTAGGATGAAGCCATTAGATTTTGGTTGAAATCGCTTAAGCCCTCTGATAGGGCTGGACACAACCACTAAATTTTCATATATCAGTAGGGGTCGAGTGATACATCATTTCGAAGCATTTTTTATATGCTTTACAGCGATAGGTCGCTTATGATATTTGCCCCCATAATTCTCGAGAAAACAGCGATTAAAATGTCACCAGTGAGTTAGTTGGATATTTATTATGGTCTCTGTTGGGTCATTGACATAGAAAAATGCAGACAGGACACCATTCATTGTGTGAAAATTTTGAGAGGTGACATTTTACAGAGCTGAGGAGTGTTTGTTGTTTTAATACCTAGTTTGGGTTGTGTAAATATTTTCTGTAAATCTGGCAAGTCCGCAAACGCAAAACATTATGAACGGGTCTACCACCTCCGGTCATTGGTTGGTTGTAATGTTATATTGAATTGTTGAGTTGTTGGAAGTCGAGAGTGGAAGAAAAGAACAGAACGAAATAAAACAGAAAAAAACAGTGTCGCTCGGTCATCGCGCATATGGCCCCGATTATTAAACATTCTCGATTACCTCGCACTTCTATTATGCATATAGTCGCCACACTTACATTTTGCGCGAAATCATGAAATCACTTTTATTTTTACATTTTATTGTATACAAAAACCGATTACAATATTATTATTGTTATTCCACATTTAAAATAGATTTTATTACGACAAATTTTGTTACTAATAGGTACCTACTAGCAGTATCAAATTCTCAGTCATTTTAACAGTTAAAGTTTAAAGTTTATTACAGCAATAGAAGACAAAAAAAAAAGATTGTATTACAATTGACATTATTTGGGTCTTAACTATTTTGTAAATGATATGTACAGGGTAGCCCAAACTGGACGATTCCTGGAGATACCGAAAAAGTGTCCTCCAGGCTCAAATTTCATGAAAACCCCAATGGTAAAAACATTTAATTCTCTGCGCTGATGCTCTTGGGACGCTTGCTCTTAAAGTCAAATATATTATTGGGTTTAAAAAATATATATAACTTGTTATATATTTTTGAAAAGGGAATTTTAGGGGCTGTAAGAAAATCCAAAATTATACAGGGTGTCTCATTAGGGAAATAATAATTTTCGTTACAGTAACTTTACGAATGGCCCTGTAATAAAACAGGTTACTAGATATTATTCTACGCTGAAAAGTGCTATGAGAAAGTGTTTGCAGAGATCAATTATCGCCAATAACAACAAAGTTATAAGCCATAAAAGAAATCGATCAAAATTGAAAAACGCCACCTAGCGGCTTAACCGTTACAGAGAGCCACATTTCGTTTGCACCAGTGAGTTTTCCATGAAATTTGACCCTGGAGGACCTTGGGTAATTTTTTTCTATCTTCGACAGGAACATGAGTTCCCATAAGAAAACGTCTACTTTGGGCCACCCTGTACATCGCCGCGTTTTTAGGTCCGTGTCTGTTCGCACATATTACCTAGTTTTTTCATTTAGCTTAGCAAATATTTTATTTATTTTTTTAAGTTTTGACTCTTTTTATACCCCTCACCTACGCCCTATGAGACGCGTCCCAAAATCTAACCAGTTCATCGCTGTGTTGCATAATATTTTTGTACCAAATTTGGTTAAATCCATTGAGGCATTGTTTAAAAACGCTTATTTAGGTCTCACATGACTCAACATACTTTAAGAATTACCACTTACGAAACGAATTTGAAACACCCTGTATATGAAACTCGAAACATCTAGTTTCTAATAGTAAATTCCATTTAGAGCTACAAAATAGGTACACATTTCTTTACAATAATTTAGATCTGAAATTTTTATATGATTGTACCATTATTTCTCGACATACTCACGGTTCAGTAGTTACAAATAAATAATGAGATAAAAAATCGAAAAGCAAAATTTTATCACTATCGTATTGAAAACCGTTGGTAGATGATTCACGAGAACTTCGGTTATGGCGTCATCTCTTACAAAATGTATACACTTAAATATTTCCCAATACAGGTTTCTAGTCTTTGATAAAAATAAATTGATTTTACTTATTGAAAACAAGATTTTTTTTGGTTTTGTAACATTCTGAAGATTATTTCAGATTCAGTGAGATTACAGTTTAATTACAGGAAATGAATTATAACAAAATATTCCGAGGATGTTGTTTTTCTACAGTAGCGCCATCCCTGCCAAACGACATGAACTAAGATATTTCGAGTCTTTGAACACATTAAATTATTTACAGAACACTATTTTGAACATATTAAATATTTGTTTGCGTTTTGGAAATGTCACTTATATTTTTTAATAGTTTTTTTCTGAGACGGGAAAAAAGTTTGACATATTTACTCTCTTGACAGGTAATAAAATGTCACTTTTTATCCCCGGGAAAAAAGTGAGTACTTTTTTCCCCGGGAAAAAAGTGAGCACTTTTTTCCCGGACACATAAGCAAAGATTAATCTTTGACATAAGTAACGGTAGATATTTAATTTTGGGAAATTTTATTATACAAAAGTTACATTTTCTTTATATATCAAAACTGGCAATAATTTGTGACGTTACTTTTGCTGCTTCTACTGACTCCGGTGGAGTGTTCGCAATTTTAAATTAAATTACAGAATGAAATTGACAGATATTTGATTACTTTTTTAAAACTTCAAATTTCACTTGGATAATTTTCTGACTTTTTTCAATATTAAATCGAAGTTTTTCCCGTCTCAGAAAAAAATAGTGTATCATACACGGGAAAAAAGTTAGATTTTAGCTCTCGGTTTTTTGTCTCCCTCCGCTGCGCGTCGGGAGACAACACAACCTCGAGCTAAAATCTAGTACTTTTTTCCCTTGTATAATAAATAACTATTATTTTATATAGCATTGTCTTTATAAGGATATATAAGGATTTATCCTTTAAACACAATGATAATATTATATTAATGCTTCTGAAGATTCCTGGGAAATTTTGGGCATTCATGTAGGAAAGTTTATTTTCAAAGATTGGCACCACGCACCACTGAACACATTTCTATAAGTTTGAATAAAAATATTTGGAGGATGTTAGATGTTATGTTAAATATCATCTCGGCAAACACTGGCATTAAATATCACGATTTTCATGCAGTGAGTTATTACTGTTTTTAAAAAAATGTTCCGATCAACTCGCCTCGACTTTTTGCCATAATGCACTATCCTGAGCCACCTTGTTTGCTGGTTTTCCAATGCAAGACATTTTTTTTTTCATATAAAATAACTGTTCCATTAAAATTTATAAATCAATTTTTACTGCAAACATTATCTTACATCTTAAAAATATTATTTATCTTAAAACTATTTTACATACTATTAGTTAATGATCTATAATAATAAGTTCATCAATACCCCAATCTTCATATGAGTGATCTGGTAAATATCTTCTTATAACTATTGGAATCTTACGTTGTTTCAACTCTTTCATGGCAATTTGTAATGGATCTGTCTCACCATCTAACTCTACCATAACTGGAGCACACATTGCAATTTGCAGTGCTCTAGTACCAAGTACACGTGCTCGTTCATATTTTGTCATGTATTTGGTGGTTATACGTTTACTTTTGGGTACTCCACCACCAGCTTGGCCTAAAAATTATTATTAATTTATGGTTGCAAAAGAACAATAAATTACCAACCTGGTTGTAATATATCGATAGTGTCTCCTTCTTCCTCTGGCTGTTCGAGTTCCTCTATGTTATCGTCCTCAACGTCTTCATAGTCATCAACGTTATTTTCATCGTAATCGTCATCTGCATCGGCCATTCTTGGGTTTAAAATTTATTAATTTAGCTTTATAATGATACTCTAATTTCTAATGTTTGAAGAATTTCTACATTTAAAAATGATAGGTTATACTTAGCTTTCTTCTTCTCTTGTCATGGTCGCCAACGCCTCCACCTCTTTTTTCTTCTTTCCTATTATATAACCACAGAAGAATGAACTTCCTTCATCTGTGGTATAGGGAAGCTAGTATGCTCTTTCCGTAGCTTTTTCTTGCAATGACATTAGCGGACCACAATAAATTTATTCCAGCACACTCTTAAACCAAAGTGGTTTAGTACTATAAACACAGCTAACATACACAGATGTTACCTGTGATATAAATCATTTAGAAATACATATATTCTCACTTTATTTCTCTAATCATTTTTCACAAAATGTGCTGGCATCTGACCGAGGTTCGGATTCCACGCTAAACTGTAGGTCCAAGTTAACAGAAAAACAAATAACCAAAATACGCTGGCTGTATTACCTTAGATGTAAAAGCCCATAATTGGAAAAAACCCAATGGTGAAGGCCATTAACGAAAAAGAAGAAGACGAAGATAACCTCTAAAAATAACAAAAACCTAAACATTTATTTACCTTTTGTTTCTAATTTAAGTTAAATGTTTTCTAATTTAAGAAGATGCGTCGTGCGAATATCTACCAATGTATGCAATTATTCACAACAAACAGCTCAGCCATTACGTAGCAAAAAACCAAAATCCACGAAAACTTCGGTAGTTAAAATTTTACAATAATTGTGTTACAAGTTTTAATCCAAAATCCATTTAGGTGCAACATTTTACAGACCTAAAACACGTCCGAGCCATCGGTGGCTCTGGTGGAGATGGTTGCATATCATTTCTAACCTTATGGAGTAACGAAAATGCAGGCCCAGATGGCGGAGACGGAGGCAATGGCGGTCACGTTATATTCCAATCTTGCGTGGATATTAAGGATTTAAACCACTTAAGCTCTGTGCTTCGAGCGGATAATGGTGACAAGGGCAAGAACAAAGATTGTAATGGCAAAAGCGCCTCTCATAATATTATCAAAGTACCTGTAGGTACAATTATCAGAAATGCTAAGGGCAAAGTAATTGCTGATTTAAACCATGAAGGTTTGATGTTCGTAGCAGCTAGAGGAGGCGCTGGAGGAAGAGGAAATCATTTTTTTATTAACGATATCGACCAAGCACCGAAAATCGCGGAGTATGGAGCGGTAGGAGAGGAGTTGGAGTATGTTGTCGAACTGAAAAGCATGGCTCATATAGGTTTGGTAAGGATCTTTCGATTTTTTATTTTCAATTGTATATTGTTCATTGAATTTAGATTGGTTTACCAAATGCTGGTAAAAGCACGTTGTTGAGAGCGATAACTCGAGCAAGGCCTAAAGTTGCACCGTATCCTTTTACTACTTTGAAGCCCTATGTTGGAATGGTTCAATATGATGATTATGAGCAGATTGCAGGTATTTTTGTAATTTTCTAATGCCCCTAAATTAATTACACATGAAGTAGTTGCGTTCTCTTCAAATTCAACAAATTTAAATATTCAAAGCGTTGCTCGAAATGACCAAAAGACATTAAGATATTATTATAATTTTCGTTTAACACTTTTACTTATTTTAGTTGCCGACTTACCAGGACTCATCTCAGACTCGCATAAAAATCGCGGACTCGGCATTCAATTCCTCAAACACACTGAGCGTTGTATGGCTTTGGTTTATGTGATAGACACTTCACTACCTGACCCCCACGAGCAACTACATATGTTACAGTACGAATTAGGTCAATTTAGTGAAAGTATGCTGAAATATAAGCCCCAATTGGTTGTGGCAAATAAAATGGATTTAGAAGAAAGTGCTGGAAACATTGGCGTTCTGAAGGAAAATACGGAATTGCCTGTCATGGAAATAAGCGCGAAAACTGGGACGAATGTTAAGAAGTTGTTGGAAGAAATTAAGAAGATTTATGATCAAAATATTTGTACGGAAGAAAGTAGTTTTAAAGAATAGGATAACCTGTAAATAAAAACAATAAATAACCGAAGGAATATTTAGTTTTATTAGGTTATTCTGGTGTTAAAATTTTCATACGCTTTAACATTTGAAGCAAGAAGCACCAAGAAGAAAACAAGTTAATATTTCATAATAAATTTATTAAATAAAATATTATGGCATAATATAAATGCATAAACACTATCCCACAACAAATTACGACAGTTTACTTTGAGCAAACTTCTTTGCCAAAGCTAATACCTCATCAACATCAACCGAATATTGCCCACTAGCTTGTGCTGAATCCGGTTTACCGCCACCTTTACCACCCAACTTTTGTGCCACAGCTTGCACCCACTCATTAGCCTTCAATCCTTTTGCTATCGCTTCCTTAGGCACTGATGATAGACAAAACACTTTGTTGGAGTCCGGATCGACAGTCACAAATAACGCAGATGATTGCGGACTTAGACTTCGCACCTGCTTCAGAGCACCGTCTAAAGCTTTGGTATTGTTGAACGCCTTTAATTCTTTAACTAATACATCCAGGTTAGGATTTGCTTTAACGAATTCCTTGATTTCATCGACAACTTGGTTTGAGATAGCTGCTTTTGCTGCGCGATCTTTATCGTCGAGAGATTTCTTCAATGCTTTCAACTCGTTTCTGATATCTTCTTTCTTCCAATATGGTATGGTGGCTTGTGAGACTTCGTCAGTTAGTTCGACGATCTTTTTAACGTTTTGTTTAGAGTTTTGTAGGTCTTTGTCGGAATCGATGTCAGATTTCAGTTCGTTCAGTCTGTAAACAAAAGTTATCAATTAAGGCAGATCTGGTACGACGAAGAATTCCTTAAAACACATACCTGTTTTCTAGCAGTTCGTTCTTCTTTAACGCTTTTGTAGCCTCGGGACCAGTCAAAGCCACAATCCTTCTAATACCTTTAGCTATCGCCTCTTCGCTGCTTATCACAAAGTCACCAATATGCCCAGCATATTTCAAATGTGTACCACCACAGAATTCTATTGAAGTATCATCACCTGCTGGTCCGAAAGGATCTCTCTCTAAATCCTCCACTGGTATACCCACAGAAACAATCCTTACTGGATCTGGATAAGTTTCCTCGAAGACAGCACGAAGTCCACGTACAGTTTTTGCAACAGACAGACTGGATTCTTTAGCGTAAACTGGGTCATTTTTCTTGATCATTTCTTTCGATGCTAGTTCAGTCTTTTTGACTTGATCTGCAGTTAAGGCGCCTTTGTTGGTGAAATCAAATCTAAAAAACAGAATAATTATTATAGTCTTTAGTTAATTAATCTGTTGGTATTCAGAATTACCTTAATCTGTCTGGTGCAACAAGGGAACCTCGCTGATCAGCTTCAGTGCCTAAAACTTTGCGTAAAGCATAGTTCAAGACGTGCGTGCCTGTGTGATTGTTCATAACCAGTTTTCTTCTAGACTCGTCAATGTGCAGATTGACTTTGTCGCCTACAAGAAAAATATAAATTATAAGTAGGTCGTGGTTTGAAGGCTTGCGCTTCTAGTATGTTGTACTAGGTAGTCGGAAGCTGTGGTGGATACGGTGAGTTTTTATTTAATTTACCTTTTTTCAGGGTTCCTTCGATGTTGCCAATGTGCACAATGTATCCACCGCGGACTTGGACGTTTTTGACAGAAAATTCAACGCTGTCATCATCAGCCTTCACAATATAACCTATAAAACAGAATAATACAAAGTCAAAATCAATACATTTCCGCTTATTTCCATTAACTGACCCGTATCGTTGATTTGACCACCTTGTTCAGCATAAAAATTCGTCTTATCCAGCAGAACACCACACTCTTGCCCTGTTGTCACCTCATCCACAAAACTTTTATTATACCTAAGCGCAATCACACTTGCTTCGCATGTTTTAAACTTGTATTCAGCGTCAATCCTATTATCAGCTTCATAATCATATTTGGGAGAGTCATTAGTTGGTGGTACACCCAAATTTTGCAATTCAGTAATTGAATGAACGTCAAGATTAATGGTATCTGCTACTCCGGTACCTTTACCCTAGAACGGTATCATTTTATAACTACCGCAAAATTGCTTCAACCAAGTTACCTGCGATATTAGTTGCGCCTGTTTCTTAGCTTCTTCATAAGCCACCATATCGACTTCTAGTCCCTTTTCCTCAGCCATCAGCGATGTGAGATCCACAGGGAATCCGTAAGTATCATACAGACGCCAAGCGACATCGCCTGGGAGTTGTTTTGAATCGCCCAGTTTGGAAATCGTTCTAAACAATTAATAGTCGCGAATTTATTTAGTTATTCACGGACAAAGTCCAATACAAAAGCACAAATGATACATATTCTAACTTAGATCTAACCAAAGAGAAATACAGTGACTTTAGACAATTGATGTTCCGAAATTTAGATGTGGTTCTTAGGAGAAAACCCAAAGAACGAAGTGCACTCTGTGTGAATTCCTCTATGTGCTGATCAAAAGATAACCTACTGTCAACCAATACACCAAGATCCCTAGTTTCGTGTGCCAATTCCAGAGCAGCACCCGCGAGCATATATTCAAAATGAACAGGGAACTGTCGCTTAGAAAAAGTCATCACTCTGCACTTGTTAACGTTAAGAGGCAATTTGTTGATCAGACACCAATTCTGCAGTTCCGCTAAGTCTTCCTGTAATTGCAGACAGTCAGATTCATGACATATTACCCGATACAACTTAAAATCATCTGCAAATAACAAGAATTTGCTAGTCAAATTCAACCCCATATCATTAACAAATATGGAGAAAATTAAAGGAGCCAAGTTACTCCCCTGCGGCGCGCCACTGGTTGCCGAAAATTCCACAGACCTTCATCCATTATACTCTACAAGGAGCCTAGGCCTAGGTAGGATCTGAAAAAGCGCAACAAATCTGTGTGAAAGCCAATGTTGCTCATCTTTTGCAGAACAATCGTGTGATCCAGCTTGTCAAAGCCCTTCGTGAAATCTGTATAGATTATGTCAACTTGTAGTCCTTGTCCTACAATGGGGTAAACAGTTTGGAAAAATTCTGCAAGATTCGATATCGTTGACCGTTTTTAATTTGTTCAAATATTTTCTCATGGAGTATTTTCTCAAAAACCTTCGAAAAGCTGGACAATATTGATATAGGCCTGTAATTGACTACTTTACTGGTGTCACCCGACTTAAGTACCGGGCATATCCGTGCGGATTTCCATACCCGGGGAAAAGTGCAAGATTCCAAGGATTTGTTGTATAAAATAACTAAAGGCTCAGTAAATACATGAGCACAATCCTTTAGTAAAAATGCTGGCACATTGTCCAAACCGGACGTCAGTTTTGGTTTTAATTATTTTAATGCCTTTAACACGTGATTTGAGTCAACAGAACCTGCATAACATGTAAACATAATAAAAACGCAATCACAATTACAATATAACAACCGCAATCATAACTACAAGAAGCCAAAAAATAACTGCAAAAGGGGTTAGAAGGCAGTAAAACTGATTTTAATATTCTAACCCGTACGAAATAATTAACAATTTATATTACAACATCTACAACAATTCCCGATAACTTACAATTAACTAAATCAATTTGAACTGCAATGAATGCAAAGAAAGAAAAACAACAAAAATAAAATAAAATTCGAAATCATAACCACTACACAATATGAAAATTAAACTAAATTTAATAGTTTTCTTCTAAGAAGTACACGCAATGTGAAATGTGTTATTTTATGTCTTAAAATTGTGAGGAATTCCATTGTAGATGCTATAAACGTTAAAGGAAAATGATCACTCGAATAACAAGGAAACTGGTCACAAAGCAGTTGTGAAAATCTGTTATGAAATGTCGCTTCCTCGGGATCCCACTTCAAGGGCCCCAGGAACTCGTTAGCAGGAGAGAAAAAGTCTAGTTCCAGGCTTGAACATTGATTGGCCAGACGACATGCCCTAGGAATAACGCTCCCCCTGGCATAATTCACCCTCAGTGATTTTCAACTAAGGTGTCAAAGAAACCGCTTAATGATAAATTATAGCAAGACAGTCCCTTTGAACTTCAGCGGAAGGAAAATATTAAATTTTAACGCTACAATTGAGGGCATCAGACAAGAAGTCCGTGAACTCGTAAACAAATTAATGATCATATCATAAATTATAAGACACTAAAATTGTTCCTACCTGTTAAGAAGGTTTCTTCCCCTGGACAACGTCTTCAAGAATTGCTCCTCCTCTTCATTGATGATATTGATAACACTTTGAGGATCCTTACGAATTTCAGGGAATGTATCACCCAAAATCTCTACTACATTATGAATTAACGTGGAAAAGAATCCTGGTTTAGCGTTCAGCTTTTCCGTGGCATAACGAACAGCCCTTCTTAATATTCTTCTTAATACATATCTGGAAAAAGTCATAAAATAATATTGTTTGCTATACTGTCGGGAGTCATTTGATGGTATGGACTTGATTTCGGTAGGTTCTTTACGCGAGGATGACATAATGATGGGACTGAAAAAACTGAAACCAAAGGTATTATTCTTACCCCCTGCCTGTATTGTCAGGATGTCCACCATCTGACAAAGCTATAGTTAGCGTTCTTGCGTGATCTGCTAACACCCTGTATGCCATATCAATACTTTTTTCATCTTCGGTGCCAACGCGGCCTTGGTATTTTGGAGCGCCAGTACCCTTTTCTATTGCCTCGAAAATCGGCATAAACAGATCTGTGTCATAATTCGACCTAAAGAAAGTGAAGGAAAGTTAGTTAATTGATGCTAATAGATTTATTTAATACACTAAAAGATCTCAACAAGGGACTTCCTCATCATTTAATTTTGGTCGTATGGAAATTGTGCAATTTTGTAATCGTCTGTGTATATTTTCAGTTTCTGCAAGACGTACGTAACTGGATAACTTGTACATTGTACGCCGTTTAGAAGAAATATAAAATAAAACCAGAATTAAATGGAGAACAGATAGAGCACCGTTGAAATTGGCGATTTTCAGTATCTACTAGTCGATGCCAATAGTCCAAGATAACAGTGGAAGATGTGCAAAATATCTCCAACTATACGGTAAAGAATGACAATTATACAAGCAAACTACGAATTTCTTCGCCATTACGGGGGAGTATTAATTGAAAATGTATCAAAAAAAGTCCTATACCTTTTATCCTGCATAACAGATACCAAACGTTCTAAACCCAAACCACAATCGATATGTTTTTTGGGTAATGGTTTCAAACTGCCATCAGATTCTCGATTAAACTGTATAAACACAAGATTCCAGATTTCCAAAACGTCTGGATCATCCATATTCACCAGATGCGGTACATCGCGACCTACGAATAATCAACACTATTGCGTCCACAGATCTAGGAAGTTTCTAGATCTGTGATTGCGTCACTATTCAAAATAGTAAACAAACCGTGTACCTACCTCCAATCCGGTCAAAATGTAATTCGGAACATGGTCCACAAGGACCGGTTTCACCCATTTCCCAAAAGTTGTCTTTCAATGAACCGGGGATAACGTGAGAGGGTGCGACGCCTAGATCTAACCAGAACTTCAAAGAAAAAGAACAGGTATTTAGTTTGATTGATAATTTTTGAATTCATTTTTAACCTTACCTGTTTACATTCATCATCAGGTTCTAATCCAGATTTTTTGTCTCCTCCAAAATATGTCACATATAAACGATCTTTGGATAGTTTTAAATCAACAGTTAAAAACTCCCAGGCCCAACTGCACATCTAGAAATTAACATATACCTATACTTACAAAAAAATCCTACCTTTAACCCCGGTTACCGACTTCTTTCTTGAAATAGTCCCCAAAAGACCAATTCCCCATCATTTCAAAAAACGTATGATGGTACACATCCTTGCCAACGTCATCTAGGTCGTTATGTTTACCACCAGCCCTAATGCACTTCTGCGTATTCACAGCCCTTGTAAGTTTCGCCATATCACTGTTGGGTTCCACAGTGCCCAGAAATATGGGCTTGTACTGGTTCATACCGGCATTAGCGAACAACAGTGTGGGATCATCCAAAGGTATTGTAGATGAGGAATGAACGTAGTCGTGCCCGCGTTGCTTGAAGAAGTTGATATATGCATCGCGAACTTCTTTTGCAGTCGTTGGTACAGTCATTTTGTTAATATACTACAAAGTGTTAAAATTTTGATTGAAAGAAACTGTTAGTTTGTACTTTGAAACATATGGATGCTAAATAAACTTGCTCTAGTTATGAGGTCAAAGTGAGAGTAAAATAGAAAAAATATATGATTCAGCTTTCAGTTCAACCAACACATAGATTGCATCATTTAAATATGTAAAATAGGTAGCATGATATACCTTAACAGTTTTTAGTAATGTTTAATCTAACATCAACATTAACTAGAATTATTGCGCACCTTTACTTGTACTTTAAATTTAAAAAAGTAATACACAATATGTTATAAATACAAATAAATTTGAATGCACAATAATTGCACAATTGCTATTGCCCAAATTGTGAAAAAAAATTTGAGGTTAGAAATGGTTTTAATTATGGCTCCTCATCATCCCTAGTCTGACTATCACGCAAACTAACTATTCTGAAGTTGGCAAAAAAATTTTTCAAACGCTTTTAAATATAATATCAAATTTTAACATAATCATTGTCTTTATCCAGTATAAACATTATTCTATAGTCTTTATAAATACCTTATAAGGACAATAGTAATAACATTGTCTTTATAAAGAGCATTGTCTTTAAAGACAATGTAAAGAGTTTATAGTTTATGATAAGATACGAGAAATATGCATGATATAAACGTAGTCATACAGTCATACCAATATATTTTTTGTAAAGGCTAAAAAAAAATTTTGTTCACCCAATATCGAGTGCAAGTTATCGATGTTTTTCAACAATCGATATATATTGCGAATCCCTAACGCAACCATAACCCTTTAAAATTTTGTATTTGGTGTAAACAAGTTTATACAAAATTAATTCAAATAACATGAAACCTGCCATTGCTGCTGATGAAATGTTCCCTGAGGGCGCAGGGCCATACATGGAATTAGATGAGGTAATGTGCTATAGTTATAATAGTATGTACCTGTAGTAAATTGGTATGCAATGTTTTTAAGGCTAGTGGTGCTTCAGGATTACTGATGGATTTGACTGCTAACGAAAAGGCAGTTCATGCAGATTTTTTCAATAGTAAGTAATTTACGTTGAACATTAGAGAGTATGCCGTCCGACTTATCTAAATAAGGTGGTGGTACTTTTGAGCACTAATGAATAAAAGTTTAAACTTTTCTTAAAACCAAGTTTTTATTACTATTTATTATTTTTATTTTTCACAGATTTTGAAGACTTATACGACGATGAGGATTTGCAGTAAAAAAAGCAAGTTACCGTATTGTATATAAACAACTGTTAAATAAAACAATTGTCACAAGATTTATGAGTTATTTATTAAACAAAACTTAAATTTGCAATAAAAGTATTAGTTTTACCCTATTTACTAAAGGTACCAAAAATTTTTCATTTTTTTTCTCTTGTGATCACAGATCGAAAATGTTTTTACTTTATCCTATAATCTATTTTCGTATTATTCTTAGGTAATATTGTACTACTTTGTATTACAGTGAAAGTCATATATAACGACGAAATATTACATCCCGAATTTGTCTACATAAAAGACCGTATGAAATGAAGTCGCTTATAGTGTCTTATTAAGGACAAAGACCTAATTGCTCTATACATTGTATATTTCACGACCGAATATAACGTCGCGAAAGTGATTTTTCAATTTCAAACGTGATTATTGTTGGGCACCCTTTTACGTTTGCTCTCTGTAATAAGTTCGTGAGTAGGTGTCAATTTTGAGTACAAATAAACGAAAAGTGAAGAAGCAAAAAATCTCACTCAACAATTTCGACAAAATGGAAAAATCGTCACAAAATAAGATCAGGTTTTAATAGCAGCTGAAGCGTCCTGAAAATGAAGACATTGATATCAAGTGGTTTAAAATACAGAGAAATCGTGGAATTCCTTTAACTAGCACGTTATTACGAGCAAAGGCAGAAGATTTCAATAAAATCATTGGCAAACAAGAGTACAAATGTTCTGAGAGCTGGATCAAACGTTTTTCGTCAACGATATAACATTGTCTGTGGAAACATTTCAGGTGAAGCACGGAGTGTGTAGCGGGCATGTGACTGACGACTGGCTAGAGGTTTGGCCTATTTTACGTAAAGACTTTGCCGATGATGAAAAGAAAGGGCTTTTCTTCAAAATGTTACCAGAGAAGACATTTAAAGGATAAACTGTTAGAGCAAAGAAGATTTCCAAAGAATTACTTTACGGGATCTGTAAAAACTGTTACTTATCAAGAAATCCTCGTTGTTTGTACCAAATCTGTCTTGTATAAAGTTAAGTTTTTTATCTCCAAATACGACATCGGCAAGCTATAAATGCTAAGGCAAGCAGATGAACACAAGGACGGCGAATTTAAATGCAATTCTTTTAATGCTATATGATTAGGTAGGAAGTAAGGTCTGGGAAATGGTGTCGCAGAAAACTATTGCCAATTTACCACCAATTTGACTGATTAGCATTTATTTATGACGAAGCAGAATAAAGAAGTTGACAAAATGTTTGCCGTTAATCAATGGCAACAATTTATACATTTAGACAATAATATGTCGATCTATAATCTACCCACTGACGAAGAAATTTGTGATGAAATAGTTGCCCCCAAACAAAGTAGAAGAGACGGAAGATTAGACGACGTTGCTGGGCAACTAGTGGGAAATATTTAAAAAAGCCCCTGTAAATTTCCTGGTAATGACAAAAGTAGCATCGGTTATGAAAAACCACCATAGCAACGCCGACAATACAACTAACCCAAATTGACAGTTATTAATAGTAATAAATTATTTCGCTAATTTCGACGATTTCAAAGCTATTTATATAATGAAAAACAGTGATAGTGATTATAATTAAACACCACCTAGTCCATTTAATACTATTAACTCACCGTATTTAGGCTAACGCCAACAGGGCGAGTATAGGTAAGTTTCGAAAAACAGGAAAAGTATAGTGTGAAACTCACACGAAATGACCATTTCCTACTCGTATGATTTGCAGCGATCATACTCTTAGAAAATGTATGTCATTTCTTTCATGTTCGTTGCACAATATCCTACCTGATGTAACTTCCGTCGCTTACAACGACTTCATTTTCTCGGTCCCGTATGCGCCGTCATAGGCGACTTTCACTTAAAAAAAAAAACAATTAAACTTCTTAACTGGTAAAAGTCGTTTCTTCATTCACATAATGTATATTACAAAATTAAAATTAATCATACTGGGTATAATTGCTATATATAATATGTATTTAAGGTAATATAATTTGTTGCTTATCTTTTTCCACAATTTCTAATGACTTGGTGAAGAAATTCATAGGATTCATATTATATTGAACGGTACCACAAGATCTTTGAATATAAATTTACTTCTGTAAATATCACAATAACTGAAACACTAAAGTTTTTAGTCTAGTGCATTATATAAATACTATGAACTTCATGAGAACCTGATTTACTCTTTGTGTGTGTGTGTGTCAGGTTTTTCACAACATTTTAATACAAATTTAGATAATCCTCAAAAAGCAATGCAGATTATTTCATTATTATCGTGGCATATTTTTGTATAAAACAAAGAGACTAATTGGTATGAATATGCTATTATCCCCACTCATATATCATCTGATTTGACAGTCCATGAATTTATGTTTGTTCCAACCAGAGACATTTTGAAGCGCTAATTTTGTTTTCATTTAATGTTCGCGTTAACAAATTTTGAATATCCTAAAATATTTATCAATAAATATGTTTGAATTTCTCATATGTTATATCTGTTAGATTACGCTTACCACTCTCAATATTTTTAATTTGTAAAACTAGGCATGGGTTCCAGCCTGCCACTTTAGTAGGTTTCACGCTTCAAAATGGTGGACGCATGGTGAAACAATTCGCGCAGGTTGATGTGCATTGTCCCCTCTTCATGTCTATGGTTCCAACATGTCACAGAATTGTCATTGTGGAACAATAGAAACTTTAGATACTAGATAAGTATGCTTAGTGTGTTATACATATCAATAACGTATGCATTGTTTGAAGCCATCTTTTTGTAAAACTGAGTAAAAATTTCGATTCATTTTATTTTCAATAAAGAGTTTAAAATGTTGTGAAACACAACATGTTAAGGCAGAACTTAAAAACTAATCTCTATATACAAAAATATATTCTCGGTGTATAACAATGATTTTATTTCAGTGTAGATATTTAATATTTTGTTATTATTTCATATTTAAACTAGGTATATATACAATTTTTATACAGATCAAAATTAATCAAAAACATTCATTCATAAGAATAATGATTAAAATGTTAATTGGTCCAATATGTACCAAAAACATGAATTTATTACTTGATCTTTTATTTTATTTCTTGTATAAATAATCTAAAAGATTCACATTGTTTTTTTATAATTTTGTAATTGGTGAAAAACTACTAAAAATAAATGTAAAGAAACAATTATATATAATAAATATATATTTTTTTTAAATAATATTTGTTTTCTTTTTAATACATGTATTTCTATTCTGAATTCGGATTAACCTTTTGAATTATTTGAACATGTTTAGCTTTATAAGGGCGGCCGGACTTTTCCTACTATCAGATCCGACTGTCTGAAACGATCTCGAATCAGACAACTACTGCACACTGCCACTGCCGACAAAATAGTTTAGATTCCATTGGACTCATCAGGGTAGCAGCAGCGTTCTTCTTCGTGTTGTACAACAGCATAAAACAAATAGAAATTGGACGACAGAGAGTTATTGGCGTTAAATATACTGTGACGAATATAAAAATGTCCCCACCGCTTAGAGATACATAAATACATCCGGCAACACCGCATTGGCTATGATATAGTAATCAGGTGATATATTCTCGGAGCTCGCGAATCAACCAAACGGGAGGTGACTGTACAAATTTAGTAGACTATACCTCGTTCGGGGCAGCGCTGTGTTAATTTGGTAGAATGTGCCTCGCTTACCGTATGGATTTGGAATGGACGTACGCGCGCCAGAATGTTGTAGAACAATCGATTACTCACTGGAAGTGTTCGAGAAAGAAGGCCAACCATATATATACAAACGCAACGTAGCAGGGACTGAGGACAGTTATGGAGTGAACAGTCAATAGTTGATAACATAAATAATAGTGAAATAAATAGTCATATTAGTGCATTAATGGTATTAGTTTGTTTAAGTGCTTAGTTAAGTGTAAATAAATTAATTAAAGCGCGTTATTATTTCACACAGAATTAAACAAGGTCAGTTTTACGTTTAGCAATCTATGTTATGTGCTCATCCGGAGAAATGTTTTAATTATTATCGAATGTCGATTAGTTCTTCCAATGAACTTTTAAATTTAATACGGAAGGAAATAACGAAACAGGACATACAATTGAGACTTGCAATCTGTTCAGAAGAACGGTATTGTAACAAAGGCAGCCTGTGTATTAAATAATTTTGCAGGCGCAGGAGATGGCTATAACTTTGAAGATTCTCTCACACATTATTTGAAGATAATCCATTGATGTCCTCAACATAGATCTATCAAAATCGAAAGGGCCAAATATAAGACAGCCGCAAACTATATACGAACAGTCTAAATAAATATTATTTTACTTTCATTTCTTCTTTTTTTCCTCGTCATTTAGTGTCCTGATCGTTAACTATTTGTAAAAATACTTGTTCCCAGCCAGATCCTTTAAATTACTGTAAAGATAAGCCTCACGGTTAACATTCCACAAGCAGGGATATTTCTCGACAGCAGTAATTAATTTTTGGGCGTCGCGCATGGTTTCACGCGCCTGCTCAGCTCAGCAGACTTGACAAAAACAATCATATGCTACAAAAACAAGCAGAGCGCGCCTTCGGATCAAATTTTTGATCGGTCCGACCGGTAAGACGCACTGCGTTTGTGAACACAGACTCTGATGTTCGATATTTTGTTTGAGCGTCAGATGCCCGGATGCGATATTCGGTTCAGACAGTCGGATCCCATAGTAGGAAATGTGCGGCCGCCCTAAATCAATAGGAAACTAAAACAGTAAAAAATTGCCAAATAACAGACCGCGTTCTTTTTATGCCAATGCTCACGCATTCCTTTTACAAAACTCAATTCGATTCTTTAAGCAAATTTTTTTTAACGATCTCCCGTTTTAACAACGGTAAATGAAAACTAGTAACCGTTCCGTATTCCCAAAGTACCGGAAATAAGGGAATGCTGTGACCTGAGTTACTGGCGGTGATTTCGACCTAAATAGTCCGGGATCTCGTTTAAATTTCCCTTAAGTATGAGTAGGATATCCCACTTCCATTGAACTGAGCCATGCGCAACAGAACAACACAATCAGTCGGAAACGAAAGCCCCCATCTACACGTTACTTGAATTGGACATTTAAACAAATATCACAATCACAGGTTCCGATTCCCTCTCTCTTTGTTCCGTTTCCGCATGAATGCATCGTTAGTAAACAGATTAGATCATAACCAACGAAAAAGACCGGCCATGTCGCGCTGTAAGGGGTATTAACGATTTTTTGAAACCGTTATTTGTCACGTAATTAGCGTTCACGTTATTACTGAGCATGCGCATAAAAAATAAAGCGTTAATAATCCTAAAAGTTTTTGAAATTGTTATATGCGATGTCATTATGTATTCAATGAGAGGTGAATATTTAAAATAGCTCCGAAGGACAGCTCATTGTCCTCACAATGAAACAAATCTCACTTAAGTGAGAAGTGAGCTAAGATAGAAAAGGAAACGTCTATTAGTTCGCAATTTTCAAATGAGCTTCCTATTGTCAAAGTATCTTGACTTAAGCTCTCATGTTGTTATGACGATAATCGCGCATATTGCAATGTCTTTATACAACAACAATATCTGGATAATTCCAGATACTCCTACGTTTTAACCTGAATCCAGATCTCTAGTTCTAATCGGTCATACAAAATATCTTGTACTCTATACAATATCCTTTCTGTCTTCATCTTTCTTTCGTCCGAGATGCCAGTGCATTCTTTTATTACAACCACAAATATGTACAAGCACTAATTATTCAGTTCCGTGTCACTGGACATGTCAGATTCACCGTCTTCATCCGAATAATCAGCGCCACTTGGCGACAGTGGATCGCAACTTGACGACTGACGTGAACTCTCTTCGTCTAACGTGGCTTCAACAAACTCTTCTGCCATTGGTGGTATTGAGCTTGTAGTTGCCGTGGCAACTGATAATATGTTATCGAATGCTGATTTTCTACCGTTTGCCATCTCTGAAAAATACGAGCTTAATTAGTAACACTACTTCGGTTGTCGGTGGGTTGAAATTTCTTGATTGACCAGCTTTGGATAGGAGTTTTCCAAACAGAAATAAAAAATACTCAATTTCTGTGCTATTTTTCAGAGAAAGCGTTAAATCACTGCCCGATCTTCGATTTTTGTTCGTGAAAAGATCGATTAGAGGTCCAAACTTCAAATGACTTATACAGGGTGGCCACGAAATATATATATAGGTAGATTTGCATCGATCGGCTTAGTTTTAGTTGAGGAATTTGAGGTTAAGCTTTGGACAGTCATTTCATGGACACCACCCTGTATTTGAACACTTTGAAATATCAAAATGATGTAGAAACTTTAGTTTTACCACCGCACTTAATAATTATTATTGACTTACTTTCAAGATGTGGCCACAGCGATTCCGGTATTAACTGTTTGATTCGTTGCACATCCTCCGGACTGCAACTGCCATTATCAATACCTGAAAAAAGAAATTGTAACAAATAATAAAGTTAATCAACGAGGCGATTTGTACAAGAGCAGATTCACCTGATAACATTCCTATTTGTTTTAATATTTCCAAATCGTCAGTTATTTCAAACTGATCACTAAATTGAAACACATACTCCAACCTAAAAAACAAGGAACGTAATTAAAACCCAAACATAACAACAAGGATTTTAAGCGTTTGTATGTCAAATACTGAACCTTCCACCTTCCCTCCCCGGGGGCTCGGGCTCAGAATGTGAGAGACAAACTCTACAACAATTTACAAAAACACAAGCAGAAATTACACAATCACACTTTTAAGAATTTTGTAGGTTCGTTCCATTACACAAACAGGAATTGAATAGTTAAGGCTAGTTTTAGTTTCGGCTTAAGCTCAACTTTTTATACGAGGTGTGTACGATTAAGAACAGAACAATTTTATTTAAACTTTTGCTAAAAGAATGGAGTAAAATGGCGATTATCAATCATCATTGATCAGCAGTACGGATTTTTGCCACGAAAGTCAGCTAAGCTAAATCTGTTTAAATACACCAACTTTATTATTGATGCTCTAGAGAGTGGATCGGAGGTACATTCAGTGTATACCGATTTCTCCAAAGCCTTCGATCGTGTAAATCATAAAATCTTATTGATAAAGTTGGCTGAGGTTGGCAGTTGGCATCGGCGGACGCATGCTCGAATGGATACCTTGATAACATAATTCAATACGTTAAGGTCAAGGGCTTTATTTCTACTGAAATAAAAATATCATCTAGCGTCCCCCAGGGATCACACTTGGGACCCCTGTTTTTTAATTTTTTCGTTAATGACATCGCCAGATGTTTTACTTCGAGCGATTTTCTCTTGTTCGCTGATGACCTCAAACTATTTACGATAGTCAACAAAACTGAGGATTGCGAGAGATTGCAGTCTGACCTCGGGGCTCTTCACGAGTGGTGTGTTGGGAATGATATGCATCTGAATGTTGATAAGTGTTGTTTTATGTCCTTTTCGAGATCAAGACGGACCACTCTTTTCGATTACTCACTGAACCATACTTCCCTTAAATTGGTTACTACAGTTAAGGATCTTGGAGTCATGCTTGATAGTGGTTTGACCTTTATTCCACATATAACTTCAATGGTCTCAAGGTCTCTGAAGGTTCTTGGCTTCATTAAACGTTGCTCACGGGAGTTCAAACATGTTGATTCTCTTAGGCTTCTTTACACAAGTTTGGTCAGACCGTGCCTTGAGTATGCGTCGGCTGTCTGGTCTCCTCATTATACTGTGCATCTAGTAAAAATTGAGCAGGTACAGCACAAATTTCTTAGATACCTAGCCTACAAAATGCATATAGACTTTATATTTGAGAATCGTTTTGAATTATATGTCGACTTAAGAGTCCTACCTTGGCATTGACACGCTGGGTGATCGACGACAGAGACATGATTTGATTTTATTGTATGACCTTGTAAATGGAAGGTTGAATTGTCCAGATCTTTTGGGCAAGATTGGAATTCAAATTATGGTTGCAATTCATTTTTGGCGCGCTCAATGCGTCTCGCCAATGACAGTGAAGAGACACTGGATTTTTTTGTCCCGAGAAATACCTTTTTGGGTTCAGTAGGGCACCTCTTTGATAATTGCTACGTTGTGTTGTACCATATTGCTTTATAATAGTGAAGTATTGATCGTGTAGATTATTATTGTCCATTTTATTTGTGATTGATTTTTATTTGACATTTTTCGATTGTCTAATTCTTTTGAAGTGTTTTATTGTAGAACTATTTATATTTATTGTAATTTTGTATAAAATGGGCGTTTGCCCGTAAATAAATAAATAAATTTGACCGATTGCACGAATAGTGATACAGATTACATACTTTCAATAGTTTCGCCGTCTTTCTAACTTCTTCTTAAAAGAAATGCATTGCCATATGTTTTAAAAAGTTTCAGTTGAGCTTTTTGTAAAATTTTACAGTTTTCAGGCAAAGCAAAAGAAAGCCTTCGGCAGAGACTTAGGCCACGTCCACACTGAATTGTTTCCAGGTAAAAGAGACGCAAATGCGAATGGCAATTGCAACAAAATATTAAGGGCATTGCTAGATGATTTAAATTATTATTAGTAATTGTAGCTGTAGATTATACATGTTATTAAAACGCTCTTTATTTGCAAGGATTTATCATGAAGTATATTTAGAACTTTAACCCAAATCCAAAAATTCAATAATATATAAAAGACGGAAAGTCTCTTGATGAAATCGAGAACCTGGATCTTGCAATGTGAAGACACTTCACAGAAGACATGGTGTTCCATTTGAAATCGGCAAATAAAGGCCTCCTAACTAATGTTCCGATAAATTAAAATATTGTTTTTGTTAAATCTGCTATTAGTAAAACAAAGGATTACGAGTGGTATACGCGTTTCCAAGAAGACTGTGAAGACCTTGAGATGACAAGCACCCTGGTCGTCTCAGCACATCATTAGAACGTGGACAAAGTGACAGAAATGATTACGAACGATCCGCGAATCACAATTGATGATGTTCCTGGCAATTTATTGCCATGATTAATTACGACACATTTCAGAAAAAAAGGTGATTTTCCTAGAACGAGTTAAATAAAAAATTATTATATTTGGCAATCAATTTTCCCCTGAATTAAATTATAATCAAAATGAACTGATGTTAATATTCCTCTGGGTTCCAAACTCACCAAATTAAATCTATTAAGTAGTAAGAGAACCTCAAAACACAGAACACTGATGAATAATATAGAGAAATTATTCATGAGTGGATTTAATAACATTTCGACAGTATTTAACAATAAACCAATTTTATTGGCTTCGAATGCCTTATTGGTATGTTCTACGAACGTGTTCTGCAAACATCAACTAGCCACATTGCAGTCCCTCGGCGATACTATCGCAGGGGACAACAAACAAATGAAAAGATGCGTACATCAGAGAGAAGAATAAATTGAACCCTAAGTGTAAGAATTTCTCATAAAATTAAATATTTTTTTAAACTTACTTGTCATTGGAGATACTACAATTAATAACAGTCTTCTTATTTGTGTTCACAACTATGAAAGGCAACTGTATGTATGAATTAGAGCATGGCGCGCCATGCGTTTGTTCAGCTTCCTTATTTCTTTGAGCTAAACTTTTAAAGGCTATTTGATTCAGTATCAATTCGTCCAATTGACGCTCTTTCTCCCGAATACTATGCGTCTTCCGTAAAACTTCTTTTTCTAGTTGTTGGCATTCTTGCAAGGAATTTGTTGGCAGACCTGTAACAAACGTGTATTGTCAAACTGAAATAGAAAAACGTAACCTATCTTGACAAATTAATAATCAGGATAGTATACGATAAAAAAACACTTCTTCCTATACAGAGAGGCCCATTTAAAAGCCTCTTATTTGTCAAAAGATTGGATGTAGAACTTGAAAAATCTTCCGAAATCAAACACTTTCAAGGACAAAGTTTAGGCTCCTGTTAAAGGGAACTAAATAGTGGTCTTTCATTTTCATAAAGTTGAACTTTTGGTGTAAAATAAAATTAGAAAATACGTTTAGCTAAGCGATTCCCCGAACAATTTCAGTTAGTTTACTAACTTAAAAGTATAATGTGTTGATTATCTGGAACTTTTTCTTGAATAATAATAAAAAAGGTGACAACGCTGTAAAAAAAAGGAGTTATCTTGCTACTAGCTAAAAAACTCACAGTCAATTTTGAACTTGAATAATCTGCGACATGAATCGTAAAAATTAGTCGACTTACCTATCCATCGGATTTCCTTCTTCTCCTTCGAAATAATATTCATCGCCATGAGAACATTAAGCGCATCATACACTCTTCGACGGATATTTTTCTGATCATATTGTTCAGCCAATGAATTTGTATTGGACGAATTCGTAAATTCTCCCACTAATTCATCGGCGACTTCATTGTATGTGGTACTGCCTTTCTGTTTGACCTTTTCACATACTTTCATGGAAAAGTGTCGAAGACCTTTACCGATTTTATCAGTCTTTCTACCTCGTTTTCTGAAATCCATAAATAAATCAGGTCAGCACTGTCGTAAAATCACGTCTGAGGGTTTAAACACTAAGAGAGAATATACGTGGTGCATGAATTATACATCTGCAATCAACGTTCATCGTTTTCAAGGCAGGGAGCTCTCAAGTCTTGGTGAAAGGACCGCCAAAACTATACTTGAGTCAAAAGTCACACCTCGTAAGACAGATTTTTGCCTAAAAATAGTAGTCGAATGCTTCCGATGTTCTGGACATATAAACTTCGAGAAGACTTTTGATAATGTCCCATTTCCAACCTAGAACATTGTTTTGAGCGGTGTACCTCAGGGATCTGTATTTGGGCCTTTATTATCTTTAATCTACATATCTGCATTTTGAAGCGGATTACAA
Source organism: Apoderus coryli (assembly GCA_911728435.2). Lineage (NCBI taxonomy): Eukaryota > Metazoa > Arthropoda > Insecta > Coleoptera > Attelabidae > Apoderus > Apoderus coryli. Next base: position 16,835,619 of record OU452206.1, read on the forward strand.
AACCATTTGGTGTCATCAAGCTAGCAGTGGTTAAAACATTTTCCCCATTGAATCCTGTTAAAAACGCTAGAGAATCCTGATCATCAAATTGAGGAATAAAGGACCGATTACCCCAGAAATTTCACCAATCTTTAAATGAATAAAAAGACACACTTATCTATAAACTTTTGAGACAAATGGGCGAGGTCTATCTATGTCAAATGCACTGACAGGGTTAAAAATATTATGAGACGTGAACTTATGTTTAAATTTAAAATGTTATAACATACACTTCTGGCGATATCTCCGAATCAAATGATTCCAACCGTTTCCTAGACAAAATCGGTGGTGAAATCGTTTTGACTCCGGCAGTCGACGGCATTATTGGACTGATAGGCACCTGTGAAAGATTGCTGCTGCTCGTGGGACTTGGTTGGCTTTGGTGGGGATGCTGTTGTTGTAACTGGAGTTTAGTACTTGGATTAACAAACCTAATGTTTTGCTGTAAGAAAAAGATAATAAAACTTAACACGAAAAATTATTTAGAGAAATCCTACACTAAATTCTTGTCACATAATGGCTCAGATACAAACTTTAAAAAATAAACAGAACAAAAAAACAACTTACCATTTGTGAGGGAGTTAATCTGATAGTCTTTGTTCCTTTTGTTAACTGAATGGGAACTGTCTCTAAAATAAACATAAACATTCATATAAATAAATAAAGTTCACAAATATAAGTAACAAAAAAAATATATAAAAATATTTTTAGTATTGGATATCTATTAATATCCCATATTGTAGTAAAGTACGTGTACGAATAATACAGTAAACTGCAAATAACTAGTTCAAAATGCCAACTTTAATACAACGGTTAGAATAAATTTGATCTTTATTAGAAACAATCGTCAAGTCATTGATTTTAATAAAAAATTAGCGCAAATTAATATTTTAATAACATTCCATCAGTTAGACAAATCATGCTTTTTGATAAAATAAGGAATTATTGTTTAGTTGGCGTTGACAGGTTTTGTCATATAGTAGCGTCATGGCTAATTTGATAAAATATTGATTGATCTAAATTTTAAAAATTAATTTTCTCAGCTATTTATGAACCGATTTTCAATTAGAAAAAAGTAATAGATACGGAAAAACACATTCTATGATAATATGTTAAGAAATATACAGGGTGTAATGGATTAAAATTTTAAGGGTTGAATTTTGGTAGACAGCATTACAAAAAAAAAATATTGGCGCAGCAATTTTCACGACTAAACATTATAGTGCTTGTTCAAAAAAAATATCTCAACTATTTTAAGAATTAGGGCCTGGTCAAATCAGTTTGAGACACCCCGAATAAAATATTAACACCTAGTATAATACCTACTTGATATTAATTTCTGGTTGGTTCCTATTGTTCTGATAAGTTGTGTGGTACCGCCTGTAGAACTAAATGCCTGCAAAATAATATAAAATACAATGTATTCCACTGTCACCCGATAATTTTCAATAAAATAACACAGCACCAATTCATCCATCATTCTTAAACCATTTCTTTAATTCCGTTTGGACATTTCGTGAAAAACTATTCGCCTAGACGCATTAAGAAAGCACATTCTGCTAAGCTTATCTGAGGAATAAGGATGTGCGTTCTTAGTTAAGGGATTACATTTAGTGTATTCTTCAGAAAGTGCATTATTTAATTCTTGTAAAAAGCTTTTCATTACATAGGACGGGGGCTTTCTCACTTTCATATAAATATAGTCGGTTAACACACGACAGGTTATAAAAAAATTCAACTAACCTAATAATTATAGAAGTATGTCAATATGACAAAAGCACACTTGATTAAAATAGAAATGACAGCTTGACATCATAGATCATAGGTAGGTAGCGTTATATTACCTAGGTAATACACTATTGTCTTGTTTATAAAGACAATGGTAAAAGCTAGATGCGTTCAGTTATTACAATCAAGAAGTCTCAGATATGTGCTCTAGATGTATTGACGGATTTATCTAAACCTGAGGTTATAGGTAATTTTAGTTTTTCAAAGGTTGAGTTGGGTAAACTGTTATGGAAGAAAAACAGACTGTAAAAAGTAAAAAAACATTTAACTAGCCTAACAGTATTTGTTTATAGGTTATGTTGATATTGGATTTGTATCTGTTGCATAAGACCTTAATGCCAGATCAACCAAAGAAATCTTTCGTTTCGTCTACTTTAGATTGCAATACCGAAACATTTTAATTAATATTACCTACCTACTACCTAACTTCCAATTGAAAGGAAAAATGTTTGGCCTAATGATTTATTCTAAATAACAGTACTTATGGCTGCAAAACTGTTAACTCATGCTTTTGGGACCATTATAATGGCGAACGAGAGGTGTAAGTTGAAGAGGCCAAAAAAACTTACATCTTGCATATCAGAATCAAATTCTGGTATGGCAAGTGTCGTAAATATTTTCGAGAAATACTAATTAAAAATACCCTCACTAAAGCTAAAGCATATCATTCAACATTCATCTGAAAGTAGAAGTAGAAACACGTTTCCTTTATTATAATCCCAAGAATTACGTCACTGTAAACAAATCTACATTTTTTATTATATACCTACCTACTTGAAATACATAAGGGGGAAATTTGAATACAATTTTGTGCTTGTTATTTTCTTAACCTCAACCTGATTTACGTTATCGTCGGTTTAGAATACTTTTGATAAAATCAAAAAAATGTATTGGTTGACTCACCTGTGAAGATTCCCCATTACTTATTGGTGGTTTAAATATTTTTACAGGTGTATTTGAAACAGCTGAAGATGCCAGAGTCATTGGTCTAGTGGCCTGCACCAGTTTAAACATTTGCGGCTGTCCTACTCCTATATAGCAAAAATTAATTTCCTACTTAATATATTTGTTGATATTTTAAAAACTACTGATTATAATATATTAAATGAATTATAGTAAAAGTGAAAGTACATAAATATGAAATGTTTAAACAATATGAACGATAAAAGTAAACAGAAAAAGGTGAACATAATAAATACCACCTCCTGTGATCTTTAGAACAAAAAAAGGTGGTATGAAATAGTAAGGTTTTCAATAAATTACCATTTGTTCCCTGGAACACCCAATTCGTTGTATTAGATTGCTGGGTCATGTTTGGAATAAGCACAACACTTTTATTAATAAAATATTTAATAATTTGTGTCAGAAAGTTAATTAATTAGAAAATAACACAGCACACGATCCACATAGACATTCGATTTAACCAAAATGGCGCCCTGGTTTGCTAATATTTTTCGGGTTTGTACAGTTATACCGAACCATCAAAATGCTGTTTGATATGTTGTTTAGATGTATGAATTATTGTAGTTTCATATAGTAAATACAAATAATTGCTTAAAATTAAATTAACACACACAGGACTCTTTAAACACAAGCTATTTGGTGCACACACATCCCCTAATCAGCTTGGCGGCGGGCACAAAGTGAAGCTTTTGATTGGTTGAAAATGTTCACGTGGTACATTTACCTCGTCTAGTTTGCCAGGGCGCCGCTATATTTGAATGTATGCAGACTTTGGCGCGTTTTATTTTGTTAGTGATTCTGGTTGATCTCCTTTCCACACATACCACATACTTTGGCGTGAAGTTGTTTACAGTGTTGCCACAATAAATAGAGATATTTGAAAAATATTTGAGTAGGTCGGCTGAGGAATATTTTATAAATCTTAATGGTGGGTAATAATCCTAGATCTGTGGTAATAATAATAATGAATTTACTTTCGAAGTAGACAAAATGTGCTTAGGCATTGTCTTTTAAAGACAGCAATTTTGAGCGATTTTGTGTTAACGAGTTTAACTGAAATATATCCCCACTGTTTTTAATTTTGACACTAAGCACCCCAAGCATCGAATTTTATTATTTTAAACTGTGCCCCAAGCATTATCTTTGTAGAGACCCCAAGTAGCTGGTTTCCAGCAAAATATTTGGAACGGTTTTATAGGTTAAAGAATCTGTTAAAACGTTGAATTTATATAATATATACATTACACGCCGATGTCGTCCTTATAAAGACACTGTTCTATAGTCGAAATAACGATTTGCAAATAAGGTAAAAACTGTGCTATCAGCTATCACTATCACAGCTGAATGCAGAGACAGAGATACTAACGCCATTGTCTTTATAAACACAATGCTAAAGCACAGCTTACCCAAAAAGCTATGCAGGCTGTGCTAAAAGCACAGCTTATACCGTAGTTATAAGGTCTGCTAAAAGGCTTTCTAAATAATATAGACAATGCTGAAAGTAATAATTTTTATTATCAAGTTTAATTATGTACATATTTTCTTATTTGAAGTTTTAAAGAACAAATAAAACTAAAATAATTAATCACTTTCAATACACGAGCTAATTGTTTCTCGCTTATGTTTATCATTACGTGCTGAAGCTGTAACCATACGCAATTGGATTGTACTAAGTTCTAGTTTCCATATTTCTTCGTCTGTAAGACGATATTGCGGATTTCGAAATTTCCCTACAAGATGACGACGATAGCGACTCCTTAAGCTTTCCCACGTTCTTTGAGGGAAGATATTTACCATTGCCTCCCATAATGATTTCGCACCCACTTCGTAAAATTTCTTGTTATCGAGAATATATTTTAGTATTTTGATATCTTCATCTACAGTAAATTGGGCCATTGTTTATTGTTTTGTTTATGTAAAAATCAGTAACAAAATATTTGAATTTTATTCTTCTTATCATAGGTTAGAAGCAAGTGAGGTGGGTTGTTGATTGTTGATGTTTGTTACATCAGCACAACATGTCCTCTGAGTTGTAGAAGGATAAAGCCAATGTTTAACCTATAACATTAGGGTTATTCTTTCGTACTGAACTAAGTGAACATTCTGAAAATTGTCAGTTTATTCACGATTGTGTGTATTCTTTCGACATCGGTCACTTCTACCAAACTGATTAAAATTCCTACCCCCCTTGCGGCTTACTGATCAACCTCTAGGTGCCGGTTAGTTCGTTCAGTTAACAGTTAACCTCTAAAAGTATTGAATATTGAGAGATAATAATTGGAATATGATTTCGAATCAAACCAATAAATTGTAAAAGTTTAAAACATGGATAATAATATCATGGAAGAAATAATTTCCCAGTTTTCAGAGCAGATTTAGTTGTTTTCACAATCACACGTGCCTTTTATAAAATTCATTCTCAGTTACGTAAGAGATTTAAAATCTCCTTCTTTTGCCGAAGCAGCTGAGGTCTTTGGTATCCTCATTGTTATTTATAAAGACAATGGTATCGTATTTGCTTGATAATCCATAATAATAATTTTGACCGTTAGTCTTTTCAGAACAAAAATGCAAATGAAGGACTGGTTAGCATATATTACATCAGTTTAGCTGAGGTGAAGAAGGAAAACGTCACCTATGGCAATTGGGAAAATGTCAAATTAATCAAACGATGATCGATGATGTGTCATCTGTCTAATTTGTAAATCTGGTGTCGTGGTCGTGTTTTTATGGTAATTTAATTATTGTGGTGTGAAAGGTTTTTTATATTCTAAATATGAGAAAATTGTTAATTTTCTTATTTATATCTTATGCTACAGCAGCAGAGATAATCAATTCACAATTAGTGAATAAAAATGTAGATCGCACCATTGATCTAACATCACAATTAGTGAAAATAACTTCAGTGATAACATTAGAGAATACCGGCAAGGAGCCTGTTAAAGAGTTTGTGGTAAATACGGAAGCTGGCCTAATTGGTAATTTGTCATACATTGGTGCTAAAGATAACTTTAAAGATGATCTTAAAGTTAAAACGGTAATTAAGCCAACGTACAAGAAGGAGGGTATTTTTAAAGTAATTCTCAAAAATAATCTTGATTCTGGGAGAGTAACAACGGTTACTATTGAACAAGTTTTTGCAAAGGCGCTTGTGCCTTATCCTCACAGTATTACACAAAAAGAGAAACAACTTGTAAGGTAAATGATTTAATTCGTTGGTGTTAATTTATAGATTATTCCTAATTAATTAATCTTTTAGGTATTTCGGCAATCATTACTTTTTATCACCATATTCCACACAAAAGCAGAAAACTCAAGTCCAACTGCCTACGAGAAATGTAGAAAATTACACTAAACTTAAGCCTGTTTCACACTCCGACTCAACAATAACGTATGGTCCATACACGTCCCAAAATGCATATGCCTCTGATGAAATGATTATTCACTATGAAAACAATTCGCCATTCCTTACTGTGACAAATCTTGAACGTATCATCGATGTCTCACATTGGGGTAATATTGCTATTGAAGAGCACATTGAAATTAGACACACCGGAGCGAAACTGAAGGGCTCTTTTTCACGTTATGACTATCAAAGAGATAGTGGTAGTGCTCACCATAGCATAAAATCATATAAAACTATTTTACCCGCTTCTGCGCATAGCATTTATTACAGAGATAGCAATGGGAATATTTCAACGTCCACGGTAAGACCTCACAAGGATTGGATCGAATTGGAATTGAGGCCGAGGTTCCCCCTGTTTGGAGGCTGGCAAAGTTCATACATGCTGGGTAAGTAATTTAATTCGCTATAACACGAATTGATTGACAGCTTCTTTTATTTATAGGTTACAGCGTTCCGAGTTACCAATACCTCTTCAAAACACCCTCAGGCGAACTGGTATTAAGCATAAGACTCTTGGACCATGTCTTTGACGATATGCATGTAGAGCAACTTGAAACGGCCATAATTTTACCTGTGGGTGTCTCTGACATTAAAGTAGAAACTCCGTACGACGTGGAACGTTTAGACGATGGTACTACTCATAAATATTTAGACAATATCGGCCGTACTATAGTGAGATTTAGGAAAGAGAACTTAGTTGAGCAACATATCCAAGACTTGGAAATAACTTACAGTTGGAAGTCCCATTTGTTGCTACACGAACCAGTGCTTCTGGCTGTTGCCCTGTTTGTTTTGTTTATACTTGCAATTATTTATGTTAGACTAGATTTTTCAATCAAAAAAAGTGAACATAGCAAAAAAGATTAATAGTAGTTTTGTATTTGTAAAATACTTACAACATTTTTCAATAAAACATGGTTTTTAATTTAAGTTTTATTTCCATAATTTTGATTTAAATTCATGTAACAACTGAATTAGACTAAAGGCACTTGTTATGTTCTTGGTATTTCAATTATTTAGTGTGTATTTAAATGCAATCAGCCCAACAGACTAATTATTGTCTTGAAACTATAGACATCGGTGTAAATCTCGTCACATCCCTGAAGCACTACCATCGTCCATAAACATTATTCTTCTGGCACATCTAGGAGCCCTTTTGTGGTATTTTTTTCTATATTGGCCTATGAAACCTAGGCAATTTAGCTATCATCAAGATAATTATTTTTAATCTACTCAGATGAACAGCTACATGCCTCACGGCACTGTGCAAATCCACTACGTAAACAGGCCAGTCTGCTCAAGTCTAGCGAGCTTGTTAATAGTTGAATTGTGTATCTTTTATTCGCCAATTTTTTTTTAGTAATATGTACTAGCAATAAATCTGTTCGGACCAATCAATAACTTATTTGACTTGTTTATCCTACATACAATGTCAGAGGGGTTTGTCGAAATGTTTAAATTGGTGATAAGTTTCACAGATCGGCATCCTTGGATTCTAGGTCAATGTGGTACGCAACAGAAACAACATTGTTCTGTGCCTAACGTTTTTGCCACTAACATTAGGGTTATTCTTTCGTAGTGATTGATCTGAACAAGTGAATGTGATTAAACTGAATGTGATTATACTGAACTGAATATTTGGCGAAACCGAAAGATCATCTTTTTTGTGATTGTCTTTCACTTAACTTCGAAAACTTGTGAAAACAACCAAATCTGCTCTGAAAACTGGAAAATTATTTCTTCCATGATATTATTATCCATGTTTTAAACTTTTACAATTTATTGGTTTGATTCGAAGTCAAATTCCAATTATTATCTCTCAATATTCAATACTTTTAGAGGTTAACTGTTAACTGAACGAACTAACCGGTACCTAGAGGTTGATCAGTAAGCGGCAAGGGGGGTAGGAATTTTAATCAGTTTGGTAGAAGTGACCGATGTCGAAAGAATACGCGCAATCATGAATGAACTGATAATTTTCAGATTGTTCACTTAGTTCAGTACAAAAGAATAACCCTATAGATGATTATAATCAAAAAAACTATCGACAGATTTATTACGTAGCAGTAGCACCTCTACTGTGACATTACTATCACATATTTTTATTTGCATGATGGAAACATTTACTTTTGTTATCCTTCATTATTAGTTGATTATCAAGTGAGAATGTAGATAGCAACTGAGCGACAGAAGACCGTATCACATCAGTTTAACTGAACAGAGAAGTGAGGCTAAGCTGTGCTAATTTAGTAGAGTGTGCCTCGTACATTCTGTTGGATGCTCATAACAAACACAAATAATTTAGAAAAAGAAAACCTAACTAATGCAGTGTCTAAAAAATTTGGCAAAATAAATAATTCCGCCGATTATCAAAACATTTTTAGAATGATTTGTACATATACCGGTCTCAAGGGATGCACGGAATAGACTTTTCGTGACGGCTTGATTCTACATGTAAAAATCGACATGTGGAAAGCGACAGAACTCAGAATCCGCCCTGAGGGTTCTGATTTTCTCTATGAGCTTTGCCACAGCCACTAGAAAATAATGACGAATAATAATAATTTTCACAGTGTAACGTTTATTTTATGAATAACCTATATTGTTCTTTTTCTCTATGTGTAAATAGCTGTGTGAAATATGACATGATCACCGGTCACTCGCTCACTAAACTTTCTCATTTCCTGGTGAAGTAATTATGTGTGAGTGAAATGTACTACGAAGAATACCGCGAACTACGATTAAGGACTACCAAGAATGAAAATACAAGTGAGTGGGCTGTGATAATGTCACATCAGTTTAGCTGAGTTGAGGTGAAATAGAAATTCCCTATACATTTGAAATGTACGTATGTCTGTTCTTAATGAAACAAGATATATTAAATATTCGGGTAAATACATAAATTAATCAACAATAACAAAATTCTATAAAAAAATGGATCCATCGTTACTCCCTCACTATTGTTTAGAAGTAATTTTCTCATTTTTATCATTACGTGATTTAAGGAACTGCTCTTTAGTGTGTAATCGATGGTATTCACTACTAAACGACGAAAACAACGATGTGTGGAGGTTACATTGCATTAGAAAATTAGCTGAGGAGGCTTTGAAATATGATCTTTTATCTTCCGTACCAACATACAAAGCAAAATTAAGAGCCTTTTATCATGCATGGAATCCTAATGATTGTTCAAGAAATATTTACATCAAACCAAACGGTTTTACATTGCATAGAAATCCAGTAGCACAAAGCACAGATGCTTGCCGAGGTAAAATAGGGTTTCGGCACGGTAGACACGCATGGGAGGTGATTTGGGAGGGACCGCTTGGGACAGTTGCGGTCATAGGTATAGCGACAAAAGACGCTCCTCTCCAGTGTCACGGTTATGTAGCGTTATTAGGGTCCGATGATCAGAGTTGGGGTTGGAATCTAGTTGATAATCATTTGTTGCAGAATGGGGATGCACAAGGGAATTATCCATTGTTAAATAATGCTCCGAAATACCAGGTACAGTAAATTGTTTCGGTGTCTAGATGAATAATATATTTGAATTGATTTTTAGGTTGGAGAACGTATACGAGTGATATTAGATTGTGATGACAATACCTTATCATTTGAAAAGAATTATGAATTTCTCGGAGTTGCATTTAGAGGTTAGCACAGTTGTTATGATTGGATTTATCTGTTTCTATGAGCTGTATTTTAGGTTTGCCTGATAAAAAACTGTATCCCACAGTCTCAGCAGTATATGGTAACACGGAAGTGTCTATGGTATATTTGGGGCCGCCCCTAGACGGTTAACATTCCATTTTCCACAATGCAAAATAGCCTAAATATATTACAAGAAAACTGGGAGAGAGATAACAAAGATGTCTGTGTGATATTGAATTAAAAAAGGTGTTTTATTTTAAAACAGGTCAGTTTGGTTTGCCCATGTGATATAGTGACTTAATTAAATATTAAAAAGCAACATTTTTAAACACAAATTGAAGAAATAGACAGTTCCAGTCCCAATAGTATTTAAACCATACTAACATAAAAGGAATACATGAAGGTACCTACTTAATAGGTAGAAATAAGATAACTTTTCGGGGTTGTTCATTTTCAAGGCGTTTTGATTTTGTTTATTTTTTTATTAATAATTATTCCAGTGACCGCAGTGAAAATGGAACATCCCATATGATTTAGGATAACTTAAACAGATACCAAATATTTAAACCAATGCATTTTTATTTTATAAATTATTGTTGATGGTTTTTGTTTCGGTTATAAGTTATTATGTAATATCGTTACTTTTTTTAGTGTGAAAGTCTACTAGTGTACTTAACTTTATGAATTTTAGTGTTGGGCGTATGCCGAGTGTCTATACAAATAAATAGGTGAATTATTCTTAATAGAAGACATTTTTAGCCTCTCGAGGCATACCATAAAACATATTGTGTATGTTTGGATGGTTAACGACTTATGGTCGGTCTCTGTCAACCTTGAAAGGCATACACATCTGTTTCTATATTAATTATCACCAAATATTTTGTGGTATTGATGGTTTTACCTACACAAGGGATTTCTTTTAATTTATCAGGGCCTTAGTCTAGTTCAGTAGAACCAGACCAAGGCACTCAGTTTGTAGGTCGTTTTAATAATTCACCTACTTATGAATGGAATCATGTAATCATCTCTAATTTAATCTTAAATTCAACTGTGTTCAGTACTTTTGTAAAAAAAATTCTTTATTATTAGGCTTTATCCATTGTGTGTTAAAAGGCGATCTCAATTTGGTTTTTATGAAGTTATTAAGCCTTCTGTAGGCTAGACGAAACGCTCTGCCATCAATCTGGTCATCCTCGCTTTAAATATTGATTGAAGTTGGACTTTTCCAAGATTTATTGTTTTATTATTGTGACTATTCACTATAGATTATACGTTTTAACGGATAATGTCGATATTTAGAGCTTGCGGTGTAGAATAAAAATTAGAAAACCAGTTTTAGCACTTAAGTCTTAATTCTCTACTGAGGATTCGCGTCGAGACTTCAGTAGTTTGTGGGTGCAATGGTATTCTTGTTTCCTAATGTACGTAGTATATGTGGTTAATTAAAAAACAATAAATTGTCCCTCATATCACAGAATTTATTGGAGAGTTAAGTGAGACATTTAAGGCTGGTTTAGCCAACGAATAAGCATAAGAATATGATTAGTGTATAGTTATTGTCACAAGCAGAACTACTTAAAATACATTATTTCAAATGGTATCGTTTATACAACGTTTAGTTTACAAGTTGTTAGGATTTGTAATAGTAATAACTTTGAATGTTGTAGTAAGAATAGCGACAGCCTCTATAGTCGTCGGCGTTCGGAATCATGTTATTGCGAGAAAATTCAAACTATTGACATAATCGCATATTATATATATAATAATTAAACTTTATGATATAAATTATGAAAATATTATTATTATGTCTCTCCTATGAACAAAATTATGCCGTAGTTTGAATTTCCCGCAATGACGATTCCGAAAGCCGACGACTACGTCCGAGTCATTGTGACTGAAACAGTTTTTTGTGGAAGTTCAATTATTTCAACTTTTATGGATTATGCATTACGACAAATGGCAATGTAATGTGCGCAGGTGGGCTTAAAAAACCAATATAAAATGTAACCTATACAAAAAGATAAACAGCTTGAATGTAGATTATTTCATAGACGTTCCGATGCCTTTTACCATCAGTTTTCATCCATACATTCCTGTGCGCCCCTAGTTACTTCATCCATCTTGCATCTTGATTTTCTTTCTGTAGATGTTTATGCGCTTTTCTAGAGGATTGCTCCCTAAAGTTGTATTTTTGTGTAGAGTACTTCTACTTATTTTTTTCTCCTAGTACACCTGTCCAGGTAACGGGTGTTCCCTAATCTGGCCGAATAACCCAGAAGTTCAGGCCTCAGAAAAATAAACGTTATTTTTCTGAGGTTCAGGCCATATAATTGAAGAAGAGGAAGTAACTAGGGATGTGAAAATAGTACAAAGTATCGATTCCGATACCCGTAATTTTTGCCAAGTATGGATTCTACCGATCTTGTCTAAAAACTATCGATACTCTTAGGTATCGGTATCGAAATTGTACACAACACTTTTAAAAATAAAACTGCTGAATGTATATTACATTTTGTGTTACATAACATAGGAGATCTATGAAGTATGATGCAAAATTGTGGAAAAATTTACAAAATTGTTTTAAATGTTTGGTAACATAGAATAATGTTTATTGTTGGGTATGGCCCAAACAAAAATAAAAATAATCATGTGTATTATTGCCCGCATGCGCATACTATACAGATTTTGATTGGCTCGGCACTTTGGTTATGCTTGTTTTTATGACTATATGTTGGATAAACGCTCACTTTTGTTATGCATTATACACTAAAACTGTGACAAAATTATATTCACTGCGTTATACATAAAACGTTGGCTAAACCGGGCTTTAATTTCAAAATCCATTATGGCCCATGACAATTTTGACAGGTGATGAACTAATGTAACATGAGCTGCTAATTATCCATCGTTAACGGTTCAACAAACGTTGCCATTTGAAATAACCACAGTATTTGTATTTTGTTTTTAATATCAAACTAACCCAACTACCTAATTACTTTATTCAAAAATTAGATATAAAAAAAGTAGAAAATTGCGAGATTGAACCCACAATCTTCCGGTTACAGAGCCCGCACGCTACCCGCTGGGATACACTCGGTACACATCTGCTATGCGAATTACCACGGGCACATACCTACTTACTTTACTGTTGGTTGAGCTACACGATGGATAATTAGCATCTCGTCAATCTAGAAGGAAAATGTCTAATAATTTGACTCTGCCAATTTCGTTTCCTAAAACCTCCTTCAAAAAAGATTGTAGGATCTCTATGAGAAGTATAAACTCATATAATTCGAATAAAGTATTGTTAACAATCTAATTTAGTGAATTATTGTATCAATTAAGCCAGATACATATTTTTGTGCAAGATTGTTATTAATGATGCTTAGGTATTTTTTATAGTATAAATATTTATAATAATTATGATTTTCTGTGATATATTTTATTAAGTTATTTAGAATTATATTCTATACTCACCACTGTCTTCGATGAATATTAAACATTAATGTAAAAAAAACCATAACTAAACCAGGTAAGTATCTCTAAATTGATACGAAATATTTTAATTGGCAATTTTTGAGCAAAAATAGTATTAAATGAAAAATAACTTAATGGCAAAGCGGACTAAAATGCTGGTTTTACATACACAAGGCATTTTGTTTAATATAGTCTAATTCAATAGGAACCAGACCGAGGCATGGCATATGTAGATGATACGTGTTTACATGTGTCTACTGTTGTGTATCCTATTGTGCTTAAAGGCAGGCTGATATTTGTAGATGGGCAACGACTATGGTACTCTGACGAGCTCATAACAAGAGCGTAACGAATTCGTCAGTATCTGTCGACCCATGCCTCGGTCTGGTTCCTATTGAATGAGACTGGGGCCCTGCTAAATTAAACAAAATTCCTTGTGTATGTAAAACCAGCATTTTAGTCCGCTTTGCCATTAAGTTATTTTTCATTTATTATTTTTACGGACATGAAATCCTTTTAATTTTTTAAAAATAGTAATAGTTTAGGTAATTTTTTTTATTGAAAAATTGTTGTAACTAATGATAATAATATTAACAGGTTTTGACGGTTTCTTGTAACTCTATTACGGGTAGGGATGGCAAAATAAATACATATATCGATATTTTTGATTCAATATATATCGAAACTACATATCGATATATCGACTGAAAAATATCGATATTTTATATATATCGATATACTTGCTGTATTTTGATTTTAGAGTGGATTGGTAGTAGTGTAAATAAACTACAAATTCAAATAATGAAACAAAATAGTATTCATTAAAATTTATTTGCCTGAAAATACATATGCATTCCAAATAAACGTAAGAATATTTTTTAGAAATAATTACATTAGGTTAGGTCATATTATTTCTAAATTTTCTGGAACAGAACTTAAAAATAATAATTTTGATAATCTCTTTCCAGTTAGACGATTTCGATTTTTTGTTGTAGTTAAACCTGCATTCACTTGGCACTGAGGTTCCTTCCACAAAAAAATATTTTATAGCCATTTATTTAGTTATTAATTATTCATCGTCGAGATGCGTCGACTGCTACGGTAACACAACAAGGACCTTTTAGTTTTAAACCCGTGTATGTAAGCTGCTTTCTTTCGCTACTCATTTCAGGATCCAAACGCGTTTGGATTCACTGATCATGTTCTTTCTCTAAAAACGGTTTTCTGATTCATCCACACTTTAGCGCTCATCGCGATTCGGATACGTAATCCCCTTGCCTCTTTTAGGTAGGTTTAGGACCGTTCAGAAATCCAACAAATCCTGATTAATAAATCCGGATCAAGAAAACTAGCGAAAGAAAGCTTTAGCTGTAGCAGATACATTTATTTTGATAATGTACCGATATATCGTGTTTTATATATCGATATTTGTTTCGATATATCGAAAGAAATATATGGATATTTTTAATATATCGATTATCCCTAATTACGATCCAAATGTAAACTGAAAAATTGAACCCCAATGTTTATAAATATCACGGTGAATTAGTAAAGTCTAAGGGGATAGGGCTCTATTTGAATATCAACGCCATCATATTGCAAAATTAATGCATTGTTTCGTATTCTTTTAAAAAACGATATTCATAAGATTTTAAGGCATTATCACGTTAATATAATTTAATTTCGGCATAAACCATGGTTGAATTAAAGTTTTTGATTTTTCAAAAAAATATGTCAGCTACTGATTTCCCGCGGCTTTTTAAAACAAATTTGCAAAGTTTCGAGGCAAAATGTTAAAGGAGTTGATTGTTTTAACCTCCTGTGATTTTGAAAAGCTACAGAGTTACAAAAAACCGTTAAAAACTGTCAATTTCAATTCCATTTTTCTAAATTCATCCATAGTGGAGATATAAATAATAAATCAATTTTGAAAAAATAAAATAAATGAAAAAACTATGAAAGCCTCTTTAATTTTTACTGAAAATATTTCGTATCAATCTAACACCCTATATATGTACCCACTGTGGACGTATCACGCTGTGTCATAGCGCAGGTTCGTATCTTCTCTCTCGTACCATATGACGTCATTTTGAATACAATTCTCAAGCATTTAAGTCATTGACGAAATATATATTATGCAGTCTAACGATTGCCTGCTATAAATATAACTTAATGTGGTTATTGTACTTATTAGTTAAATTTTTCTTAATAGAATGATATTTAATCAAAGCACGAAACAAAATCACTAAAATATACATTCAAACCGTGCTGCTTACACAACGAAACAACTCTGATTCGAGCGTGACGTCATGCCGAAAGTGTTGGTTCGCATCTGATAGCAGAGATCAGCACACCCTTGTGTGTATCCTAGGGATTATGTATGAATTAAAACAGTTGCATTCCTATAATATGACAAGTCTAAATCTACAAAAAGATGTAACTAACTAGATGTAGGTATTAAAAACATGATATTCTGTATAGAGAAATGTCACGAGATTTATTACTGTTGTTTGAGGAAAAAACAAAGTCTGTGTTTTCAGTTATGGTTTTCCTATAATTATTTATCATTTTACACCAATTTGAGAGATGGATCCATTGTTTTTTTTTTCTGGATAGAGTTGTGTGTGGAGGTTTTTGTTAGATGTAAATCTCTAGTCATTTTATTACCAACTACCTAGCATTAAGTGTCTTTAGTACAGTTATTTTTTATTATAACTTATTATGTAATATAGAAAATGTCCATGTCGTGTTTACTTACTGTGGAAAATGCTATTATTCTGTACATATTAAAATAAAGTAGGTTCACATTTTTTAATAACTATTGTATATAACAAAAAATATTATTACATGCAATATAACGATAAGTAACTGGTCGTTGTGCTTTATTTTGTCACTTTTTTCAAGTTGCCGTAGAATCAATTGTCCTTTATGAATGAAACCCAACCCAGATGCCCACATGTTCAAGCACCTGTCGAAAAAATAAATTTGTGTCGATAGAATTTCAATATATTTTGCAAACCACATCTGTACATAAATCAAAACTGACGTGTCTCGGCTTTTTTTTACTGTACCATTTTGAAAATAATCGCCAGTTCCTTTACTTTACTGACACCCTGTATATTAAATATACATTTATGGGGATTTTCCATAGAAATCTTATATTATATATGTACTCTAGAATGCTAATTAAATCCAGCGGAATACCAAAAAGTGTAACGGGTATGCAGAGTTTTCACGATCTACGCATGCTCCTCAGTATCTTATTTTTAGTACAGAGCTGCCATATTTAAAACTATTTTGTCGTTCGCCTTACAGAATGTATGCGACATATCTGTTTTATAAATAAATCCATATGTTGCGTCATACGAAACTGCCTGAAAAAATCCAATAATTGAATGTTATCGGTAAAAGTACATACTGTTTATTTTTCAGCAATATGAACGAAACATTTTTTTCCAAATCTTATTAAATTTAGGAGATTTCGCAACAGCCTCTGTTTTCGCAAATGACGTTTCTCGTAGTGGGAATATCTGTCAGAGTCGGCTTCACAACAATTCAGATAGGTTTTATAATTGAGTTATGGTTTTATTCGTTGTATATTTTAATTGTTGATAGATATACCTATTTGTGATTAAAATTGTTTTTAATATTTGTTATTTTGGTTTTAGTTCGTTTATTTAACAAACAATGAGGTGTTGTGGTGTAAAAATGAAGGTCTCATTCCTGGTATTAAATATTTTCAGTAGGTTATTGTTTCGCGTTTCTAACAGTCTCAGTTTGAGTCAATATGATACCATTGACATGATACTCATTTTTAGCTTGACAAAAAAAAGACATGATGTTTGGATGCGGGCATTGGGATCCTAGTACAGAAAATTTATGTGATGGGAATGTCATATGCAGTTAGCATTTCGCTACAGAAGATATCATTTGTAGAGGAGACGGCAAGAGGATCACCCTCGTACCCGATGAGAAGAGATTATGTAAATGAGAGTGGAAGTTAAATTCTTAATCGTTTGATATCAAGACACTGGTTACTTAAAAATGCATGATATGTATGTCAAGAATATATTTCCTACGTTGTGTAGGTATACAAAGTTCGTTTGAATTCTGTTGTTAAACTGGAATATACTTAATTATAGAATCCTCCATGAAATTGCACATGTTTTGTCACAAAATACTATTGCGAGTAGTACGGATGATATGGAAGTGGTTTACATGGACACGGAAAATATTTGTGAAGTCACTGTTTCTTGCACCCCTTCTTTGAAGGCTGTATAGAGGTAATACGCCTAAGGTGGTTGTATAAACAAACAAATATTATATAATAATAAAATAAATAATTAGAATGCTCATGTCCTTAAGATATTTTCCAGTATTAGAATTTTTACTTATTTCTCGTTTCTGCTTAGATTAAATTCCTTTATACCATTTTTTTATTTGAATGTTACCAAATGGTAAAATTTAATTTTAAATATACCTATAACATAACAGTAATATTACATTTAATCAAAGCCGGTCCTGTTGAAAAATAAGATATTGGTGATCATGCGCATTATGGACAGCTCTACACTTTTGGTTACATTTTTGTACTACGGGATTATCATTCTAGAGTATATATATATATATATAATATAAGATTTCTGTGGTCGGTATACTGTCAGAAATGTCAAACTTCAAGATGGCGGTGACAGATTTCACCTGATAATACCAGTGTTGCCAGTTCTCAATACATAAATAACAACAAACAACCCTCGTACATTGTATAATTTATACTAATTACTAACATTTATTGCATGAAAATCAAAGTTATACTATAAATACTGCTAGTTGATAAATAAAAGCAGAACAATTTACAGCATACGTGTAAAATAGGCACTTTATGTCCATATAACACTTTGCTGATTCCATTTCTCTTTTAATATTTTTTTTACTAACGAGAACGGCTGTTACACTTCTCTGCTGCTTGATAAACGATCTGCTGCAGTGAGTTTTATTTATTTTTGAAGTTGCTAAATTAAATTAATTTTTTGATATAGTATACAATGCAGAAATGTTATTACCGCTACCTACCTTCATCATTTCTATTAATCTTGTTTCGTTGTGAGTTGTAGCAGTAAAAACAATTTTAGATATCAAATAAACACCACATCTGTTTTTGTTCTGTATTAAATTATTGTGGAGAGGAAACTGTATATCTACGGGCGTAGAAAGTAATTTTTGTGTAAACAGTTAACCCTACGGTGAGATTCGAAACCACGTACTGCAATTCGAAATATTTACCTACTTTAATATGTTCAGTAGATGATATCGTAATCTTGCTTTTAGGTATTACCTTATACTTATAGCTATAATAGTTCAGTCACTTGGTAATTCAGTGGGGATAAGATATAGAAAGTTAACCAAACTTTTAATTTAATTAATAAACTTTAAATATTCTAAATTACAATTTTTGAGTAGGAATACTTACAAACACATACACAACATGATTTATTAAAAAATTCCATCGTGCTAGCTTCATGCATTTCTCATTTTCGAGTTTTTGACCATGGCCCCTCGATGTTCTTACGGCTTAGATGATATAGATCCAGATCTACAATATAATGACCCTGAAGCATATTATAGGTCATTTTTTCATTCAGTTATGTCAGATTCAGCGCTCCCAGGCGGTCCTCATAGCACAGACCACTCAAGCTCCCCGGAAGTCTTGGCACAAGCCGCTGCACCCTCTTGAAGGCCTCAATGTGCCATAGTATGGACTTCATATTGTCTGTGCAAATTCGAATACGGGTCTTAAGCAACTCTTTTGATTATTTTGAGTTTGTTTGAAATAAAAATCAATGGATTAAAACTCAAAATTAACTATTTACTAGAAAAATCAAACATTTACATTTTTTGTTTTTTTAGTACCACATAACCTTACTTTATATATGACATATGACTGATGACTTACTTTTGACATTCTTATGCACCTTAGATGTTCGAAATGGGATGGAACGCATATACAGCGTTGCCAACTGAAATTAAGTGAACTGATTTCAGCGCAGTCGTGGTAAACATAATTATCTATTTTCATGATGTCGTAAACGAACTGATTTTTAATTTTATATTTTGGTCAATTATTCTTTTGTAAACTCAATACACAGCAATAAGCTATATTAGATTGATGAAGTTATTTCCTGTTGAGATAATTGAATTATTGATACATGCAGCTTTTCCAGACAAAATAAAGAAAAAATGCTGCATCTTTTTAAGATTAATCTAATAGAAATATAGGTATATCTATAAAGCTAGATACGAAATGTTCCTCTGCGACTATAAGTACAACCACGTCTCTGTAAATCATTAGTGAGACATTCCATCCGTGATAAATTTGGCTAAATTGGGAAGCTGCCTATTTGCTGCTATACCATGATAGTTGTAGTTATTTGCCAAAATGAGGGAGTAGCGAAATATAGGCTGGGATTAAGGGAGCTAGAATTTTATATAGCTTCAGGATACAGCTTTAGCACACATGTAATACCGTTGATGATTGTGGATGCCATTTTACAAAGGGTTAACGTTGAAATTAAAAAAAATGCGTCGACATTATAATATATATATGAATCTTCTTGTAAATGTTTAAAGCGACTATTGTAGTAATTAAAGTTCATTTGTATTGGTTTTGAGTAAATACCAAATGTATATTCACAAGACAACAGACTGGTAATAAACTTGGAACTAGTGCCGGCCCTTTTCTGCCCTGTTTATACGTCTTAACTGATCTTTGACGATAGGGAGTTAAGGCAAAACCAAAGACGTATACGTATCTCCATACGTAAACGTGAGATTTTGGTTATGTTTACACTAGATAAGCAGTCATTCAAAATAGCGTTAAGGTGCCATCCAATACGTATCGTATATGCGGAAGGTAGAGATAACACTTTACTTGAGAAAAAGACTATTTTAGATTTTTCTACTTCCATTTACTATGTTGTTAATATTATTGTTTTTTTAATTATGAACCAAATTATGAACCAAATAATATTTTATTATTTGTATATGTATAAACAATAACAGAAAAATGTTTATAATTGTTACAAAATAAACTACTACTACTAATAATAATAATAAAGTATTTATTGCAAAATAGCTTAGCTTAATTTTCAATTTAGATTGAGTTTTTAATGTTCTATTCTAGATATTCGTACAAGTTCATGTAATTCCGACAACAATCGGTTCAATACGTTTAAGTATACGATACGCGTAGAGGTACATATGTT
Organism: Apoderus coryli; assembly: GCA_911728435.2. NCBI lineage: Eukaryota > Metazoa > Arthropoda > Insecta > Coleoptera > Attelabidae > Apoderus > Apoderus coryli. The sequence goes on from OU452206.1 coordinate 16,856,205, forward strand.
TACGGCCTTCGTATCGTTAAACGTATCATAAATTTGAAGAGCGCATGCGTAGATGTCAAAAGATACGTTTACGTATACGTCACTGGCTTGGCCTTAACTCCCTATTGTGTCTGTGTCAAGCTGTTCCATCATACGAACTTATCACGTTGGATAAGTAGTATCTTGTGGCTAAAGTAGCCAGCTGTTAAAATCATAGGAGATACAGAATGGGAACTTATCAGTACGTAAATTGATTGACTCTGTGCTACAAAAAATTAGGCAATATTTAATAGAGCCCATAACACGTCTCTATCTATATTTAAATCCGGAAAATACATGGATGTATACTAGGTAATACCTGTAGGGTTATTTGAAAACCCGAAAAACTTTTGATCCATTTCCAGTGCGTGTGCAATTTATCATTAAACCCCGTTTAATTTTCAATTTTGTGTGTTTGGCTGGCTAACAACCAATAACCACAAACAATTTGATGTTTTGCCATGACAAAAGAGTCAAAGATGAAACATTCAGACTATTCCTGTTGTTTATAACAGAGAGCTATGAATATTTTGTAACATATTGGATATATGCACGTTAGGTACGGATTGTTTGCCATGAACACCGCAAATTTCGATCTGTAATATGTATAGGTACTAATAATTACGCATTATTAAATATTCAACACTAATCAGGAATATACCGAAAATAATATCATTCGACAATGCCTATTAAATAAATCGAAATATTCTATGGAAAATCCTGATATACGAGAGGTTTTGTTACCATTTGGACTGAACAAACTGCCATGTGCCACTTACGAGGACGTATTGCACGCAAACAAATGAAATAAAGGCGGGTTTAGCCAATTAATTATAACTATAATAAAACGCTAGCTGAACTTATTCAGTTTAATCTTCAACCAAAACGAGTAAAAGTTCTCATCTTTTCCGAAGCCAAATAATGACACATGTTGACACATTTGGCATTCGAATATTGATTTTTTTGCATAACCTCTTCTATATATTACCTCAGAAAAATAAACAAACAAAATTTGTGCTATTTTTTTTTCAGCCTGACCCAGCATCATGTGGAGATCATGGGCATATCAAAAAGTGACACATTAACAGCAAGTTCGTTTGAAACCCTATCAATAATTGTATTGTTTTAATACGTTCATTATTCATTAAAGAATCTAATCAATTGCAATAATTTGAGAACCGTCGAAGTTTTAGTTGAGAACCGTCCAAATAGTTTTTTTTTGTTAGTTTCATAATAATTTTTATATTGTCTAAACTTAATAGAAACAGATTCAGTTTCTCAGGTCTAAGAAAGAGAAATGATTCATTTCAAATGTGGTTTGTTATAATTAGTAAATGTTAAAACAAAAATTCATAATAACCTTTGCATTTAATAATAAATATTTTCATAACGTAGTTATGTTTCCTTTTAATCCCAGACATCTATTATTTAATACTTTTTTAATTTACAATTGTTTAGAACTATATTACAATTCTTTTACTTCTATATTATTGTGTATTTCTGTTTTTATCATAATTATTATAATATAATTTTATTTTGTAGCCAATATTTCTAGTTTAATTTGTATATATTATTTTAATATTTATTCGATTTGCTCATCGTTATTATTTTTGGGGATCTGTAGCATACATACAATACTTGATGATAAGAAAATTTTGTCATCGTATATTTTGTGAAAAAAACAATATCGTAACAGCAGTGTTCGCGGAGTTGTTAGAAACTATGGACGCATGCGTATTTAATTGTTTTTAGCTCTAGAAAATGTCAGATACTCATGTGATTGACTCTGATGGCTCTACGAACAAGGCTTTTTTATATACTATGTACGATTATGTAAAGTCAATACATAAATAAAGTATCATGTGATTAATAAATTAGATTTGAAAAAAAAGCGACAGTTCCTGCGCAGTTATGTATTTATTATTGGAAACTGCTACAACGATTTCAAAAGATTATACTACGCCACTGACTTTTATTTACAACACTTTTTTTCTGTCATTAAAAAAGTAAATATTGGCCTTTATGTTATGAAGACAAACATTGAAATTAGAGGACATTTCTTTGTTTGTTTATTTTTCTGAGAATACCACACTTTTCGATGCTCTAATAATTTTGTCTAAAGTAAAAATTTGATTTTTTTGATGAGTTTCAGTACAGGGGTGTTTTTCTAGGTGCTGTTGTTATACACAGGGTGATTACAGTTCGTTTTTGAATGTGTTATTGATTGTCCACATTTTTTCAGATTGCAATTGAATAACTTTAATATGTTTAGAAATTTTTAGCACTTTAAATTTATATATTATAAAATATTTCCAAATTATGACAAACCAACCAATTTCAAAATAGAGACATTGTGTTTATTTATTATAATAAACACAATGATAGAGAGATATGGTAGAATCATAACTGCAACCAATGAATTTCCAATTAGAGAGATATGGTAGAATAATAACTGCAACCAACGAATCTCGAAATAGAGATATATGGTAGTTCTAAAAAATAACGTTCACCACTATTAACGTTAACGTTATTTTAACATCTGGTTAAACCAACGAATTTCAAAATAGAAACATACGGTAGTCAATTTTAAGCATAAACTTTAAATTTATATACGGGGTGAGTCAAAAATGTTTTTCTTTATTTTTTTAATGAAAAAAAGTAATATTTTGAGTAATTTTTAAATTTCAATTCAAAATTTCTTTGAAGTGACACTACAAGCTTCTAAAGGTTATATACGGGGTAACTTAAACATGTTTCTATTTACTTAGATCCGACAGAACCTTATAAATAGAAAACTTTTGCATTTTTTTAGTTTTTCTATCTCTATCACCAAATTCTAATTTCGCTGTGAAAACAAAAATGATTTTAACTCAGGGCAGTTTAAAAAAAGAAAAACAACTATCAAAAAAAAAATGGTTGTATTTCTATACAGGGCGATCGCAATTCATTTTTGAATTATTTATTATACCTAATTACTAAGCAAAATAAAATGTTTGTGATCATTTTGACTTATGGCAGCTTATGAAGAGAACCCAAATATAAAAATTTATTAAATCTATTTATACAGGGTGTGTAAATTATTATTTTTTTATTTGCGCCGTATTAATTTATTGAGAAATTTTAATTTCACTGTAAAAGCAAAAATTATTTTAGTTCATGGCAGTTTGAATATAAATTTACTCACAAAATATAAAAGTGAGAGTTTGGTAGACATGAATTTTTTAGATAGAAATGTAGATGCATGTTATAAACAATTTGTGAGCTTGTCCTTTACGGCACCTAAAAATATTCACCGAGGGCCGCGGCCGCACACAAAATATTCCGCAAAAGGTGAGATAAGTCAGTTTTGCATACCTAAATGAGATTCATGTGGGATTTTATATGTCCTTAATGGAATATTATTTATAATGGTGGTCTGGTTTGATATGTATATCCAGTTACTCTCCAGATGGATATGAGTAGGTATAAGAGTTTTAGGAATTTAGTGTGTCGGAACTGTTTGCAAGTTAAATTTATGGTAATGTTTTACCTTTCCGAGCAGCACATTTATACTTTAGTGTAATATTTTTATAATGTCTAGTAGCATATTATTTACTTTGTGGCTGTGGCGACTAGCTTAACACATGTACATATGTCAAATATCTCAAACGTATGCTCGAAATGTATGTAATTTTCATATCTTTGAGCTAATGTCATTACGAATAGGATTTTAGGCTAAATCTTGAGCCAATTATACACAATTTAGTATTTTATTTAACACAATTATTGAAGGGATTAGGATAACAATTTGGTAAGAGCCCACAACAGTACGGCTGTTTTAAGAATCACAAATAAGAAAAAAAAAATGTCGAGTGGCGCGGATGAAGACAGTTATATAAATATCAAAGTCTCAGCCAAAGCTACACATTCGGTGTTTGAGGTGAGGTGAGGTGAGTAAGTCAAATGAGGTGAGTAGATGAGGGTTGTTTAATCTGTAATATATTTAGTGATTCACTAAATATATTACAAATATTGTTTAATCTGTAATATATTTAGTGATTCACTAAATATATTACAGATTAAACAACCCCCATCTTGTTGAAAACTTGTTAATTATTCTTGCTTGTGTTCTTCGTTTTCTCATTTTAAATGAAATCAAGTTAAGTTTAAACAATTTGGTAAGAGCCCACAACAGTACGGCTGTTTTAAGAATCACAAATAAGACAAAACAAAATGTCGAGTAAGTCAAGTGAGGTGAGTAGATGAGGGTTGTTTAATCTGTAATATATTTAGTGATTTAAAGACAATGGTATTACCTATGAAACGAAATTCTGGACTCCTCTTGTTCACTGCGACTTGGGCATCCAAAAGCCACACAACGTACCATTTTATTAATATACAAAATACATTTCTATTCCCAATTTTCACAAATAAAATCATCAAAAATGCACACGTAGTTTTCTGTTTTTTTGGCACATAAAAAATGGCCGCCGCATTACAAGCGTAACACTTGCCATGCATTCAGATATACGAACGTGCGGTATCCCCTCTCTTTGCTAATCTAAGGAGAAAACAAAGCGAAACGCACGTCACCGATCGACGACGGATACAGACTACAGACCGACCCATGACCAGTGTTGTTCCTGGGATAAATTTATTTGTACTGAAAACAGCGCCTCCACGGTACTGATTTCAGGGTCAGTTGTACTGACGCGGGAAATTGAAATAACTTGTAATTAAAAAATAAAACTTTTATTTCTAAAAACGTCTATTTACATTAACAAAAATAAAAATACCTTTTCTAATTTACCATTAACATAAGTTAACATTTAAATAAACAAATTAACAGATTTTCTAACTATAAAAAAATACTTTGCAAAATAATATTACCGTCAGATTATCGTTTAAAGCATCGATAACACTAAAATATATTACGCGAAATATGAGCAATTTTCACTTACCTGTCTGTGGCGCACGGTACATTTCTTTTTCCAAATTTGATTGACAGTTAACTGATAAATTAACCTCAAAATATTTCATTACCAATGATAATTTTGACAATTTGACGTTTCTTTTATAATAAAAATGCAAGTGAGGTGAGCAGCAGGTGATCATTGCCAATGCAAAGCATTGCAAAACTGACAGAAACCAGAAAAATTGTAAACCTAATCAAATTGTACTGAAATTATGAGCTATTGTACTGACGTACTGACAAATTGGTCATTGTACTGATTTCAGTACAATCGTACTGACAGGAACAACACTGCCCATGACCCAACATATCTATTGGCTCTGTACATTTTGACAATTGGAAATTAATGTATGCTATAAAAATTAAAAAGTAATGAGGCTAATGATGTACCTACACGTGCGGAAATATTCATTTGCACTCTACATACACCGAATAGGTATAGCGTAGTGTCCTTTCTAAATAAATTAAAACATCATTGGCAACCCTCTAAAGACACCCGTTCATTTCATAATAGTGAAAATACAGAGGGTTATTATTCGACATAGAGAGAACAGAGGAGAGGCGGCTTTAAATAATACAACACAGCAGCATCAGCTGCGAAAGCTAGAGAGCGAAAACACAAGAGATCTTTTGTTACCTAATTGGAGGCTGTGTGTTAAAGGCCATGTTCGTTGCCGCTATAACTGGGAAAATGGAATAGAATGAAAATAATTAATTGATTTTAATTTTGTATAACTTTCTGTATTTTCAATGTACCTACCTAACTAGTAAGGAGTGTCTTTAATTTGAAAACAAAGTATTCTTGGCTAAAGAGGGAAGTAAGCTAGAAACTCCAAGGCCGTATCTCCAACTATTATACCTAACTATGATCGTTTTCCATTTTATTGTCAATCCGGCATTTTTACGTTTGATAAATCCTCATGCCATGCCTGATTCTACGATTGTCCGATAATGAAATAATAAATAAATTCAAATAGGTTTCGTTTGTGTAATGATTTTAATCTAAATGGTATGGTCTTTCCAATATTCCCACATTCTCGGACACATTTGTATCATGATGGTTGCTGGTATTGGTATCGGCTGCCGCTTCGCCCATCGAATTCCATAGTCGTCCGGGAAGATGTTCCTTGTACTACTAAATACAGAACATACTATGGTAGTCTCATCTTGGGCCTGTAACTTTAAGTTCCGCCTCTGTATACAATCATAGTTAAATTATGATAAGCAATGCGAGTCTTGCAGGTACCTAATGGTTTTGTTTCAAACCCTGTGTGTACTTAAATAATAAATAAAGTAACAACTGTAATTTCAGTGACGTTAGTCCACACCAGAAAACTCATATTTAAGCAGGTGAAACAGATTTGGAACAGGACAAAAGCAGGATCGTACTAGCTACATAATTTACATTTTGGTGTTACTTATACAAAGATGTCATCGACATCCTCTGCTTTTACTATTTGATATATCTATCGATGCAGTTTCTGGTGAGACACTCTGTATAGAATTTAATACAACTGAAGCATACTCCAGCTTTAGATCAACTACATTACCTACTACTACCTTTCACACTCCTGTATCATAATATATGTTTATAGGAACTGTTTTTGGAGCCTCTATCACCTCTGTAAATGCGTCCCACATAATATGAAACACCCTGTATAATTGCAAAACACGAAAGAATAATTTTTTTTTTCGTTTTGTTTTCTTGAACCTTGGTTTTAAATTTCAATTACTTTTTTTAATTTTTTTTTTGGGTATCAGGTTCGAATTTTGAACTGAAGATTCCTTAATTATTCATTTTTGTAAACAATTGGTTTAATTTGTCATTTTTTTCCCCTTTTCAATTCTACCATTCGACGTTTCGACAATGGTTATTGTCTTCTTCACGGATCATATTATATTGTTTTCTAAAATATGTTGCCGTCAGCCCTTAAACACGATGTTTATATAATCATAATATAATCAAAATAATAATCGACATATAGGTATCCAAAACACTCGCCAAGCGTTGTCATATAACCTTATTTTACATTAAATCTCTGCTGCATCAATATGAAGCGTGCTTCTTATAGTGTTTTTTTAATGGCAAGATTCGTATGCTATGCTTAGTACAATTAAACGCTGGCAACTATGTTTATACGAACAGCGATAGGTGGTTGTATAGTGGGTATATGCCAGATGGCAGTGTTGCCCATTGTTGCTGAATTATAGATGAAAATGCTTTGAGGCACGCTTCATCTGCATAAGAACGTGTATGATAAATAAATAGGCTATTGTCAGAGGACACAAGCACTGGTAAGGGTGTCAACTGCCGTACACAGGGAAGAGAGAGACCGAAATAAATAATGTTTTACTATTATTACACGAATAAAAAATGAGGGAAATACCTATAGGTATGTAAATTAAGTAATAATAATGCCTGCTTCAGAGATGAAGACGAAATTCAAAATTACAGTTTTATGGTAAAGCAGGTTGAAAATTAAATATACATTAATCTAGAGAGAAAACTAATTACACAATAGAATAAAATACTTAAATATTATTAATTAAATCCGAAAAAAACAGTGTTGGTACTATTCACGAGAAAGAGAAAGGTGGACATTATTAACCCCACTCTCATGAGGGAATGACTGTTACCATGAGGGAACCTTTCCACAAAGATGGAAGGAAGCGCGGCTTGTATTAATACGCAAAAAGGACGGACCTATGGACGATCCTTCGTCGTACCGTCCTTTGTGTATGCTGGATTCGATGGGTAAGCTGTTAGAACAGCTGACTTTGATGAGACTACAGCAGTATACAGAAAATCTGGCTCCCATGCGTTTGTCGGTGCACCAGTGTGGGTTCAGGCGGGGACGCTCCACGGTTGACGCTTTAAGGGCGATTATGACTGCTGCTTATGTTGCTCCACGCAACGGTGATCATTGTGCTGTGATCGCAATTGACGTTAGAAATGCTTTCAACACTGCACCCTGGCCACACATAATGAACGCATTACAAAACAGATCAGTAAACATAATTGGAAGCTATCTCAGTGCGCGCAGTATTCGATGGCTGCAGAAAAGACAGAAGCTGTTATGCTGACGCATCGCAGGCCGACGGATATCATCTTTGAGGTAGAGAGCACTACTACTCGGCCAAAGAAGGCGATGAAGTACCTTGGAGTGTGGATAGACAGAAGTTTTGGCACGCATATCGTCGAGACGACGGGAAGAGCTATGAGGACAACGGCAATGCTCGCAAGGCTTATGCCAAATATTGATGGCGCGTCAACAATGAAGAGAAGAATGCTGGCCACCGTCTGCCAGAATATTCTATGCGGCTCCGATCTGGATCGATGTGCTTCGATATGACAGGTACAGATGTATGATCGAGAGCGTCCATCGAAGAATGGCCCTAAGGGTGTGCTATGCCTACAGAACGGTGTCCTATAATGCTGTGTGTGTGATTGCTGGCATACCGCCAATAGATCTGCTGGCGAAACAAAGAAGTGAAGTCTGAAGGAATATCCAAGAACGTGACAGCGGAAAGACTGCTGGCGAAATGGCAAGAGAAGTGGCAAACTGCAAGCACCGGGCGCTGGACACATAGGCTGATCTCCCACATAGAGCCGTGGATAAATAGGAAATTTGGCGAAGTGAACTATCACCTGACGCAATTCCTCTCCGGGCATAACGCATTTCAGGGCTACTTGAAGCGATTCAAGAGGACCGAAAATGATAGCTGTTTTTTTTTTTTTTTTTTTTTTTTTTTTTTTTTTTTTTTTTTCTGAAGTAATCCATCAATCGAGGAGTGAATGTTATTGTTTGAATAAAAGACGTCTACTCCACAAAAAATCTTTATATATACGTTGAAACCGTTTATAATTCGCCAGACATGTTTCGGACTACAACGTCCATCATCAGTGGCTAAGGAACCTTATATAATGCGGTTAGATGAGGGGGTTAAACTTCATATGAACTTAGAGTAGGGTATTTTTACATTGATCTTCAATTTAAACGTTTATATAATGTCACTTTATGGAAATTTGTTTTTTAAAAATTGAGCATAATAAAAATAAATTGGTTTTTAAGTATTAAATTTGTGTATCATTTCAACATGTGTTTGTTTGTGTTTTTCTTTTCTCTTCATATTTAATTTTAAGTTTTTGAAAAGCTGGTAAGATTCCCTGTGTCTTGTCCAATTTGTAGACATTAAACTAAACTGGTGGAATCTTACCAGCTTTTCAAAAACTTAAAATTAAATATGAAGAGAAAAGAAAAACACAAACAAACACATGTTGAAATTAATACTTAAAAACCAATTTATTTTTATTTTTATTATGCTCAATTTTTAAAAAACAAATTTCCATAAAGTGACATTATATAAACGTTTAAATTGAAGATCAATGTAAAAATACCCTACTCTAAGTTCATATGAAGTTTAACCCCCTCATCTAACCGCATTATATAAGGTTCCTTAGCCACTGATGATGGACGTTGTAGTCCGAAACATGTCTGGCGAATTATAAACGGTTTCAACGTATATATAAAGATTTTTTGTGGAGTAGACGTCTTTTATTCAAACAATGATAGCTGTTTGTTCTGCGGTGAAATTGATGATGCCGCTCACGGTGTTCTGTACTGCTGCAGATTCGAACGTGAGCGAAATATCTGCAATGCTAGTTTGCCCATGGTGATATCTGAATTCAATGTTGTTGAGCAGATGCTGAGCTCGAGTGAAGGGTGGATAGCTATCAATAGCTTTGTCCGTATGGTAATGGAAACCAAATTCCAAGCAGAAGTAGGCGCGTAGTCTTTGTCTCTTAAAAGACTGATAGCCTTTTCCCTATGAGGAATATGAAATGTATGTGTATGTGCTTGTAAAATGTATAATTCATGTTTATGTTATGTTATACCCACCTGTTTGCTGTGCTACAAACTATGACGAATCTGAAGACAGCCTCTATCCGAAGTAATGCTCACGCAGTTCCAGATAGAGTGCAGTTCATGAGGGTCTCTTGCTCTGTAAGCCCCTATTGGCGCAGACTACGTCCTAAATAAAAAAAAAAGGACCAACTTGCAAAAGAGGTCGCAAACGCTCCGTTTAGAGGCCCGGAACCCATCTTTGGCCTCCAAAGCCATATGAAGGAAGAACTTCGGAGATGAGAAAAGAAACAACTTAAGTCCTAAGACAATCAAAAAGGTTTATCAAACCTTCAGAGGCCAACGCAGGGAAGCTTATCCAACTGGAGAGAGGCGAATTACAGGCCTTTTTACGCGACACCACCCAGTGAAGTACCATCTCAAAAAGATGGGCCTAGCCGAGGACGACACTTGTCGGTTTTGCGAAGACGCAACAGAGACAACAGAACACGTGCTCTGTGAATGCATGACACTTTTCTGCAAAAGGCTAAAACACCTTGGAGGGGTGAACCTAACACCCGACGAGGCAAGGAATTTAGCCCCCAGAGAAATCATCAACTTTATGAAAAGTGTGGGACAGCTGGGCAATTCATAGATTAGAGTCATTCACAAAAGATCTTCTGCAGGTCGAAGTGAGGGGAGGCCAAACCGCCTAAACGACATAGGACAAGCCGCCACTGCTGTGTATTGACTTTTATTTGACTGGAAATATAAACGACACTATTTACTACACATAACGAAACCTAATCAAATACAAACACACAGCTTTGGTCAAGTGTGTTGAAAGTTCCATCGGTCTTGTCCATCCAATCTAAACTTCTATTTGCATGCCTTTCGAATAAGTTCTCCTTTGGGGATTTTCGCGTCAATTCACTGTACCTACCTAATAATATAATGTCCTTATCCTTGCACCCCCTGCTTTCAAACACAGACCATCCGGACCTGAACTCCATAACGAAACACAACTTTATATACACGGTACAAAACAAATTCCTAATTCTGTTTAGTTTAACAACATAAGCAATAAATTGTACACATTTTCGTATGTTTATTACAGTTTGGATTATGGCGCACAGGGACATTCAACAGGAAATTTGTGGCTAATTAAAACAATTATAATATCATACACTGCTATTCAAAAACACTGTGCTGAAACGAAAATGATATTTCTTATAGCACAATATCAGAACAAGCATTTTCTTTTTCTAATCGATGTCGAGTAGTATTCGATCGATTAGCACCCAGCATGTGATTTGATCCTGCGAACCGTTAGATGGACTTTACAACTATACTGTCTGCAGTTAACATGGTTATTCAAAGACATTACGTTAGAGAGGACAAAAGCATTTAAATTATGTCAACTACTAGATTTGAATCTTATATAAAACAAAGAATGTTAGATGTTATTTTAGATAGACTAAAAAAGCAAAAATCAAACAGATATCAGATATCAGATAGACGAAAAATACGTTACTGCAAGTCAAGTAGTCGACTTGGGAAATCTAAAATGCACAAATTGTGAAATAGTTCAGAAATACCCATTTGCCAAATGCTTGGTATAAAGAAAAAGGCGACAAGAAATTGGTCTTACCTCAGAATGTTCGATGGAATCTCTCAGATTATCTTGAGATCATCTAAATGAGTGACCAAGATTATTATTAATATATGAAGAGTATAAATATCAAATTGATCCAGTGATTTTTAAAAAAGTTTCAGATATCTATATTAAAGGGATGACTGAAGATTTTCTACAGTTGTTATAACCAATTTCAAGATAGTTTTATTTGTCCCACCACAAATTCAACAGAGAGAGAGTCATTATCCCCTTATTAATAACGAGAGATCGAGCTGACTAACAAAATTAGACTTTCAGTTATTAGGGCCATGTCGGTGGTAAATTGCTCGATAAATATTTGCATTTCGTATTACGCTATTAGATTGTTCTAAAGCATGAGACACTGCCTGGGACTATACAGGGTAGATATATATGCTACACAGAATGCTTGAGTAAAATTTACAGATAACTATGATGTCTTAGTTTAGTTCATATAAGTTAGTTAATCACAGTTTTTCTGCAAGGCGACTCCGCAGTGGAATTGTAGTTTAATGGGGTATGTGCATATCCATCTTTCAAATATGATGGTGGATGATCATAGATTTTATGTTTGTTTACGAATCATTATTTTTCTAATTTTAAATTATTTCCTTTTCATCATTCTTCTGAAAGGATACCTATACGTACTAGAGATGCAAGAAATATATCGATATATTCATTCGATCTCAATTTCTTTTTAAGTTTGTCTCGAGGACTGCAACTTAGTCTATTGGCCGTTTGTATTAATATATAAAATTCCATAACGGTAAAATTTAGAGTTAGGGTCGCATAATGTCTACCACTGTGCGTTCTTTTATTCATAAACCAACATTCCACCATCAATCTATCAGACCCTGACGTCAGGCCCTCAGCCTCCATCAGTGATTGTTTTCATCAGTAAATAACGCTGAATAAAAGAACACATCCGCATGTATAAAAAATATTTTCACTAACGTAAAAAAACTGTTTTTATTTTTTCATTGAATACCAGTGGCGACGCGTGACTTTTTCTCAAGTGTTACCAAAACCAGATGTGAAAAATCTTATATTTGAAAAAAGAGTTTATTATGATCTTCCCAAATATAATTTTTTGCTTATTTTAGGTATTTTATTTAAACTTTTTTTTAATTTATTTTTTTTTTTAATAAATTGTTAAGACTAATCCAGGCCTGTGGGATAAAATAACTATATCCATGCAGTCTATTCTATGTAATGACTAACTAGTAACCAAAACAAAAAATGGTAACAAGCGTACATAATATCGCGACGCCCGCGCCCCCACGCTCTCGCGCTGTAGAATTTTGAATTCAAGTATGCGACCAGACACGAGTCGGCCCCGACCAGGGGCCGACGGACTATCACACGTATCCATAAACGAAAGTGGTAACATTCAATATAGTCCAAGCGAGGCAGATTTATCGTGTTATATCAACACCGTCGCACGAGAGATGGTTAAGCAATGAATGTCCAATTTTTTTTGTGACGACCGTACCTCGATTGACAATTATTCTATTAAATTTATTTCGTGAAGATTGGACTTTATTTTTCATAACTTAGTATTTTATTACTATGAACAATTTTCTTTTGTCTATAGTTTTCGTTGAAAATGCAAATGGCGATTTTGTAAGAAAGAAGTAGTGTAAAGTTTTGGCAAATAGAATTAGATTTAACTTTTGTCTTTGAAATAACTTAAACTTTGCTTGCTGATTAATCAAACCATATGATTTGCGAACTGTTTAATAATAAATATCCTAGCAGTCGGATATCTCGGTAAGCAGAAAAAGTAATTTAGATAAAATAGAACACGTACGAGAACTTCCTAGAGCTGGTCGACCTCCAATTTCCCAGAATAGGCAATTAAACGTCGTTTTGTCCATTGAAGAAAATCCTCTTAAACCTACTCAAGAAATAGGACTGGAAGGAACATCATCGTTCAGAAGGATTTTAAAAAAATAGGAATATCATCCGTAAATAAACTCTTGCCCTCGAGGTACGAATAGCTCTCCATATTTAAGTGTAAAAGTAATAATTTTATGACCTTTTTGTCATTTATCTAAATTTAATAAATTTTTGTTTTGTTTTAGACATCAGCTATTTTTTTAAAGTATCGGGTTTTGTTCATTTTTCTTCTCTTTGGAGGCACTATTTATACGTACATATTTTATATTTCAGATCTTCTAGGCCAAGTTCTTGTACGCAAAATAATTGTTTTTTTTTAGTTTTATTATAAAATTTATTTTGCCCTCTTTTCTACTATTTACGAACCCCTATGTAAACAAAATTGTTATGCTGCATGTTGTAGGTTATCTTATATCAAAGCTATAAATAACTAGTCAATATTTCTGCTATGTTTAAGAAATTCGTTTTTTCTAACCTTTTTACCCCATTTTACACTTTTTTCGAATGTCAATGTGGTCTAATTGTTTAGGTTAAATATTTTAAGTTATGTTTAATTAAACGCACAAAAAATTATTCAATATTTCGGATAAGTTTAAGAACTATGATTTTTTAAATTTTTGAACCCTCTTTTAAACCCTTTGCCTACGCTCAATGTTTCCCAAAATCTAATCAGTTCCTTGGCTAAAATCTCTTAAGTGGTTTTTGCGTTTTCGTGCATACAGACAGACAGACAGACTCGTAATACCATCATAGGTAGGTACACTCTAGTAACGCTTACGACTCTTGGTGTACCAACCCAAACGCAATTGCTAAATGAGACTGCCGTCAGTGTGTTTTAGTCCGGAGGTAGCGAGACAAATTTAAGTAAAACTACATATTGACATTCAATTATTATGTTTCGTAATTTGATTCAAAAAATGAAGAAGATTATAGACTATAATATAAAGGTTAATCCATTATAATACATGCAAATGCATTGCTGATAGGTATATCACATAGCAACTTGTGTAGGAAAACCAGTAAATTTCACCAAAAGTGAATTATAAATAAAATAATATACATACATATATTATAAATTAGTCCCGATTAAAATAATTTGTCTGGTACGCTCATTATTTTAAATCTGCCCCATTCTCTGTCGGTTGTTAATGAATTTTATTGCCATTATTAACGATGTACATTTCGGGAAATTCACCACATAAATTTCGGGACTAATGATTATTGTTGACTGGTCTGTCATGTACCGCGCTATTGTATACCTGTACTAATTTGTCTAAAAAAAAAAAACTGCCTACGTTATTTTGTCTACGGTTATACCATAAAGAACAGGTTTTATCAAAATTCAATTAAAATTCACTAGTTTGCTAGAAATAACTTTTTTCTATGACCCTTTAGGGAAATAGTACCTATATTGTTGAGGAAAAATAAAAAATCAGCCTCTACAAAATAAAATCAATATATTGCGCTAGGAGCAAACGTCAAAACCATACATATTTTGGAGCATCAAGCCCCATCATCAGTGGTCGAATAATATTAAAAAACTAAAGGTGCATATAGTACATGAACGATCAACGTCGACAACTTCGTGAAAATAAAAACAAAATTGAATCAAAATTTCTTTAAAATTACCTCATGTAATCGATATTGTCAAAAAACTTTTATAAAATAAATGTTATTAAAATCATTGTTATGTTATTGAGTTTTTGATCCCTCTTTTTAAAAATCATTGATTCACAGTTCTTAATTAATGTGTGTGTTTTCAAAAAACAAATGGACTTAAAGGGTTTTGGAACAAAAATCGCATTTAATGGGTTTTGGAACTGTAATTAAAATTTAAACCACTCCAATTAAAAAAAATCACAAAAATTTATAAAAAATTGGCTTCTTTTGCATGTGCATAGGGCCCATTATTGTTTTTAATTGTTATAAATGACTTAGCCGGACTACTGAATTGTCAGAAAATGCTCTTTGCGGACGATATGAAAATATTTAATTCCGTTAATAATCTTGACGATTGTAATGGTTTGCAACG
The DNA here is from genome assembly GCA_911728435.2 of Apoderus coryli. Classification (NCBI taxonomy): domain Eukaryota; kingdom Metazoa; phylum Arthropoda; class Insecta; order Coleoptera; family Attelabidae; genus Apoderus; species Apoderus coryli. Next base: position 16,871,603 of record OU452206.1, read on the forward strand.
TGATATGGATTTGGTTCAATGCTGGTGTGAGGAAAACAAACTGAACTTGAACTCTTCGAAGTGTAAAGTTATGTCATATACCAGAAAAAAAATCAGCCATTCATTTCGAGTATACGATTGGTGAGACGATTTTAAATCGTCCTGAGTCCATTAAGGATCTTGGTGTGACCATTGATAAGCTTCTTTCATTCGATATACATATAAATAACATAATTCTGAGTGCATCTAGGTCTTATGGCTACATTGTGAGAAATTCCAGATCTTTTGAGAATATGGGTACAATAAAAACCTTATACTATGTTTATGTCAGGTCAAAGCTGGAATACTGCTCTTTAATATGATTTCCATATTATAACTGTTACAATGTTTCTGTTGAGAGAGTTCAGCGTAAGTTCTTAAAATACTTACTTATCTTGTTAAGATGTCCAATACAAAGTTTAGAATTTAGACGAAAAATTCATGCAGTAAAATTGCTTTTTAATATATTGCATAGTAAGATTGATTGCGCTGAACTCTTGCAAAAGTTGTATTTTTGGTACCAAGGCAGAATTCGAGATCTTCTAATTTATTTTATAACGACCGACCTAGGACCAATTTGTTGATGAAGTCGCCTTTCTACACAATGTGTCAGACATATAACTTTATAAGCGATGAGAGTGATATTTTTTTTGATCACTTAAGTACCTACTGTTTTGGGTATTTTGAATGAACATTTAAGTTGAATGTAACCTGTTTGTTTCTTTCTGTTTCGGTTTATTTGTATTGTTATTATTAATATTAAGTAATTTTGTAAGATTGCTCTGTAAATGGATTTTCTGTTGAGCAATAAAGCAATTATCATTATTATTATCATCATCAGTGACTACAATTCACCAAAATCTTCGTACTATAGGTACATAAACATTTATTTATACAACAAATCGGTAGAAACAAAGTTGGTTTGTATTTAGTTAGCATTTTTATAAGCCGAAAGCTAATTTTCCGCATGTTGTCTCACTTGTTGCGATCCATATTTCAGAATAATTATTTTGAAACTTTTCTTTCTATTAAACTTTGTATACTTGTGCTATTATTATATTATATCGGTAGCAGTGTGATTTTATTTTATCCACATAATGCGGTTAATTTATATGCAGTACACGATCTACTTTTGGAAAAGAGAGTTTTATATAAGTATGTATAGAGGGTAAGATTTTAAACTTAAATTCAATCTATACTTTCTATTGTTAGAAAGTTTTGTTTTATCTCAGTGAGTTATAGGGCAATTTGCATTGTTAAAATCAGTTTCATACACATATACGAGGCTTAGGAACGAACACATTATGTTAATTACACAACAGATTTGTGTGTTATTCTTATGGAATCTACTCGCTTAAACAACATACCAACTTACAAAGCTCTGCTGCTAAAATATCTTTGAAATTATCTCTATCTTACACCTCGTACTTATTATTCGCGCAATCGCTTAAACTGAAACCTATTTACACACGACACACCCCCAGATGCTTAATTAAATATAATCTTAATTTTATTTTACCTTTGCTAAAATAATTTCGTTGTTGAAAAAAATCCATATTATTTATATGTCATTCCATTCAATTCATTCAAATTACGGCAACAATCAAGAAACGAAGAGAAATTCGCGGATGCCACACTTTATTTGAACATTTTCACCATAAACATATTCCAACATAGTTTCGTCAACAAATCCAGATACTACGCAATATATTTACACATGGAACATGATTAGATACTTGATTTTCCAAGAATTTCAATTTACTCAACTACCACAATAATATAACAAATATTAAAACATTATTATATCTAAAAAAACTCCTAATGGCATGCGTATTTTTATTTTAATACTATAGACATGAACTAAATCTGGCAGAATTGTTTTTAAATGACACATGTTGACACATTTGGCATTCGAAATATTGATTTTTTACCGTCTTCACCATCTACGTTCCAAGCGTCTGCATTTCATTTAAAAAAACCTACCATGGCATACCTCTTACCCAATTGTGTAAACGTTTACTCTGGTAATCGTAAGGTTGCAAGTTCAAAACGGGGTCATTGAACTTTTTTTTTTTTTGGTTTTTTTATATTTTAAATTAAGAATACATTAGGGTGAAACTATATAGTTCCTAGAGTTTATCTACGAGGTAACTTAAAAAATTTCCCACTCATTTATTAATGCCCTTAATAATAATAATAGTTTAGTTTTAGTTTTTTTTGTAATTCTTTAGATTATCTATCTATATTTTAAAAATGAAATTAACATGCTCCTTCGCAAATTAATCATAATAGGGTAGCAAACAATTTGCCAAGGAGGCGGGAGTATATCTCGGGCCAGCCCTAATCGGGCCAGAAACTTTTCACATCATCCTCGTTTAATTTCAACAAAATCGATTAATGAGAATGAAAAAATAAATATACCTGAGGGTATAGAATTGCGAGTTTTAAAAAAAATATATTTTTCTTCAGTCCATTGAACATAAAACACTTTTTCTCGATCGGTAATCCTCTATGGCAAAAGATTATTTATATCTCACACAGCATATACATTTATTTATGGTAATTTTAAGTTTCTCTATACGAACATTTACGCGAGGGAAATGTCAGGAAAATGTTTCTATCGATTATTTAAGTAAAAAAGATGTGTGTGTGTAACCTGCCAAAATGGAATTGATGCCCACCAGCATGAAAAGTTCAATGTATGACCGCGTATATTGTGTTTTTTGCTTATTTAGAATTATTGTCGATATTCCAAGCAGCAGCAGATATTAGTTTCCCGCACAGGTGTTTCAGAGTACAATATATTTAAATGTTTTGTTTCTAACCACTGAAGATAAAGCATGAGCTTCGAAACATGTATGGTTTCGACTCTCATAAAGTTATTTATTAAACTCGTTTGGTGGATTTGTGACTTTTATTTTATTTATAAGGTTCTGCCATGCCTAAGTAAATAGAAACATTTTTAAGTTACCCCGTAGATAACCTTTAGAAGCTTATAGTTTCACTTCAAAAAAAATTTGAATTGAAATCTAAAAAAATCAAAAAATTACTCAAAATATTGCTTTCTTTCCTTAAAAAATAAAGAAGGACATTTTTGACTCACCCCGTATATAAATTTAAAGTGCTTATGTTAACAGTTTCTAAATATTTTAAAGTTATTCAATTGCAAACTGAAATAGTATATTAAGTATAAAGGGCGGTAAAGCATTTGTTGCAGCCCGCCGCTGTATAGACGCACGAGTGAGCGAAGCGAGCGTGGGCAGCTATACAGCAAAGGGCTGCAGCGGCTTTACCGCCCTTTATACTTAATATACTATTTTGTTAAATCTAACACTAGCGCCATCTGTGAAAAAAAAAAAAAAAGAGCGGGCGCCAAATGGTCACTTACCGCCCGCATATGCGGGCGGTAAAACTCTGTTTAAGTGCGAAAAAAAATGTTAAATGTGCAAAATCAATAACACATTCAAAAATGAACTGTGATCACCCTGTGTATAACTACAGCACCTAAAAAAAACACCCCTGTATATACTGAAACTCATCTAAAAAATATTTTATAAAAGAATTGGTTCACACAGGCGTTCGAAAATAGTCTAAAAAAAGGGTTAAAAACGAAAAAAAAATGTTTCCCAAATATACAAGAAAAATTGGCTAATTATATATAGATTTTATATAAAGATAACCTACAAAATGCAGCATAAAATTTTTATTTACATAGGCGTTCATAAATAGTAGAAAAGTGGGTAAAATAAAAAAAATATTTAAAATGTACTAACATTGATATTTAACTAGTTGAATTGGTGTTAAAAATACACGACAAAAATTAATGTACCATAGGCGTCCGTGAAAATTCTATAAAAGGGTCAGAAAAAATTTGTACCCGTGATAACTCAAAAACCACTTAACGAATTTTAACCATATTTGGTACGTAAATACTACAGGATATTTATAGGTAGTGATTAACATTGAGCGTAGGCAAGGGGTTTAAAAGAGGGTTCAAAATTTAAAAAATCATAGTTCTTAAATTTATCCGAAATATTGAATAATTTTTTTGTGCGTTTAATTAAATATAATCTAAAATATTTAACCTAAACAATTAGACCACATTGACATGCGAAAAAAGTGTAAAATGGGGTAAAAAGGTTAGAAAAAACGTATTTCTTAAACATAGTAGAAATATTGACTAGTTATTTATAGCTTTGATAGAATATAACCTATAAAATGTGTTATAAATAACTTGTTTTCATAGGCGTTCGTAAATAGTGTAAAAGGGGTCAAAATAAAAAAATATATACTTCCTAAACTTATTCGAAATACGGAATGATTTTTCATAGTTGTAATAGAATATAACCTATAAAATGTTACATAAATGAACTGGTTCACACAGGCGTTCGAGAATAGTCTAAAAGAAGGCAAAATAAAGTTTATAATAAAAAAAATGAACTATTTTGCGTACAAGTACTTGGCGTAGAAGATCTGAAATATAAAATATGTACGTATAAATGGTTTTACACTTAAATATGGAGAGCTATTCGTGTCTGGAGGGCAACAGTTTATTTTCAAATGGGTTTATTTTGTGAATAACAAATTTCATATTACACGCTAATTTATCCAGGCGAGGTATCCATTGCCTATTTCTTTACACTTTACTGTGGTTCTCCGCAATAAAATGTCAGCAACATTAGAGAAATATTTGTGTATATAGAGAAGAGTAAAAACTGTGTCTTTTTGTTGAGAAATATATATCTGGCGAAAAGAAACAAGGAAACAAAGCAAAACGCTCCTTATTCTTCTTGCTCAAGACGATGCCATCTAGAGAGCGGTCGAAAATAAGAATAGCAAAAAAAGTGCATCACAGGGGAAAATTTATTGCGGAAACCGTATATGCTATAAAACTGAATAATATAAGTACAGTGTTTTACAAAAATGTCACCAATTTCGAGGTCTGTTTATGACGGATCTCACGATAAGAACGAGTTGGATTCAATTAATTCGTTTATGATTTTATAAAAAATGTTTAAACTTGCTCCAAAAAATACACTGAAGTATTGTTTTATATAATGGTTTGAATACACTTTCCTGACTCAGTCAAGTCTTTACTTTTCTGGAGTTGATTCCTCACTTCTTCTGGATGGTGGTTGGAGTTGTGTCAACTCCAACCACGTCAACTTGCTAGCTGTAGCAAGTTGACGTGAAAACACGTCGAAATGACGTCGATACGTGGTGATATTCGTCGCATGTCATAAATTCGACATCATGACACGTCATAATGACGTCGAACATTGGTGACATGCACTAGTCAAAAATCGGTCTTTGCAATGATGTCATTTTGACGTGTCTTAATCGACTTAAAAATTAAATCAACTATAACTAAGGTTATTATTTCTATCCTATCCAATATAAAATTGAGAAAATGAAAAAAAGTTTATTTATCTATGCAAATGATTATAATGTTTAGTAATATGATATATTAATAATTAATTTCAAATTCCATAATCTCATTTCTTGCCACAATAAGAATATTTTAGCTTATATTGACAAAAGACTAAAAAATTTGAGGAATTCAAAATAAGCGCCATATTTAGATAGCATACATTCCCGATGCAACGATGTCAGTGCTACACAAACTATTTGTTTAAATTGCATTATGGCTTATGGCTTTGTTTTCTTCAAAATTCCTTAATAATAATCATTTACTGCAAATGTAGAAGTAATTACAAAATATAATCATTTAAATGTTGATTTAATGCGCATATTCCCTTTCCAAATATTGTAAGTCTGGCAGTGCTGTACGTGGCAAAACGTCTTCCCCACCGGTAAAAGAAACGAATTATTATTATATTGTGCTGCCAGGCAGCGCAGCGTTGCCACATACTATGTTATTTATACCATTTTTTTCCTACGATACCTACAAGTTGTTTTTGAGCATACCATTTTACTTTTTTAGCTTCTCATACCAGACCATATTGTCTAACTCATACGAGTTTTATTTAATTCGCATATTAAAACGAGCAAAATATAACACTTGGCACATGTGAATATTGTCATTATACAACAAATTTAAAGAATATTCTGGTGTCAACCTTTAAGATTAATATGATTGCCACTTATCGTTTTGTTTTTAGGTCAGTGTTATCAAGATACCTACCATTTTTGGCCGTAAGAACCATTTTTTAAAGTGTCAGATACCATATTATTATATATTTTTTTCATCTGGCAACCGGCAACCCTGTTGCGCGTATTGCACATTCGACATTGTGACGTCAGGCGCCGTTTTCTTTTCCTTTGTGATTTGTGTTTACTTTACATTAATTATCATTTATCTATGGTGTTTGCGTTGTCCTCTCCTGAATAGCGAATAAGTACAAGTGTATTATAATAGAGGAATTTATTTTTATTGTTTTAGTATTTAGTTCTTTTATAAAGATGTGATTATGTTAATACAAGTTTTGTACGGCATATTTTGGTATGATTTTTTTCTTATTCTTTTAAGAATTAGTTGAAGTTCAACCTGTTTCTTGTAATTTAATTGGTTTATATTAGTTTTGGGAAGACTATTATAAAACCAATCAAATTGTTCAGCGGTTGTAGAACTAGTTCTGAAAAAGAATCAAGACAAGCCTATTATTTCCACCATTTACTGGTTTAACATTGGACGCATATTGACGTTATCACTCGACGTGTTGTTACGTCCTAATTCGACGTCAATTAGCTGTGACATATTGTCGTCATTATTACGTCGAAATGTTGGTCATTTTGACGTAATTAGAGACGTATATTTCATGTCAAAATCACGTGCCTTGCTAGCTGGGTATGGGCTTCTCACATGCGATTTTGAAATTGTTTCTCAATATCAGTACGTCCAGGAATTTTAAATTCTGTCCTTGGATGTCTTGACATGTCGTCAACATATCTGAGTAAAGCTTTAGTTGGGTGTAGCAGTGGGTTTCCTATAGATAATTCTTTATTAAATATTGTTAAACAGAGCTTAAACAAGTTTCTATTTACGTAATTTGTACGCGGTTAGAACACGAAACTACTATTTAATTAGTTTCATGGAGCGATTTTGTTTTGAGTAAAACTTTTTCTAAACTCTCATTTTTGGCAAAAAGTATAAGTTTTTATCAAAAACATTAATGTCATCAATAAAACAGCAATCTTCGAAAAGAGATTACGTTTCAGCAAATGTTTTTATCTGGGGTATTAGTTGTTGATTTATTTCGCTAAAATTTCGCAGGAAAAACACTCATCTAATACAGATGGAATAAAAGAATGAGAAAAGAAACTTTTTTTTCGATATACCTAGTAGCAAAGATTAATCTACACAATAGATAGTCAGCGTATATGGGAAATAAAACAAAAATTGAAACTGTCTCGACACGAGCTACATCTATTAGAAAAACATGCAACCATGGAAATTGTAGATGGCGTTATATGTATTGTGTTGAAATAAAATAATCATATGGGCAATGTTAGACAAGGACGAGTATACTTTCCCCTACGAGGTGGGAGTTTGTTTTTATATTATAGGTATCATATATGTACTACTGTGCAGCAGTGTTTTTTGTTTAAAATTATATGGTATACGTATACCTATCTACGCAAAGATTAATGTGTATGGACGAAAATAAAAGAAATTACTATAATAGTATAAATATACAGGGCTGGTTTATTAAATGTTTTAGACAATAATTTTAAATGACTAAAATAATATTTTAAGAAATGTTAATATTAAAAAGGCTGTGCTTTTTACAAGTTGCTGAAGTAAATAAGGTTTGAAATTTCCAGCATGACAATAATTATTTAAAAAAATACGGTTTCGAAATGCAGGATGTAAAAAATTAGAATTTTTAATCTGTTTTTAATGAAAATTTAAATCTATTGAGAAATATGGTTCAGGGTTTTTGTGAAATGTATTTTACTCCAAAGATTCTACTCATCGATTATAACCGAATTAATTTACTCAAAAATATCTATACTAGTAAAATAACACAATTATCACAATTAGGTTCAAATTCTGCAACGCCGAATTGAAAAAAAACTTACAGTCTCCCTAATATTGGTTTTTGTGCAATGATCATAAAACTTTAAAAAACTAACGATTTATGTAGATTGTATTGTTAACACGTTTCGTAAAAAGCTTTAAAAACCCACCAACAGGGTGTTAAAAGTATCACGACAATAACTTTTTTCATGTTTTAACAAGTACAATCGTCTGCTTCAGATTGATCCTTAAAAACTGAATAACAGTTTCTCTATATAAAAAAATAAAACTCGTAAATATCATCCCCAAACATTTAATTTGATTACAATTACATAACACCATATTTGAAAGTAAATAAAAAAAAACAGCATTACCTAGTTTGACAGATTTGCAAATTGCAAATCAAAGTATCTATATATACAGGGTGTTGCATAAGTACTTGTACAAACTTTAAAGGGTGATTCTTTGACTAATTTTAAGATACAAATTTCATATGTACGTACATGGGTCCGCTACGGCTTGGTTTTCGAGATACAGGTAGTTCAAAAAGAATATTATATTTAGGATTATATGCTTGTTCAATAGCATCGCAATTTGGTGCAATTCGGGATACAGGTGTATTGATGACACCAGAGCTGTCAAAAGAACTAATAAAAAATACGAAAAATAACAAAATACAAATATCATTCAAAAGACAACAATGCACATAATAGTCGGTACCAAGCCAAATAGGTAGTAGGTAAATATAGATTTATTTTGTTTCGGGCTTGGGCTTGGCACTGTAATCAAAACTACCCACCAAACGGATACATTTAATTTTACGCAGATGCTCAAAATGTTAACTTTCTTTCATTAATAGAGACCTGTGAAGTGAGCTTACCTCTTACGCCCACGTATTAAGTACTAAGTTTCACTTATCAGTTATAATTTTTTATTTTCCAAGAAAGCGAAACGAGATATTTAAAACGGCATTGCGCCGCCCTCATGTATACCTCCGGGGGCGGCATCGAAAATCGCTACACGTCACAAACTTGTAAATGCTTAGAACTACCCCTATATCAAATTTCTATTTTCTATCTTTTTTGTTTCATACCCAAAGCCCTATTCCTACCGAACTTATTATTTACCCGAAGAAACATTAAAAAGAAGTAAAATTTAAGTACCGAAACCGATAAAGTGGAACTTATACCTGATGAAGAGACAGACTATTATAATAGGTATACCTAATATAATATAGGTAGCACTGATAATTTTTTTATTATAGGTATTATAAGATCTACAACAATCTTGTTACATCTTTGCCACATTCTCTACGTGAAATATTTAGTCAAAAGTATGTTTCTATCTAAAAGCTTTTCATTTAACGATTGTTCGCCACTGATCATGGGACTGGTCTAGTCTTGAAACATGTATGACATGGATTAAATATTATTATATTAAATTTAATTCATAGAGATTAGGCTTTTATTTCAATACTGTACTTGTAATAAATCACCCTGTGTGTTTCTTTTACCGACGAATTGGCAACAGCACGACACACACCACATTCGCTTGTTTTTTTTTCTACCCTCCCTGCGTATCCCCTCCAGATTAATACAGAATTTCATCAATTTCTCTCTCTGACAATACAGCATTGCCGGTGCATATCTGTTGCAAATGATCTAAATAATTGTTATACGTTGCGTTTTGTTTTTGATATTAATAAACTACAAAACGGTTTCTGGCTGTGACAATACTGCTCTATGCTTTACACGCTAGTCTACGCCACGTAGTGGCAGGCATACTTAGAGATGTTCTGATTTTAATGCATTGGGCTGACTATCTATTGTGTAGATTAATCTTTGCTAGTAGTAAGTGGTAGGTGTAAAGTTTTCGTGTTTTATGGGGTTATAATTTTCAAAGAGAAAAATCAGTAAATAGTACAGGAAGATTAGGTAGAATTTTGTTGAACTTTGGCAAGGGATAAGATAAAAATTGGTGATGGTCTTTGATTAGATTAAAAGGCCCAAAAAATCCGATTTGGAGATATACGGTGCATCTCCATTTGGAATAACATTTGCTAGCAGAACCAATATGACGCATCTCCTACATCACATAAAAACTTTGACTGTAGTATATTCTTCAAAAGCTCATTATATTTATAATTATATTTGTTAGCAATCATCCCCTGTAAAGTACATTCCGACGTGGTTCGCCTACGTCATACCAGACAAACAGGTTTTGCTTTTCGATACAATAAGGACGGCCGAACCAGTGATGAGAAGAGCATAAGTTAAGAAAATGTAATAGAAGACAGATGTTGTTAATAAGAGCTGTGAGAAATACGTTGTTTTATGTGATGACAAATAATAAATGATTTTGGGTGTGGTTTTGAGACTTTTATTAAATAATTTTAATAATAAAGAAGAATACTTTTTACATATTTATAGTTCAACTACTTTTCATTTAATTATGTATAAGCCCCACCATTCTAAAAGCTTTGTCATAATTTATTATGTGTAAACATCAGAAAAATTCAAATGATCTTAGATGTAAGAAAATGTTTAATAAATATGCATGTTTAGTTATTGGGAAGTGACAAAACATATTACAGGACATATTAATTAATCAACATGGACTGAACAAGCTAGGAAGCGCCTTCAAGCGACTCGATTCTCCGATCCTCTTTCATGTAAATTTAATCACGTTTTGTTGTCACCATTTTCTTGTTAGGCTGGATTCACACATTATACGAGGGGTGACTTTTATATTTCAGGATTAGAGAACAAAAACAAATATTAATCATCGAAAATCACTTTATTGTTTTTCAAAATAATTCCCATGAAGATCTATACACTTTTGCATGCGTTTGAATCAATTGTCGAAGCACTTTGCCACTCTGATTGAGGTATCTCCAAAACATGCATTCTGAATGCAGCAACCGCTTCTTCAGGTGTCGAAAAACGTCGACCTCTCACTTTGTTTTTTACGTAGGGGAATAAAAAGAAGTCATTCGGTGCCAAGTCAGGACTATACGGCGGATGACTCATCAAATCGATGTTTTGGGTGCTCAAAAATGCAGTTGTTTGAGCCGATGCATGAGAGCCCGCATTGTCGTGGTAAAGAGTGATCCGCCTTGGGCGGTTAGTTGTCCTGATTTCTTGGAAGACAACTGGGAAGCAAATGGTTGTGTACCACTCAGAATTGACTGTTTTGCGTTGTTCTAGTAGTACAGTTGCGACATGTCCAGTTTTGCCCGAAAAACAGGCGACCATTTGCTTGGAAGTGCTTCGTGCGCGAACAACTTTTGTGGATTTGGCTCATCTTGAAACACCCATACAGTCGACTGCTGTTTACTTTCTCATACGCGTAAATCCCTGATTCATCACTTGTCATAGACGTGTTTCGAAGCACCCCGATCGTATTTTTTGAGCATTTCTTTCGACCAATCGACACAAGCCGTTTTTTGAGTGATTGACAAATTATGTGGGATCCAACGCGAACAAATTTTTTTGAAAGTCAAATGTTTATGCAATATTGAATGTATGCTGATCCCATTAATGCCTAAGGTTGTCTCAATCTCTTGATAGGTTACGTGACCATCTTGCAATGTCAGTTCGCGCACAGCATCAATGTTTTTCGGAACAACAACTGATTTTCGACGACCTTCACGAAATTCGTTTTGGAGTGAACTACGACCCACGATTGAAGTCACCATACCATCGATAGCAGCGAGCAGAGTGTTTATTTGCAGTAAAGTTAAGTTACTGTTGTTGACTGTTTAGAATATCTATTGACAACTTATTATCATACAACATATTAAAAATAATGTCACATAATACAATATACAGTCTGTATTACAATATACAGTGTGTATTTTAACACTCCCACTTTATGTGATATTACTACACAGTCCTAATTGCTTCACAAATTTTGAAAACTTTTCATTATACAAAGGTTTCGTGAGTACGTCAGCTGTCATATCATTAGTACCAGTCGAAACAATTTTTGTTTCTCTCTCACGAAATGATGTCTTAGGTCTATGTGCTTAGTTCTAGGGCGAAACGCTGCATCTCTACTGAGATCAACAGCTCCTTTATTATCACAAAATATTTGGACTGGATCATTCGTTCGTAGACCTATCATTATGCTCCCAATGGCTTCCTGGTACGGTATCTTGGACATTTCTTCTTTTTCTCGTTCGTCTTTTGGTTGCATATCTTTTGTTAATTTATGATTTGGATCAAACGGAGTCTGTACAGGTTTGCAGACATGCATCCCAAATCTTTGTAACAATTCATTTATATATTTTTCTTGATCAACCGTAATTGTTCCTTCAGCTCTATTTCTCGTAATTCTCATTCCCAAACAATAATGAGCTTTCATTTTGAACCTTGTCATGAGTGCGGATTTTATATCTGCTTTTTCACCTTGATTATTTGAGAAAATGAGTAAGTCATCTACATATACTGCGATGACGACGAGACTCTCTCCATTTTGTTTAAAATAAATACACGGATCAAGTTTGGATTGTTTGAACTTGAATTGTTTAATTGCAGAGTCCAACTCTTTATTCCAAACACGCCTCGCTTGCTTTAAACCATACAATCCCTTTAATAATCGACAGTATGTTTGATCAGGTAACTGCATATAAATTTCTTCTGATATTTTTGGATTTAGAAATGCAGTTACTACATCCATTTGATCAACATCCCAATCAAATTTAGCTGCTAGTGACAAAAGAAGTCTGATTGAACTATAACGGACTGCTGGTGAATAGGTCTCTTCGTAGTCTAACCTGGTCGTTGAGACCAAACGAGCTTTGTAGCGTTCGATATCTCCGTTGTGGTTCAATTTTCTTTTGAATGTCCATTTACATTTAATTGCTTGTTTACCTGGTCTTTGATGGAGCTTCATCGACAAAAATTGAATTAAGTTCATCCATGCACTGTTGCTGAGTTAATCCACATCGAAAGTTGTAAAAAATAATCGCACGAAAATGTTCACGATTTAATTCCATTTTTGGGCCGAGATGAATCTTTTAAGTTACTGTAAAGAACACAAATAGCGCCCGTATGTCAAAACGTTCTGAGTAAGTATAACCTCAAAAATGTCCAACTTTACGATAGAGCTGTCAGTTGCCAGGGTTGTCAAATCCCGAAATATAAAAGGCAACCCTAGTAGATTATAGGAACATTTAAGAATCATTGTTTAAGTTAAGAATATGCATTTTTTTTTCTAATATTCCTTTTCCTGAGACATAATTTGAGCCTAGTCAGTTAATAAAGCAGCAAGTATAAAACACACAGCATTACAATTTCTCGTTGAATCCATTTGACATAATTAAGAGTATTTATCTTGACGGTGCGCCAGTTGTTTCGCAATTCCGGCAACAAATATTTTAGCGGTATCCACTCTGTATTCGATGTGTCAACACTAGGGGTTGGAGAGCTCCTTGCAAGACTTGTAGGGAACCACTCAAATGTTTGACCAAAATGTAACATCACAAGATAAGAAGACGGGAGACCATGTTATATATCTATCTATATCTATATGTTTAGTATAGAGACAATGCGACTTGAGTGTGGTTTCCTATATTATATTGAAATTAGGTCACTCGGGAGAGTATATCGAGTTTTCGAAGAGAGTTGTACTATAGTTCCGAACTGAAGTAAATGGTCAATAAGGTCCGGGCAGGAAATTTACCATATATAAAAGGATATTTTTGTTTGATGCATTTATATTCACCGAACAAAGGCTGTTGTTTTGTTTGTTAGTAGTAGTAGTAGTATATTATATATTTTTTTATATACAGGGTGTCCCGAAACTAAATAAAAATAATAATTTCAGGACATAACACACTTTTTTAATTGTCTCCTGAGCATGCTGACAGTGGTAGCAGAACGCGAATTTATTAAAATTATGATTAACATTTAACATTTTTAAGTTAATTGTGATTTTTTGTGATTGACTTAAAAATGTTAAATGTTAATCATAATTTCACAAAGTTGACAAAAGTTTTTATATTAATGTTCTTTAATTTACAATTTATATTATTTTTACCAATGTAAAACTTGCCGCGTATACTAAGGTAAACATATTTTTAAATTTTATATATATTTATACTTAGCTTACTCTTATATTTGTAGCCCTGAGGAAGATATAAATATATATCGAAAGCTTGGCATAACGTAAAAGAGTTTTAATTAAAAATATTTGCTGATCAACCCAAGACACAAAGTTATCTATTAACTAGTCAGCAAAGACTACCACTCAACTTAATTATATATATATATATATATAGATATATAAACTTTTGAACTGAAGTCATTTTTAGGATCCAGGGGTCATAAAATGAAGTACTGCATAAAAATTTGTCAAAATTTCGGTTGTGTCGATCTCCTGAATAGTTAGATTTTTTTTAAAAATCTACTAAAAGTGTTTTGGTAAAGTGGTAAATAGTTTTTCAGTATTACTCTGCTCATTATTATTATTATAGAATGATGCAAAATGTTCAAATCTTGTCGGTATACAAAGCTGACTTAATAATTTCCGTGAGAAATGGGCATTACTTGAGTTCGATGCGGGGATATAAAATTGCATTCCAAACAACTTTTGTTAGTAGAATTTTGGCGTATACAGGGTGAACTATCACTCAGTACAAAAATTTTAACCACGTGCTCAGAGAAGCATGAAAAAAAAATTTGTTTCGGAATTTTTATTCTATATTTACAAAATGGGGCAACTCCACGTTTTCCCCGGTAAATCGGCGCCTATGACAACCATTTTTCAATATGACAACATACGAACAGCTGTAGGCTTAATATACGCGGCGTTGCCAATTGTAGAGACGGCGAAAATGAACAGTTTTGTTAATAATAATAATTAAAATACTTGAGAAATAAGTTCATCTGCATTTCTTCGCTTTTGGAAACTGCTAAAAGGATATTTTCGCATATTGAACCATTACACTAATAACAAAATCCGCAAACACACTAAAATGTCCGATTATTTTACTCAAATCGGTTATTTTTACAACAACGACTTCTCGCGTACCGAAAAAACCAAATGTTCGAAGAGGCCACCGTTAACTTCACTTTATTTACGCACTTAATCACTGAACTTCATCATCACCAATATCCGTTTCTTAGACAATAGTCTTCCTGTAGATCTAAAATTATTATTATTTGACATAAATCGTTCATGTTTTACAACAGAAACTTCTCGCTCATCACACTAATAATATGTAGGTCACAACCTATACCGTAAAATATTGTGAAAACGATATCTATTGAAACAAATAAAAAATTCGGTTAAAAATCTTACGGTATAAACCTGCATTATAATCTGATAAATATTTTTGGAATTTGTTTTTGCAAAGCAGCAATTTTATTATTAACGAAATCTTAGCAAAAAATAACAACTAACTTGTGTATACTTACATTGACATACAAAAGATATTTGACAGTTCACAATTTCCTGAAAACTAAAACATAAGTCGAATTCACGCCATGACCAATTATAACCGGTTATAAACGGTTTAACTTTTTGCATTCACGCGACCCCGGTTATTGCCGGTTTCACTATGATGACGTCACGAAAAAGCCCTTCATGACATTATCACAGCTAACATACACATGTTAGGTGTGCCATTATATTTTCTTTGCGGTTTATAAAAACACCCTTTACAACACGGATTTAACTCATTTTTTTGGTACTTTAGTTTTAAAGCAAGCAGGATTTCCCAAATGTCATTCCAAAATTCAAAAATTTTTCGTCCTTCGCACCTCTTGTTGCATCTATCCTGGGACACACTGTATATTTTAACCATTTGGTTGTTCTATACCTATAGAAACCTTTTTATCCGGATTTTCCTCTACTGAAAGGCACTAATAAAATCCTAGAAAAGAGCACCCTACCTAAGTTTTATACATTATACAGCCAGGCCCAGCTATTTTCCTGTACATACTCTTTACACCACTTAGATGTGGAAGTGTGTGTATATAAATACAAAAGCCGTAAAACAGGAAATGTTTCCCTTTCACCTCGAAAAACCATAGCATAGCAAAAATTTCGTTTTCCTGCTTCGAGGACGAGAGGAGGTCCGTGCCATTTGTGGAATAAGAGTTGCTCCCAGTTTTCTACATGACGTAGCAGGAAAGTACGACTTTGATAAACATTCGGAAAGGTAAATAATTCTTTAGAATTGCTGCAGGCTTCATTGCTTTAGGCTGATGAGTAAATTGCAAATTTAAACGCGAGGCTTTTCATTTTATCAGCATTCTGATTTTAACGTCATCTCATCTAGAAAATGGTGGTTGTACTTAAGAGTTTTGGGTTTCGCAGACTTTTTTCTATGATTGAGCCAATATTCAAGGAGATTTGTTTAAAATAAACGATCTAAGAATTACTATATTATCCACTGTGTTGTGTCAAATTAAGCCGCAGACTCCACTCCTGTTAGTGCCCTTCCATCAACTTCTTTAAGTTTCAGAGTTGCAACCATACTTGACCCGGAACCCAAAAGGTTTGGTTTTCCGTAAGCTGCCCTTCGAGTCATCGGAGGAACGTCTGGCATCATTTAATTAGAACTAGGGAGGTATCTGATCGCCTTCAAACCTCCAACTTTTGCTTTCGCTTCTGTCCGTCTTGCGACGATCCAACAATTTCACCTATAACGTCGCAATGCGAATGCCCCCATCCGTTCCTATTTATCATTACCTCGGGATTCCGAAAACCAACAAAATAGAACCGAGGTCTTAGTCTATTATTCCATGCACACAGTATTTAGGCAAAGTTTTAGCTTGCTTTAAGCATGTCACTGCACTGCGCACCTTCGGTTAAAAAGGGAGCAGCTAGCTTCCCACCGGCAGGACGTCTCGCGGTACGATGAACCGGCGCCGTGGGACAAAAATTCGAATACGAGGTCCCAGATAAACAGGACTTACTTTATCTGGGACGAGGTTTTTAACCGCAACAACGTTAATATACGCTATTGGAGCTGGAATTAGTGCGGCTGCTGATACCAGTCGGCAACTGGTGCAGAAGGATATATTAAAGAATTTTGTAATAATGAAATTGAAGTAGCTAATAAAATTTTTAAAACGCAAAGTGAAAAATCTGTAATAAAAATTGCATTCTAAACAACTTTTGTTAGTAGAATTTTGGCGTAAATCGTAAAATAAATGATAATGATTTTTATAAATTTGTTAAATAAATAAAACACCTCTTGTTACGTCTATCCTGGGACACTCTGTACATTTTAACCATTTGGTTGTTCTAGACCTATAGAATCCTTTACTGTAAATATTAAAATATTATTGATTGTAAATAAATAATGTTTTTGTCATACATTCTCAAAAAAAAAGCGTTGAAAATATAACAGAGTTATGGGGTTGTATCTATCTTAAGTGGGACACCCTGTATGTATAAACAAGAAATTGAATTGTTTTTGTACTAGCTGTCATTTTTCTAGTATTCAAACTATACAATATTTTAGCTAAATTGCTTAGTCTTGGTTGCATAGCATAGCATAGTTGATCTTAGTTCACATTTCCGACAAGATGCAACTTCAGGGTGTTTATTTCATTGTCAAAATCAATTGTCAGCTTTCATCTTTGAACCATAGACCACTTAGTGGATTTTAAGTTAAGCAACCCCAAAACAATCTCTGTCACACTATGACACATAGCATATAGGGACTATTTTTAAAGACCTGATTATTTTGGACGCATCTCTTTAAATCATTCTGTATACAGTATAAACTTTGGCTTGTAAACTGATCAAAACACCGAATAGTAGGTACAACTATTAAAGAAAACTGGCGGATTTGAAGCACTTGTTAAATCGTGATGTTTTGTTACACGCTGCTGATGTGACCTATCTGAGTTGGCCGTGTGTGTTGTTCTCGAAAGTTTCTTTAAAGTTTTCGCCAAAGTAACGAAGAAAACTTTTCCGAAAATTTATTGTATTACCTATAATATAAAGATATAACGAGTACGTGTTTCTTATCGGTGTTTTTATTCCATGTCTGTGAGTTATCTTTCTCGAAAAAATCTAGTATTTTTTAAATGGAAGTAAGTGTACAATCGTTTATTACAACTTTGGCAATAAAAAAATATTTACGAGTTGATAAACTCAGAATTAATTGAACGTTGAACAATGATACTTTAAATGACTTTTTTATACGAGGTTTGTTCAAAACAAGTACATTTTTACTTTCGCAAAAAATATTTATTTATTCGTCAATCTTCGAGGCTCTTCTAATATGCGCGACGCCGTCTTTATCTCCTCTGTCATGTTTAGTTTCACTTATGACCCTTTTGAGTAAATTTGATCGTTGCTGTCGTGAATAGTTCCTCAGCGATGTCCATGCGCCGGAATGTTCTAAACTTCTTGGTTATTGAAATTCCCATCGAAAAAATTCAAATGTTCAGTTTCTGATTTCCAGGTGTAATTAAAGAAATGAATAAGGCTCGGAATGCTCATTTTAATGGCATTTATTGGGATATAGTAGTTTTGTGTGAATCCCATTTACAGAAAAGATTGGAATAAGTCGACACCTCGCGAGTCCTATCGCAGATTGTTGTTTGAATATCATCAATAAATTATCACAGCATTAATAAGTACAGCATTCCGACTCCACGTTGGCACTTTGAAATAAACTGTGACGTATGACGCCGCCATTTTGGGTTACAAGTCAGGTCCTGACAGAATAATTATAGTTTTCGGTTTCTAACCACAGTTCAGTATTTTCATTTTTGTAAAAATATTTAAGTACATAATAATATCGCTGTCAATTTCATATTAATATTTGTTGTGTGTCATAGTGATTGAAAACAGCCTTGAGTGGTTGTATCAGTTAAATGTTGACATGATTGGGTGATTTTTAATAACAATAATAATAAACACAACAATAATAAAGACTTTATTAGTAAAAAAGACATTTTTATAAAAGTTGAAGCAGTGCTTCCTAACTTAACCTAAACGTAACTTATATTTTAGCTGAAACCTATCTGAAAATAGTTTTACATCGCTGGCCAAATTAAGTAGGTAGCTTAAGCTTCAGCAGTTTACAAATTAATTTGTTCTATTACGTGTCAGATAGCGCTCTTAAACGAAAACCCCTGTAAACTTTTTATATTCTCCGGTAGAGCGTTGTAATCTTTTGAAACCGTATACGAAAATGACCGCTCAAAGATTGATGTAGAGTCTAGCGGTGGCGTAATGACAGTTTTATGAGGAATATTCACATCATACACCGATCCCCGGAACTTCAATCTTTCATATAAGTATTCCGCCTATTTCCATCTGATGATTTTTATTAATCAAAATTAGTGAATGAAAATCCGACGTTGTTTCATTCTTAACCAGCCGATTTCCTTAATCTTATTGCTAGCCTTTTTCACCCCTACGAATTCCACATACAAGCCGTGAGCCTGAATTCTGCATCAACTAAATCCTGTTCTCAGCAATTTTAGTCCATATATATATTGTCAATAATATAACCCCTAGCTGATTCCGTTAGCATGCTATCTCGCCACGAGACAACTTCTGTTTATGTTTTACTTTCATTTAGTTTAAAAACATATTAGGTACTGCCATTTCGTAATATAAATTTTACGGTTATACAAATCGTTGTTATAAACGTAAAATTATCTAGTATTCATCTTTATTTTTACTTATTACTCACCTAACAGGATCTGTGGGGGAAGCGAAAAAAATGTTTAGAGCAAGTGTATCGCTTATTGGGACAACATTTTGCAGCACACACATGTCCTCCCTGATTGTTCATTGCATTAATCATAAGATACGTTAATAAAAATAAAATCCTTTTAATTCTCACGAACACTATACCAAAAACACAGAATTAGATTACAAACACAATATTTATTTATCTCGTACACGCCAACAATGAACTACATATTGAACACAGGAGTGAACGGTATCTATCTACGTCAATGCGATTATTGTGACGTTTTAACCCATAATGGCAGCATGCGAGACGATATGCGCACGACGGCTTGCAACCTTCAAGTCAGAATACTGTATTATTTATTATACTGTGAAATTATGTTAAACGGTAAAAATTTACTCTAAGTTTCACATTTTTTAACATCCTTAATAAGTGAGTTTTCGGAGTGAATAAAAACCAAAGTGCTCAGAAAAGATCATTCTTTAATTGGCCATTATTGAATAATTTCTACTTTTATTCGTTTACTCCACAGCCTGTTCCACAAAAATTCGAGTCAAACTTAGGGTAAGTAAAGATAAAGTTGCTTATATTATGTGGCAGCCATTTACCCTGTATTTATAGTGAGGCTAGAACAAAACCGTAATTGCAGAGCTAAATAAATTGGTTGTATTTTCCTACAAAACTCACACAGTTTTAATTTGCAGAAAAATTCAAATGAAACATTCAAAACGAGAATAAAAAAAAAACACCTGCCAGAGAAATTACGGCCTAAAACGAATTATCCAGTTAAACTTATTAAACATACCGTTAAAACAATTACGTTTGTGTTTATATGCTTGGAGTGAATTAAATTACGTGTTAAATAATAGAGTTAAAAAAAACAATAAACCAAACTGAAAGCAAACAAAAATCAATGCGACACGTAAAAATAATAAAGTAAACCCTGCATGTAAAACAAATTCTACATTATGCAGCAGTTTTTTTTATAGTTCGTATTTGCTAGTAAATTTTTTTTTGTTTATTATATAACGCCTATTTTCTTACTCAAAGCACTCTCGTTTCCATTTTTATGACATTTCATGGTGATAATTAAAATTGTTTTGTATTTATGTAGATGACATAAACCAGGTGGTATAAAAATGAAATGCTGTCGCAGCCGCCTTGCTTAATTCTGCTACTTGACGGTACTTCGATTTTTACTGTTCCATTTTTTACCATATTTACGCATTTCTTCTCTATTTCTATGACTTTTGTTGTGATTTGTTCTAATTCTTCTGTAACAATTTTACTGGCTTTTGCCAAGTGTTCTTTATTAGCTCTCTATACCATATCTATATGTGAAATAAATATCCATGATCAAAGCGGAGTGACCTTGAAAGTCAACTCGACACAATATTTAATCCAATTATGAAAACGGAAACTAGTTTCGGCTTAATAAGCCATTATCAGTCCTACAATGAAGATAAAAACGAATGCATAAGAGAAAACAAACGTAAAATGGACAACACATTTGTATAATATATAATGTATACGAGGGTTGCTTTATATATAGGCTATTGGTTTCATGATTTTTTTTATTACACCGGAAATACGTGTTTTCCATACTTTACACGTAAATAAGTAGTTTTAGGCATTCATTCTATTCCTATATTTATTTTTTATAAAATTTAATTCTCAAAATAGAGATTCACATGCCCACGTCGATAAAAATATTGATAAAATTGCCTTTGCTAATATTTTTAAACAATTAAACATCTTCTGCAATTTTATTTATTTTATACAATAATCGATTACTTTCAATACTTTCTAAATTATTTCTTAAATCAACAAATTTTTGGTTCCATATGGTACTTGACTGAAATTCAAGTAATTCCATTTCTACTTCATTAAAATTTAACCATTCAAGGACTTTTAAATTTAATTTTTCAAATAGTCTTGCATCAGGATTTTTTAAATTTTAAATTTTCTTCAAATTCTTTAAACTGCGTAAATCTTGCAGAAAATCCCTGAATCAGGGATTGAATTACCATTGAAAATTTCAGAAAAAAATTTTTTTTTGAAAGAATATCACGATTAAAAATCTGTAATTTGACTTCGAACGCTCAAAAACAAATTTTGTAAATACATAATATTTACTTAATACAATTTTTAATTACTAAAATTTCTCTAAAATTCGTTGCTTCTAAAATCATAATCTAGTTATAAAATGTGAACTGCTAAACAAATAATATACATACTTGCTTAAAACCAAACTACTTACCTAAATTACTACACAAAGAACAAAAATTAGATTAAAAATAACAAATAACACTTTGTTATTAATGTCCAAAGATAAATTTATAACTACAATTACAAAAAAAAAACGAAATTGTAATAATTATTTAATACACAACAAAATATCCAACCGGTATAACATCAAAACGTTTATAAGAAAGGACGGCCGGTATATATGATCGAGACCACTCTGGCTAAGATCGCTGGAGAGGCAATAAGGGAAGTAACAACGGTACTATAGTACAGGGTGGACGGAATTACTTCAATATATGGAAAAAGGAAATTATAAAACGGAAAATCTCATTCTTCAGCGTAAACTTTATTTTCCTATCTGGCGCGGAAGGGGCATAAAATTAGAATTATATCTAGTTACTTTTTATGAGTTGTATATATACTTTGTATTAATAAAATCCAAATAACTAAGTATTTTAAGATGTGAAATATTGAATTCAATATTCTAAATCATTTATATTCATATTTATATTGATAAGTTGGGGTGGTGTGTCAAAAACTGTGATATATCCGATTCAGCGTTTACAAAATCGCATACTAAAAATTATATTTAAAAAACCATTTCTTTACCCAACAGATCTTTTATATAAGGAGACAAAAATTTTTAGTATTAGACAGTTGTACTCTCACATTACCTTATGTAAATTTCATAAAAGTCGATCACAACATGCTAAAATCCTACACCGCTATAATACACGAACAAAATCAAATTTCAAAGAATCTCGAGCCAAAAAGACAATAGGACAAAGATTTTACAATTACATAGCCCCACGTTTGTACAACTTATTGCCCCAAAACACAAATAGAAAATATACGTTTACCTGGATTTATGAAAACAAAATAAAATTAATGAATAATTTCATAGTGTTTTTATATGTATTATGCTTATGTTATGTAAAAAAATAAAAAAAGGAAACAATATATTATAGGATATGTGGAAATGTTTTCACTATGATAATCTGTCTTTCCTTTCTTCGCAATCTAGTTTTGTTAAGGATAATGCAACTATGTGATTGCTTTTAATTATTATAGAGTAATATTTCTTATTGTTTATTTTTTTGTTTTGGAAATAATTTAGAATAGTGATTTTTGTTTAATTAAAATGATAAAACAGGTAAAGGGAAAAATATAACTGTAACTAATAGAATACAATATGTAGATGTTAGATTTGTATGTATGTATCTATGTTCATTGTTAATGTTGTCGATTAGACGCGCACAAGTTTAATTTAAACTGAAGCGTCATTTTGAAACATCATTGTTGTTGTAAATATTTAAATGGTTAAACTAAATACTACTACTATTACTACAGCAAATATTTTAATTTAATTATGTAATATCAAAATCGTTTCAGTGCAGATTGCACTTATCCGGTGTGCGACGCTGGAGTCACTAACGCTACCTTCACAGAAGTAAAATTTCTGTGGTAAATTATCAAAATTTGGGAATGGAAAAAGACATACAACTATCACACGTTTTACGTGATTTCTTTTACAATTTACAACGCAACAACGATTCGGCGTTTTAAAACATTAAAACACAAGATAAATAACAATCATATTCACTTTATTACGGATGTAGTATAATATATTAAGTAAATAAATAAATTTCCATAATAAAAAATCAATACAATAACAACAATTACTCTCTGTAAAAAGTAAAAGAATCAATCATTAATAGAAATGTATATTACGCCATTTTAGCATGAACTAAATACTGAAAATGTGTATCAAACATTGTTCTAATAAAATTTACTATGTTCACCACGCAATAACACAATTTGAACCTGGTAGTAAGAGAGCAGTCCAAATCTGCATACCATTTCCCTCGAAGCCTTCCAAATATTCCATGTATATAATAAAACCACTAGTAATAGTTGTTACCAACGTAAATTTTCTAAAAACAATTACACGCATGACAGCTCGAATTGTTTCATTCCAAGCTAGGTTTTCCTTTTATTTTGTTAAGGGCAAAGAGGCGGGCTGTTTCGGGCTTGCATTTTTGAGGTCGCCACTACAGACAGAAAAGATTTGTTTAATTAGTTTTATGACTTGTCTACATGGGATTTTACGTTTAATACAATGTTTTATACACGGAGTGTAATTTGTTGCATATTATTGTATAAGGTTCAATTTAAGGGTGATTTTGACACTTGAAAATTTGGAAAAATTCGTAGATCACACGAAGATTTATGATTCTTTTTTGATTACATATTGGAAAAATAAGTCTGGATCATTTTTTTTTTTGGCAAAGGCAGAGAAAACATGACACCTAGGGGGTTGCTTAACGGTTCTCTTTGTGTGGGACCCTAACCCAACTAAAAAATGCAGTAGAAAAAATCGTGTCTTGAGTTGTCTTCTAGAGGTCCCCAACTTCCGTTGCATGTGCTTTCACCTTGTTGTGGTCGTCTCTTTGTCTACAAAACACACTAAATTATAGTTTTATAAATCACTTACCGTTTTTTTTCTCCTTAGAGTGCGGTCTTCTCCATGATTTCTTCAAGGTCATTATTGGAATCTTGGACGCTTATGCCTTCTGGTATGGCAAAATATCTTGCTTAACTCCATTTATGTTGTGAGTATACCGGTTCCACTGGGAAGAGTTTCGATCGATTATGGAGAACCTACACTGTGGAACAATCTGGTGTAGTACTTAGGTCGACAGGGTATAAAATCTCTTTGAAAAAGTGTCAAAATTTCGAAATGGCAACCCAATTTTTTTTTATATTTTTGCACATTTACATAGTTTTCGTTAGTATAATTTAGGTAGATCATGATTATTACTACTAATTAGTATCTACAATTGTCATAATTGTCGATTATTTTTGAAAAGTATCATATTTATTTGCTTTCGAAAGCCATGATGACCAACTTGTAATATTATAATTCTAATAAAAAATGTAAAAGGATGTGTTTGGCGACATCTAGTTTTCGTTGGTAGTACGCCGAGTGAACAACAGTTCCTATATCGGCTGCCTGGGAGGTCACTGACCCCATAAAGCAACTACCAACACATAGACGCGCCGATACTCCCTTAAGCGGGACTGCCTATATTTGAAATGGGCTTGTTTAACAAAACAAGACTTATAGTCCGAGAGTTTGTCTGTCAACTACTATACTTTCACCAGACGGCGGTTTCGTCGATCCACGACTCACAATTTATAACTTTTTGTTCACCCCTGTAGAATAAAAAATCCGTTCGAAATTTTTGAAGTTTCGATATGCAAAAATGATGAAAATAAAACGGCTTAAAACTCGAAATTTTTTTTTCAAAATTGATGCAATACTAAAAAAGGTATTTAGGATTGATTTTGAACAAAATTTTCTTTGTCCGGTTAATACTGGGGGGCAGTGTAGTGTAGCCTTAGCCACGGAACTTTTAACAACAGTTAAATGCCGAAAACTGGCATGTTCTCAGAGGGAATCGTTCTCGATCCTACACTTTATAATGAACGGCAAAATCGAAGGCCGCAGGGGCGTAGGATGAAAAAAAATCCCCTGGTTAAAGAACATCCAGGAATGGACAGGCATACATAGCATACATAACAATTGAAGACAGGGATCAGCTTGCCATCGTGATTGCCAACACAACAGGGCACAATAAGAAGAAGATTGATATCACAGTGACAGTTTTATCGGTGACCCTCCAATCTGACTTTTGTAGAAACTCGTTCGGTCAATCTCATCCAAAGTTATCCAAAACTTGCGTTTAAACTCAGTTTCTTGTATTTTACGCTCGCCAACGTTATCATCTTATTATTCGTAGGTGCATTTATTTCTTCAGGGATCATGCCCGACCCGCATTAAAGTTTTACGATTGGACCGAGGCAATGGGGGTTGTTCCAGTTTATCTTTCACTTGCTCAGATATATTCTGAATTGGTTTATATTGTATAATTTTTCATTGATTTAATAGAATATAACCTAAAACATTTAGCATGAAAAGTTATATCACATAGACGTTCGTAAATAGTGGAAAAGGGGTCAAAATAAAGACAATTCCTAATATACAATAATTAAATAAAAAAAACTGATGTCTACAATAAAAATGATTTGGAAAAATAGCTTGTTTTACGAAAAAGGTCACAGAAATATTATTTTTACACCTAAAGGGTGTTTATTATTTGTAAATTTATGAAATTTTACTTCTACTACCCCATATTGTTCATACAGTTTAGATCATAAAATACAGCTAACATTATTGACAAATTTCCATCTTCGACAGATATGTGGACATTGACGAAACAAAAAAAAACGCCAACAATACCTACGTGTGATTGTTTCCAAATTGAACGCAAGCACATCACATGTCGATTTATTGAATGGTGGAAGGATGGTTTCATTACAAGGTAGATTTGTACATCTCATCACACTTTATATGACAAATAACACATGTGCCATGTTCGATTGTAATTTCGTGCTCCAACAAAAATTCAACGTAGCGAGATACCAACTTTATGACGTGTATCGTATATGATGTAATTCACCCTCTTTACCGGCTTCTATGGGGCATATACAGGGTGATCCAAATTCGATGATTTTGCAGAGTATTTCGAAGCCTAGACTAGAGGTAGTTAGGATGTTTTCGAGATATAGGGCGAAATTTACTACAACAAATACTGTCCTTATTTTAGCCAATATAAAATGTTATAGGAACTTTTAATAGATACAATCAGGAATACAGTGACGTACTTAAGAATTTTTTGGAGGCCTAGTTCAGGATATATTATGGATATATACTTATGCTTTTTTTACATGGAACACTCGGTATATTTTACGACAATTTGATTCCTTTTCTAAGTTTCTTTCACCTAATATAAATATATCTTGCACATTATTCTTTTTCCTTACATTTTTAGGTTTACTTTTTTTAATATAAATGAGGCTTCTACCAGGGCCTGATCAAAACCAGGGCATTTTACATGTTAATAGCATGTTATTATTGAGCGTTCGCTTGATGAGCGTACCTGCATATTTGAGAGACGAACGATGGATGAAAGAGAATAAGAAAAATCCAATCAGTCAGATATATAGGTGATCAAATAGTTTCTTAATCACAATGAGTATTGTAAACGTGCCACATTATGCACTCAGGGGTATTACCATTTTTATTATCCGTGGTTAATATTTTATTATTATTTTTTCTTGGATTGTGGAAGTTGTCGGGGGATTTTGATTTTTTTTTTTAGAAGACCGTATTAGACTTATACCCAGATTATTGTTTTGGCAACAACTTTGAAACGAACAAAGATATCGAACTGCGGTTTTCACATTTTTCTTGCAAATATAATCTAGTTTCCGATTATGGGATTCTAGTTATACCGTGCGATTTAAGTTTTTGGAGAGAGATCGAAAAAACTCTAATGATTACAAATTGCGCCCTCTGGCAAGTTTATTAGGAACTATAGTGTATTAGCGGATACTACAGTTAAAAATGCTTGGTTTTCTCTTCCAATCAATCTCAAGTCTGTCAAAATCGAATAAGTCGTTTAGAAGTTACAGCAATTTAAATAATTATACTTTCAATGGCTTCCCCCACTCTTATTTAGGATCATCCATCCATAAGCCTCAGACAAAAATTGCGTAAAATTATCTAGGCTTTCTCATGATGTTACCAAATTTTGGACTACATTCGGGAATTTTCGGAGAAATCAAGCATTTTAAATTTTTAAATTAAATAACGCCCCCTTGCGGAGAAATGCAGAACTTGAAAATAATTTATAGAATTCTCTCATAACCACTTTATTTGAAAAAAAAATCCCAGGGTTCTACGACCAGTAGTTTTCAAGATACAGCCGCTGGCCCGGCTTAGTGGAGCAGCCTGTATATGTAGGTAGGTAGGATATAAATTTGCTTCCATTTAAATTAAAATAATGATACGCCCATGCCTCCAAACTGATAGATGTATGCCTCTGAAAGTTTTTTTTTTGTGATTTCAACTGACATTAAAAATTCTATACAGAGTCAAATGAAATGGCAAGTCAAGTTTTATTACGAATTTTATTCAAGTATTATTGTAACCATTTTGAAATTAGCGGGTATTATGTACATTCAGTAAGAATACTAATTTTATAGCTCAAACCAAATGAATCTCAATATGCTATTCAAATTGTTACGGTTCGATTCAAGTTTTACGAGCGGTTTCAAATAAAGAAGAACAAACAAAGAATATCAACTTGAATAATAACAGAATCAAATTATTAAATGAAAGAAACAAACAACTAAAATAAGCTTTATTAATCTGTATTAAAGTAATGCAAAATTACTCACCTTTATAATTCTGTATCACTTTCGGTCACCCACTTTAATTAAAAGGAAATATTTAATTGGATGACCCTTTTGTCAATACTTTATCGAAAACTTTGTTAGAAATAAAACGCATAATTTTGGGCTAAAAACAACTAATTTAATAATTAAAACTAATAAAGAAAATTAATAACGACAAGAAATAAATATGTATAAATTAAAGAAAAAGAATAAAACAATTAAGCGATAATGAAAATTTAGAAGAAAATATTAGTTATTACTTGTACTACTTAGAAATAGGAAAATTAATATAATTACGAAAAATTATATTAATTCCTATACGAAACTTTAATCACAAAAACTGAATTTATTTCAATTACTAGAAGAAATAACTTTAAACTTTAAATAAAAAAACTGATTAAAACAAAAAGGCCTTCAATTAAAAGAATTAACAAAAACTTACGGAACTTTATACAATTCACTACTTCAGAATAAAATGAAATGGACTTAGTCTTTCAACAAAAATAGAAAACTCTACTAAGTCCAAAAACAAATTAAAATATTTAATTTAACTTTATATACTTAGAAAACACATCTTTACTCAATCAAGGCCTAATGCCTTTCCAAAATTCCTCATAAAAATCACACAGAAAAAAGGGCATCTTTATAATATACCCCAATACAGATACATCTACAGGATGAGAAGATTCAAAAAATAAGATACATTTTTATTTCTATGTCGACTGTAGTAATGGTTCTTGATACTTAGGTATCTTATGTTGGAGTTCGCGACTGTACAAAAACCCATTGTTTTTTATACGCCCATTATATATATTATTTTATATGGGAAACCGTGACGCCCTCCAACTAGCTTTTGTATATAATAATACATGTGCGACATTTAATTTACATGAAGATATATCGAGAGTTTTGAGAGTTTAGATCACCCGGTAACTGTAACATCTGGTTATCTTTTCTAAGAGTTGAACAAAGAAAAATGACAAAAATTATATATTTTTGTTTCCTACTTGTAGACGTATTTATTGCTTTGTTAAAACCTATATCAATAGAAGATAAGATAAATAGAAAACAGACCCTTAAATTTTATGATTAAAAGGAACATTTGTATACAATCTACTTAAATAATATTCCCAAACTAATATAAAATATCTATAAAATTCACCCAACTATATATACAGGGTAGGACAAAAGTAAATTCTATGGCCCGTGTGTCTTGTTACATTATCACCGCTCGATTTCACTTTGACAGAACACAACACAAGACAAACATCTAAGAATTTGTCCAATAAAAAATACTACAAATTGATTAATACATGACAAAAAAAAAAACAAACAAATAGGTGTATAATCAGATTATAAAATCGATTTGACCATATGTTATTAAACACTTACTTGGACAGTTTCTTAGATGTTTTTAAGTTTTTTTTTATCATTTTTGAGGTTTATTTTTCTGTAATCTTTACGAAATTCTTTGTCTTTTAGATTATTGCCTGAAGAGGAGGTATCTATACGTCGAAACCGGTTGCAATATCAAAAAATAAACAGTGAGATTACCTTTTGAAAAACTTAGGTTGACACTGACTGTTGATACAAAATATTCGATTATGCAAGTTCAAGTTTCTACTCCATCTGCAAGTTGAAAAAACTTCTAACGCATGGCCTATACGTAAACCACCCTGTATAATCATGAAAATTAAGTTATGGCTTTGCTGGGAGTTGACGACCATTGCCTTTTTTTTCACCAGAAATAAAATGGGACAGGACCGGTGAAATATATAATAAATTTTGTAAAAATTACTGTCTCGTAGCACCACTTTTAAAGTACATAATGAAATTTTCGTCCAGTCGTGTTTTGTTGTTTTCAACACCCTTTTTCGTCTTTTTATTTTTTTTCCGTCGGTTGGTCGTAACACCACGACCTAAACGGATTAGTTAACAGGAATGCAAAAATTATTTTTGCAGGTTTTTCGCATTTATTTCAACTCAAGGTCCCTGTCGACTACGCGACGTGGTCGATTTCTAAAGGGTATGTGGACACATCAAGATACAGGGTAAAACCGAATTGATTATGACCAAGTATATTATATTTATTTACAAACCCATTGAGTTGATCATAGAATGCATTTTCAAAAATTTTTGAGAAAACAGATAAAACTGAAATGCCTCTATAATTCTCTATATTATGGGGATCCTCTTTTTTAAAAATGGGTACAATCTTGGCCAATTTTAGTCAAGAAAAGATTGATTGATCAAATGTGTTAAAATATGTGCAATACTCTCGATCACATGCCTCAAGAGACAGCAGGCGATACCGTCTGGGCCACATGATCTTTTTCGAGTTATCCGGCGTAAAATCTTGCGTACTTTCCACTCAAAAATCTAAAAGGATGCATCAGAAATTGTAATTATTGCAAATATCTCGAAAATAGTTATTCGGAGCAACATTTACAAGGTATACCTTTTTTATGTAAAAATGATGAGAACATTTATATTTTCAATAAAAAAGTAAATATACTGAAGCACAAAAAAGTTGCACTTGTTTTTATGTAATCAGAGTGCTGCAGAGACGTCCTTCTCAACAAATTCAAATTCCTCGCTCCCAAAACCCCCGCACCACATAATCCCATGCAAGAATATTTTTTCGAAACTAGGTTATTTAGAAAAACGATATTACCACTTTGGCAACCCTGTATCTCGGTTATTATCAACTTTTGAACTATAAGGTGAGTTTGGCCAAATCTCAATATTTTTTTCCATACGGAATCGGCAGTTTTACTGTGTACTATTAATTATTGGACACCCTGTATATACAGATTTTGTAAAAACATACAAATGTGACGCTTGTATCCTATTTTGTTTATTACTTATTCAATTTTTCCTAGTTAAATTTTTTATATTATTTGTAACTAGATTAAAGTAAAGGCAATTTGTCAAAGTTTTAAAATTATTTTTGTTAACAAAATATATAAAACTAGGATAGTTTTACCTACGAATAAAAATAGAAGCAGCACAGAAATTGTTAAATTACCTTAACGTCATATATGCATCTAAACTTTACTCATCTTAGTTGATGGCGTCAAAACTTTTTAGAAATTTGAGAGGTTCTCTAAAATAAGGTAAAAAAAAAAAAATAAATGGAAAATAAAATATAAAATATGATAGGTGAACATTGTATGTACAATATATGTACGGTGTTTTCCTGGCTGAGTTTTCATAAAAGTTGTTCTGTACTTACCTGCAAAACTTTGCCAGTATTCTAGATAAATTTTTTATCTGAGCGAGTGGAAATTGTAAACGAGTAAAAGAGGTTTAGAATGAAAAATCAATAAATTGCTTGGGGTAGGTTATGCAGATTTAATATCCAAAAATAGCATAACAACATACTGCTTGATTCATTTTGGAAAATAATTATTGAGACTGCATATGCAATCTACTACACCTGAATAGCCGCCACTGCCTTTTGCAATTAAAAATTGTAATATAGTTATTATTTATTTTTGTCAAGAATCTCCTGTTAAATTATTTAGAATTACATATGGGACACCCTGTAGAGAATCCAAAAGGAATATTGCATCAATATTTTACGTAACAATCCTGTCACCATAGGCGAAATAACTTAAATGTCATCGACATAATATTACATTTCATTTTCAATAACTGCTTGAGTATAGAAAAAGGCGACACATAAGAAACACGTTCCCAGCATTATGTTCTGCCATCAGCTGTTCTTTCCTTTTCTTTTTATTTATTTCACTTTTTCACAGTTCTGTCGATTATGGTCCCACGATACCAGAAACTATTGCTTTTGCGGCCGAGTATATTTAGGAAACGAGTGTCGACTTATGAAGTTGCATTAGTGAATTTTGACAACTATTAAATAAGGTTTAGATAAGACTTTGGGAATATTTCGATGTTGGATTGGTAGATTATAGGTCCAATTAAACACCAACTTTCAGAAACATGCCTACGTTTTTATTATTGTTTATTAAAATGATTTCATGTCCGTAAATATAATAAATGAAAAATAATTTAATGCAGTTTTGTGTTCACACTATTTTTATTTCTATTTATACGCCTGGTTTTACCTATACATTGAGTTTGTTCGGCCTCTGCATCGTATGGGATATGCATTACTATGTACATGTAGATGATACGTGTTTACATGTGTCTACTGTTGTGTATCCTATTGTGCTTAAATGCAGGCTGATATTTGTAGATGGCCAACGACTATGGTACTCTGACGAGCTCATAACAAGAGCGAAACGAATTCGTCAGTATCTGTCGACCCATACCTCGGTCTGGTTCTATTGAATTAGACTGGAGCCCTGCTTTTTTTTTTATTATTCCAAGGCAGAGAAATCATCATGACACCTAGGAAGTTCCTTACCACTTCCCTAGGTAGTGTGTGACTCTAACCCAAACTCTGCCTTATCTTTCTAGTATGGCTCGGGAACCCTCCCTTTTCCATGTCCTCGCTTGATTGTCCTCTGTTGCTGTTGTCCTCTGATGTTGATTGTCGTCGGTTGCTGTTGTCCTCTGAAACATACATTTAGATGAGTATACCTGACCTGAAAGAAACAATAATAATTGGTGTCCTAGTCCTGTGGATTCCTTCGTCAGAGTTGACTCCTCGGTAATGGGGCCCTGCTAAATTAAACAAAATTCCTTGTGTAGGTAAAACCAGCATTTTAGTTCGCTTTGCCATTAAATTATTTTTCATTTATTATTGTTTATTTTTGTTAATAATGACCAGAGAAATAATATCGCAAAGTATTTATGACATTATTTTTACTGATAATTGTTACTTTTTGAGGACAATAAGATAGCGTTTACAAATTTTCACTACGACGTTTCGTTTTTGAAAAATCATCATCAACTTTTTTTTAGATACGGCTCTGGATTTTTTCTTGAAGTTATTCAAGAAAAATCTCAATAGTTTGGCACCTATTTTGCGTAAAACATTCTTCTGAGTATGGCCTTAAATTTAACAATAATTATTCTCCTCAAAAAGTAACAATTAGCAAGTGCTTTTCATTTTTTTATATCTGTAAAAATAATGTCAGAAATAAATAAAAACTAAAAATTCTAGAAAACGGCTAAAGTGAGTTTATTTTTGAGAACACCGGTGTTCAAACTTGTCTCTAATTTAACCAATATTGTAACTGCTAGCGTTTCCAATGCTATCCCATTCTTACCTTGGACACTATGTATATTAAATAATTTTATTAGTATATTTCGATTTTAACACATTTTTTATCTGTTAGTCCCCGTTTCGAAACCATCGTGAACGTCTTTTGGAACCATATTAATATTATATCGGATATCTTTCGAGCCAAATTCTATAGGTAGGTACCTACTCTGAATTAGTGTCACATTTTTGATGCTTTAATTATATCTATATTCCTACTCAAAGATTTTAAGTCCCTTTTCAAATTAGTTACGGACACATTATGATAATAATTTATTTCCAAATAAAAATAAATAAGTGTTTTTCTTTCGAAATTAAACATTGTTTCTAATTTGTTTGAAAGTATATTGTGATGGCTTCTGTTTTGACGAATATTGAATGGCAAATGTGTCACATAATATGTTCTTGGTTTAATATTATTACAGTCTCCATAAATAAATAAGATAAAATAACCTTCCTCAGATCTTCGAATTCTTTAAAAATATATCTAAATTGTTTTATTTTTGTAGTTAAGACCTGAGGAAGGAAAACATGTATAACCGTGAAATTACAAAATTCCCGATATTAATTGAGCACACCGCGTAGATCAATCCGTCCATCCTCGTAATAATTGTTTGATTATTTCCTGTACCAGACTTTGCAGCACAAATGCAGAAAGTTAGTGTCTAATAATTTAATAGATGTTTATTACCGCGCATTAGGCAACGCGAGCTCATAATCAGGTTTGGATTGAATTAGTTTTTTTTTCTTGTTGTAAGTCTGGTTTTATGTCAGACCTCTCTCATTGAATGATGAATAATGAAAAATCTGGTTAACTTTGGAGGAGGGATACGAGATACGTACTTTTTCCTTGCGGCTTCTGTCTAACGCTTGTCGTCTTTGTTTGAAAAGTGAGAGCAGCTCTTTGTGAAGTCAAGGTGGTTATTAAAAGTAAAAAGTTTTTTTTTGTTTTACCATTATTCGGTCGCGATGAAATTTGATATTAAATTAAGATTGTAAGGGAAAAGTTCTCGAAAACAAAGGAAATAATGGGATGTGATTGTTGGTTTAATATACATAAAAAAGGTATGAGGGTTGAGCGAAAACAAAGTATAATCATTAAGAATTTTTCCTTAAATATACTATGCGAATTCCAGCGTAAAACGGGCAATTTTCCCATGTAGCTTTTTTCTTATGGGAAATTCTAAGGTCCAAAACGGACATGTTGGTTCCTGTCAAGGTCACAGCTCTGTGCGTTACGGGCCACGTGACCACGCTCACTTAACCGAGAAACCTGTAGTTAAATTTTTAGGAAAGTTGGTTCATGCGTCTACGTATTTCCTCGTGCGTAGAGGACCATTTATCTGCGTTCACGTGCGTTTATATATCATTACGAATATTCACTATACAATGAATTAGACTGAGGCCCTGGGGGGTTGTTTTCGATAGCTCGCGGTAGTCATGCGAAAAACCATACCTAGCTAAATCTATGAGTGTAATTTTCGGTATAAAATGATCCCATTTGACAAAAATTGACTTTTGACAATTTTCTAAGTATCACCCTGTATTATTATTTATGAGAACGTTTTTAAAAACTAATCAAAATATTTTAATTTAGAGATTGGAATGGCAATCGCGTCAGCAAACGTACACAACCGTCCAACATAAACTGGAAGACACAGATTTGATATTAAGGAAGTTAATCCTTATGTAAGTATATCTATTTTATTATTTAGGATAAAATTGATCATCAAAAGCCAGAATAGTTATACATAAAATTAGAAAAACTAAGGTCAACGTGCATTTACATTGATAAAAATATCAGGCTTACTGTACCATGTTCATCAAAATTGGAGACAAAAGAGGATCACCGAGACGTTCGCTCCCACACCATCGTATCCTAGCCTCTGGCTTGGATTACTGCTATCATTTATCATTTAAAGCACACGGTCATGAACGAATACGAAAGTTTCTTTCGCATCAGGAGACTTAAAAGAAAACACGATGAATTATACTACTGTGGTTTTTCACTTGAGATATACCTACTACGATTTTATGTCTGGATTTTGCAAATATTTTTCGTCAATCTTATATATAAAAAATTTGGATAAGTTTAGAACGAAACAACCATTGATTGATTAGGTGTTTTATGTTCAGTTTGAGCTTATATAGGGTTTCTCACCGAAAGCGGTTTGTTAGAAAGAATTTAATTTATTTAAACTAAAAATATTAAGATAATAATAATTAAAAAACGAAAATTGACCCTCTCAACTTTTAATTCAAAGGCATTCGGGAAGCCATCCAACGATAACATCTCCTTACAATTCTGAGTTGGAAGAATATTAAAAAAAAAACTCATGTTGTAAAAACAATTAACGCTAAATGAAATTAACAAAAAGAAAAACAAAACAAAATTAGAACTTTGTTTATTGGAGCTTTTTTAATTTTTTTGACATGCCCTATCCCTTCTGTAAATGCGTCCCACATATTATGAAATACCATGTATATAAATGTATTTTTGTGGAGCAGATGTTCCCATATTTATTCACTCCTCCCAAATATATGGATTGCCTTAGAAAAAAATGAAGTTACAATACTTCATTCTCATGTAAAATTCAACTTCACTACTCCCTAAATTAGGTAGATATCACATTATAGACATAAATATAGATGCGGTACGTATTCCCGTATAATTACAAAATTGAAACCACATAGTGGAAATTTGCAGAATTCCATTTGGAATTACTGCCACTTTCAAACCAATTCCATTTGAGCGTTATTTTACGGCCAATTTCCAACTTTTAGAATTAGCTATAAATACAATTGTCTGCTGTATCTAACATATGGTTTTATCTACCTATTCATGGAGAATCAAAAGTTGGGTATACTAGACTTTTTACATTATAAACTAGCCGTGTACTACTAACTCCATATTCTCACCGGTAGTTTTGTTAGGGATATAGGGAGAATTACACAAAACAATGCTTTTGAACAGTTCGTTTACATATCGATGTAGTTAGGTAGCTAATAGGTACGTAATAGTTTTATTGGATCTATCCAACTATTTCACAAACAGTAATTCAATGCTAAAGAATCCAATATACTCGTATGTATGAGTTTATACAGTCGAGAAAGTCCGAGAATGTTGTGCCAGATTTTTAGCTCTCGATAATATCATATATGTAATATATAAGTATATGCGGAGACTATTAGTTTCATGAAAAAAAAAATTATACCAAATAACTTGACTTTAAACATTTTTTCAAAATAACGATTTTCGGAAATATACAGGGGTTTCCACATTTTATACTTGCACTATCTGTATATGTCGTGTTTTTCTAAAGTTTTTGAATTTGTGCTGCATGATATTATTATGAGTTATGTTAGGCGTCAGATTTCATCGGTATAACATGGCTTTTTTCCCGGTCGTTCTACGTCGACTAATTTATTGGTTTTAACACAGTTTTTAACTGAGCGACTTGATAACGGGGGTCAGGTAGATGTAATCTACACTGATTTTTCTAAAGTCTTTGATCATGGTATTCTACTGCGTAAACTGTGTCGTTATGGATTATGTTATAATTTACTGCTGCTTTTGAAGTCGTATCTGAAGGATAGATTTCAGTATGTGGAAAGTCGAGGATTTCGTTCCGCAAATTTTAAAGTGTCATCTGGTGTTCCCCAGGGCTCTGTCCTTGGACTATTGTTGTTCCTGTGTTTTATCGATGATATTTCTAGTGGCTTAACTTAACGAACGAATAGTTCGTTATTATATGCTGACGAGTTCAAAGTATATTCTGTCATTAATAGTACTGAAGATTGTTGTCATCTTCAGGACGATTTAAATGTTGTATATGAGTGGTGTGTCCGTCACAATCTTTATCTGAATATTGATAAATGTTTTAGTGTTTCCTATACACGGAAAATAAACCCTGTCAAATTTTCATATTCTATAAATATTAGTCCATTAACAACTTGTGATGAGTTTAAAGATTTACGTGTTTGGTTTGATGGTAAACTGAGCTTTACTAATCATTACAATAACATAGTTTCAGCATCCTATAGATCTCTGGGTTTTATTGTGCGCAATTCAATTTGTCAGATCTAAACTGGAATATGCATCTGTTGTATGGAATCCTATGAATGCCATACATATAACTAATTGAACGAATCCAGCGTCGTTTTGCCAAGTTGCTGTGGTTTCGGGTTGATGGGGTTTATCCATCCATTGGGTTTCCTCATGATATTCTGCTAAACCGTTTTAATCTAGTATCATTAAATACTCGGAGAAAATATTCCGCTCTAGTATTGCTTTTTAAAATTATTAATGGACTTCTTGACTGTCTAGAGTTTTTTAGCCAGATTCCTTTTTGTGTCCCAAATCTACGTACACGTAATAACGGAATCGTATTT
Organism: Apoderus coryli; assembly: GCA_911728435.2. Lineage (NCBI taxonomy): Eukaryota > Metazoa > Arthropoda > Insecta > Coleoptera > Attelabidae > Apoderus > Apoderus coryli. The sequence continues at coordinate 16,909,406 of OU452206.1, forward strand.
AACTTTCCGGCCCCGCGTACTAATTTGTTGTTGCGTTCACCTTTATATTTTATGTGCCATACTTGTAACTCTGTGTCCGAGCAAATTGATATTTTTAACTCAACTTTGTCTTGTATAAAAAATATATTTCTCAAAATATAAATTTAGTGTTAGATATTAAGAATTTACTGTAATTTTTCCGTGTATCTTAAATAAATAAATAAATGTTTAAGTTTAATTTTCTAATAGCTTACTTATATTACATTCGACTCTTTCCATTATCCCAATGCTGTAATATCTATTTATACTAAGATATTTTACCAATCCCTTTTATCAAACCCTTTGTCCAATATCTAACACAAACAGGAACATTATATATGCATATCTACCAACCATTACTGATAAATGAGCTGGCCATTTATTCACATCGATTTATAATCCCCAATTTTGTCATGGCGAGAGATATTTCAGTGCGTCGTCTTGTGAGTTTTTACACCCGGCTCGCTTTCTCGATGGACGTGGACGCCTATCCTCCATATATATATATATATATACACATACATAAACATCAACTTGCTCGACGTTACCCTACATAAACACGGACAGCCTGCACGATGATAGTATATGGCCTGGTAAATGTATAAACAAACGTCCTGTCATGTAAACTGCACTCAATTGATTTCCATTGCGGTGGGGTAGGTCTTGACGTTGCAGCAGGGCCGATTTGGGGTTAGATTGGTATAGCACTAATTAATTGTTAGAAAATTCTGCTAAGTTGTTGACGTTAGTGTTAAATGTACCAGGAATTCTGTTGAGGTGTTTGATTTGTTAGATTTGCTTTCATCAACTCATAATATACTGCATTTGTTGAGTTTGTATCCATATATAGCTTCACAATTTCACAACTTAATCTTCTATTTAAACTCCTGAACAAAATTAAGCAAGAAATACGTGTTTTTAGTCATCATTTTAGTTATGACGAGCCAGCCCTGGTTTGCAGTGGGTTAAGACTCTGTGCAGAAGGGCCGTAAATGGTCTTAGTGGCATGGTTAGCTGTCCACCACTGATTCTTCAGATATCGAGTTCTTCCTTTATAACTTCCAAACGAGATGTATATAAAACAAAATCAGGATCTGGCATCATTAATCCACCAAAATTAATCCTGTCTTCAAAATGAGCAGCACACAATCTGTAGCTACTCAAATTTTTACTAACCCTAAGATCTTCACGGCTCGAACCAGCCATCCAAATTTCAGCTCTATAGAACATAAAACACTGGGTATTATACCATAAAATACAACTACGCATAATATAAGAAGGAAGGAAGGAGGAATTCCATTCCAAAAATAAGACAATATACCACATATCTATAAAAATACAATGCAATAAGTTAATCGAAACAAAAGTTACCTTGCTTGATCTTTTGGAAACGTGAAAAACGATAAGTTACAGTTATAATTCTTGTTAGCATAGCCTTTCGCTGAACACACCACGCTACACTTAGGTTTATTCATGTTAACAGAAAAACGATATGAATGTAAATTTCGCAATCACACAATATCTCACTTGCAATCGAAAATTTCAGATTAACGCTGCCACTGAATATCCGTTCGCTCGCAACGCTAAATTAGACTAAATTGTGTGTGGCGCCTCTGTCTAAACTCAGTACGTCATCGAATCCCTCTGCGCGAATGAGGTGCGCAAACTGCCGCGCCCACCAGACTTTATATTCTCTTCCTTAGTTGTTCTCTGCTAGTAGTCCGACAATTTTTTTACAGCGATCGCACAAAAGTAAACTGCGCAGGCGTAGAAAACTAGAACGAGTTCAGGATCACTTCCGCGGATGAAGCTATTATATTTAGGGTATTTTCTTTTTGTAATTTTATTATCTTCTCACCTATGTTCAAGTATTATTTGATATTGTTAATATGTTTTATCAAAATGTTGCTGTTTTTCTTTTTAATGTTATGTTATGTTTATGTTTTTCTATATTATTGTAATAACTTTAGCTTGCTTTTCTAAACAGACTAACATTCATTAATTTAAATTGTGGGCTCTCGGTCCTGGGTGTACGGACGTGTACGTATTTAGTTGTGGCAATGTTACTATGCTTTTACCCTCAGTATATCAATCAAAACGCTAATACCGACAACGTTGACAAGCGGAAACTAAACGTTGTTCTAGTGCATTTGATGGGTTTATATCTGTATATAATAATATGTATGGTATTACATTAATACAACACAACCCATTTAGAGGTTATGTGTTGAAAATGTATTTCAGGACAAGTGAGATATTTAAGTGAGAAGATTTTGAATAATGGAACAACAATGAAGTTAAATCTGGAAAATGCTGAATGTTTAGAGTGAAATTGTTTTTGTTTTCAACCAATGCATTAACGTTTCGAATTTTTTTAAGGCAAATTATACGAATTTACAAGGGGGTTGAAGGATGTTTTTACGGTGTCATCCGCAAATGACAATAAACTTCCTGACAGTTCAAGGCTAAGCAAGTCATTTACATAGAATATGCGACCAAAAACTGCTCCCTGAGGTATTCCATAAGAGCAAGGTACAGATTTACTTACTGTGTTATTATTTATATTTATTTATTATATTTTGCGGATTTAAAAACGACGCCAGGCTCACCCACACTTAAAAAGCATCACCATTATATTTGTAAAAAAAATACCAATATGTATAATATAAGATCAATACCAAAATGCAAGGAGTAAGAGATGGCTAATTATTGAGGAGTAGACTTTCAAATCGCACTTCTCCCTTTAAAAGATTTTGCAGGAAAAGGGAAAAATTGTCAAAGGTTTGTGATTACAACTAAACGAAGTATGACCAAACTAAAAATTATCCGCCATCTAACGTTTTTTTTTTCAACTAGTGCTTATTTCGTGAAGGGTAACACTTAGCTCATGTCTGATTTGACAGATGATTAGTTTTATCCTTCCGCTGAACGAATATGGTTGTGTATACGCTTGAACAACGCTGGGAAATATTGCGACATTACTTTGAAAATCATGGTAATGTTGCAGAATGTGTGCGAAAATTGCGTACGGATTTTGGAAGAAGAGAAGCACCGTCAGCTCCGTATGTTCGTTATCTCGTGAAAAAAGTGAAAGAAACTGGCATCCTCATCGATAAACCAAAGCGTGAAAAGCCAAAAACAGTGCGTACACCCGAGAATATTGCTGCTGTGGCAGAAAGTGTGCGTGAAGCGCCATCAACATCAATTCACCGTCGATCTCAACAATTGAACATTTCGGAGACATCATTGAGACGAATTTTGCATAAAGACCTTGGTATGACGCCATACAAAGTCCAATTGGTACAGGAGTTGAAGCCAACTGACCATCCAATGCGTTTTCGCTTCGCTCAGTGGGCCTGTGATCGACTTACAGAAGATGCCAATTTTGCCAAAAAAATCATCTTTTCAGATGAAGCTCATTTTGATCTTGGCGGGTATGTAAACAAGCAAAATTGTCGCATTTGGGGCACAGAAAACCCGCACGCATACATTGAAAAGCCGATGCACCCAAAACGAGTCACTGTTTGGTGTGGATTTTGGTCCGGAGGCATAATTGGGCCATTTTTCTTCGAAAATGAGCAAGGAGTGGCCGTTACAGTCAATGGCGATCGTTATCGGGCCATGTTGAAAAATTTTTGTTCACAAAAATTGAAGAGGAGGATATTGGGAACATTTGGTTTCAACAGGACCGCGCTACGTGCCACACAGCCGAGGCTACACTCGATGTTTTGCGCCCTGTTTTTGAAGATCGCATTATCAGCCGCAGAGCTGATATCGTTTGGCCACCTCGGAGCTGCGATTTGACACCGTTGGACTATTATTTGTGGGGTGCCGTCAAAGATAAGTGTTACGCCGACAAGCCAAAGACAATTGACGCTTTAAAGGACAATATTCGTGAAGCCATTGGTGAAATACAGCTGCACACAATCGATAATGTGCTTAAAAATTGGATCGATCGTGTAGGCTACTGCATGGCCAGCCGAGGCAGCCATTTGAATGAAATTATTTGTCATTATTAACCGGAAGGATTGTACTTTCAAATAAAAAAAAGAAATTTGAGAAAATATTCAGCAGTTTTTCTTTTATAGCATTTTCAAAAACAAAAAGTTATCTGGCAGACCCAATATAAACTTATTTTTAAGTTACATAGTACAACAAAAATTATTACATTTTAAAAAACTCAGGGACACTTTTCAAGTAGATTGTCCCTGATGGACATAAGTCCAATAATTGTTTATCCTCCGTAGCAATTTCATATTACATGTGTCCCAAAATTATCGAGTGTCGGTGACAATTCTGGAACCTCAATTCGGCGTCGTCGACCAGAATTGCAAATTGCAAGGTCTCTACAGCGCAGCGTATACTCACTAAAGATCTGTGTCTCCATGCTTATAAAATTCAAGTAACACAAGAACGGAAGCCTAACGACCATGCACAGCGAAGAGAGTTTGCAAAATGAATGCTGGTTTTTCGAGCAAAATCATCCTAAGCGACGAAGCACATTTTCACCTTGATGGGTTTGTTAATCGCCAAAACTGCCGCTTTTAAGGTCCTGAGAACTCACATGTGATTGTCGAAAAACAAATGCATCCACAACTTGTCACTGTTTGGTGTGGATTTTGAGCTGAAGGCATAATTGATGTGGCCAATGTGGTTTCAACAAGACGATGCCACATGTCATACAGCCCGTGAAACCCTTCAATTACTGCATGAGACATTTCCAGGTCGTGTACTCTCTCGTTTCGGTGGTCAGAATTGGCCCCCTAGATCGTGTGATTTAACACCATTAGATTTATTTTTATGGGGTTATTTAAAATCACAGGTATATGTCAACAAGCCCACAACCACGCGTGCATTAAAGGAGGAGATTCAACGCTGCATCAACGAAATTCAGCCACATTTATGCAGAATGATCATGGAAAATTTCGCAAAAAAGGGCATATGTGTATGCAAAGCCGTAGAGGCCATTTGCCCGATATGTTTTTCTATAATAACCCTATCCTATGTATTATTTCTCGTTTCTCTTTATAAAAACCATTAATTTTATGTATAACATCACATTTTTTATTTAATTTACAATAAGAACGTTTCGTGCTACTATTTAGCACATCCTCAGCTACAACAATTAAAAAAGAAAAACATTAAGAACTTACACATGAACAAATCCCTAATAGCAATAATTTTATATAATTATTAAATATTTTGTAAGTATAACCAAACAAAACATTGATTTTAGTTAATGTCTGTTTTTTTTATTGTTTTTATTTTATCCTACCTAATTGAAACCTTGGAATTCAGCAAGTAACATTAATTATAAAATCATTCCTTGCACAATATAGTGAAGACCATTAGCCGTAAACACACACGTACTTGTATGTGCACAGATCGTAGCGTCGGCGTCGTCGTCGGCTTGTTTCCATAGACAAATTTTCGAGTAATTAGTGTTCCTGAATTCAATCTATGGTTATGTGATGCCATAACGCAGGCTTTCAAAATACAAAATAGGTTAAATGGTTTGCAAAATTAAACACATCAATTATTAAATTAGTATGACAGCAGTTTTCGTCAACACATTCATTAAAATTGCGCCATGGTTTTGTGTAGGTAAAGTTTAAGCGGCTACATCACTACATGTACATCAAAATGTAAAGCCCGCGCCTAGCTCTAACTTTAACTAGTTGCATATCGGGTGGAAGATGTGTTGTATGTATGTATGGCTGAGGGTTTTAAGAACAGAATGTAATCAAACTTTATCGTGAGTTTGAAAACTTTTGCGATCTAATTTGTCAATAATGAGGATGTCGTAAAGGTCTCCGTTCTGATACGCAGAGAATGCACCAGTAGACCAACATTTTGTAAAAGGGGGACGAGTAACCAGGTTTTCTAAATTTGTGGACGGCAAAGCTTTTACACAAGACATAATAAACTTAATGATATCCCTAACAAGGTAAGTTCTCATACAGAAAAATAGTTTGAAAATAATAAGCAAACAAAATGCAAACAAAACCAACCACCAGCTGTTTTCATTTAGGCCGAAGACGCGACGGTTGATTATGTTAACATTGACAAAGTGTTGAAGCTCTTAAAGGTGTAGCTGGATGCTAAGTTGAAGTAGTATAGCTGCCTGATACTAGGAACTTACAGTTGTACACGATCCCAATAGTGCTTTAAAAAATGTGAGTCTTGATTTCTTCAATTGAGAATCTGACATAGCCCCAAACTTTGCTAAAAAAACATGACTTCCATTGCTCACCCTGTATAAGTGGATACATAAAAGAAATATACCGATCGAACCTTGTACGTGTTCTTAAAGAGTTAGTCAAGAAGCTCCCGAAAACCGCGAATCAATATCCCTTTCCATTCCGAAAATATCGATATGATAAAAACGTTCATAACTTCGCTTTTCATCCATATGTGCATCGGTTGAGAAACTCTGCTCTGTTACCTTCGAAACTGCCATTTAGAACATCCTCTGTGTGTATTTAATAATGGAAATTGTATTTAAGAACATTAATTATAATACCGTCGTCGTCCATTTTGCATAAATATAGGAATAAAAAATGAAATGATTTGCAGCAAAGTAGCCTGTCACGAGCAGCTAGAATTTTATTTTTAGTTGAGCTTTTGTTGATTGCTTTATGCGTTCAAAACAACAATGAAAAAGGACCGTATCCGGATCATTTGCATGCATTGCACATTTATTTTGCAGGTGGATATGGATCGAAACAAGTTCAAAGACTCTTACATATAAGTATGTCAACAGATTTGGTCTCCAATTTTAATTTACTATAAATATGACACTTTTAACTCCATTAAAATAATGATGCCCGAAGTGGCACTTATAGTACGACATGTCAAATATTTGGCTAAGTGTAACAAACCAAGGACACTACGCCACTGGCATGATATTTTCTCTTAGTTTTTATAGGGATATTATAAGTATCTGGGAAATCTAATATTTTTGTGAATATTATTTTAACTAGATTGTTACCAAATGTTTCTAAAAGTTTTAAGTCCTTATCTTTTACGAATATTATACAACTTCTGTAAATAATAAACTTATTATTTCGGGTGCCTTTTCTAATGTGATAAAAGAATTAGTACCTAAAAAAGGGGCCTTTTTAGTCCGAAATATTATGTTTGTTTTATGGGTTTTTGAAAATATAAATGCATATATTGGAAAGGATAACCAGATGTTGTAATTGCATTATATTCAGTTTTCAATTGTAATTAAAAGTTTCGTATGGGAATCAATATTATTATTCGTAATTATATTAATTTACCTATCTTAAGTTGTACAAGTAATGCCTAAGATGTTCCCTTAGATTTTCACCTCCTTTTAATTGTTTTATTCTTTTTATTTATACATATTTATTTCTTTGTTTGTTATTCATTTTTATTATTAATTATAATTATTAAATTTAGTGGATTTGATAGCCCAGATCTTGTGTTTTATTTCCAATAAAGCTTTCTATAACTTGGTGAACAGAAGGGTCGTTAAATTAGTGTTTTTCTTTTAAATAAATTGTGGGTGACCAGCAGAGATCCAGAACCATAAAAGGTTGACAATATGACTAAAATAGAGGCGTTTGAGATGTGGTGCTACCGGATAATCCTCAAAATTACTCGGGCAGCTGAATGAGAATCGAGAACTACTTAACACCATAAAAATAAGAAAGTTTAGGTTGAGGGCAGAAGATGTATAGGTCGCAAAAGGATGTCATGGTTACAAAACATTCGACAGGACTGGGAGTAGAACAACTATTCTGAGCAGCGGGAGATAGAGCCTGAAGACAGGCCGAGCACCGAAAGAAGAAGAAGAAATGGTTTGATATTTAATTTCGTTTTCTAAATAAATAGTTGCCCTTCTATAAGTAAATTTGGTTGAGAACCACTGTACGAGCCTTCTTAAATCAACAAAGTTGCGTGATTTTTGAGTTAGGAAAGATAAAGCAACCGCTATCATAAACACCGTAGCGTATTATTTTAGTTATTTACTTTCCTTTTCCACATTTATCAGGTAAATAAAACTCAACAATTGACCGTGGGGAACCAACAAAAAAAAAATCAATTATTTGATCAGTGCCAATTAATCTCCTACAGCATAAACTCTGATATTTGCTTTTGTGGTCCGGCCAAACTCAATTATATGCTCATATATAAAGCATGAAAATATGGATTGTAGTAATATAGTTAGTTATTCGCCAGGCCGCCTACTATTAATTGCATTAAACTACAACATGGATTTTTGCCTAATTTAAACAAATTATAAGCTTCATTAGTGGTTTTACGGCTTGGCTTGTAGCATACTGGTACAGTGTGATACGCCATAATAACGTCGATGATCTGCGTAATTTAGTTGCAAACTGGTTGATCCACGAAAATGTTTTTGTTGTATTTACAAAATCAAATTAGCATAATGCATAATATCAATGACGTCCAGAGTATGATTGATGAATTGCAGCTTCTTGAGTCTTTATTTCCTCGTTTGAGCTTTTTTAGCTCTCGGTGGGTTTGGTGCTTGGGGCGAGGGATCAAACGGCCAGTTAACATAAAATATTTGGAATCGGATTTTGTTCGTTGTTCCTGTCAATCATCTGGGGTTACTGTCAATTTTTTGTTGACTAGGAGATCTTCCTGGAGGACGACCTAGATATAACTCAAAAGAATCGATTCCAAGAAAAATGTCACACATCATATGAGTTCAACTTAGCTGAGGTATAGAAGGCGATTGCCTTTCATTTTCCATAGTAGTTCGTTTCAAGATTGAAAAAAACATTCTTTGTGTTCAAGTTTCTTAAGTAATCGATGATTTAGATTAGATTCTTAGGTAGCCACAGTATAACTCAAAAAGATTTCATTCCTTATTCCTGATTAAAATTTGATGTACAGCTAGATGAAGTAAACAGTTCGAATTTTTATTTGATTCCGGTAGATTTACCAATCAATATGCTATAGAGGAAATTGTTGTGTTTCTACAATGTTAGTATTCCATATGCAGCCTCCAAATAATTTAATATAAAAGCTTGCGTTTGCACAACTATACAATGTTTGCTTGATATGAAATGCCTTACGTATTTGTATGAGAGAGTACATATACTTTTGTTTTTATTTGTAAAGAAAAGAAGTTAATCTTATAATATTTGGACGAGGCTGGAATTTTTAGTTGGATATGGCCAATGTGTTCTGCTAACGAACTTATATGAACTAACTTTAACAACGTCGTTATTAAATAAATAAGTAGCCTGCAGATATTTATAGCTAATTAACTCTGGCTTTCCTATTCAGCTAAGTTATATTTTTAAAAGGAATTTCATAATATGCTATATCTAGTAAATGGTTTGGTTGAGCAAACAACGTGGTTAATTTTATTAATTATTGACTCAACGGGTATATTTTAATAACATTTTTCTATTTCTTTTATTGCTGATATTAATTTATTAAGTATTTTTGGCTATTAGTTTCATGATTTTTTGAGTTGGACAAAACCAGGTATCAGTCCAAAAACTGACTGTTTCTTGTGCAATTTGAGAATACCAAACGTTTGTTGCAGATTGAAATATTCCCGGGACATCTAATCAAGAAAAAAACCTAAATTGTAATTTTTCGAAAAGTTCTTATTTACAAAGATACAGGGTGTTAAAGATGACTGCCTGAGGACGGTTTTTTTGAAATATTTTCGAAACGAGTAAAGATGAATTAACCAAATGTAGCATATTTATTCACTTAGTTAAATGTCGTAAACTGACATGAAATTGAATAAAAAAGGATGACCATAAGCGGGTAAACGGGGGCCTTAATGATAACCTAACTTTTTTTCCTTGTGATTTTTATTCATTTTGTGTCAAAAATGTGATAAAATAAAGATTTCTGCATACAAAAGGCATACTTCTTTTTTCTCGAAAAACATAAAGGTTTTCGAGAAATTCGAGTTTGAAAATTTTAGGACAAAACTGGTTCTTAGTAAACAGCATTAATAAAATTATTGAAATACAGTTTGCTAACGAAAAGTTTTCCAAAATTTTATTAATGCTGTTTACTAACACATTTTTCTAAAAAAGAATTTTTTATAAGAATCGAACACCCCAAGAAAACTAAACTGAAAAAAAATGAATTAAAATGATTAATTTGCAGGCTGTGTAGTTAAGATTTTTAATTTAACCAAAGACAAACATTTTCTATCAGCGCAGTTAATGAATGTACATGAATTACAGAATAATGTTGAAAAATAAGTTGTGCAAGGCAGACATATACAGACAAACACAAACAAACAAAACTCCTTCGAAATATTAAAGCTATGTTATTGTCGAGAGGAAATATGCTCGAAAGTCTTGGAAACTAATGGCGTTGCCTTCGCAACTTGGAATAGAGTCATTCATTGTTTAGTTCCGGCAGTTTTTAACTGGCGAAGCACTTAAAACGGAAAATAAACAAAACAGAACATAGCCGGAATTCATGCCCCGAAATCAGCTAGTTCAAAATGTTCTCTTAATTGGGTTAATTTATTTAATTTTCAAAATGAGGAATGTAGATAGGGAGCACGATTGATTAAACTAAATGAAAACGTTCAACATAAAAGAATATTCAGATTTTACGCTGAAAAATATATACAGAGTGTATTTGTTGAAATAATATTTTAATAATAATAATTTCTGAAGTTATCCAGTCTCTACCATCAACAAAATCTATTATAAACACCTAATTAAACACACCTTCATAAGTGTTACCTTGAATGACACAGTTGAAGCAACTTGCAATAGAGTCATTCAATATTTCGATGATCATAAATATTATAATAAAGCCATTGTCTTAATAAAGCTACCCATTTAGACGATCTTCTGCGATGGTGAATCTTAAATAACTTTTAATTAATCTTAAGCTTGAAAAGCTTTTTTCTGCTGTTCCTACAGAAATGGTCAACGTACAATTTCCGTTAAAAATGCGCCGATATCGTATTTTAATTGTTCGCCAAGTTCTGTGTCCACGAAATCTGTACTTTGATGTTGTGTTGAACTAGAAGCAACTGCAACCTTAGTTTCTATTTGTGTTTCTATTTTTACGGCTGGTGTTACCTATACATTCGATTTGTTCGACCCCTGTATGGTGGGATATGCATTACTATGTGTATGTAGATGGTACGTGTTTACATATATCTATAGATATATATGCTTTTTTCATTAAGTTGTTTTATGTGGTCTGAAAATCTCCGAAGAAAGAAACATCGATAGCAAATTTCAAATTATTCATTAAGATACTTACATTCCGCTGATTTCCAAAGGACATAACCTCCACATCATCTGGTTCAGATCATAATATGTATTTTCAATTTTGAATTTTTAAAAGTTTGGAAGGAAACGGTAATCACTCTTCATAAAATAGAGATCCAAAGGCGTTGAATGATAATCGACCTATCAGATTTGCTCGTTCTTTTAAAATTCTGAACCATCACTTGATTTGGAACGGTGAATCCCTCAATTACAATTCTAAGGTTGAAAAACAAATTTACGTTTCTTCGGACGTCGGAGTTAATCTGTTAAAAATTCAGCTCTGCCAAAGGTTGTATTGTATTTAGACTCAATTTATTGCTGCCTTAAAAACGCCATATAATGCCGCTATAAGTTTTAAGCTGTCAATGATATACTAAGTCTTATAATTTCATTATCAACCCTCTGTGAATATCGAATCCCATTAGAAGATCAAGTTGGAAAATTGCTAAGTTTCCAATTTATAATTCCAGAATCCCTACACTAAATTGGTTAAGCTTTCATAAAATCAATATTATGAAATTTACTACTCTTACAGCACCCATAGTATAAAGCTTGGGAAAAGACGCCAAGCTATATAATACTATTACGCTCAAGTATATAGGGTGAGCAAGACACCGCTTGAATATATAGAGAAAGCATCTTGGTCATTCTGAAATTGGAGGCATTTACAAAAGCTCACTAGTATGGGCAGTACTATAGACTATGAGTCTGAGGAATATACAAGACCAAGTTGCATACTTAGGCCAATGGCAGATTATTTACCGTTTTATTCTTAATGTAACTGGTTACGACTACTTAAGGTTTAAAAGTTTAGATGCTATCGCAAATTAAAACCTTTTCTTCGTTTTATGGTTTCGCACTAAAGATATAGCAATGTTTCCAATACTTCTGTTGACGAAGTGTTGAGAATATAGGTTTTTTTTGCTGTAGGTAGTGATTGTAATTGGTAACAAAAATAATTAATAATTTTGCGTTAAATACGTTCAAATCTAACGAAACCAGGACTCGGATATGTATATGGCGCAGTCGTACGAAAAAAACCAAACAAAGTCTCTATATATTTCGCAGGCAATACACCCACACGCCTAGCTAACACTCACCCTACAGAGCCGGCGGGCCCACAATAATAAGGAAAAGAAGCTATACGTCATCCGATATGAATGGGGATCGTTTTGCAAATGGTGTCCGGAACAGGCGAAGAGGCATAATTAATATATTAGGAGGTGTGTTTGGGTTTTACTTGTACCAGATTTCTCTTTATATTAATATGAATCGATTGCTTAAAATAGTTGAAAGCCAAGGTTTTATTTAGTTTTCTTAACAATCAGTTTCTGCCAAACTCTCACCCTACTTCGGAGGAGGAGGGCTATTTTAATCCCGATACTTCAGCGGCCTGAGTGAGTCATTTTTGCGAGGAAACAACAGAAACCACTAAACAGATGTACTGCGATTGCATGGCATTTTTCAGCAAAAAGTTCATTTTGACACTCGACGAAATAAGGGAACAGATACCATCAAACCATGGAAAATTTGAGGAAATTCAGAAAAGATCTCTTTAGGTCGAAGTGAAGAAAAGCACAAAGATTTCACTGCAATCTACAAACTAGATTTGCATTTAATCGAAATAACAACAGGCATATGGACAATGTTAAGGGAAAAAATCCTGAGCAAATCGCCACCACCTTTAAGGTATAAGAATTTGTAAATTGATGGGCACAGAGAAGTTTGAATATTTACTTATCACCTAACTGATATCCAAGATATCCTTATCTGACCTTTCCAAAGCCGTGTGTTTGTCATAAATTCAGCATAATGGCACGATTTTCGTAAGAATTTAAATAGATCGAAAAAATAAAGAACAATCGTTTTGGACAGGTATTTTTGAAATAAAAATCTCAGCTTTTTTGTATTAAATTTTTTTTTTATTATGAATGTTGACATTTAACAATAAAAATAATGTCAGGCAGATGAGGCCCGTTCTCTGCAATGTTCTGCTGTAGTCGTTCATCAAAGTTCTGCTTCACGCTCTCATACAAATCAATGTCAATTGCTCTCACTTGTGCTCTGGGGCGTTATTCTTGAAATACAACTTTTAAGGGAAGATTCACTTAAAGTAAAGTTGTAAAGCACTGTATTCTTGAATAAATCTTAAGGGAGGGAGCAACTACCAAGAGCACTTGATGTTTTCCTACTAGAAACCGAGAAAACTAGCTAACATATATCCTCAAATTGTGTTGTGTTTCTATTAGTTGTGAAAATAAAGCTGTTTTTTAATTATTATTTTATTTTGCTATATTATTTTTTAATGATGAATATGGAATGTTATTAACGAGGAATTTGGGCAGTAGTAGCTGCCTTGGCTATTGGAAGGGGTGGATAAGGACCTCTGTGATGATATTTATAATTGACATGGTCTACAACTACAAAAACATCTACTTTATCCATTCAAACCAAGGTAAGTAAGAGATTTGTACCAAATTTTAAACAGTGTGATAAAGTTTCCTCGAAATATTTGAAGAATTACAAAGATCCATTTTCTAAATTGTATCAAATGCCGCAGATTATTATTCCAACAAGAAATCACTTGCGGGATTTCCCAGTCGTTTTGTGGTAGTCTTATCTATGACAAAAGTCATTGAGGGTTAAAAAAAATTGTATTTAGTTTCACGTAATGTATTCTTGATTGAAAATAGAAAAAAAAAATATTAGATATATTAATAATAAGAGTCTTGAAAAATAAATAGAAACATTTTTGAGTTACCCGGTAGACAACATCTAGGAGCTTATAGTTTCACTTTCAAAGAAATCTTGAATTGAGATCCAAAAAAATCAAAAAATTATTCAAAATATTACTTTTTTGTCCTTAACAAAATAATGAAATACATTTTTGACTCACCCCGTATATAAATTAAAAGTGTATGCTAAAAATTTCTTAAATGTGGGCTAATTAATGTTTTTTCACCCTGTACATGCCGCTTATTAATTAATGTTGTTATAATCTGATAAATACTTAGCCAGTTGTTAAAATAACGTTAACCTTAATAGTGGTGTACGTTATTTTTCCATTTCTAGGCCTACCATATCTCTCTATTTTGAAATGCGTTGGTTGCAGTTATTATTCTACCATATCTCTCTATTTTGAAATTCGTTGGTTTGTCAGGTTTCCATTTTTAGGACTACCATATCTCTCTAACTTATTACCTATGCTGTGGTACAATTAAGGAGATGAGATTTTTGGATCAGAAAAACTCTACTCGAATTTACGAATGTGTCACAATCGTATCAAAGAATAACGTATCTTTGATACGATTGTGACTAAAAATATACGAAATTGCGTGTCCCATATGTTTTTTCTAAGAATATAGTCATGAAAATAGTTTTCAAAAAAATCGACAAATACCAATATAGTTGACACCTTTAGTTTCACGTCATAATTTGGTTTTGGTAATATGTTTTTACTAACACGACAGACAAATTGCTTGTGTGAAATAGTTTATTATTATTTTCTTTGTTTACATTAATAGTCTAAAAGTTTTCGGCATTATTTTCATGTTTAAGATCAATTTCTATCAACATGTTGTATATTGTAGTCTTATAAAATGGTTATTCCATATAGTTGTCATTGTGTATTTGCGTCGCACACAAAATGAACTTTTGTAGATGTAATTAAATTAATTAATAAAATAGTGTGGTCGCATTAAATCCCCTTGAAAAATACCCGTTGGGATGCAGCAATAAACAAATTTTCTATATAGACAGACCTGCGGCTGCACCTTTGGTGCAGCTTTAAGTTAAGTCTCATAGATAGCGGTCATTTTTTGCAGATTTTCGACGACAAAGACAGCACTATCAGATTTTATAATCAGATTTTATAAGGATTAATACAAAACAATTAAATTTAAATACACAAACCAAAAAAGTGAGGTTGTGTTGTGATGAATGTCAAAATTTGCAGGAATGCCATTGGTTGACGAAACTAGCAATGCTGTTCCCTGATTTTCCTCCCTCCCTGTCTCAACTCCTCCAGATTTCGAGGTTTATCGACGGAGATGCGAAACGAACGAATACAGCTGTGCATTGTAGAGAATGAACGTCACCTGCCTGACATTTCAAGCCGTAATTTAACTTTTTTATTGTTAAATGTTAACATTTAATTTTGCATAAAAATAAGTTAGAAGACAGTTATTCTTATTTCAAAAACACCCTCCCATTCTGCCCTCTCTAGTAAGAGCAATCTGATTTAAACTAAATCCTCTTTAAAGCTGATTTTTTTTTCTACAAAGCAATGCCACAAAATTATTTTTACATTGAAAATCTGTTATAAATTATTGAATGTTTTTAAACCATATTGTCGAATTACTCTTACGTATTTCCAATAAAGCAAAACCACTTCGTAAACGATACACATCGCTGTAATACATTAAATAACGATATTTTGTAAACTCCATCTCATTTCTTGCTGACGCTAATAATTTATTGAACTAGACGTTTCCTATTTATTATGCTTACATGTATATAAAACACAAATTGGGTAGAAAGTTTTTCTTTGACATAATTTTATTGCCAAAAGGCTACTACTCCATTTGAGTTAATGGTTAACTCTATAACGACATATTTTGATATTTATCTCTTGGAATAAGGTTTATTTACTACCTAAGCTCTTTAATACGAGGACCGTTCAGTTAGTTCTGATGGTGTTCGTAGCATCGAAAATAGATACTAAATAGAAATCGTGTGAAAAAAGTGAGTTCCAAGCGGTTAACATAGCTTTTCGGTCAAAATATACACTTTTGAAGCGTCTCGTCTCTCGGACATCTCAAGTAGAGATTGTAGATTGTTTTATGGGAGTCGTTTAGGCATCACTTCGACCTGCAGAAGATCTTTTGTGAATGACTCTAATCTATGAATTGCCCAGCTGTCCCACACTTTTCATAAAGTTGATGATTTCTCTGGGGGCTAAATTCCTTGCCTCGTCGGGTGTTAGGGTCACCCCTCGAAGGTGTTTTAGCCTTTTGCAGAAAAGTGCCATGCATTCACAGAGCACGTGTTCTGTTGCGTCTTCGCAAAACCGACAAGTGTCGTCCTCGGTTAGGCCCATCTTTTTGAGATGGTACTTCACTGAGTGGTGTCCCGTAAAAAGGCCTGTAATTCGCCTTAGGTCGCTTCTCTCCAGTTGGATAAGGTTCCCTGCGTTGGCCTCTGAAGGTTTGATAAACCTTTTTGATTGTCTGGAGTGTTTCTCCAGTAGGACTTAAGTTGTTACTTTTCCCATCTCCGAAGTTCTTCCTTAATATGGCTTTCTGGAAGGCCAAAGATGGGTTCCGGGCCGCAGAATGGAGCGTTTGCGCCCTCGTTTGCAAGCTGGTCCGCCGCTTCGTTCCCCTCTATGCCTTCATGTCCTGGCCCCCATGTCAGAGTAATCTTTTTCCCCTGAGCTGCCAGTTGCTTTAGGATCTGTTTGCATTCCCATGCTAGCTTTGACGTGAAGGTGTAAGACCGCAGTGCTTTTAATGCAGCTTGACTGTCTGGCATAATATTGATCTGTCCGGGATGCCTCTCTGCAGGCATTCTTGAGCACAACGATTAATAGCGTTGATCTCTGCTTGGAATATAGTGGGACTTTTCCCGAGAGATTCAGAGACCCTGCAATTAGGCCCGTATACTCCCCTGCCTGTGTTCCCTTCTATTCCTTTTGAACCGTCCGCGTCCCGTCCGTATACCAGACGGATGTGTTTTCTAAGAATCGTGGTTCCTCATTTAGCCATTTTTGACTGTCTGCAATGACCACTTCAAATGGGATTTCAAAATAATGTTTGCGTGGCAAAGCGTCCGACGGTTTTCTTCCTGAATCCAAAGGTATTATATTCAGGATTCCCATGTGTCCCTCTAGATCGCCAGATTTGTATTCCATTACCTGTCCCAGTTTCAGAGCACTAATTGCTGCCTCTTTTTTGACTAGGACAGGCAAAGGTATTAGATGCAGCAACGTTTCCATCGCTGCTGTGGGGCAAGTTCGCATTGTCCCTGTTATTCCTAAACATGCAAGCCGTTGTAACCTCTGAAGACGGCATTGTGTATGTTTGACGTTGAATTTAAATAGTAAATTTTTCTAAACAAAATCGATAATAAACTGAGTGAAGATTAACAGACTTCAGCGGTAAACCTAACTCTGAGTTTAACTATCAAATTATTATAATTAAATAATTTGTATTTAACGTAGATAACAGTATAGCCTCTATAGATACGTAATATATTACATATTATTATATGATATGGAAAACTAAAAATATAAAGATAATCGAAGCTTTTTATTATTCTAACATTATGCAGAAGCGATCTTACGCTTTTACCTAAATCTAATCTACCGCAATCGATCTCCAAGTTACACCTTTTCTACTTTATTTTCTCTATTCAGTCGGTCTCAATCTACCTAAGTGGTTGACATATATGAAGCGGCTGCCATGCTACCTAACTCTTTCGATTCCAATCCTTACCTTCCATTTGACGATGACATAAACTAACAGTTCCCTTAGGTGGTCCCGGAATAAAAAGGAATTTTAAACTTAAAATTTCAACCACATCTATATTATTCAAACGTGATAAGATCTATTCTCAATAGAAGCTGTTTTCAAATGAAATTAGCACGTTTTGTTTATTACAGAATTCCGTTGGTTTTTTAGTCCTGAATTTAATGGTAATAATTAATATATTCGTTACGACGTGTGAAATCGTTTACACCTGACATTATAACCTGATTTAATAATAATAATAATACATTTATTTGCATTCAAATCATAACAACGTACAGATTAAGTCAGAATATCATAAATACATAACATAATAATGAATTGATATGCCAAATGGAGTTGAAAACAATTACAAAAAGTTCAACCCCAAAATTCATAACTTTAGAACCAAATTTCTAATACGTCCGACCAATAACTCCAATCCTTAGTCATGCCTTTTACTACAATCAAAGTTTACTACTTTCCACAAAAAATCTGAAAAGAAAAATTAAACAAAAATCTATTTGAAATCCAAAAGTCGATTCCTGTATTTAAACTTAAAAGCTGTAATCCCTAACTTTTTGAAGTCCTCTGGTATGTTATTGTATAGCATGTAAATTTGGTAAGTAAATGATCTCTTGAATAATGAAGTTTTGTGAGGCGGGGGCGAAATAAGTCCGCGAAAACGTAAGTTCAACGTATGAACATCAGTCCTATATTTAATTTGATTAGAGAGGTATGGAGGACGATGGTTATTTATTATATTATGAAATAAAACTAGCGAATGTAGCTTTCTTCGATCCTGCATGCTCAGCCACATAGCCTCCCTCAATTTGTGCGAAACGGGCTCAAATTTTCTAAATCCATACACGAATCTAAGGCATGATTTCTGAACTTTTTGAATTCTGTCTTTATCAGAACAATCTAGGCACGGTCCATACACAACATCACAGAAGTTAAAGTAGCTTAAGACTAAACTATCGGTAAGTTTTTTTTTCAAAGGTTGTGATAGTAGATGCCTATGGGGATATAACCTCTTTAATGACGATTATGCTCTCTGGATATTGATGCTCACATGTTCTTAAACCGCAATTCGACATCAAATTCCAAGCCAAGATTTCTTGTTGAAGTTGAGAACTTTAAACTTGAGTTATTTACTTTGATATTCAGTTGCAACTCCAACAAGCGCCTGTTTTTATCAAAGACAAGAACGCCAGACTGGAGGCATTCATCATGAGACCCGAGCTTTTGAGAGAGCTCCACAATTCTGTTAATATCCTCGTTAATATCTTGATTAGCTAGATAATAGTCGTCATAAGTAGAGCTGTGGTAAATTTGCCGGTCATCCGCATATGTATGGTCCTTGCAATGCTTTAGACTTGACCCTATGTAGCATGTGTAAATGTTAAACAATAAAGGTATTGAGGTATTGAGCCTTATGGATCAGTCTTTCCTTTGAAGATTCCCCATTACTTATTTGAACAAATTGAAACCTATTTTGCAAATAGCTGTGAAAGAATCTGATTGACTGTAAAGAAAACCCAACAAATTTAAAAACGGATAGAAGCGTCTCATGATCAATTCTGTCAAATGCCTTAGAATAATCCAACAGAACAAGCACCGTGCTCTTGCCTTGGTCCGTCGCACGAATTATGTCATCAACAATGTCCAAAAGCGCTGTAGCACAGCTGTAGCCTGGTCTAAAACCTGATTGATGTTCAGGTAAAATATTGTATTTGATTACATGAATTAATTTTCTTAGCCCGGAGTTTCCCTTTTTAAAAAGCTTTATTTTCAAAATACAAAATTACAATATTTCTGGTTTATATTAACAAATAAAATTATTATAACTGAACTTGAAAAATAGCGTCTTCTTCCTATATATAATGTTTACTGCGGTGTCATTTGATCTCGCTTGGTCAGCATTTATACGGAGTGGACCATCATATAACTCATGCGAGAGAATCTGAAGGTACATAATTTTTTTAGAACCTTTGAAAGTACTAATCGGTCTAAGATCATTTATAGAAGTTATTGTACTTGTACTTAGTTATCCAAATCAACATCCACCTGCCATGTACGTACTTTTCACTCAAATCTATATTACTCTGCTTAAAAAGTACCAAGAGAAAGTGCTTTTAATTTTTTTATATCTGTAAAAATAACGTCAGAAATAAATAAAAACTAAAATCGTTTTTTCAAAAATTCTCGAAAACGACTAAACTTTGTTTACTTTTAAAAGGTGTACCGTTGTCAAGATTCTAATGCTATCCCATTTATATCAAGTGGCATAGTTAAAAATAGAATTCAACATCCCAAAAAACAAAAAACTTCTATATTTTTTTCCTGGATTGACCTCTACTTATGGCATGTTTTCCCTGTCAAAATTGATCTTTTATTATAAAAGTTTTGCGTGAGAAATAAATAAAATTAAAATTGTATCGAATATTCTACTTTTTCTTTGGACCACCCTGTATATACGAGCACAACAATACATACTTTTAGATAGCTATAGAACCACCCATAACAATTAAACTAGGTATCTATACAATACCTCCTATCATACTATCCACACAACATTACATTCAAATAGATAATATTCTGGAAGATACATAATATTATCGATATACAGATATTATGCGGCCCTATAACAACATATACGCATAAATGCATCCTATCGACAGAATTGTGACGTGTTAGGCATTTGCTAATTAACACTGCATGTCAAAGAGCCGTCGAATTAGCACTCTATTGAAGGCCAACAAACTCCTTTTGCGTTGTAGTTGTGTATAATATATGCTTGCTTATAGCATCGGCAAGATTTTGTCCTCAGGGCATACGTGATGTTACATGTGGTGAGGGATGTTTTCATACTATCTACCACATGCATATTATACCGAAGAAAAGCATCTGCGAATGATGCAGTGATGGGAAATACAAATATAACTGTTGCATGTAGAATTGACGCAATCTATGTATTTAGACATTTCGAGCTAATTAAACTCTGTTTCAATACACTTTAACATATTATACAGGGTGTGTAAACACACAATTTATTGGCCTATTTAAACCAAATTTGGCAGCGTTATTGTTAGAAATAGGAAGCTTATATCGCCCTAACAAGATAAAAAAAAATCCACTTTGTTTTAAAGGTGCGCGAATTTCAGAACGACAGTTTTCCAAATTGTCACCTAAAGACTATTTTTTATGGAGACATTTAAATACTAAAGTTTATGACTACATTTAATGAATTATTTAGCATAATATATTTCCCGAAACATTATTATTTCTTATATAAAAAAAAAACGTATCCAATAGAACATGTTATTCTTTATTACAAGGCACTTTACCAGTCCCTTATTTATTGTGTGCGCAATTCATTCTATCAGAATCCTTAATAATTCCAACCCTTATCAGCACTCGCTTGTTTCGCATCCCCAATTTCGTTTTCTGGAGCAAGGAAAACTTATTTTCAGGGCTAAAAGTATATCGCGTCCACGCACTTATGCCCATCCCATGAGAGATTTTTTTCATCCGATTGTGCTGTACCACTACGATAAAATTATTATTCTCTATATTATATAACCAGCGGCGAAATATATACAGGGTTAACTATCACTTAGCACAGAATCTCCTTTCAAAAATTTCCAATATTTTTTTTAAAGGTGAAAATAATTTTTTGTAAATCATATTAAAACCCCTTTGTACGACGCCTATGACCGCCTGCCTGATGGAAGTTTAAATTCCGCATTAGGTTAACCTGTGACTACAAATTATGTGAGCACGTAACTTTCGGATATGTCTAGCACTGAATGTTGTCTGTCTTCTTTAAAACATACAATGATTTTTTGAACTTCCTGGAGACCGCTTGTTTTCATTCGTTCACTTTTCTTGTTTAATGCGAGGTTCTCCGCCCGACGACCACGGCAAGGTGGATCTCCTCCGTCAGGAAAACCACAAAGGGTAACAAGAAACACACACAAATGCACAATAATACTAGCACTCGATTAAGGTCAAAGCTCTACAACAGTAAATGTTCAGAGAGGCCACCGTTATCTTCATCACTCTTAACGCGCTTAATCACTGAACTTCGGATATGTGCAAAAACTCCAGGATTATTGCGGATTTAATCAGCTGCATCCTCAATTTGTAAACGTTACTGCAGTTCATCACCAATCTCCGTTTCATAGACAATAGTCTTGTGCAGATCTTGTGGCTTTTTAAATATTTCAGCAGTAACTAGGTCGACGTCTTCACGGTTTTTCTTCAGTATATTAAGGATAGCGGTAACATGTTCTTGCAACTTCATCAAATCCATACTTTTAGCTTGCAGAGCATTAACTACCGCCTCCAGGAAAGCCCAGTATTTTGCTATTTGTTAACTACTGTTTGTGTTTATTCAAATATAGTTAAACTTTAATATAAAATGAACTTTATTGAATGAAATGACAAAGTCAGTATTTCTTGACAAAACTTAATGACGTGAACTGGTATTTTTTAATCATAATAAAATATGAATATACCGGGTATTTGAGCGACCCTAACACCTCCCCCTTTTAGGAAAGATCGTCTCGTAAACAGAGAATCTGTTTGGCTGTCGTCTAGTTCGTTGAGGCCTTTGTTGAACTTCGTTCGCTGAAAACGTTGATGGTTCTATCGAGTTGCATGAAGAAGTTGAAGGAATGGCTGCTTCTTTGATTTGATCGGATATTACCTGATGATCATCCTCTTCTTCGAAGTTCCGTGATGTGTCAATTGAAACATTTTCATTTAGTTCGAAAACATCCATTTAAATATTAATGGGTAGATTGTTTTGTACTGTTATTGCAGGAGTTGTTCTGATTTTCATTTGATTTTTATGACATCGAATTAACGTATGTATACATCTTCTAGAAAAACATTGTACATAACTCTGCCTATACGTTCAACAACTTTGCCAGGAACCAATTTATCACATAAACGTTGGTATCTTTTTACGTGAACAAGATCGCCGACGGAGAAGTATTTACCATTGAATTTTTCTGATGATGGATTCACCACTATCGAAGATGGTATAAGCAAATTCATTGTAGTTCGAATTTCTCGGCCAAACATTAAATATGCAGGGGATTTACCTGAAGGTGCATCTCTTGTTGGTGTTGAACGATAAGTTTGTAAAAATGTTTCTAAATTTTCTTGTGTAGAACCTTCACCTTTCATTTTCTTCAAAGCCCTTTTAAAAGTATCTACAAAACGTTCCGCCTGTCCATTTGATTGAGGATGATATGGAGGTGAACGAATATGTTCGATACCGTTTTGTTCGCAAAAACGTTTAAATTCGTAGCTTGTGAATTGGGTACCATTATCTGTTACTAGCGTTTGTGGAAGCCCAAATGAAGAAAATAATTTAGATAATTCTTTTAGTGTAGCAAATGATGTTGTTGATGTCATTTTAATGATGCTAGGCCATTTTGCGTAGGCATCGACGACTACAAGAAACGTTTCACCCTCTAATGGTCCTGCAAAATCAAGGTGTAAACGAGTCCAAGGTGCATTTGGTAACGGCCATGGTTCAATTGCAGTTTTCGGCGGTAATTTTGAAGCTTGAAGACAACTGTCGCATTGGCTAACAAAATTTTCAATATTACTGTCAATTCCAGGCCAATAAGCGATGCTTCTTGCAAGTGTCTTGCAGTAATCTAACTCTATTAAAAATAAATCTTCGTACCTTTTATACCATGACTCAAAGCTAACATGATTCTCTGGATCTGGTACAAATTCCGTTATATTTCTTGTAAGTGATTCAATAATTAGTTCGATATTTTCATTTCTTCCATCACCAACTCGTTGATTTGACATATATGTAATGAAAGCATCTCTAAAATTCGGTTCTGTTACTCCGACACTTTTGATAATGCTTCAGCATCCATAATTCTCGTTGCCACTGTTAACTACTGTTTGTGTTTATTCAAATATAGTTAAACTTTAATATAAAATGAACTCAGTTTTTCTTGACAAAACTTAATGACGTGAACTGGTAATAAAATATGAATATACCGGATATTTGATCGACCCTAACACTATTAGAGTTAGAGAAACAATAAATGAGGATTTGATAACGGCTGAATGCAACTGGTAGGCAGATTTTCGTGTGGAGTAGTTTCCTTCTCTAGATAGCATTTCAATTGCTTTGACGACCGTCAAAGCAATTGAAAGAACAAGATGGTCTTGTTTCGCACAGTCCTGAAAGACTAGGAGCAGAATTCCTCCGACTTGTGGATTCCCTAAAAAAGTTTATAATATCCTTCACCGTCCCCTCCTGCTTCTCCCTGGGTACTCCCTTGCCGTCTAGTTTCATCACAAAATGTAAACACAAACAAATAAAAAAAATACGGTTAATAACGTTGCGGTATAAAACTGCACGCTAAAGGTTTATTTCCACAAGAGTCCTAAGCCGTCAGAAACAGTCAGGATTGTGCGCCAATCAATGATGTGACATGATCCCCTACCGCTCACAACACTTGATTTTTTTTATATACAGGGTGTTTGGAAGGTCGATAGAAAGTCTTGAAGAGCTGATAGGGCAGACCATTTAAAATCTTTTAAGCCAAACATACCTTAGTACAAAGTCTTACGGTTTTCAAGATACTAACTATTGAAACATGCTTTATTGGTCTTCAAAATGAGAACCATAGTTTCTAACACATTCTCGAACTCTACGTCTTACTTCGGTAGTTATATGTAATAACCTCTCTTGCTGCATTACTTGACAAGCTTCTCGAGTTTTTCTTTTTAAATAGTTTATACTGAAGAAATCGTACCAAGAAACCTAACTGGGTTAGTTTATACTGAAGAAGTCATATCAAGAAACCATTTAATTAGAAAAATTCGAGAAGCTTTTCAAGTAATGCACCAAGACAGGTTATTACATTCAACAACTACCAAAGTAAGACGTAGAGCTCGAGCATATGTTAGAAACAATAGTTTTCACAAAGCATGTTTCAACAGTTTATTTTGTTTCATTTACAAATTTATGATTTAAATTTCAAAATCCGAATATCTGGAAAACCTTAAAACTTTGTACTAAGGTATGTTTGGCTTAAAAGACTCTACATGGTCTGCCCTATCACCTCCACAAGACTTTCTATCGACCTTCCAAACACCCTGTATTAAAGAACCGTAAAAGTGTCAAAATTATTATTAGATACGAACATTTCTCACGTAACTCGGTTTGTTTTGGTAGGCTTCCGAAACAGTCAAAAAACAGTGTGGATTTATAAATAACCCACGGTGAAAATTTCATTTTCTTTGGACTACATACTCTTAAACAAAACATTTCTTTATATTGTAGATCCTCGTGTTCAATTTTCGAAGAAAAATTCTATTACAATTTTAAATAAAACTGGACGCAATGTAGTGTTATTTGCTTTCTGTAAGGATTACATTCCGTTCTACTGTTCAATGGGTTGTAGAAATCCTGTTATTTTCATTAGTGAATTAAACAGTAGTTGTCCTCCTCTAAATTACAGTTCCAATTTTCCACAAATAACAATAATTCATAATAAGAATTAATGTATTATTTTATAATAGCCAATTTCCGCAACTAGTTGCCATAAAGCCTTCGTTGAAACTCCAATCTTCATTATTGTCGTTAAGCTCCACAAAACGTAGCAGATGGTGAATACTCTCCTTTACTCGCCTAGGAACTTTAAAACAAACTATTATATCCGCAATTTCCTTCAAAATAATAAAATGTATTTTTATAGTTGTGCCACACTAAACCTCATACGTGTCGTTTTCATTTCTTTGGATTTTCCCTGGAACACCTAAACGAACCGGTACGAGTATACAGTGAAATGTGATATTAGGGTTTTTATTCTTATACTGTTGTGTAATATTGTGCTTCTTAATAGTTTTATTTTTGTTCATGGTGCTTTTTAAAACACTATTTTTAATTTTCTTATACCTACTTGCCGATCAATTACTTTATTTTTAGTCTTTTACTATTCGGAAGCCAGAGGCGATTTCCTGATGGAACACCTATAATAACTAAGAACTCTATAAGGCTCTAAGTTGTCTTTGGCATTCCCAAAACAGTTTAGTTGTAACGTTAGGTCGCCTGGCTATCTGAACATATGCTTTTGTTAAGGACTTCTCGGTCCATAATATTATGCATCTGGAAGTTTATGTCGAATTCAAATTTTGGTATGATGTGGTCATTTGATGATCCCCTAATGTGCCTCTGCTTATGGTGGAAGTATGTACAGTTCCTCGTGACTCACCCTGTATACAGCAAGTTCAAATTAACTAATTTCAAGAGTTATTTGAATATATTTATTGAACCTCATGTATAAATTTCCTATCACGTATTATAATAGGATTTACTCACTCATATTCCTGCAATTAGGCACGTGAATGCGGCGCACACCATGCATCGATCCCTCCAGATTCCCAATGTCCAAAAAACACGAGACTGTGTATATTCCAACCAACATCCAAGCAACGTTATAACGGATTGCTTATGTCGTTGCGCTCTGTTCTCCTGCTGTGGTCTCGAGCTGTTCTCCTGCTGGTCCCACACTCAAATGCCGCTTCACCCGCCTCCATACCTTTTCTCTCTACTTACGTTTTACACCATGATGGGTCGGTTTTAAGGCATTTGTGTGGGCTGCCGGATACTCAGATAGATCTGGAACAATTTAGAATGACAAATTTGTGGGATAGTTTCAAATTTACTGTGGGATGAATAGCAGTAACATTTAAATGTTATCTATCCAATGCCGTACAGGGTGTTCCATTTTGGCTGTCTTCACGCGATATCTCGGCTATTTTTCAAGATAAAATCTTGCGGTTTTCGCGAACCTTAGCTGCTTTTTTGTGAAACAAAAGATGCCGCAAACAAAATGGTCATAGCTTCCTTAGTTTTCGAGATACATGGCGATATTGAAAATATTGCATTTTGGGACCCCCTTCGTATCTCAATCAAGACCTAAGAAACTATCCTTAATGAGGAATCCTCCGCATATCGTTTGGCATGTAGATAGCCCTTTATAATATTAGGGAACCAGATTTCAACTTTTTGGGGCCTTGGTTTGGTATAGGAAGCTATCATACAGGACCTAATCAAGACCTAAGAAATTATCCTTAATGACCATTTAGGCGTATGTCGTTTGGCATGCAAATTTCCCTTCATAATATCATTGGCCTGCGTAAATTTCACGACCCCATTATTAGGAAAACAGATTTCAATTTTTTGGGGCCTTGGTTTGGTATAGGACGCTATCATACAGGACCTAATCATGACCTAAGAAATTATCCTTAATGACCATTTAGGCGTATGTCGTTTGGCATGCAAATTTCCCTTTATAATATCATTGGCCTGCGTAAATTTCACGACCCCATTATTAGGAAAACAGATTTCAATTTTTTGGGGCCTTGGTTTGGTATAGGACGCTATCATACAGGACCTAATCATGACCTAAGAAACTATCCTTAATGAGGAATCCTCCGCATGTCGTTTGGCATGTAGATACCCTTCATAATATCATTGTCCTGCGTAAATATCACGACCCCATTATTAGGGAACCAGATTTCAATTTTTTGGGGCCTTGGTTTGGTATAGGACGCTATCATACAGGACCTAATCAAGACCTAAGAAACTATCCTTAATGAGGCATCCTCCGCATGTCGTTTGGCATGTAGGTTGTCTTTCATAATATCATTGTCCTGCGTAAATATCACGACCCCATTATTAAAGAACCAGAATTCAATTTTTTGGGGCCTTGGTTTGGTATAGGACGCTATCATACAGGACCTAATCAAGACCTAAGAAACTATCCTTAATGACCGTTGAGGCGCATATCGTTTGGCATGCAAATAGCCCTTCATAATAACTTTGTCCTGCGTAAATTTTACTACCCCATAATTAGGGAACCAGATTTCAATTTTTTGGCGCCTTAGTTTGGTATAGGACGCTATCATACAGGACCTAATCAAGACCTAAAAACTATCCTTAATGACCGTTGAGGCGCATGTCGTTTGGCATGCAAATAGCCCTTCATTATAACATTGTCCTGCGTAAATTTTACTACCCCATTATTAGGGAACCAGATTTCAATTTTTTGGGGCCTTGGTTTGGTATAGGACGCTATCATACAGGACCTAATCAAGACCTAAAAACTATCCTTAATGACCGTTGAGGCGCATGTCGTTTGGCATGCAAATAGCCCTGTCCGGGAAGATAAAAACCAAACATGTTTTTTTTTTGTACATGGTTTGTATTTGAATTTTCTTTTATTTTTTTTTAGTTCTTAATTTCGAAATGAAAACATTTGACTCTATTTCCATACGGTTGGAGTTGCCTCAACCATCGCCAAAACAGGGGGGAGGGGGGACCACTTGCCTTAATTATAACCTAACTTTTTTTTTTGTGACTTTTATTCCATTAATAACAACGCCATGGTGGAATTTTCGAATATTTAAGTTACTTTAATCGATTTTTAGTTTTGTTTGACTTAAAAAGCGCTTTCTATGATCGATTTAATGACGTATAAATCAATATGGCGACAATAAATAATAAAAAAGTTGGCTAGGGTTGGAAAAAAAAACTAGAAGGCCCAGAAAAAAATCATCAACGTCATTCAATTAGCTGTGGTGTGGTCGCTTATACAAAACTTCCAAATTAAATTTCTTTACAAGATGCATATTGCAATTTCTCAAAAAGCACAAATATTAGTTTTTCCTCAACAATGTGAAAATCCCTGTATATATAGTAGATATATATTTAATTTCGATTTAGACTCTTAGAAAATAATTATGATTTGTAATGTACATAAAATTAATATAAAAGAATTAAACTTTGAATTAATTTTATCTGCCGTCTAACTCCAGAAAGTCGGGCTCTTATTTTTCCTGCATCTAGCTACTGTTATGCGCTGTATGTGCTCCATGGCTTGCTGAACTTCGGGGCGAGAATAACTACGAGAGTTTAGTTGTGTCACGGTCGCTGTGAGTTGCAAGTAAAGTTTTATCGCGAAACTTTATTTCACCGGTCGTATAGTGGCAACTTCGTGAACTCATGTGTTTGATATTATGTTCCTGTTCTTATTAGTATTATTATTGTAAACTAAAACTTGAAAGTTTTCTTAGACAGTGTTATTAAAAGTTGCGTGTGAGTAGCATACATTATGTTAATTACATCGTGAAGTTTATACCTATGTGAAGTTTTCAAGTTGAACATCGTTTTGAAATTGTGACTTATAGTGGAAGATGATACGGGGTTTTGACTTGAATTTCTAAAACAGGTAAGTTATTTCTGTAATTTGAATATGATGTAAACTTTGATACGGATTACCGTTATTCTATACAGGGTGTATACGGTGCAGCGAGTTGCACTTTGCTACGGGAAGTTGGTTTTGAATATACATTTTCTTAACACTTAGATATTTCGATTTGGTTTTGTTTTCTTTGTTCTAATTCAATAAATTTTTGTTTTATTTTAGACATCAGCTGTTTTTTTAAGTATCGGGCTTTGTTCATTTTTCTTCTCTTTGGAGGCACTATTTATACGTACATATCTTATATTTCAGATCTTCTAGGCCAAGTTCTTGTACGCAAAATAATTGATTTTTTTTAGTTTTACTATAAAATTTATTTTGCCCCCTTTTCTACTATTTACGAACCCCTATGTAAACAAAATTGTTATGCTGCATGTTGTAGGTTATCTTAGATCAAAGCTATATATAAGTAGCCAATTTTTCTTTTATATTTGGAAAAACATCTTTTTTTTTTGTTTTTGACCCTTTTTCGAACGCCTGTGTGAACCAGTTCATTTATGTAACATTTTTTAGCTTATATTCTATCAAAACTATGAAAAATTATTCTGTATTCCGAATAAGTTTAGGAAGTATATATGTTTTTATTTTGACCCCTTTTACACTATATACGAACGCCTGTGAAAACAGTTATTTATAACACATTTTTTAGGTTATATTCTATCAAAGCTATAAATAACTAGTCAATATTTCTGCTATGTTTAAGAAATTCGTTTTTTCTAAACTTTTTGCTCCATTTTACACTTTTTTCGAATGTCTATGTGGTCTAATTGTTTAGGTTAAATATTTTAGGTTATGTTTAATTAAACGCACAAAAA
This sequence comes from Apoderus coryli, assembly GCA_911728435.2. Lineage (NCBI taxonomy): Eukaryota > Metazoa > Arthropoda > Insecta > Coleoptera > Attelabidae > Apoderus > Apoderus coryli. The sequence goes on from OU452206.1 coordinate 16,939,327, forward strand.
ATTGCTGCATTTTTTATGTTATCTTATATCAAAGCTATATATAATTAGCCAATTTTTCTGGTATATTTGGGAAACATTTGTTTTCGTTTTTGACCCTTTTTTTAGACTATTTTCGAACGCCTTTGTGAACCAATTCTTTTATGTAACATTTTTTAGGTTATATTCTATCACAACTATGAAAAATTATTCCATATTTCGAATAAGTTTAGGAAATACATATTTTTTATGTTTTGACCCCTTTTCCACTATTTACGAGCACCTATGAAAGTAAGTTATTTGCGACACATTTTATAGGTTATATTCTATTAAAGCTATAAATAATTAGTTAATATTTCTGCTATGTTTAAGAAGTACGTTTTTTTTTAATATTTTTTACCCCATTTTACATTATTTTTGAACGCCAATGTAGTCTAATATATTATAAAATTAAAGAAGTCATCCATTGGATGCAGTGGAGTGTAATATAATTACAATAACAGACTGAGTCTGTCAAGGGCCTTGCCCGTATGTTTGTTGTTTTTTTATTACTTAAGATTTAAATTTAAGGCTGATAATGGAGCGGAACTCCGAAACATGTCCCCTTTTATAAAGGAATCTTAATAATAAAAAAAAAATATTAGTGGAGACGATGTATGTTTTTTTATTTTAATTCTAATATTTTATGTTCAATATTTTAGGTTATATTCAAATAAATGCGTAAAAAACTATGCAGTATTTCGGATAAGTTTAAGATCTATGATTTTTTTAAATTTTTGAACCCTCTTTTAACCCCCTTACCTATGCTCAATGTTTCCCAAAATCTAATCAGTTCCTTGCCATGTCCTGTAGTATTTTTGTACCAAATTTGGTTAAAATCTACTAAGTGGTTTTTGCGTTTCGACTTATATTAAGTCATCCTCAGGACAGTGAACAATTTACTTCCTTTTTCAAGAAGTGATTTCGTTTTTAAGGACATTTACATATAAAGTGATATTAATTTAATATAATATATTGAACAAATTCGTTGAATGTTAATCTGTATGAAACAAAAAGGATCCTTATTTTTTGTTTCTTTAATTGACCTAAAAAAACCAACATCAGATTGATAAAAATAGTGACTGAAAGACGTCAACTCCACAATACAATCTTTTATAATAAATTTAAAGTTTCGGGAACATATATTCGCATCATTATTGGTAACATTTAGAAGTGAGAAAGTGTAAGGCTAACAACATTTCTTCGTATGTGAAAAACAGGAGCATAATTCAATTCCTGTAATTATAGAGTTTAATTAAGCGGTCTATTGCATTAATATGTGTATAAAACATATATTTTCATTTAAAGGGTCCGTTCGACATAAGTCTCCGGTTTCACTGCAGCCTCATGGGCTTATTGTGAAAATTACTTAATTTACTTTAATTTCCAATTTGGAAAAAAAAATCAAATGTAGGTTAAAATGGAGCTTACTTAATCCTATCTAACAAACTCTTTTTTTCAGAATTTTTCTATCGTTTTTCAATTATCTTGGGTTAACTCCCAAAGCGCCCCATTCGGTGCGCTGCTACCCTGCATAGACGACACTATAGTTAAATGTTAAATACAGTTAACGATGTAACTACCGTTGTATCAGGCATACCTATTGCTACGTACAGCTTCTAAAAAATGAACCTAGCGAGAGCTAAAACCACTTAACACATATTTTACATAGTCCCTAAACATATTTTCGTGTTACTTTAAACAAAACTTTGAAAATACTATCTACTATATTATATTATATACTAGACACAAGTATGCCGAAACTGTAAAACAACTTCAACAAAGTGAAGTTATCCTGGTTAAAGCTTCCAATACAGCTTTTAGGGTGCTATGTATTGAAATTCTGATGCTGACATAACATATCTGATCCACGGCATATGTGCAATACGAGTAGTTCTACAATTACCAGAGTGTGAAAATATCCCGAATATGGAAGAAAATCATATATATTTTCTTGCTCTTATTTTTCTTGAACCATATACAGAGTGAGGATAAGGTGTGGAAACCCCTGAATATTTCCGTTATTTGGGCACAATTGGAGTGTCCTTGCAAATTATTTTCTTACTTTTATTAACATGTCAAGTAATATTCTTCTAGATTCTCCAATAACTTTAGCTCTCAGTTCTTCCAAATTTATTGGTCTGTTTTTGTAGATGCTCCTCTTCAAGTCACCCCATCACAGGGTGTTAAATCTGGAGAGCGGGAGGACCATTCGATAGCTCTTTGACGACCAATCTATCTTTCTGCAAAAACTTTTCCCAAAATGACTAGGAGCACCGTCCTGCTGAAACCAAACTTCATTAGTTGGGCGCAGTGGCAACACATCGTGTACAATTTCTTGTCTCAGCAAATTTAAATATTTTTCAGCTATAGGAAGAAGAATGGCCCAATAACATTACGATCCAATATACTCAACCATACATTAACTTTTTGTGGTCGCTGAGTTCGTCCCAGCGTGGTTTTTCGGAAGACCAATATCGAAAGTTAGAAGGATTTCATGTCCGTAAATATAATAAATGAAAATAATTTCGTGGCAAAGCGGACTAAAATGTTGGTTTTACCTACACAAGGAATTTTGTTTAATTTAGCAGGGCCCCAGTCTAATTCAATAGAACCAGACCGAGGCATGGGTTGACAGATACTGACGAATTCGTTTCGCTCTTTTTATGAGCTCGTCAGAGTACCATAGTCGTTGCCCATCTACAAATATCGGCCTGCATTTAAGCACAATAGGATACACAACAGTAGACACATGTAAACACGTATCATCTACTTGTACATAGTAGTTCATATCCTATACCATGCAGAGGCCGAACAAACTCAATGTATAGGTAAAACCAGTCGTATAAATAGAAATAAATATAAATAAAAATAGCATGAACACAAAACGCTAGCAGGAGACCATTTTATCCTTCTGCCAGCATCTCCCAAATATTTGGGTTTCAGCAATGCTCGGACGGTGGTCTCCAAGCGTTCTGCCGTCGATGTTTAATGCCAAATAATGAAAAATTAAAAGGATTTCATGTCCGTAAATATAATAAATGAAAATAATTTCGTGGCAAATCGGACTAAAATGTTGGTTTTACCTACACAAGGAATTTTGTTTAATTTAGCAGGGCCCCAGTCTAATTCAATAGAACCAGACCGAGGCATGGGTTGACAGATACTGACGAATTCGTTTCGCTTTTGTTATGAGCTCGTCAGAGTACCATAGTCGTTGCCCATCTACAAATATCGGCCTGCATTTAAGCACAATAGGATACACAACAGTAGACACATGTAAACACGTATCATCTACATGTACATAGTAATGCATATCCTATACCATGCAGAGGCCGAACAAACTCAATGTATAGGTAAAACCAGTCGTATAAATAGAAATAAAAATAGTATGAACACAAAACGCTAGCAGGAGACCATTTTATCCTTCTGCCAGCATCTCCCAAATATTTGGGTTTCAGCAATGCTCGGACGGTGGTCTCCAAGCGTTCTGCCATCTGCTAAATTAAACAAAATTCCTTGTGTAGGTAAAACCAATATTTTAGTCCGCTTTGCCACGAAATTATTTTCATTTAATATCGAAAGTTTTGTTTATTTACTGATCCAAGCTAAATAAAAGTAGTTTCATCAGTGAAAATAATTTTTCTTGCAAAGTTTGGATTCAAGTTAATTTTGTTTAATATTACATTGCAGAAGTCGGGATATGTCAATTGATATATATGCCTGCTTTATAGACTTTCAAAAGGGTTTTGATCGTGTCCGACACAACATGCTGATAGAGACCCTCAGGGACAAATTATCTCTAATCTGTATCGGAACCAAACATCTATTGTAAGGGTTGAAGGCGTTGATTCAACTGCGATCGATATTAAGAGAGGAGTAAGGCAGGGTTGCATCTTATCACCTCTTCTTTTTAATGTTTACTCCGAGAGAATTTGTAGAGAAGCACTTTCCGAAATATCAGCGGGCATTATTGTCAATGGCGAGGTCATTAAGAATTTACGGTCCGCAGATGACACGGTGCTCTTGGCGGCAAATCAGGAAGATCTGCAGGATATCCTCGACAGAGTTGTTTCAGAATGTGCCACGGCTGGTCTTGACTTAAACATCAAAAAGACAAAAGTGTTAGTGATCAGCAAACACCATAACATAGTGGCTAACATTACAGTTAAAGGCAAAACGTTACAGCAGGTCGATCAAATAAAATATCTGACAAGTAACGCTGATAGCCAATCTGAAATAAGATCACGAATTCAACTGGCTCGTAATGTTTTCCGGAAGATGAGTAAAGTCTTATACTGTAGAGATTTATTGGGGTTGCCCCTGAGGATCCGTCTTCTGAGATGATATGTGTTCTCTACCCTCCTATACGGTGTAGAAGCCTGGACATTTAACAACAAAGACATGAAACGTCTGGAAGCTTTTGCGCGTAGCAAGCAAGTAAGTAGTTGAGTTGGTGTTAAAAATACACGACAAAACATGTATGTACCAAAGGCGTCCGTGAAAAAAAATAGCTGATGTCTACAATATTTATTTGTTGGAAATATAGCTTGTCACCAAGGGTCTAACGAGAAAAGTAAATGACACGAAGGTCACAAAAATATTAATTTTACACTTAAATATGAAGTGCCTTGAGAGCAAGTTTATTTTTGGCCCAAAAACTTTTAAAACAAATTATTCAAAATCTGTTGAAGATGGGTATAGGAATGTGTGAAGAATAAATAAAAATATATAGGGTGTTCCATTTAAAATACCTAATGTCTTTTATTTGTCGTTTTCCATTTCATATTTTAGTCATTATTTTAAATAGGTAGGTAAGCATTTTTTGCTTATATGCGTATTAAATGCCCTGATATGCATGCAATAATTCTACTCACTTGAGTGTCTATCCACTTGTACCAACTATTCAAATTCAACCATGTGAAAACGAAACCAACGATATTGAGCTTAGGCCAGCAGTGCATGCATATTATAGAGATATGCATGCTACTCGAAAAAAATAAAAACAAAATATAATTTAACAATGAACTCCTCCTATTCGGTCTGCAGCATATAAAGAAAAACTTAAATGCAATTTGCTTGGAAAAAGCGTTCCAGCTGATTTCTGGGGCCATTATATTTAATTTCTAGCTGGGTTTAGGAGTGCAGAAAAGTGGAACAGCTGCGTACTGGCTTCCCGTCGACTTTAATATTAATGCTGCAGAAATATCTCTCTCTACTCGACTGCAAATGATTATATTATTTATTTGTACTTATATAATATAGGTTTTACGTAATACACTGCTCAGGAGAATTAGATGAGTATAATTTTTTAACAAGAAAAGATATGGAGATGAGACTTTCAAATTCCTTACGTTTTCACTCTATTTTGGCGCCACAAAACCAAAATTTTAAGTTGTTACTGGGCTAGTCTTTAAAGAAAAATCGAGAATTTTCGAAATTTCTCTTTCCCTATAAATAAAACACCACAATTTGTAATGCAAAAAAGTGCATCAAGTAATATCATGCCAAAGTTATTGTTGAAAATAAATTTTACCAATTAATTTGTTCATGCAAAACGCAATATGCTCGTATATATTCTAAATACTATTAGATTGAAAAACAAGTATACAGGGTGGTCCAACGAAAAGTTTGCACCTAGCTTTTCTCTTTTTTTTGTAGTCGAATGCGAAAATGCTCGGACACGTCGATTTTGCTTTTGAGGGGGACACATTTTAAACATATTTTTCGATCTGCGCCTTTAACCCCCTAGCGGGGGTGAGTAACAACCCTAAAATTTTAAATGGAAAGAGGGGTCTAATGACATATCATTTGAAAGGACACAAAATTGTCTTTCTAATGATACCCTATTTGTCGAATTTTACTAAAACAGTTAATACGAAAACGACTTTAAAGACATTAAGCCGATAATTTTGGTATTAATGAGAAATACAAATAAGTTTTAATTATTACGACTGAAAACAACTACAATCATTTCTAAATTATTTACTTTGAAGAAAAACGGGATTTCAAAAACACTATCTTATTTATCAGAACTAAATTCCTCACTAATCGTTTGCGTTTTTTGTTGAAATAAAAACTGCAGATACGTGTAGGAAAAGAATTTACACCGTTTATTTTAGTCTTTTCATTGATTCAGTTTGGTTGCTTCTCAAGTTATTTTACTTTTACCGTACAAAATGATTTATTCCATTCTAGAACGAGTTGAAATTGTTAAACTTTATTTTCAAAATAATAGTAGTGCTAGACTTACGGCTCGCTTATTTAATGAGAGACATCCCGATAAAAATGTGAATGATGTGTACGTTGGCAAGTTAGTTAAAAAGTTTGTAGATACCGGATCTGTCTGTAATGTAAAACACCAGCCGCAGAAACCGATCAGAAATGAAGCTGTGGAAGTCGCTGTTTTAGGGCATGTTGAAATGGATCATAGTCAAAGTACCCGTCAACTAGCTGAAGCCTCAGGTGTCTCCCGTTCGTCCATAATACGAATTTTAAAAGCGTACAAATTTCATCCGTACAAAATCAAATTAGTACAGGAACTAAATGAGGATGATCCTGATAGAAGGCTGCAATTTTGTGAAGCAATGAGCCAGCGTTTAATTGAAGATCCGCAATTATTATTTAACATTTGTTTTTCCGACGAATGCACATTTTATTTGAATGGAGCTGTAAATAGGCACAATTGCCGTTACTGGGATGACAGTAACCCACATTTATTCCGTGAGGTTCATACCCAGTATCCTCAAAAAATAAACGTCTGGTGTGGCATATTAGGAAATCATATTATAGGACCACTTTTTATTCCTGGAAATTTAACTGGTGAAGTGTACCTAAACATGCTTGAAGACACAATTGATCCTTTAATAACACAAATAATAGAAGATGACCAAAATCATACTGCTGATCGGCTTTATTTCCAGCAAGATGGAGCACCTCCGCACTATGTGGCTCCTGTAAGACAGTTCTTAGATGACCGGTTCCCTGGACGGTGGATTGGAAGGAGGGGCCCAATTGAATGGCCTGCCAGGTCACCGGATTTATCGCCTTTAGACTTTTTTCTTTGGGGGCACTTAAAAAATAAATGTTTTGCCACGAAGCCCGAGTCCATAGAAGATCTTCGCCAACGCATTACAGAAGAGTGCAGAAACATAACACCTGATATGCTACAAAATGTTAGAAATAGATTTGAACAAAATCTGTATTATTGTATGGAATCAAATGGGTCACATTTTCAACATTTGTTAATGTAACGTTTTAATAAATCAATTTAACAGCTTGTTTACTTTTTTTACAAAGCAATGTTAAAACTAACATTGGAATGTACTAACGATTGCAGGTGTTTTCACTCGCAATAATTAAAACTTATTTGTATTTCTCATTAATACCAAAATTATCGGCTTAATGTCTTTAAAGTCGTTTTCGTATTAACTGTTTTAGTAAAATTCGACAAATAGGGTATCATTAGAAAGACAATTTTGTGTCCTTTCAAATGATATGTCATTAGACCCCTCTTTCCATTTAAAATTTTAGGGTTGTTACTCACCCCCGCTAGGGGGTTAAAGGCGCAGATCGAAAAATATGTTTAAAATGTGTCCCCCTCAAAAGCAAAATCGACGTGTCCGAGCATTTTCGCATTCGACTACAAAAAAAAGAGAAAAGCTAGGTGCAAACTTTTCGTTGGACCACCCTGTATATTCACATCGTGCCAAAGCACCCATTTTATCGCCGGCATTATGCACAAGGCGTGCAAAGCTTTTATTATTATCCTGAAGGATATTATGCCAGAAAATAATAACATTCTAAAAACCGTTTACTCAAGAAGAGCATTTTGCAGTTTTACGTCGAAAAACGTATAGTAAAGCTTTACTATTCATGACATTTTAGTAGCTACTCGTCTATTTTTTTTTTTTGCTTCTACAGTTTTGACTATAGAATTGTGAGTGCAAAATACGCTTGACAAAAATTTAAAATCATATTCTCGATATTAGTTTTATTTTTTTCATTTTGCTGTTTCTCTTGTGCTGATATTATTTATTTTTGGTTACACTGTTCTTTTTATAGGGTGACTATGCGTATCAGCAATTGACTGTATGCCTGTTTCAACATAAGCCTTACCTGTTTTTATGTGTTGTTGTCATATTTCCTTTTTATTTTAGTTTGTTTAGTTGATAGTTCATTAGTCCTTGTTCATTCTCCCGATTACACGGCTTCTGGACGGCAGGTGCTGTTGGATTCTTAGGGGCTGCATTAGATGGCGATGTTCTTTGGCAGGGTGGTTGTCGGGGGTAGCATTTGGCGAATCATAGGAGTGGAAGTGGTTCTCTTGCATAAGACCGACGCGACGCTGGATGCTATACTCAATTTCACCTGAGCTCCTCTGGATCGTCCACAAGGAGGTCAATGTCAGTGTCGACTAGAAGAGCAATCGTCTCCTGTTTTTGTTTTAGAACAATCGGCTAGTGGCTCCATTTTCATTTTCTATCCTATCTTGTGGTGTTTTTCGTTTCATTATTTTTTGTGTTAATTCGTTCGACGGGAAGTGTTGTGGGGAACTGTGTACTTTAGGGTGAGGGTTGTCTCTGTGCAAGACTTCCTGAGGCTATACGACCGGAGGGCATGTGATCAGATACTAACGAATTCGTTTCTCTCTTATTATGAGCTCTTCAGAGTACTATAGCCGTTGCCCATCTACAATATACACCAGCAGATATATGTAAAGCATGCCATCTACACATAGTAATGCTACTGTAAGTCATAACATCCTAATTAACAAGATACAGCACTACGGAATTCGGGGGGTTCCACTGGGATGGTTTAAGTCGTACCTTAGCAACAGAAGTCAGTGTGTGAGGGTCAATGTGGCTGTATCTTCTTGCAAGCCGATGGATTGTGGAGTTCCACAGGGTTCGGTGTTGGGTCCTATTTTGTTTTTGCTATTTATCAACGACGTTACGTGCCTAGACATCAGCGGTAAAGTATGTCTCTTTGCTGATGATACTAGTTTCACCTGGTGGTGGATAGTGTGGCTATTCATAGTACCATATCCAAAGACTTAATCACCATCAAATCATGGTGTGACTCTAACCTATTGTGCTTGAACACTGCGAAAACTAAATCTGTGTCATATAAAGGTGCGCTGCAGTCTTTTGAACTTAATAATTCTACTATTGACGTCGTTTCTTCTGTGAAGTTTCTGGGCCTTGTTGTTGACAGCTCCCTGAAGTGGAAGTTGCACATGATGCGTTATCAAAAAAATTAAGCTCTGCCTGTTTTGCGTTAAGATCAGTTTCCAAAGAACTTAACTTGTCAACTTCCATAACAGCCTACTTTTCACTCTTCGAATCCCATCTTCGATACGCGCTCCCATTCTGGGGTACATGCTTTGCAACGCAATTTTTTTTTTAGATTACAAAAAAGAGCTATTCGATACTCTCTGAGATTGCACTATAGTGCCCATTGCCAGGACTTCTTCAGAAAATTTAAAATACTAACACTACCTTCCTTATTCATATTGGAATCGGTCTGCTTAATGCGCAAACACCTGTCAGATGTCTCTGAAAGACCATTCCATAATTACCTCCTTAGAAACTCCGAACATGATCTTTATCTGCCAGCCCCATCCTCCGAATTAATCAAAAGCTCGATTATATACAATGCAAAAAAATGCACAACCATCTGTCCATGGAAATCAAATTGCTATCATCCCTTCCTCGATTCCGTAAAGCTCTAAAGACGTATTTGTTGGAAAAAGCTTTTTATACAGTAGGTGACTTTTTTAATGTGCATTAATTTTTGAGCGATTCACACACTGGATAGTACTTAGTAGTTTGTACTTAATTAATGTACTTTAAGTATCTTAATTGATTTATTTATTTGACGATGTACCTGTATGTATTAATTATTATTCTTATGTTTTATATGTTTTGTTTGTTTACCTGTCTACAAAATTATTTAATTTTTTTTGACAAATATATATTTATTTATTTAATGCATATCCCACCATACAGAAACCCAATAAATCCAATCTCTAGGAAACACCAGCCGTAAAAATCGAATAAACAATGTGAAAAGCAGCGGTCCCAGAATGGATCCGTGAGGTACTCCAATTTTACTAGTCTGTGAGATTGGACAGTAGAAATTCTGCAAATCCTTAGAAAATGACAAACTCTAGGTGTCGAACGCCTTACTCAGGTCAGTATATAGGGCATCACCCTTGTGTCCTTGTCCCAGATGTTTAGCTATATATTCAGGAAAAACAGCCGTTGATTTCACATTGCGGAAACCATGTTCCTGTGGGATTATTGCCGTTGCAATATGTACGAATGCGAATTCGAATATATTGTATGCAAAACAATAAAACAACTTTCATTGAAAAATTACTTTGTGTGTTATTCACTCTGTACAGGGTGAGTATAGCAAGACGCGTTGGTTTACTCTTTAAAAACTGCAAATCGAACATGTTTTATGTGAGCCTGCTGCGCTAGACTCACCATGTTTAAGTATCATTTTTATATTCATGCGGTGCTACGACTAACATTCTTTGTACTGTTTCTATACAAAGCTGTTTTTCAGCAAGTGAAACAAAAACCATCCTTATACACCTTCTATTCCAACAAGAAGAATCTTTCTACGAACAATACGTATACCTATAGGTATAGTAATACCTATCTATATTCTTATAGAATAAAAAACAAAACACGTGCATCGATAGTTTGTAAGCCATATATCCGATACATCATGTTATATATGTTTATACACATCATACATAAAAGACTAGTCTCAATTCCCAAATCTAATTCCGAACCTTTGTTGGATAAAAAAAAAATGGACGTCCATATACAGGGCAGTGGATATGGACATTAATTCTCCAACAGCAGAAGAGAAACACTATAAGAATAAAAACAATCAACTGTGACGAATTGAAGTCGACACAGAAATAAAAGAGCATATTTTTCCCAGGGAAGCTAAGTATTTTTCCGAATATATCCGAACTTTTAGTTAAATAAAGAAAACGAATTGGATTAAGATCCATGGAAAACAAGCGTATTGTATCTTTCCTGCTTGTTGTTCTCATCAATATGGCAAAGTAGCCATATAGCATGGTGTATATATAAAATCTGTCTTCACTTGAGTATTGTGACAAATCACATCACGATTGACTCATGTGATATATACACTAAAATCACACATGGATCATGGATATGCTATTGTATATCCTGCAATTTCTCAAAATATTATTGTTTGGGGTAGGTGCTGCGAGGTAGCTAGGGTTTTTGTCATTCAGAAGCGAATTCTGCGAATAATGTTCGACTTGCCCTACAATTCTACCTGCAGAGAAATAAGATTTAAAGCAAAGAATTATTAACATTTATTTATAGAAACACGGGTGGATTTTCTCGAAATGGTTCACTACTTGACTATTCTACGAGAGGCCGTGAACAGCAGCTACTCCTTCCGAGACAGTATCATGAATCCTACAAAAAATCACTCCATTACTCGGCAATTTATCTATTATTATAACATGCTGTCATCAGGTTGAAAGGAGTGTCGGTCAGAAAAAATCTTTAAAAATAAAATAAAGGATTTCCTTACAACTAACGCGTTTTATACGCTGCAGGAATATGCTGAATTCTGTGCTGGGTAGCATTGTTTTCCCATGAATTAATGAAAATGAATACGTGCTGTGTCTGTTTTACAAATGTCTGTTTTATTGACGATGTATGTCAATTTTACTTGTGTGTTGATTGATTGTTATTTGTTACTTGTTATATCTACGGTAAGTGTTTTTATTATATCTGACTTCAAGTACTAGTTATAGTTTATTTGTGTATTTATATAGTTGTGGTTTTCTTTCTATGTGTACTTGTAAATTTTTGACATGCCTATGTACAATTGATTGTATGTTTAATGGTTAATAAAGCTAATCAAAAAGTCAAACATCTGTGTTTTGCGAGTGACAAAAGTCGAACTTCTCCCTTTTCACGGATGACAAAAGTGAAAAAAGCAGCTGTTTTTTCCACAAAGTGCTTATCTACACAGACGAACATTAGGCGGGTCTTACGGCCTTTGCCTTGTCTGAGAGCAATCTGTAAATATTCAAAATGTTTGGAAATCTTACACAAAAGTGCATTTGACTAAACGACGAATTTGGTCAGTCTTAGGACCTTTGACTTTGTCCAAATGCAGACTTTTGTGAACACACTTTATCCATACACCATGCTATATGGCTACTTTGACAGCATTTTTATCCAAGATTTCCAAACATTTTGAAGAAACACTGTCTATAATTTGAGCATAATAATAAAAACAGTAATTTTTAATTGTTTTCTCTAAAGTACAGTTGCCACATGACCAGTTTCTCTATAAACAAAAAACAGGCGACCATTTGTTTTTACCCATACAGCCGATTGTTTGAATTCATCCATGATTCGTCACCTGTTAAAATCTTATCCACGTCTTTTCAAGCATTGATCAATTGCTTATAGCACTTGACACGCGTATCTTGTTGAAGTTTCATCAAATTGTGTGGGACCCCAACGAGAAAAAACCTGTTTCACAGCTAAATGTTCATGTAATATTTTATGTATGCTGGTGGAGCTTCGTAAACATCAGTCAATTAATCCGACACTTTCGAAAGAGTCTCGAGATTGAACATTATATTTATTTAAACAAGGGGTCAATTGCTCGCGAAATTGAGATCGAATCGAATATATCGATACATTTCTTGCAGCTCTATTAATGAAAGAAATAATATATCGATACATTTCTTTCATCTTTAATGAAAGAAAGTTGACATTTTGAGCATCCGCGTCAAATTAAATGTATCTGTTAGGTTTGCAGTTTTTTTTACAATAATACTATACGTCACGTCAAATACTAATATTTTATAATTTTTTTATACATTTCGCACAATTATTTGGCTTCGTGGCATGTATCAGAATGTTTTAATAATACATGCCAGGTATCAAAATGTGCAGACCGGCTATAATTTCAATAATAATAAAAAAAAAGCTCCATGGCCCAGTTTTCCACTCACAACCTTATCTACGATTACGAAGCGTAAACGTTAACACACTTATTAATTTGACATCTACGGACCTTGAAGGTCATATGTATCGACTCCAGATCAAAACTTATTTACACACACAGAAGCACCCTGTATGTATGTAGGTGAACTGTTAAAAACTATCTATATCTGCGTGATATAATATTATGTACCTAACAAAATATATTTAAAATGTGTAATATGTTCGGATTTCCATGCAGTTTGGCCTTTTCAGCGAGATGCACTAAGTCGTCAACACCACTAATTTCAAGTTTTTCGTCAATGCTTTTGAAAATAAATCCAGTTTCCAATTACAAAACAATAAACTCAAATACATATAAAACAAAAACTATACTGCCAAACAAAACCAAGAATCTGGCCAGCCTGCAGCTCTGTATGTACACGTCATGACGCTCTAAAAATTACATCAAATATCTCAGCTCGAAAATAATTATTCTGAATTGCCATTGGTTGGCTCAAGGTCGACCATCTGCATGTGACGTATACCAGCAGTACTGCAACGAGAATTTTACGTAGCGTATATCACGGGGGAGGGAGGACTAATATAATAATATAAAACGACGACTGGGAGCGGACAAACGACATGGATACAAATTAGTTTTACAAGTTTTTTTTTTGTTTTTTTAATAAGGTTGTTTGATCAGTCCCCAAATGGGAAGGATGGCAAATATTTGAGTAACGAATGTTGACTTACTTATAGGTCAACCTCCAGCCTATAATGTAGATTGAAACAATGTATATGGAGACACATGATAGACTTCAAAATGTGCACGATTATTAGTACTGTATTCATACAGGATGTCCCAAAATTAGTTTACCAGCGCGTTCAGCGACTCAAAAAAATGTCAGACTTCCTATTAACATGGCGTCAAAAATGTACCCTAAAGTAAAGTATGTATTGTATATATCTAGTACTTATGTAGTTGTGGCAACAATGTAATCGGACTTTTAAAGATAAAAGAACTGCCAATGCCAGACGGCAGAACCACAGCTAACATACGCAATGTTAGCTGTAGCAGAACGTCAAGAGACATAAAATCGCGCTTATCTGTTAGTATTAGTTTATTTTAATTAGTATTAACTGATGAATTAATTACTTTTAAATCGAACACAACTAGTTTTCTTGAGTTGAGTGATTAATACAAAGTATGAAATCTCAAGGTATTCTACGAAAAAAAGGTGCTATTGTTAAACTCCGATAGCATGCACCCTTTTCGAGTAAAATCGTTGCATAGTGTCACAAAAATTAATAATAGAAATTATTGCAAAAAAAGGAGTCATAGTGGCTATGGAAAAAAATGGTTTCATATTGAAGGTTTACTACTTTATGTGTGGCAGTACCTTACCAATTTTATGATATTATATTACAGACCATTCACTTATAGGGTAGCTTTTATTCAAAAATATTTCAATTTTCTTCGATACAAATACTTATAGCGCGTCGGAAAATTCTACAATGATCTCTTCTTACTTAAATGCCAGCTAACTTAATTCTCTGTCGTCGGTCTTCCAGTTTATCTGCTGAAGCTGCATAAACTAAATTATTTAAATGACCTCAGAAATAATAATCGAGGGGATTAAGATCGGATGATCGAGGTGGCCACAGTATGGGACCGCTCCTACCAATCCCCCGACCAGAAAAATTCCTAAGGGCAGTTCAACTTTCGCAGTAACATACGTCATTCTCGTGTATTGTTTTTTAAAGTGACCTGTCGAACTGACAATTTAAAATAAAATGAAATAAAAGTACATTAGTCCTCACCAAAGATGGAATGTCATCTCAACCAGATGTCAGTTTATTTTCTTCTTCCCAAAAAATTTAAAAATGTTATTATCAGGAGCAGATGCTGCAGCTCTTATACACTAGCCGCCACTGATGTATTATGTATGTATGTAGATACACACTATATCCGATCAGAAATGAAAAACCTATTCAAATTCCGACAAACAACAACAACAACAAAAATAATATATTATATGCATTGGAATAATAAAAAAAATATTTGAATAATGTGGGATGCGATCGAAATAGAATTCAACCTAATAATATGAAGCGGCATTGTTTGTAGCGTCAGAGAAATCAAGCGGAATTTGATATTTAATATTTCTATGTGGAAATAAATTTAATAAATTGTCTATAGACGTCCTTTCATTTGAATTTTGAGGAAAATATAATTTCGGTAGGTATTTCTAGTTTTAAAAATGTGTGTGTACCTCAGGGATCGATAACTGTTAATATTTTAACTAAATTCAAGCAATTGTATTCTAATAAAAAAAATATTATTCTATAATCACAGTACAAAAAATAAACAATACATTAAACTATGTATGTCATTCTAATACATGAACATTGAACATGTACGACTAACAAAATATTAAACCAAATATCGTATTTGTGCTTTTTTACCATATCTTCATAGTGTCCCACTCCCACTCGGTACTTTGTATACTGTATACCTACATCGTGTTAAAACAGGATATTTTGAATTTTGAGGTTATCTGAGGTTGCAAAAATGTATTCCATGCTGCCATGTGCTATGCTGGTTAATGTGAAATGGTTAATATTCATAACTTTGAATGGAACACCCTGAATAGTTTTGTTAAAACGTTTTTATTATGCATTATAGGTACCTCTTAAATCATTTGTTGGCTAGACCGATCTTTAATATTATTATTCGAAAAGCTTACACAAAATAATTTATAGTAAAAAACTTATGATTAGATATACTTAGTTAGGAGTAAAACTTACCGGAGAATATTGGAATTAGTTTGTCCAATTCTGAGGCGTTTAAGAAGTCTTCCATAATATATTATTGCAGATTATAGAACATAACTATATAGACACGCGCTACCGGCACACAAATAGAATATATAAATGTAACATAACCTATTGTTTTAAGCTTTGCTAGTGACTAGGGAGTTCCGAAATTTCCCGATACATCAGCCCGAAATCTACGTTTTTATATCAATAGTTTTGAATTCGTTTTATTATGATATCGGCGTATGAAAGCATTTTTTTTTTAAGTCAAAAACTAATATTTACGAAGTGGGGTAGATAGTACGAAAATCCAGTTTTTATTTAATTTATATACTTAAATTCGATACATGCATGAGTGGAAAATGTTGGATACTCGACGTTTTGTGTTTCGATATATCGATGAATTTAGCCCGGCCCAATAATAAGTTAAGGTTGTCCCAACAATAAGAAGTATTGACTTAATATTATTTAGTTTATTTAAATAGTAGAATATGATAGCGAGTAAAATTTGATTTTGTTAATTCAATGATATATATCTAATAATCCGAGCAGAGAAATAATATTCTTCCGATGCTTTTTCTTGCTTATCGTAATATAACAATATTTGAAATAATACAATTGCAATATTAGTTGCCAATTATACTGTAATCATTGAAAGAAAAAATATATCTGTTTTGTGCCTAACATATATGAAATTGAATTTCAATAATATCTGGAATGTCGGATTAAGTATTATATTTAATGTTGGCCGAATTGTAATCTAATGAATTAAGTATTACTGTCATTAAACCAAAATAGAGGCAATCAAACATATCGCTAATATTGATATTACAGTAAGATTTTTTTCTGTGTATTTTGAACAATCTACCATGTGTCCACGGATAGAGTTTGGAAGAGTAAAAACTTTTTTATTTGTAGATTTAGAAGAAAAAGTCATTCTTTATAAAAACGTCAGCTTCTGTCAAAACTACAAATCTAAATACCAAATTTACGATTACTATACAGGGTATATGAAAAATAACATTTTTAATGATTTTGATTTTTTTTTAATTTTATGAAAATATTTTCAAACCCGTGATTTATTACACCAATTGTGCAAAAAACACTAATAAACTTTTTTCTTGAAGTGGTTAACTTCATAGCTACTATTAAAATAATAAAATTAAAAAAACAAGAAATTAAAAATCATTAAAAATATTATTTTTGAACTACCCTGTATAGTAATCGTAAATTTGGTATTTTAATTTGTAGTTTTGAAACAAGCAGAAGTTTTTATAAAGAATGACTTTTTCTTCTAAATCTACAAATAAAAAAGTTTTTCTTCTTCCAAACTCTATCTAATGTGTCCACGGATAAAGTTTGGAAGAGCAAAAACTTTTTTATTTGTAGATTTAGAAGAAAAGTCATTCTTTATAAAAACGTCTGCTTGTTTCAAAACTACAATTTCGAGTACGAAATGTATGATTACTATACAGGGTATATCAAAAACATTTTTAATGATTTTGATTTCCTTGTTTTTTTTTTTTAATTTTATTATTTTAATAGTATCTATGAAACTAACCACTTTGAGAAAAAAGTTTATTAGTGTTTTTTGCACAATTGGTGTAACAAATCACGGTTTTGAAAATATTTTCATAAAATTAAAAAAAAAAACGAAAAAATCAAAATCTTTATAAATGTTATTTTTGATATATCCTGTATAGTAATCGTAAATTTGGCATTTGAAATTGTAGTTTCGACACAATCAGACGTTTTTATAAAGAATGACTTTTTCTTCTAAATTGACAAATAAAAAAGGTGGACACATTGTATACCAAGAATAAATAAAATTAACAAAATAAAGAATTGTTTTACTCAACCAAAATTAACGTGTTTGTCTGGAATAAACATAGTTATTTGATTTTTTATAATAATAAATATTTATTTAATTTAAATAACCGCTTAAGGTTATTTCGTGATTAACTACGAGCTGGACTATTTAGAACTTTTAGAAAATGTAATAAATCCATTAATCATTCGTTGGGACTACTTAAAAACTGAAGCTTGGAATGCTTGAAATGTTTTGGACACAAGCATAAATTCTCTGTGAAATGTTCTAATTGTTATGAATTAAAGTACTTCCTAAAAGCGAAACCTGTACAATTACAATTTTCCTTCTATATAATAAATTCAGCTTCGAGTAAGTTAAGGGAAATCTTGAAAGGCGTTTGTATTTTATTGTTGGAAAACAGTAATTGATAATTAAGTGTAAAACTAATTAATTAGATTTTGATTGCCAAAGTAGGTACTCGGCTAATATTCGTAACAATACTAAATTCAACTCGAATTTTTCTTGCTGTTTGTGGAGGTTTTCTAGCCACGTTTCTTATAGGCAAGTAAAAATAACTAAAGCACTTCTATATTTTCCAGAGTCACTGCTGAACTTTGAAAATCAACTTTCAATGACTAATCATGTTCATCAAAACAATGGACGTTCCCATAGAACTTAAAGTAAAAAAACCTCGAATAATTTTTCATAAGTCGCAAGGATTTCTTTATCTTTCGGGCCTGGGTAGTCAAAGGTTTCAGTCGCCAGAAGACGCAATCGGTGGAATTTTGACTCTACCATCAAACAAGTGCTTCCAGAGTCGATTCTAGTGCATGCAGAAGGCATTAATCTTCATAAAGAATACACCGGAAAGAATAAAGTCTTTGAAAGCTATCTAATGTTTTATTTCAGCTCTTTTATTGACAACCCTCGTGAAAGCCATAATAGATAATTCATTAATTTTGTTAAATCACTTTTATAAGATAAATTATCTCCGAATACCTATATTTACTACCAAAATACAGGCAGTTAAACCGTAATTTCGTTTTTGGCAAAACAACGCAACTAACAGTCTAAATAATTCCATTATTCATCGTCTAATTTGGCTCTGGAACTCAGCAAGAACTTTAATACTTTCCCACATGTATCAGCAACACACAGCGAGTTAAGCTGTATACACAACAACTTTTCGTGCTGACGCCATAGGCGGGCGCTAATACCTAATATGTAATGTTATTTTGCATTGAGGTACTTGTCCAGACTTCAAGGGGTGGGTGTTCCTTGAGTGATTGTAAGACGAGACATTAAGAGCATTCCGATTGACCATTTAATCATACAGTTATTGTACGTTAACTTTGGATACGGTCGTAACAAAAATACGTAGAGGTATGTAGTAGAATTTGTTACGACCATAGCAAAAGTTAACGTACCATTACTATGTTAGTAAATGGTTCTTTGTAACCTTTGCTGTGCGTAGTAACACCACTAAAGTACATAGTGGGTTTGGGTTGGTTCAAAATTTCTTTTAGAAAGGCTGTTTCAGGTGCCCTTGAGGCAAGAACAGCTCTCCATTTGAAAATGTATTTTCAGATGCGTATTGAAAAATGAGTAAAAATAAACTTAAACTGGAAAACAGAAAAATGCAGGAAATATGGCCCATGATAAAGGTTCTGGAGAAGATAATGGAGCAAGAATGTCATTCCAGCAATGCAGTCTGGATTCAGGTCTGGGCATGATTGTGTTTCTGCTTAACTCAAAATAAGAGATGACATACTGACTGCTACTGATAGGTCAAAACTCACTGTGCTGGTGCTTTTGGATTTCTCCAAGGCGTTTGATACTCTGGATTTCTGTCTAATGGTGTCAATTTTAAGACATGTTGGACTATCAGACTCCTCGGTACAGCTGATATCTTCTTATCTCAAGTGTAGACTGCAGGCAGTCATTTATGAAAGCATAAAATCAACATACTCGCCCATTTCTACAGGGGTACCACAGGGACCTCTTTTATTTACTGTATACACATTTAACTTTCCGTCAGTCTTTAGATCATGTGAACAGCATTACTATGCGGAAGACACCCAATTGTATTTGTCCTTTAGCCCTTCTGATGCTCTGCGAGCTTAAATTGGGTGAGTTTGCTAAGGCGCATTGCCTTAAGTTAACTCCGGGCAAAACTGTTGCAATAGTGTTTGGGCGGCGAAATGGCAGAAATCTTTTTGAACAGACTTATAATAAGTCTTTGCTTTTGGAGGGACGTACTATACCATTCAAACCGTTCTTTGAGAACGGTCCCGTGCTTAGTGTTGAGCTTAGGGCCAAGCTTTGTAATTAATTAGTACTTTCAATGCAAAACTATTGTGACGAGATTTATTCACCGTGCCTGACACAAAAGGCAGGGCTTAGAATACAGAAATTGCAAAACTCCTGCCTGCGCTTGATCTATAGGAAATATCAAAGAATATATTATATTATATTATATTATATTATATTATATTATATTATATTATATTATATTATATTATATTATATTATATTATATTATATTATATTATATTATATTATATTATATTATATTATATTATATTATATTATATTATATTATATTATATTATATTATATTATATTATATTATATTATATTATATTATATTATATTATATTATATTATATTATATTATATTATATTATATTATATTATATTATATTATATTATATTATATTATATTATATTATATTATATTATATTATATTATATTATATTATATTATATTATATTATATTATATTATATTATATTATATTATATTATATTATATTATATTATATTATATTATATTATATTATATTATATTATATTATATTATATTATATTATATATTGTACTTAATTAAGGTTAGTTAAGGCAAATATTATTGTATTTTCTGTTTGTTGTTTTTTTTTTGTCATGCTAATGTATTATTAGATTTTTGTTGGTTAGCTGAACAGACAGCGGCATCTGACACTGAACTGAAACTCGCCCTTAATAAAAGTCCTTTATTATTATTATTATGATTGTTTTCTTTCATTTGTGACAGTTTTTCTTAATAATTTGTAGAACCTTCAAAATAAGCGAAACTAGTTCGTTTTTAATTGGAGCTTTAATCGACTAATCCAATATAAACATTTCTTAGGGATGGTAATTCAAGAATAGTTTTATATTAACCCTCGCATCTTGTATAAGTATATTCCTCCCTTGTTTACCCTTTATTCTCCCTCTAATCCAGATTAATAGACCTCTCTCTTGCGTTAATGCTGTGACATCTTAGAAATGTTATATTTCGCTTTATTTCGCATCCAAGTCAATTAAGATCAACAATGGATTTATTTATATAACTAATGTCTATGCTATACTCTCTAGCATACAGATTCACTTAAGTTCGCACTCTGCGCTGTCGAATGTGAAACTTAATTCCCTGACAAACATTTTCAAACGAGTTAAGCATCAATCTACATTGCTCTCGGCGCATTCTTTGTTTTGAACATTATGCGATCAATATATCTGCTGATTAGACGAACATTGTACAGAGTCTGCCAAACCTGATGGGGTTATATTGTCGACGACGTTTTTATTAGCTTTGTTTGAGGATCAGGTTTAGAACCGATTCCGAACTATTGCAAAGTGCATGGTCAGTTCAGGATTTTCTTATACCGCGAACGATTTGCATACGAATAGTTTTTTTGCAGAATATTTCCTAGAAAGTTTCATGTAAGGGAAAGGGGATAAGTCGGCGAATTAAGCCCAATATCCAATTTGGACATACTTTTTTATGATTAAAAATAAATATTTATTCATCTTTTTAACTCTACTTGTTATAGTAATTAACCAACACAATATTCTAGCTGTAGCTAAACAGATTTTTGTATTTTATTTTTTTTAAAAAAGGTGTCATAATCGTCATCTTACCCTAGGTGTTGTCAGTTGACAAACTGCATTTGGTAAGTTGACGAAACAAACATATCAGATAAAAAAATAACAATCTCAAGTTAAAACACATAATTATTAGATCGATATCATAACTCATTGTTTACCTTCATTACAAATTAAACAGTTTGTCGTCTTCTTCATTCTCTTGGTCTGAATCATTACCACTGACGTTTTGTGTTTTTCGTTTACTATTTTTGTCATTTTTATTTTTTGATGGTTTCTCGTTTGTGTGACCCTTCAGAGTGACTTCTTTAATTGTTTTTTTTTTTAAATTCTTTGTCCAGCTTTTCTTGTTGTTTTTCTTTCAACGCATCGTTATCGTCTATTGAAGCTTTCAAACCAACATGGTTTTACAAGTCAAACATACAAGAAAAATCATATACTTAGTAAATAAACTACAATACAATAAGTACAGTAGACAACGTAAAGACAATACATTACACATTAAAATATATTTGTACAGTTTGAAAATTCATGAACACTATAAAAAGCTTCGTTCAGTAGAAACTCCTTAACCCTGTTTAAAAAACTTGATGCATTTTGTTATAGAACCCAGCGCCATAGTAATTGAAGGCATTTCTGCTTCTTGACAAACGCGTGAAATCAACAAAGATATTATTTCGATGCCTAGTATTATGAGCATGCACATCGTTGGCAAATACATACTCTTCTATCTGACTTCTCACGTGTAACAGATATACCCATATGTATAGGCTAGGCAGGGTTAGAATGTTTAGCATTTTAAAATGGTTCTTAACATCCTCGCGATAATTTAGACCAAGCATAGATCGAATTGCACGCCTCTGTATTTTGAAAACGCTACTGGCATGGCTAGAGTGCCCCCAGTTCAGAATTACATATGGCATAGACACCTCGTCCCTCAGGCTGCCCAACAGGTAGACGATCTTACACAGCTTGCCGGAAACGCTCTCAACATGCTGATCTCAACACAATCTCGCATCAAGCACAGTGCCCAAATACTTAACTCCTGAAGGGTTGTCAATGTCCCGAATATCGCGAAGCGAAAATATAATTGTTTCTGTTTTAGTTTGATTCAAACACAGCTTATTAGCCTCAACCCAGTCGGAAGCCCTCGACCGCACCTCCCGCAACTGATTTTGAAGACTTTCGCGGCTACTGGACACTCGGATTATCAAATATCACATCTTCGATATCAGCATTGCAGTTAATTCACGAAGTTAGTTTTCTGACATGCATTAAACAAAGGGAGTTTAAAAGGGAATAAAAACAGATGCGTTTTTTTTTCTTTCCTGGACTCTAATTAATGTTTTTTTTTATAACAAAAAGCATGAAAAAAAAGACAACAAAATAAAAAAAATACTAAAAACTGACACACTCCTATAAGAGTGTACACTGTTAATTGTTAATTAAAACGAATTCATTAATTCTGTTAAATGTAGTGTTTAGAAAGTTGGGTCTAGCTTAGAGAAAAGTTTATTTTGATGTAATTTAGCGGCAGCTATTTTTTAATTTATTCTCTCCCTGCACGTGGAGAGTAATTTTATCGTATGTGTTTTTAAAGCATAAATTATAATAGTGTGACGAAAGTTTTATTATGCAATTAAAATTGATAATTAAATATTTTATACATACTGTGGTCGCCATATTTATGGCGGTAGTAGTTGGTAGTTTTACTTAGAATACGAATGTTTAGAAAATGTATGATATTGTCATATTTGTGCCACTTCCGCTCATACCGGAACTTGATATCAACTTTCTTATTTTTTCGGGACGATTTACACAATAAAAATGTTTTCGCACACTCGAGAAAGCTGTCAGATCCTATACTGCCTATACCGATCTCTCTAAGACCTTCGATAAGATCATAAGTCTCGGAAAATGTTCCTAACGCGTTAACGATAACAATCGTTTTTTTTTTGCTTCTTATAGAGCGTTAATATTCTCGATATACAAGGTGTCTAAAATAGGTGGTCAAAATTTGTGAGCGAATGAAAAAACCTAAATTGTATTTTTCGAAAAGTTCTTATTTACATAAATATACATGAATTTTTATGTTCTTTCAAACGTGTTTTGAAATTGCGTCCAGTTTGACCAATTTAATCTTTTGGACAATCTTTACACTTGAGTTGGTAAACCGCTGTGGACTCCAGTGTCCGACAAAAAAAAAATCAAACTCGTAATTTAGAAAGTTTTTTTTTGTATATGTTTTTATTTGTTAGTCTCAGTATGTTTTTATTAATAATTACACAATACACCAAAATTTAACAGCAACTTGAGAAAATAAATAAAAAATAAACCCATTCCATCTAACCGTGAATACAATTATATTTGCATAACATAATATAAGAAACAGTTTGGCCGATGACTAATATACCTATAAGTCCAAACTCTAATGTAATATTCTTATTTTCCTATGTGGTTTACCTGATTCGTTATCTTTAATTTTATTATTACTAGAACTAGCCCACTTAACAGCCCTAAATAATTTTATTTTTATTAATTGTTTAATAATAATATTGCGATGGTCACCATACTGATCAAACCAAAACTGGTCATGTTCCAGTATAACTAAAATTAAGTCATGTTTTATATTTTCTACCAACCCATTTTTTAATTTATATGTGTCAAATCAATCTCCAAAATTTTTTAGTAGGCAACTAATTAATAAACAAAATTTGTGTGTTGGTCTCTTTAAATTCATGATTCCATCCGCTCCATAATTTTTATTGAAAACCAAGGATTCGTGGGGCCGCACGACTACTTCCTCGTCTAGAATGACTTGAACCCTACTTCCCTAGTCATTTATTTCTTTTAAAACCTTTGTATATTATTTAATATCATATCGTTTATAAATTAAGCATGAAATTGTATATTAAATATATTAGGGATCTTACATGTTATATTATCTCATTTATTAAAAGAAAATATTTCAGTCAAAAGTAGTCAAGGAATTAACGAAATGAACGAATGGGGTAAAACGCCGCTATGCCATCTGTTGCTTTTGTACCGCAATATCCAACTATCAGTGTCGAAGATCGATCGATACAGTTGTGTCAGTCAGGCATCTTGAATAAGAACTTAGTTTGCCCATTCATAGATGCGCTAGTGCAGTTCAGCAAAGCACGAAAAAGAGACCAGCGTTCCGAATCTTATTAAATATTTCAATCAACGCCACTATACAACCACCTATCGCTCTTCGTCTAAACATAGTTGCCAGCGTTTAATTATACCTAGCATAGCATACGAATCTTGCCATTAAAAAAACACTATAAGAAGCACGCTTCACATAGATTTAATGTAGAATAAGGTTAAATGACAACGCGTGGCGAGTGTTTTGTACCTATATGTGGATTATTATTTTGATTAGGTATATCTATCTCTATCACAAAGTCGCAAATTTCTAGTGCTGTCACAGTTGTGCTCTGTGCTATACCTGTGCTAATATTATTTTTATTTACTTTTCGGGAAGCTTAAAGTTTTGATTTTTGAATACAAATTAGTCTTTCTATTTAGGTAGTTACATACATATTTAATTTTAAAATCTAAAAACGTAGTGAACAAATTAAAAAAATATATATATGGTTATTAATTAGTATTTCTATAAAAATAAATGGGTAGGTACCGTAAAATATTGTTTTTTTAATATAATATCTCATACTTTAATATGGAAAAAGCAAGTGGAAGTACTACACATCAGGTAAGCGAAGTTATTATAAAAAATGATGTTTATTTTTTAATTTTAACTAAAGTTAAGTTTTTTTAATCAACACTCCATTTAAGAATAGAAAAATCTTGTTAAAAATATACAGACACACCTGTTTCAGATTTAAATAAATGTTTGATAAATATAAATAAAAGCAAGGCTTTTATATTGATACGTGAGATTTTTAATTGTGGATAACCTTCGATTCACTCCTACGGATGGATGAAGGGGGACAACAGGAGAAAAACATGTTCATCTCTAATTTTTTGTGTTCATTTCTAATTTTTAAGAATAATTAAATGTTCATGTAAGTTATAAAACATTATTGGATACAATGGGATAGATTATTTGAGGGTCTGATTGTGCGTGAGCAACTGTTTGGTGTCTGGTGGTGTTTGGAGGAAGCGGACAAATTTTACCAAGTTTTTGCATCCTCTAGGCACCGCTTAGTAAAATCAGGGCGGTGCACATATAAGATTATATTTGTTTCTTTATTATTATTTATTTTATTTATTTCGGCTTAGAGCAAAATAACATGTATATAATTTAAGTTGATATTGGAAATAAATAAATTTAAATTTGAATTTGAAATGCATAAAAGCAGAGCTTTTAATGATATCTGGTATGAGACTTATTATGATTTGCTAACAGGTAGCAGAAAAGTAATTTAATTGACAGTTTCAGTTTCATTTAGTATTATTATGAAGTAGGTAAATATATTCTAGATAATAATTACACTTTTTAAAGAAAACAATACTTAGGTGAGGCACCTACTTATAAACATAACATAAACAGTTGACGAAGTAGGGATATCCCTATTAATTTTAGCTACCTATGAAGTATATGCCTTTATTTTATGTTATGCTTCACCACATTAAACTACCACAAGCCGCCACTGGTAAAGATCATCCTTTTTTATTCAATTTCATGTCAGTTTACGGTAAGCTTGTCGTATTTTCGAGATTGCTGCTTGCCCTTGGACGTTGTGCGAGGTAAGGAGAAACAGGATTCTTGTTTCGAGCTATCTAGGCCAGTGATACTCAATTTATATGGTGTCCTATGGAGAGATAAAGCTTGAATATGTCTCAATAATAATTTTCTTCGCATATTGAATACTTAAAATACAGATTGCGTGTTGACTTTCATTTTTAATCTTATTTTTGAGCACCCTGTTGTTGTAGTAGTAGTAAATTATGTGTGTTCCACCCTGTATATTAGGCACTTTCTAATATAAGTTACATATAATTGGATAATACCCTCCATTATCATCTATGAGGTGCAATTTCGAAATGCAACAACATTGTCTGTAATATTCACGCTTCAACATAATCCCAAGAGTTCAGAAACAATCATCCTGCCCCGAAATCTCTAAAAGGTATAGTGCTTTGTGCCCAACAGACCATAATCAATATGAATTTCATCAATAATTCATGAAAATGCATTTACCAGCACGTAACCGCAAGGCTAATGTGGTTATTAGAAAATTTGTCTGTAGAACATCATAATATGAATAAATGCGAATTTAAGAGAAAAATATTCTTGCACTGTTAAGATGTAATTATGGATTTTTATTACTTTTTTAGAGTAGCTCACAAAGTTCAACATCAATGATAAACCCAACCAGTAGAATGTCAATAAGGAAAATATGCATACTGGGCTGGATCGACAAGTAAAAGACGCAAAATTTGTAATGTGTAAAATATTGTGATTTTATGTTTCACTTACTAGGTTTGTCAAAAATTTTCGGTTAATTTTTTTTCTGTTTTATTGAAGTCTGTTTTACAATTTTGTAGCCTGAAGATGCAATTAAATATTGCGAAACGTCGCTAAAGAAACAAAAACGAACAAGATTCCTACATAAAAAAGTTTATACTTTTGTAAACATTAAATAATAATAAGCGTATACAGGGTGTCCCAAATTTTTTGCCTTATTATTAAGATCACAATTTTTAATTTTTTAATTGAGTGAAACGTAAAAATATTTAGAACTATTCCATTTTCAGGATAACCGCCTACAATTTAGATACAGGGTATCTCAAAAATGTTTCTATTTATTTTTTAAGATTTTTAGGCACGATAGAATGTAATAAATAGGAAAACTTTTAGATTTTTTTAGTTTTTTAGAATGGTCGCATGAAATTATTGTGTCAATTTATTTGGTCAGGTTTTCAACTATTTTTTCAGAGTGAGAAAATTCTAATTTGAAATTAATTTAATTAATGGCAAAATGACAAAAAAATAATATCACCCTTTATAATGGAACCTAAATTATTGTTACTTAAATTTACACTAGGTATTATACTGTTATCTACATTATAACTAACAACTATAGAAAATTGCTCTACCTGGACATACAAATAATTTTGGGTTTTTCTATTATCACAAGAACACTTTTTGTTTACCTGTGATTTATTATAGTAGATACATTGCCACACAAACGCTCTACCCTGTATAAAATCTTTTAACTTTTATCTCTTCCAAGAGCAGAGTGGCGCAGTGGAAGGGTGCTGGGCCCATAACCCAGAGGTCCGTGGATCGAAACCACGCTCTGCTATTCATTTTTTTTTTTGTAGTGTAATTATTTTTTTCGCCTGCCTGCACTTAAACAGAGTTTTACCGCCCGCATATACGGGCGGTAAATGACCAGTTAGCGCCCGCTCATTTTAATTTTTTTTCATAGATGGCGCTACTGTTAAATTTCCAATAATAACGTTAACATCAGTAGTTTTCACTCAGTTAAGTTGACAATTAATGGAGAAAGTTTACTTAGTTAGTCGTCTGCCATTCCGCTAAACTCATTTAATTATTTAAATTTGTCCATTATTAATTAGTAACCACTTTTTAATTATTATGTACTACAATAATAATTAAAAAGTGGTTACTAATTAATAATATACCTAAAATTCTAAAATCAAATTTCTATAGCGTACACGCTCAGATAATAATTTGACAGTTTCTTTCTACATTTAAAATACTCAACACTGACATGTGAGCCTGTCACATAAGTTTATCTGATCTGAGTTTGTCAAAGGATACCGTCTATTACCATCTACGTCAAAAAATACTCCCATTAATTTCTGTCAAAAACTGTCAGTTCATAACAGTAATAATTAATTATTAAAATAAAGTTCTTTTGGTTTAATATTGTAGTATGAAGAGGCAGGCGAAAAACAGTTGTAAGCACCACTGGCGGTAAAGCCGCTGCAGCCCTTGCTGTATAGCTGCCCTCGCTCGCTTCGCTCACTCGTGCGTCTATACAGCGGCGGGCTGCAACGAATGCTTTACCGCCCTTTATACTTAATATACTATTACAACTTAAATAAAAAAAATCGCCCCAAAACTTTCCCGACTTGATAATATGATATAATATAATATAATATAATATAATATAATATAATATAATATAATATAATATAATATAATATAATATAATATAATATAATATAATATAATATAATATAATATAATATAAACAAAAATATATGAGCTGCGTAACGAAACAGAATTTTAATAATTATTTAATTATTATTATAATTGTATTATTTTCATTATTTCCAATAAACTAACGTAACAAACTAATTACTTTATTCAAAAATAAAAAAAATATATATTGCCAGACCTGGGATTCGAACCCATAACCTTCCGCATGCGAAGTGAAAGCTCTATCAATGTGTTAAAGTACTCAATTACAACTTATTATATTTTTACAAGAATATAGATTCCAACTACCTAACTTGTGAAATTTTAAACGGTATTTTCTCGAGAGATATGGGGGCAAATATCAAAAGTGACTTATCGCTGTAAATCAGATACAAAATGTTTGTGCTCGTTTCGAAAAGCACATTCCCGGACTTCTATGGCTGCTGGTCTCTCTACTAAGTACACAATTAACTATTTTCTGTGCAGTTTTCTCACAAAGACCTTTGGAAGCAGAGAGATGGGTTGGGTTGGGTCGATAATTTATATAATATAATATGATCATTTTCAGTGTTGAACATATATGCGAGAAATTTTCCTAAGGTACTTGACTACCGTGATCGCACCGAGAGGTGTTTGGACATGTGCGCATCTCCCGCCCCATGCGTATACCAGGACGTATATAATGTTCAGTGGCGGCTTGTCTAAATAATCAGTAATATTTTATTTTATTTTGTAATTATTTTTCTCCATATAAAATTTAAACCATAAATTACTATTTTCAACCTGAGGTAAGCCAAGCGTTACCATAAAACTGTAATTTTGTCTGAAGCAGGCTTTATGGTATACATTTATATTTAACTATCATCCATAATGTACATATATTTCCCCTTTTTCATACTTGTAATACATTATTTATTTTAATATCTCTCCTATTTGTGCATGCCACTTGACACTTACCCTTGCCAGTGCTTGCGTCCTCTGTTACACCAATAGCCTATTTATCATACATGTTTTTATGCAGATGAATCGTGCTTCAAAGCATTTCCATCTATAATTTAACAACAATCGGCAACACTGCCACTCCGGCATATACCCAATATACAACGATACAACCAGGTGACGGCCGACTATCGCCCTTTATATAAACATAGTTGCCAGGGTTTAATTGAACTAAGACCTTAGCACTTACCAAAGGAATCTTGCCCAAACAGCGCAAGAAGCACGCTTAATCCCATTAAGCTGCCACAAGCCGCCACTGATAATTTTCAATCAATCGTAAACAAAACAGTGTACATTAATAATAATAGAATATTATGATGATCGAAAATTAAATAAGTATTCTTCTGTTGATAATCAAGAGTGATAATCTAAGAGTTTATTATTATTGCCACAGTCTGATCAATAAATAATGCCTCAATTTAGTGAGGACCGAGTAACAATGATTTTTCATCATATTCTTTGGAAAACATAGTAATAAAAAATCTAATCATATCGAATATTACATTATGTATGCAATATGGCCTGAGGCAAATCCAATTCAAAAGCTGCGGTTTGCTTGTTATCTGAAATACAAAACCATAAATTTTATGCGCTACCCACTTTAAGTGTGTAATAAATTTTGATGAATGTTACACAAAACAATTATTATATGCACAGATTGTGGATGAAAAAGGAATTTTGGAGTTAATCAAATGAGATTAGCTATTGTTTGATATCTACTACGGAATTTAGCGAATATTGTAATTAAGCAAAATGTGAAAACTCTTTAGACATTAGGAAATTTTATACGGATGGTGGATGGAACCATAGACGTTTAGCAAAACAAAATGAAAGATCATGCTGAAATTTTGGCTACTTAAATTTGTCGATTCAGTCTACATTTCTAAGATATTTTGACGTTTGTGTCAAATATTATGAAAGACAATTAAATTTGCTATCAATTGATGTATTATCATAGAATAAGAAAGCTACGCTAACCAGACGTTTTACTTGACGATTTCGATGGGATTTTGTGTTCGTTCGCGCGATTTTGTGCGCAACCTGTCGAATTGGGTAAAATTCCAATATGGACGAATATTAATGATTGTTTACATTCGTTTATTCCATTTTCTAAAAAGTTTTCAACGTTTTTGCATTTTTCTTAGTTATTTGGTTATAAGATTTATTGAATTCTAGTTTTAAAAACAATAGTGTAATAGTGTTTATTTAATTAACTGTTAGTGAAAGCATATATTAATAATTGTGTACCTACATAAATCTTTGGTGTGGTAAAAGACAATGCCAAATTATTGTAGTAACAACAGCCACAAAACTGGAAAGTTACTAAGATATTTCAGAATTCCGAGTGATCCAATAAGGTATGTAATGTACCTACACAAAATGTTGAATGTTTTAGCTATATTTTTTAAATAATTTTCAAGGCAACTTCAATGGGTGGAAAACATTGGCAGGTTAGACTTGATACCGAACGAACCGGAAAAAGTGTTTAACTGCAAAGTTTGTAGTGAACATTTTGAGGAGAAAATGTTTCCTGGTTTTGGCAACAGCAAGCACAAAAGGGAAGCCATACCGACTATTTTTTAAAAGGTGGTTAGCGAGCAAGGTAAATGTTTGATGAGTGTTGTGTCAGTCGTATGTACATATTTAATTAATTTGTTTTAAGTGCGCGCCGATTCTCCACAACCATCAACGATATCGGATGGATGTTCTTTGGTTTTTGATGACTTGAATTTGGAAAAAAACCCTTTAGAGAGTAAGCTACTTTTAACTACAAATTCTATCTTCATGTAGGTATTAGATGAAATTCTAAATTACAGAACAACTGCAAATATCTCCAGGAATATCTGAGCAATATCTAAGAAAAAAGCCTTGAAAATGGAGGTGCAGAACTTTCGAACAGACCATTCGATAAAGAAGATTATATTGAGTTTGTTAAAACTAATTTTAAGGAAGGCTTGGCTAATTTTGTTATTATGCAGTATATTTTATCCAAGAAATCATTGAAAGGTCGGAGATATACAAGTGAGTTCAAGAAATTTGCCATAACTGTATATTTTCTTGGATCTAAACTATATCAACACTTACAAGAAACTTTTTTTAGCATTTTTTTTAACCACAAAACCACAATTCATGTAAAGTTGAATATTTGAAAGATATTATATATATATTAAACCAAAAAAAAAATAAGTTGAAGTATGAATTTTTGAACTTTTTAAACCCCTTAAATACGCCCAAATTAATCAGCACCTGCATAATATCTTGTAGTATTTTTGTGCCAAATTTGTTAAGTGGTTTTTTAGTTATCGGGGATACAGACCGAGAGACATTTTTTTAAAACTACTTATTTACATATAAATGACTGAAAACACGTTTTTCTGGGGGAATTAAAAAAAATTCACGAAACAGACCCCATATACATATATTATATAAATATAATATGATATGGTGAGTAAAAAACATTCTAATTGACAACACATTTGCAAAAATTTCTAAATAATGTTGTACAATGATGTCATTCTGTTTTGTTTAAATTGTTTATTGTTGAATTGTAGATATTTATGTAGCTATTATTATGTTTTTATTATTAGTCATACGTATTTTATACTTTTATTTTTGTACTTTTGGCTACCCACGCGCGACGGGTCTATGTACATGAGTACGAATGAGACAGAAATAAATATTATTATAATAAAGTTTTTTTAAATTAAACATATTTTTTTTTTATTGCGAAAGTTGCTCGAAAATATTCCGCTTATGTGAAATTGTGTACTATTTTAATTGTTAGTACAGAATTTATTGCCCGCTTGTTTGATATTGTGAACAATACTATGATGCGCACAAAATCTGCGCGAGTTTCAAGAAATCCCATACAAATCAATGCTATTTACACGAAGATAAACTTCTGGTTAGCGAAGCTTACTTATTCTATGGTATTATGTCCCTATAACTAAGTATTAAGGTTTTTGAAATAATCGGATTAATATTTAAAAATTACGCTTTATTGTCAACAGCTAATAGATTGCCATTGTGGACCACAAACTCTTCAAATTATAGAACCTTACAGTCCTCCAGGCAGGCAATACCCGCATATATTTTCAGATGATCAACAAAGTCTACTCGACATCAGATGCTCGTCCAAGTCATTGATAAACAAAATAAAAAGTAGTGGGGCTAAATTTGAACCTTGGGGAACCCCGACATCGCAGCATATTTAGATGATTTGTAGCTGTTATAAAATACAAACTGCTGTCTATTATGCAAGTAAGAGTTAAGTCCTAAAGAACCCAGCTTTCGCAACAACACTCCATGGTCAATCTTGTCAAACGCCTTA
Organism: Apoderus coryli; assembly: GCA_911728435.2. Classification (NCBI taxonomy): domain Eukaryota; kingdom Metazoa; phylum Arthropoda; class Insecta; order Coleoptera; family Attelabidae; genus Apoderus; species Apoderus coryli. Next base: position 16,972,376 of record OU452206.1, read on the forward strand.
ATAAAATCTGTATATATCGCGTCAACTTGTCAACCACTGTCGAGCTTTTCTGACAAACCTTGTGTTACCACAACAGTCAAGTTAGTAACAGTTCCCCAAGGTTAGCACCACTACTTGCAAATTAATTCATATGTCAAAAACAGTAAGATTTAGCTATAGGGCATGTTAAAGCCTTCGATATTGGCATACCTTGTATATATTAGGGAAAAGTGTTAGTAAATTTGAATTATAAAAGCATGTAAAAGTGGTCATCCTGTACAACATAATGCTATTAGAGATTTCCTAAATGCCATAAAATCACCATATAATATGATTTCAACAAGGGTTTTATTTATTACTAGCCTGTAGCTATAAATTTTCCAACATCCATTAAGCCTAATTTACTAATAGCTGGTTATTAGAGATGTAATTCAATTATTTACAGGGGATGTTTAACATGAACCTAAATCTAAAAATACAAGTGAATTATTCTTTTTAAAACCTTTTATCACTTTTTTATTATGAGAATACAAGAAAGTTTAAAATCTTATCTGCGCGTATCCAAATGAAAGAAAAAAACTGGGAAAAGAAGAAACACCAAAATGAAATTTGCGCCCAACATCCAGCAATTTGTATTTTAATTTATACGAAATAAACTTTTATTATAAGAGGAACTTTCTAAAAAACTCATCTAAAACATATTTGCATTTATTTTGTAAACAATACGCAAATAAATAAAAACCCATTACAGCTCCGCTGCTTTTGACTGTATTTTGCGAGAAATCTACTTCCCTTTTATTTTCTCTTTATACGTTTTTAAAGTTGCATCATCCACACACGTGTGCAAATGGGAAAAAATCGGTACGTCTTTACTATAGAACAGGACATTTGGCAAAATTAATTACATTTTAAGAGTCTTCAAAAATAATTTCTTGTAGATATTTCTCTAGATTTTTATGTATTTCCATGTAGATTTCTTCATCTATGTCGCCGTTTAGGAAAGCTGTAGTTATATCAAGTTGACCTAGCTGTAAATTTTCTCCAGCAGCCAATGCTAATAGAAGTCTTATTATCTAACTTAGTTTTGTAACTGGTGCAAAAGTCTCATTGAAATCAACTCCTGGACGTTGACTAAAACCTCTTGCTCTAGCTTTTCGTCTTTCCAAATTTCCATTTGCTTTAAACTTTTCTTTTAAGATCATTTTAGATGTCAAAATATTCTTATTTGGTTTTTTATCTATTATTATCCAGGTCCCGTTTTTAAAGTGTGCTTTAATTTAATTTCTTATTGCTTCATCTCAAATTGTGTCTACTTTAATTTCGTTTATGCCTTGATCCTCAATAAAGTACGCCATGTTGAATCTTGACTCTTCTGTCCATTGTGGTGGATGTGTTATTCTTTTTGGTCTTGTATTTATTTGGTAATTATTGTCTGGGATTTCAGGAATTACATTTTCAATTTGGTTTTCTGGTTCTGACTCTGTAGCTTGTTCTGTTTCGTTTGTTTCTTGTTGTGACCATAGAAATCTTATATTATATATGTACTCTAGAATGCTAATTAAATCCAACCGAATACCAAAAAGTGTAACGGGTATGCAGAGTTTTCACGAACTACGCATGCTCCCCAGTAACTTATTTTCAGTACAGAGCTGCCATATTTAAAACTATTTTGTCGTTCGCCTTACAGAATTTATGCGACATATCTGTTTTATAAATAAATCCATATGTTGCGTCATACGAAACTGCTTGACAAAATCAAATAATTAAATGTTATCGGTAAAATTGCATACTGTTTAGTTTTCAGCAATATGAACGAAACATTTTTTTCCAAATCTTATTAAATTTAGGAGATTTCGCAACAGCGTCTCTTTTCGCAAATGACGTTTCTCGTAGTGGGAATATCTGTCAGAGTCGGCTTCACAACAATTCAGATAGGTTTTATAATTGAGTTATGGTTTTATTCGTGGTATATTTTAATTGTTGATAGATATACCTATTTGTGATTAAAATTGATTTTAATATTTGAACAATGAGGTGTATAGTGTTGTGGTGAAAAAATGAAGGTCTCATTCCTGGTATTAAATATTTTCAGTAAGTTATTGTTTCGGGTTTCTAACAGTCTCAGTTTGAGTCAATATGATACCATTGACATGATACTCATTTTTAGCTTGACAAAAAAAAGACATGATGTTTGGATGCGGGCATTGGGATCCTAGTACAGAAAATGTATGTGATGGGAATGTCATATGCAGTAAGCATTTCGCTGCAGAAGATATCATTTGTAGAGAAGACGGCAAGAGGATCACCCTCGTACCCGATGCAGTTCCCAAACTTTTGTTGAAAAGAAGAGATTATGTAAATGAGAGTGGAAGTTAAATTCTTAATCGTATGATATCAAGACACTGTTTACTTAAAAGCAGTCTGTCAAAAATGCATGATATGTATGTCAAGAATATAATTCCTACGTTGTGTAGGTATACAAAGTTCGTTTGAATTCTGTTGTTAAACTGGAATATACTTAATTATAGAATCCTCCATGAAATTGCTGAGAATAAAAGTTCTACCAACCATGTTTTGTCACAAAATACTATTGCGAGTAGTACGGATGATATGGAAGTGGTTTACATGGACACGGAAAATATTTGTGAAGTCACTGTTTCTTGAAGGCTATAGAGAGGTAAGACGCCTAAGGTGGTTGTATATACAAACAAATATTATATAATAATAAAATAAATAATTAGAATGCTCAAGTCCTTAAGATATTTTCCAGTATTAGAATTTTTACTTATTTCTCGTTTCTGCTTAGATTTATTATTATTGGGTTGTACCTGTTAGACAATAAAGTATTTAGATATTAATGTAATTTTTTATTTCTTAAATTCCTTTATTCCATTTTTTTATTTGAATGTTACCAAATGGTAAAATTTAATTTTAAATATACCTATAACAGTAATATTACATTTAATCAAAGCCGGTCCTGTTGAAAAATAAGTTCCTGGTGATCATGCGCATTATGTACAGCTCTACACTTTTGGTTACATTTTTGTACTACGGGATTATCATTCTAGAGTATATATATATATATATATATATATATATATATATATATATATATATATAATATAAGATTTCTGTGGTTGTGACTGTATTTCTTCACCTTCTTCTTTCGGTAAATTATTGATTTTTAAAGTGTACGTCAATTTCGTATTTTAAATGCAGTTGTTTTTCTTGTTCGTCTATTTTATATTTAAAAGTTTCGTAATTTATTTTATCTTCATTACAATTTGTATTAAATTTATTTTCGATTATTTTTACATCTCTTGAGACAACAATTTTTCTCTGATCTGGCATCCATATTTCTAAATAATACAGCGATGAACAGGATTGCAATATTATCTTCAATTCTAACAGTAATAGTGAATCTTTAAAATGATTAGCACTATATAGATATAATAAAAATTTTACCGGACTTTTATGTATAAATTTTTATGCATTTATCATTTATTGAGATCTTGGACTTCCCATTTATATTTTTATATCGCATTCTTTTGAAAATGTTCTTAACGCGTTGATATCGAGTACTGGTAAGTAATAAAGCAAGTAGATTTCTGTGAGACACCTAACCTAACCCACTTTATAGTCGAGGCCTAGTAAATCTGAAATTTAGGTTCAGTTGGGTTTTGTTTAAGAATCTAGTGAGATCTACAAGCGTGTGTCTTTCAGTTTAGCTGAGAAAATTAAAGTTTTAGAGGAAGTTGATAAAGGCTGCAAAAAAATTGATGTGGCTGCACAATTCGGTGTATCTCTGATAGTAAAAACTCGCGAAACTACCATCAAGAAAACTAATGTTCCAAGCAGTCGAAAACGAGTACGGGTGCGTTCTTATGTCCTTCAAGTTAGTGTAAGTAAAAATATTGAATTTACCTTTTTTCCACCAAACTTGACCTCCAAATTGCAACCTATGGACCAGGGTATTATAAAAAACATAAAACATCATTATTGAAACAGAATTGTACTGTATAACCGAACTCGTTAAAGTATGGAGTGAAATTGTTTCTCAGAAAACTATCAACAACTGCTTTGATTTTTCTTTTCTAAAAACTATCTTTGAACGAGCTGCTAAGCCATTCTCGCACCGACTTATGCGTGGTGTTTCGGTGAGGTCTTTCTGCTTAGGTCTGTAAGTGCACTAAATTTAAAATATTTTTTTCAGACCAACTCCTTCGCGAATACTTAGAGCTATAACTTTAAATTAATGGCCACCATGAAATACGGTGAATGTTCTGGATAGGGGCCCTAAGTAACTTTTAGCCTAGTGCTTGTTGTACCGGTAATCCGGCCCTGTCTCGATAGGATCTTATGTTGTCGGTAGAAGTATAGCGGTGAACATCGAATCTATTTTATCTGATTTTAAAAGAACATACATATGTATATCTGAAAAGTTTCATTTCGAATATGTATTAAGTATTTGAGGAATAATATCATACTCGAATGAGTTTTCCTTAATTTGATCATCCTTTGCGAGTGCTAGTGCAGTAATGTTCACACTATATCTCCCATTCCATAGTGGATTATCCAGATTCTACAATATGTACCAATCTATAAGCAAACAGAACGAGATTTTTCTGATTTTCATCCTCCAGCAGCGTATAAATAAAATAACGAGGCAAAGTGCTTATTTGCCGCCTCGATGGGAAGTAATTTTCCGTAAATTCACAACAATTGAGGATATTCCGAGCGAGGGTGGAAAAAAAATATGAACAGGAACAACAAAACTTTAGAAATTACATGATTTTTGGAGGAGCAGGGGTTGTTATTGTTTTCTTTATCGTAGCCAAACACTCGATATAAAACCTATACAGGGTATACCAATTGAAGTGAAGAATTACATTAAAAATTGAGATTAACCTCTATTTCAAAACTAGTTTTGATAACGTTGGTTTTTACATGTTATGTGATTCACTTATAGAGGGTTGCCTTTTATATTTCGGGATTAGAGAACAAAAACAAATATTAATCATCGAAAATCACTTTAAAAATCCACGATTCATCACCTGTTACGATGTCATAGACGTGTTTCGAAGCACCGCGATCGTATTTTTTGAGCATTTCTTTCGACTAATCGACACGAGGCATTTTTTGAGCGATTAACAAATTGTGTGGGATCCAACGCGAACAAATTTTTTTGACAGTCAAATGTTTATGGAATTGAATGTATGCTGGTCCCACTAATGCCTAAGGTTGTCTCAATCTCTTGATAGGTCACATGACGATCTTGCAATATCAGTTCGCGCACAGCATCAATGATTTTCGGAACAACAACTGATTTTGGACGACCTTCACGAAATTCGTCTTGGAGTGAACTACGACCACGATTGAATTCACCATACCATCGATAAACACTGGTCCTTGATGGAGCTTCATCGCCAAAAATTTATCCATGCACTGTTGCTGAGTTAATCCACGTCGAAAATTGTAAGAAATAATCGCACGAAAATGTTCACGATTTAATTCCATTTTTGGGCCGAGATGAATCATTTCAGTTACTATAAACAACACAAATAGTGCTCGTATGTCAAAACGTTCTGAGTACGTCACCCTCAAAAATGTCCAACTTTACGATAGAGCTGTCAGTTGCCAGATCACTAAATATAAAAGGCAACCCTCGTAGGTTTTTCACTTTTCGTTTTAAAAATCATAATATTGGCTTTTTCAATTTTATCCTTCATATATCCTTAAGCAACAGTTGCTGACTTCCATGCCTCTCTAAACTAGTCAAATCTGCGACAGAGACAACCAAGATTTTTGTAATAAATGTCAGACAATTTCACACAAACAACATTCAAGTGTGTCACCGAGTATCTTTGCATCTAAGGACCAGGCCAGAAGATTATTTTTAAATTGAATATTAAAATTCAATGGAAAACGGCATCTTCCAAACTGAACATCGACGGTCTTGGCGTGATTTATAATTAAATTATTTTGGGAACACCAATGGTGAAATGTCCTCAAAACCGTATCTATTCTACTCCGGGTCCCTCTCAGAAATCACTCTCGACGTATCGTCAGCGTACATAAAACTGCTTCCACCAGGAATTTGCAAAGGTAAATCGTTTACAAAAAGTATGAACAGACGAGGACCCATAATGCTGCCCTGAGTTAACGTTAACCACCGCAGATTTCGACGTATGTGAACCAATCCTAACAGCAATCCTTCTGTCAGATAGATAGAATGCAACCCAGTTGTTAATTAGACCACGTATTCCAAAATCATGCAGATAAAACATTTATTAATGATATCGGTATATAGTTTCCAGGAGCAATGGAGCCTCTTAAGTGGCGTTGGAAAAGTTCCGGATAATACTGATAAATTAATCAGTTCACATAAAATAGGAGTTATCACACGTTCAGAAGCCTCTAGCAGGAAATCCATCAGGAAATGTTGATTTTTTATTATGCAAGTTCATAATTATACTTTGAACTTCGCGTTCAGAGACTGGATTAAAAAACATCGCTCGCCGATTTAAATGACCCGTTGTGCACAGACTCGAGATGTCATTAGCAAACTGCTTGCGCGATCCCAGTCCAACCACACTCACATAGTGACCACAAAAGGCAGAATCGACCTCCTCAGCACCCCCAGTCAGCGTACCATCAGCCTGCTGTATACTGCTGATGGCACTTGACTTTCTTTCTTTCCCAGTAATTCGATTGAAAGTTTTCCAGATATTTTTGGATTTTTGGATCCCATGCTAAATTTGGCTCTTCTCAGAGCTTTCGTTCAATTCGTGATTGTGCACATAACTTCTAAACCAACTTATCTGCTCCAGCTTAGTTAGTTTTTTCTAAGGATATTTTACAATATCAATCCCACGGGATCATCGTATACTGAGTTATTTCGAAAACCTTTGTGCAATTATTGTGTCGTATACACTTCACATTTCATCATACAGATACGTATATTAAGCATCACTCGCGGATTCAACATTACTGTAGACCGAAATTCTCATAAGCATTCCAGTCAAAGGTTGGCTGAGCATTTTCAATGTTCACGTAGAAACAATGAATCAAGAAAGTTGTCAAAGTCAATAGAAACCAATGAAAATTAATTGAGTACTGAACATATACCTACATGTTTTGTATGAAGCTTTTCCCTTTTTGGTTCGTTCTCTTTAAACCATGCATAGAATGTATTTTATATTGGATACATACTGCAAAGTAATTTACAATTAAATTGAGTTTTATATAGAGTGGATCGCATGCCTAAATACATACGAACACTCCTAAAGATCCTAAAAATACAGGATGGCGTCCGAGGTACGAAATATTTTGCATGTGAATTCAATGATTAAATTTAAGAAAATAATTAGACTGAAGGACTTCGGTCAATGGCCTTTTGAAGCAGAAACTATGAATGCCAAACTCAATTTTTATTTAAATTTAATAATAACAAAAAATACCAGATGAAGCGGACATTTCGTAAAACGCTGTTTTACCGGTTTTGCCTATTTTTCCATTCTTTTCTTGTTTTTCTTTTGTTGAAAATAATAATGCATTAATTAATTAACTAATCTCAGTAGGCGTGTTCCCACTTCCCCACCGTGTCCTTTTCTTCCTTGTTAATCAAGAATAGGGCAGAGCATGCGTGTGGAGAGTACGAATTTGGGTTTTGTTGAATGACGGAAGAAATATTCTGCGACAGAGTGCATATATTTAATTAAAAAACACATATCCAAGTGAATTAGTTATCATACATAATAGTTGTGACATAAGTATAGGGCCCTCCGGCCGTTTCTCAATGCGACGCTGACGTGAAGGTGCAGAAAACGAGGTACAACAGTCCACAAATTTTGATCCAGCCTCAACACTGTATACAATGTGGCCACGGATAGAGTTTGGAAGAGGAAAAACTTTTTTATGTGTAGATTTAGAAGAAAAAGTCATTCCTTATAAAAACGACAAACTTACAAATTTACGATTACTATACAGTGTATATAAAAAATAACATTTTTAATGATTTTGATTTTTTTGTTTTTTTTTAATTTTATGAAAATATTTTCGGAATCGTGATTTATTACACCAATTATGCAAAAAACATTAATAAACTTTCTTCTCAAAGTGGTTGATTTCATAGCTACTATTAAAATAATAAAATTAAAAAAAAAAAAACAAGGAAATCAAAATCATTAAAAATGTTATTTTTGATATACCCTGTATAGTAATCGTAAATTTCGTACTCGAAATTGTAGTTTTGACACAAGCAGACGTTTTTATAAAGAATGACTTTTTCTTCTAAATCTACAAATAAAAAAGTTTTTGCTCTTCGAAACTCTATCCAATGTGTCACATGGATAGAGTTTGGAAGAAGAAAAACTTTTTTATTTGTAGATTTAGAAGAAAAAGCCATTCTTTATAAAAACGTCTGCTTGTGTCAAAACTTCAAATTAAAATACCAAATTTACGATTACTATACAGGGTATATCAAAAATAATATTTTTAATGATTTTGATTTTCTTGTTTTTTTAATTTTATTATTTTAATAGTAGCTATAAAATTAACCACTTTGAGAAAAAAGTTAATTAGTGTTTTTTGCACAATTGGTGTAATAAATCACGGTTTTGAAAATATTTTCATAAAATTAAAAAAAAAACAAATCAAAATCATTAAAAATGTTTTTTTTGATATACCCTGTATAGTAATCGTAAATTTCGCATTTGAAATTGTAGTTTCGACACAAGCAGACGTTTTTATAAAGAATGGCTTTTTCTTCTAAATTGACAAATAAAAAAGTTTCTTCTCTTCCAAACTCTATCCGTGAACACATTCTATGCATAGGTCTTTTTAAGCTACTTAAAATGATATGTCACAAGATAGGGGTTGGCATTTAAAATTATAAAATTCAACAATGGTTTTGCAGTTGTTTTTGCTGAAAATGGTGTGTACTTCAGATGATGAGAGTTATTTGGGTGGCAATTTTTACAATGAAAGCACTGTATTATTATATTCTGATAAAACAAAAAATATAAATAAAAACTAAACTTTAAATTCCACCTGAAAAGAAGTTATTATTAGCATGGAAAACAAAGAGAAAAGTTACATCAAATTCCAGGCATTACATTACATTCAATGAAAGAAGCCAGTAAAATATTAGACAAAAAAAGTTTTAGAATATTAGCGATCAATTTTCTGTGGGTATATTCTGTTATATAACCTTTTAAAAATTGTGGTTCAGGAACGACGCTCATAACTTTGGATTTATTGACCCGTAAATCGTGCTTTAAATATTACTAGAAGATTTGTAGTTTGTGGCTGCATTCGCTAGACATCCAGAAAGGAAATTCTCTCGCAAGAAAATGTTTGCATTTTTTCTTTAGAATTTGTGTTACAAATAGGTACAGGGTAGGTACTTTATTATGGGAAAGAATCTTTTCTGAGAAACTACTGGCTTTAGAAAAAAAAAATGTTAATACAAAAGTGTATTGCTTTTTCAAATTATTTGAGTATTAATAACACAGGGCATCCGGAAAGTGCTGCACCGCCCTTTAGTCAAGAATTTCAAATGGGGCACCCTATATATTTTTACGTTTTTAGGTTCCTTGGAATAATTAAAGATAAGTTTTATAACAACTTCCTAATCGAATTTTGTGTAATTTAGACATAAATTAAGATTATATATTTTTGTATGTATCTTTCTTTGTTGATGTACCTCTACCAACTTATGGCTAATAAAGACATTATTATTATTATAAAACTATAACTATTTTTTTCTTTAAAAATATTGAGATCATTACCCATACGCGCGCCAATGAAGAACTTAAAACCCTTAATTGTGTATCAAAAAATGCGCTATAAGTACCTCTTAAAACGCACCAAATTTCATTTGTCTATCTCGACCGGTTTCAGAGAAAGAAATACAAAATTAGCAATTTTTTAGAAAAAGTTTAACTCACTGTGGCTCGGACACGAAGCATTTGTCAGTTCAGTATGGCATATTCCTTGACCAACTTAAGCATGCCATCGTCGTTCCAATTCTTAAAAAAGGAGATCGCACTTCTGTCGAGAATTATAGACCGATATCGCTCTTGAGTGCATTTTCTAAGATCATTGAGAAGATAGTTTCTGAGAGAATATTTGGTTTCTTAAATGCTGCAAAAACTATAAACAAATGTCAGCATGGATTTCGGCCCGGATTCTCTACGGAAACTTGCACGTTCGATTTCGTCCAGGAGATACATGATTTGACGGATAATGGACACTATGTGGTGGCCCTGTTATTCGATGTGACCAGTACTTTTGACGTGGTGGATAGGACTTTTTTGTGCAGGAATATCGATTATTTGGGTTTACGTGGGCCAGTTAACGAGTGCATCAACTCTTATTTGAGTAATAGGAAAATGGCTGTAAAAATCGAATCACATATATCAGAATTCCAAGAAGTTCATTTGGGTACTCCGCAGGGTGGCATACTTGGGCCACTACTTTTTTTGTTGTATGTTAACGATCTTCCCGCAAATATCTCTCAGGGCTCGGTGTACATGTACGCTGCCGATACCTCCATACTTTTACATGACAAAAATCCTGAAGCGTTAAAAAATAAAATTGATGCGACTTTGAAGGAATTTCAATCCTGGTGCCAAAAAAATAGTCGCCTTACATTTCAATAAGTATAAAAGTACACTACTTTTCAATATACATTTTGAAAACCTTTTGCCATGGGCTGGATGGCTAAATTGTTGGGTGTCTATATTGATCCTGAACTTAATTGGATCGAACATGTTAACAATCTTTGTAGTAAACTTAGTAAAAGTCTGTACGTGCTGTATTCTTTAAAAGCTTATATGGACAAGCAATCTCTCAGCTCAGTATATTACGCTCTTATATATTCAGCAATCATAAATGAACAGAGTGTTCATTCTACAAAAAAGAGCAATTCGATATTTATTCAACATACCATACAGGGGGACCTGCAGACCGGCTTTTAGAGAGAATGGTATGCTTACTGTAACATGTATTTATTTATACAAATTGCTTGGTTTCATATTTAAACGCAGACAGCAAGCACGGACATGCGGAGACAATCATAGTTATCTTACTCGAGGAAGGGATAATTTATAACTGCCTCGCCCAACACTTGAGTTTTTTAAAAAATCGCCACTGTATGCTGGCTATTCCTATTTTAATAGTCTTCCTTCAGTCATAAGGTGCTGCCCAACCGAGAACGTTTTAAAAAATCATTAAAAAAATTTATAATAAATGGCGCGTTCTACAGCCTGCATGAATTTACTGCCTCAGTATAGTTTTATTTTTAGTATATATTTTATTTATTTGTTGTATTGTATCATATATTGTTCGTAACTTTCGTTTTATATTAGTTTATTTGTATTTTGCTGTTGCTTATTGTTGTTGGAGTTATGATGATATTTCTGTGATTCGTCTGTTTTTTGAGCTTTTTTATTGACTGATTTTATATGTATGACATGTGTGTTGTTTTATCTTTGTTTTTTATTCACTTATGTTTTGTAATTCAATTGAATTGACTTGCCAATGTACATTGTTTGTATCTGTGATGGCTAATAAAGATTATTATTATTATTATTTGCGGACCTACGTCTTGATTTATCTAGCAAACTGTCATTATTTTTTCATGCAAAATCACCTACTGAAGTTTGTCGCACTTATTTACTAACTACATGGATTTACTTGTAGTTAGTGGACATCTCCCACACCAATGACCATTATTGTAACAATTCAATAAACACTATGTACCTATCAACCCAAAAACTTTTTGCTTCTTCAGCCATCTAAATTCCTCTTTTTCTCTACGCGCATTGATGAACACGAATTCCGTCATTTACACGTTGCTCTTTCATTGTTCCCTGGTAATATTTTGTTCAAAAATCCGTTCGTATATATGCACTTTGCCAGATCCATATAGACTATAGCAGCGGCGACTGCGACCATTCAATGGGGAAAGAAGACGGGAGGGGAATACAGTAGTTGTTTGTTGGTCCAAAGCCCGAAATTGTTGAGAAAGCATTTCACTTGTTTCGTTGCGATCGTCGTAACAAAATATACCAAATAACAATAATTGCGGAAAAGGAAATAATGAATATGCATGTGGAGGAAATCTCTTGCACTACACAATGAGAGTTAATAGAGTGGGAGCTTTAACAGTGTGGTGTAGTTCTTTAGGGAATTGTTCTGTAAACAAGTTAATGAAATATTTGTTACAAATTTAAAAAAATATAACATTAAATTTAGACCATGACTATTTTTCTATACTATTACATATATACGTTTTCATAGTAACATAACATTATTAATCCATACAACAACAATAAATGTATTTACACCCGACACACGCGCAGATGCTTAATTAAACACATATATTTCATTCAATTCAATTGTTTCAAAATCTCTCAACAACAAGATGGAGGATAATTTCGTAATCGTAAACGAGAGCGACGCGTTTTTAACACAATTTTCATTTGTTAAGTATGGAAAAAACTATGCAACGTCCATTTCAATATCAGAGTAGGTAGGTTGTCTCTAAAATACAAATAAAATAAATACAGATTCTTTTATCGACAATAGAATATCTAGTACCAAGTATGTAATAACAAAAAAGACAGAGAGACAAAACTAGATTATATAACGCAAAGGAGAAAAGAGTATTTCTTTGAGTACATAAATATTTTTGGCACACAAACTGAACAATAAAAAAATCACAAACGCAAAAGGGTTTAAAGTTTCCTCTACTCCGTTTATTATGCCCGGAATAGATTGAATGTTCAATTCGGAAAAATAAAATGTAAAGGGAAATATACGCATTTACAGAGAAAAAGAATTTTTCTCAATATGTTATGGTTATAACGCTGTATTTGATATTGGGACAGAATTGCTTTTGAAATAGTAAAAATTGATTTTTGGTCACTTTATTACTTTGGAGGTATACATGGTGATTGTTCGAGTGAAATTTTGCTTATTTCGAAGGTTTATACATTTTCAAACATTTCCATATCCTCTGAAGACTGTATCTCAGAAACATGGTTTTTATTTTCGTTAAACTCTACAAACTACTCAATCGATTTCAAAGTTAACGGGCATTTCACAACAGTGAACACAAATTAGAGTTGCAAATTAATAGAAACGATAGCTTGTAGAGGGTGTTTTTCCGAATATGAAGCTGATCCTTAAGAGTCTGAATCCTAGGGTGATTTTAAGAAGAAAAGTCCAAATAAACCTCTTAACTTTTGAGGGTGCTAAGGTTTTCACAAAAAATATGGTTTTTACCATAACTTTAATAACTCCTAGATATTTCTATGAAATTTGGCACACCCTCTAAGCTACAACAGCCATTTTTTGAGGAAAAAGAAAATTTAATTTTTTAACCAATGGCGCCCTTAAAGGATATATGTCACTGCTTTTTCTTAAAACATAAATTATTTTTAAAATCCTCATTCATTTTAGGGCAAATAAGCATTCTTTTTTTTTTTGTTCGTTTGTTCGTCCGACGACCGGTTTCCGAAGACAATAAGCATTATATTCCTATTTTTGTTGCTATTTTATTTTGTTGTTTACTATGCTTTTCATGCAAAAGAATTAGACAATCGAAAAATGTCAAATAAAAATCACAAATAAAATGGATAATAATAATCTACACGATCAATACTTCACTATTATAAAGCAATATGGTACAACACAACGTATCAATTATCAAAGAGGTGCCCTACTGAACCCAAAAAGGTATTTCTCGAGACAAAAAAATCCAGTGTCTCTTCACTGTCATTGGCGAGACGCATTGAGCGCGCCAAAAACGAGTTGCAACCATAATTTGTTCTGGAATGTGTCTGGTGAAACATACTCCTCGTACGCGTTGCAGGATATGGAACATGAATTCCAATCTTGCCCAAAAGATCAGGACAATTCAACCTTCCATTTATAAGGTCATACAATAAAATCAAATCATGTCTCTGTCGTCGATCACCCAGCGTGTCAATGCCAAGGTAGGACTCTAAGTCGGCATATAATGCAAAACGATTCTCAAAAATAAAGTCAATATGCAGTTTGTAGGCTAGGTATCTAAGAAATTTGTGCTGTACCTGCTCAATTTTTACTAGATGCACAGTATAATGTGGAGACCAGACAGCCGACGCATACTCAAGGCACGGTCTGACCAAACTTGTGTAAAGAAGCCTCAGAGAATCGACAAGTGTGAACTCCCGTGAGCAACGCTTAATGAAGCCAAGAACCGTCAGAGACCTTGAGACCATTGAAGTTATATGTGGAATAAAGGTCAAACCACTATCAAGCATGACTCCAAGATCCTTAACTGTAGTAACCAATTTAAGGGAAGTTTGGTTCAGTGAGTAATCGAAATGAGTGGTCCGTCTTGATCTCGAAAAGGACATAAAACAACACTTATCAACATTCAGATGCATATCATTCCCAACACACCACTCGTGAAGAGCCCCGAGGTCAGACTGCAATCTGTCGCAATCTTCAGTTTTGTTGACTATCGTAAATAGTTTGAGGTCATCAGCGAACAAGAGAAAATCGCTCGAAGTAATAGCCAAACAAGCTCAATAATAATTAATTGTAGAGGTTTGGACGTTTATAAAAATTCATAGTTCTCTAATTTTGAATAATGATAAAGCTCTAATTCCGAATATCAAGATTACTTTACTCTATCGATTATTTTAATTTTATAGAAATAAGCTTCATAGACGGATGTTAAAAAATCATCATGCAATATAAAAGATGATACTAAATTCAAAAATTGCTACAAGCATTTTGGTTTTTTTTTGGGACCCCGAAGTTTCTGTCACCCTGTAGAAGCAGAAATATCAGAGTATCAAAATGTATATTCCTCTATTTCAACTAAATGAGAAACTATAAATTTATTCCGCCAAATTTAAATTACAATTCATGTCGCATTACAATTCAAATGAAAAAAAAAAGTGAAATGCAGTCGTCTCTTAACCACATACATAATATATTCTCACGCCACCAGCGCCGCCCCTCCTATTATGCATAGAACGTTTGCAGTAGCGAGCAACAACGGTTCCTGCTTATCTCTTTAACGGTAACCACATTTTTTGGGCGCGTCACCCCACTGACTGTTAGTCAAAAAAGAATAGAAGGTGATTTTTTATGGCAGGATGAAAAAACAACAACTTTTATATGTAGGGTTGAGTGGTAACAATGACATATTCTAGGGGCAGATAAAGTTCAAGATTCTTTGCACTGCTAGAATGTAAATTGTCGGCCAGAAGCCTGAGACTCATACTTGATACAGATTTGAGGTTGACTGAGCATGTAACTAGATGTATCAGGAAATCGGTTTGTAATTTAGTTTATACTAAAAATTTATTATGCGACTCGTTAGTTCCGTCGCACTTGTGACTTTTCAATCTCCAGAAACTTTAAATAAGCCACCTTATTTGGTAGATTCTGTATATACAGGGTGAGCATAACTGGATGTCCCAGCTCTGTTATGAGAAAATGAAAAGCAAAAACATTCTTTCATCGTTTCTCACAATTATTTATTATTATTTGACAATTTATGTCTGTCTCAGTACCGCATTTTATTCTGTACGCGGTTTTTTTAAATTTGCTTGATATTTTTGTACTTTTTGAAGATATTAAAAAAACGCGTTTCGCAGATGAATGTTTTACGCAAAATAAGCGCCAAACTATGGCGATTTTTCTGGAATAATTTTAAATAACAGCTAAAAACACTGAAAACTTGTTTAAATGGCATTAAATTTAACAATAAAAATCTAGCGCCGTATTTAAAAAAAATTAAGTTGATGATGGTTTTTCAAAAACGAAACGTCGTAGTGAAAATTAGTAAATGCTATATTTTTTTCATCAAAAAGTAACAATGAGAAAGTGCTTTTCTTTTTTAAATAAAAACTAATATAGCATATAATATGGCCATATTTAAAAAATCCAAGTTAATGATGGTTTTTCAAAAACGAAACGTCGTAGTGAGAATTTGTTAACGCTAACTTATTCTTCTCAAAGAGTAAAAGCTACAGTGCTTTTATTTTTTTTATATCTGTAAAAATAATGTAAGAAATAAATAAAAACTAAAATCGCAAAAAATCGTTTTTTTTCAAAAATTCTCGAAAACGCCTAAAGTTAGTTTAAGTTTGAAAACACGAATTAAAAGGTATTCAAATTGTACAACTTTTCTCTAATTTAACCGACATTGTAACTTCTACCGTTTACGAGATTTCAATGCTATCCCATTCTTATCTTGGACACAGTGTATATTTAGATTTTGGTCCCTGTTTCAAATCAATTTCGCACGTCCTGTATATATTTATTTTGAATTAAAACTATTTTAACTCTCTTCAGTATGGCGCGTTTGATTTGCAAAGTCTCGCACTGCTTATCCTAATAAACGAAAGTATAGCTTTGTATACAGTATGACCGCGGGTTGAGTTTACCAACAAGTGAAATATTCAGTCAGTATTAACAAAAGTTTTTTCTTGTTTAGAAAATACCATTCATCACTAGAAACTTCAATACACGGTTGGTCAAAAATACAAACAACCTTATTTTGTAATATATGGAAAAAACTCATTCTTGATAAAAGTTTTTGCTTGAATAATGAATAAGATCAAGCTATCAAAAATGTAATTTTTAGTGCAGGAAGCACAACCATACAAGTAGTATTCTCTAGCACACCTATAATCAGAGCACCTACTGATTCCTCAAATAAAAATGACATATTTGTCATTGTCTTTATTAAATTCAGTAATTATTTGATGTAGAATATTTCTCAACAAAATGCCATCTACTGAGCAAAAGGTTTTTATAATAAAATGTTATGGGGATGGTCATGTATCATATCACTACCGTCATGGAGAAATTTAGAGAAGAATTTGTAGAAATACAAGTACGAGTAATACGGCGGATGGCAATCTGCAAAGTAATAAAAAAGTTTTAAAGAACTGGTTCCGTTTTAAACATCAAAAAGAAAAAAATATGACCATAACGATGCTACCACACTTTTAGTTCTGCCATCTGTAAGAGAAACTCTTGTGTTGTCCCTTAGAAACCGTGCTGAACAGAAGTTGTGAAAAAAGTTATATTAAGAAGGTTTTAAATATTTCCCTTCACACCACACGTCAATCATACGTATATTAGAACAGAGAGATGAAGCAAAAAGAGAATGTACGGTAAACATGTAGTATAGTTGTACTAAATTATGGTCTGACCGCGCCGCTGCGCAGTCAGACGAATTTTATGTAAAAAAGTGTCACTACTCTAACGATGTTGCCAGGTTGGTATCTATTCACTATATCGACTGATAGAATGAATAATACAATTTTATGATATTATAAATTTATACAGTGGATGTAATTATTATATCATTGCTGGGGGTGAAATGCTGAGTATGGAAGGTTAGGTAGCAGGCAGGGATGTGTTGTAAGGGTGTAATAGTGATGATCAGGAAGAGTTAGTAAATGAGGGTGAGTGTAGAAAGCAGGATTGAGATGAAATGTAGTAGGCACGTAGTTGTTATATTAGTTCGATAGCAGTCATTATTAGGACACATCCCTGCCTGCTACCTAACCTTCCATACTCAGCATTTTACCCTCAACCTCCTGCACTATTTGTGTGGATTAGTTCGATAGCAGTCATCGTTAGGTAATCATTGCAGGAGGTTAAGGGTAAAATGCTGAGTATGGAAGGTTAGGTAGCAGGCAGGGATGTGTTGTCCTAATAATGACTGCTATGGAACTAATATAACAACTATCTGCCTACTACATCTCATCTCAATCCAGCTTTTTACACCCACCCTCCTTTATTAACTCTTCTTGATAATTACTATTACACCCTTACAACACATCCCTGCCTGCTACCTAACCTTCGATACTCAGCATTTTACCCCCATCCTCCTGCAATGATTACCTAACGATGACTGCTATCGAACTAATCCACATAAATATAACAAATAGGTGTATAACCTAGAGTAGCATTTACATTTCACGGTCAAAAATTAAGCGCCAAATAGTTAACCGTTTCAACATAATATGTGTGTTTTAAACCTGGCAACACCACACTTCGATTACAATCTGAACTCGTCTGACTGCGCAGCGGCGCGGTCAGACCATAATTTAGTACAACTATACTGCATGTTTACCGAATGTACTTTCAACAGGATGGTTGTCCGGCTCGTCAGGTTCCGGCATAGCTTAATCATAAATTTGTGGCCCCCAAGGAACCCTGAGTGAATAATCACCGACATGTATCTATGGGGCTATAAATATACAATAAATATTCTACTCCAAAACCAAATAATATTGATGTGCTAAAAGACAAACTCAGGCAGCAATTAGGAACATGTGGTCAATATGAGGGTACTATTTTTGAAATTTGATATCTTCCTCATATTGCTCATCAGTTTACTTTTTTTAACTGAATTGTTGTAATTATGTTCGTAATATAGATTTAAAAATTACACTTGAAAAGAATACTTTAGACTTGTACCTACTTTATATGCATCTTGTATAAAAAATTGATAAAAATTTGATAACGTGAATCGTTTTTGTTATTCAAGCAAGAACTTTTATCAAGATTGAATATTTTCCGTATATTGCAAATTGGTCCATTTGGCCTCTTGTAAACTCAATCCGCGGAAATACTGTAGAACGATGGTGGATTTTTGTAGAACGGTTCATTATTAATTAAAGAAACAAAAAAGTTGGATATTTGTATTCGTGCCAGTTAATTTTTATTAATACAATGGGACAAACGCTGGGGATCGATATATTTGAATAAAATACAACTTTACTTGTCCATAAAACCAAGAAACAAAAAAAAACTTCCCTACTTTATATCTCATTCTTCACCTCTCCCTCTTTTTTCCTTATAATGACTTTCCCATCTTTTATATACCTGTCGACGTTAAGAAGGTAATCTCATTATCATACTACTAAGAAATGGGGATCTAAAGAACCACGAAAAACAAAATAAGAAAAGAGAAAATTTTATATATAAGTCTTTTGTTTAATAAAATGAGTTTTAAAATTATATCGTTGTGTTTTGGCCGGAAACAAAAGCAGCAAAAACTCCTATTGTTAATCATAAGCCATCTACGTTTCTGTTTTAAAAATTCTCGGCTATTGAAAAATGCGAAAACATAATTCTGTGTGAGATTTTCATCTATTCTATACTAAACCACGCAACCAAGGTGTCACACCTTCGTTATTTTAATGGAATATTTAATTATATTTTCGTATTTCGGCGGTTAAATATGCGTAGGTTTCCCATGACGAACTCAAGAATTTCTTCGCCCCAAGAGAAAAATTACAAAATCAATCCATCCCACCTTTTAAATTTCTCTTTTTTTTATCCTTATTTTTCTTGAACCATATATTTATAATTTTTTGGATATCATAATTGGGGTTTTTGGTTCGTATTAACCACAACAGTGAAATATTTTTTTTTTATTTCATTTTATTCCATGCACTGAAAAAAAGGTTTGTTTGGATCCAAAAAAAATGGAGTTGAACCAAACAAATATTTCTTCGGTATACGACAAACAACCCATGTACTTGAGGTATTTATTTGATTTAAATAAATATTTATTTGACTTAATACTTATACTTACTTGCTAACAAGGCCCGAAAATGATTTGTTTGCTTGAATTAACTAGAGTTATTTAGAAGAATGATTCCATGTACTTGGCCCAAAGGTGCTGTTACTTGGAATAAATAATTATTTGTTTATTCTGAATAAACATTTTTTTATATTAAATAAATGATTTGTTCTATCCAAATAAATAAGTTGTTCCGGAAATCTGATAGTTTGCTTCCAATAAATAATTTGTTTGTTACAAATAAATATTTATTTCTTCTAAATTCTGCATTTATTTGTCTAAAATACATTTGATTTATTTGAGGTAAATAATTATACATGGTCCGAACTTAGGGGTATGTCCCTCAGCCAAATATAGCCCAAAAACGTTTTGTTACCGAGATGCAGGGTGTCACAGTTTTACATTTTTGTTGGGTTTTTTATCTGAGCTAATTTTATAAATAATTAATTGAAAAATACAATATTAGTATAATATTTAACGTATTTCAGCATATATACACCAGGTTGAAGGCCTTACACATTTTAGTCAATCCATATTTTCAGTTGTCAAAGATTTGCATTCAATTTAGGAACTTTCTTGCATCTCTTTTCTAAATTGAATGGCAAATCTAAAAGCTTGGGGTGACATGTCAAACTTCTTTTTTTTTGTCGACGTTTCGACAAACAAATTTTTGTCTTCTTCAGGATAGGTAAACAATTCTCTGGTATAACTAAGTATAATTCGGTATTATGCATTGAGCGGCTTTCATGGATTGCTAGATGAAAATTTAGTAAATTTAAAGAAAAGCTGTTTAGATTAATGATAACTAACTTTTATATTATCTTATTGATGCAAATAATCTTCTTTTAAGTTATACAGGGAGTTCACAATTAGTAACCAGAATTGATCGCCATTTAAATGAATGTAACTTGATTTTCTGAAATAATTTTTATTGCATAACACCCTCTTGAAGATCTCAATAGCCGCCACTGTTTTTTAGTATAGTATTATTCAAACGGAATTCCAATGAATTTGATTGCTTAATACCATTCGTTTTTCACATTAAAAATTAATCGTTGCAACATTAAATATTCACAGTTGGATACTATTCGCTTTTATAGTATTCCGCACAACCATTTTTTATTTTTGTTTTCAATCATTCTTTATTTATGTAAATGCCAATTTCTATTTTCTATCTCCCTAATGTAAAATATACAAAATCGACTCTATAAATTGTTTAAAAAATATTTTATACAATTGAACAAAAAAATAAATAAAATAAATGTACAGTTCCATTCGTGTCGCATTAAAAAAATTGGACTAAGCTTGGTTTACATGTTTCGTACAGTGTTGTCTTAACCGATACCCCATCTCAAATAAATTTTGCACATCAGAGAATTTGTCTCGCAACATAATGACATTTTCATCAACGATTAGCCGTTTTCGGTTGTTCTCCCTGATTTATGACTTGTGGCAAACCAATTACTCTAACCCTTCATCGTTAACTGTTCTTCGATCCTCGAAAGCAGGGGTTCCCAAACTTATTTTGTCTACTGCCCACTTTGAGAATAAATTATTTTTGAGCGCCCCCCTTTTTTCACCTACTTAAAAACCACTATAACTTCAAATTAAACTAATAAGATATTAAAAATTCATTCTAAACGAGACTTTTACTATAATCCACAAGAGTTAATTTGAGCCCTGAGCGCTGTAGGTAGTACACAACGGCGTTCAGGTCTCAAGTTAACTCTTACGGGCTACACCTGCCAATGAGAATGATTATTGAAACGCAACTTTATAGTATTCTGACTGAGTATCTTTTATTCAAAATAAAACAAACATAATCGATTCTTATATAAAAACTAATGTGAAGGATGAATATGATGCTGTTTAATAAGTTTATTGATATCAGGTTCCAATTTACTCAAGAACAGCCGCAAGTCGCCACGTTCGGTAACATGCAAACGATTCCTCTTTTTAGTAAGCAGCGTTGCAACTGCACTAAATCCACGTTCACATAAATACGACGATGGGAATGCTATCAAGAATCGTTGAACGATTGACCACAATCCAGGGTACAATTGCGGGATCGGTTTTTGTAGCCAAAATTCTTGATAGCAATTTTTGAACTTGATTTTTATTTCCTCGTTTGTTGTCAATTCTATAAGTTCTTCTTCCAGGTGACATTGCTGTGTTGACATTTGAAAACGGATCCAACACCCAGTCTGGGATTTCCAAGTTCAAAATGTCCTGGTATCGGAGCGACCGATTTACATGATTTTTCTTTGATTTATTGAATAAATTAGGACAGATATAATATGAACTACGCGGAGAGAAATATCGAACCGAGTTTGAGCTCTTAACTACTCTTAATTAATATTAGTTGATGTTCACAAGTTGTAGTCGAGAGCTCAGTCGGTGTCTAAGAGTCCTCCTAGCTAGATAAAATTACAAATCGCCCCCCTAAGCCTCTACACAACACCCCCATTCTTTCTGGATCTCTTACCGCCCCCCTTTAGGCCTGCAGCGCCCACAAGGGGGCGTTCTCGCCCACTTTGGGAACCCCTGCTCTAAAGGAACTGCGCGACGTGTCCTGTACAGCGGCAGAATCATTTTCTTCACCAATAAATGTTGATACAAAATCGAATCCATGATTTTTCGCACAGCATCGATGTTTTTTGAAAATAATACACTCGTAACTAGCTTCTTTGAATGTTCAACACCTCCCTGATCTCTTTCCAGAATCTAATGAAAAATCTGATTGGAACGGAGATAAATCGAGATTACAAAATACTTTCGCACATTGTGGCAATTAAAGGTATGCCGTAGCAGATTTTAAATGTTTCTGCAACACATGGTGGAGATCTGCAATACCATTTACCAATCCACGAAAGATACCAGGATTATCTGATTCATTTCTTTCATCATTTCGCCATGGAGGGTTAATTGAAAGTTTCCACAAAATTTGATACCATTGATTTCGTATGTACTTCAAGATACTCTGCAAAATCATCGAACTTGTACCTCGAAAAATATTGCCACAATGTGCGAAAGTGTTTTCCATCCCCGGGTCATCTCCGTTCCAATCAGTTTTTTCGTTAGATTCTGGAAAAGGATCAGGGGGTTGCACTTTCACAGAAGCTATAGTTAAGAGTGTATTTACCCTACAGTGCTCAGCCTTAAATGTGGGATAGGGTGATGCTGTCGATTCTGTTCCGTGTTTACCCTCTCTTAACCTTTTTTATCAGGACCTAACTTAGCATAGTTGAATTTTAATAAAAATATCAAAATAGAGGCATTTATGAGTGGAAAAAAGCTTATCCAATAAAATCACTGGACGGTAGTTAAGGAGAACATGTTGTGATGTAGGCTCTCTAATGGTCTGGGCTGATGTGCTGTTGGAAACCAGAACGTAATGGCTAATAATCGATGGGACAACAATGATAGTAGATAAGTTCTAGAACCTTATGTTGCTCAATTTGCATTATAAAGCACGGCAAGTTCAGACAATCATTAACGAATATGTGGAAAGCATGAACAAACCAACTGCGCGAAGAAGTAAAGATTTAAAATGTGTTTTTAAAGTCTTTATATTAATTGTTATTTTTTTACTGTTGTACGTATACAATTGCGTTTCTATTAAGACTATTTTTAACACTTTCAGTCTGAATTTTAACGAAAATGAAAAGTTTTAGATTTAATCGTGGACCGATTTAGGTTCTCATTGTACTCATATATGCCTATATTTAATGGAAACTAGCTTTCTCCCATAAAACGAACAATAATTAAATTTAAATATAAATGAATCTATAAATTTTGTAGTTTCAAATATAAAATTGTGTATTAGAGGAATTTAAATTTTAAATTACCACTAAAATAACAGAGGAAACGTTTTAATTTCAAATAAATTAATAAATACGAAAGATTATTTAATAAATGTGTTTAGGATATGATGATGAAGATCAAGGTCATTGTAAAAGGCTTAGAATACAGACTCCACAGTGAACATAAAACTTATTATTATTTTTATTATTAATATATTGTCCAAAAAACAATCGGGTTTCCGTAAGGGCTACAGCTGTGCAACGGCACATCTGGATGTTACTGATGATATTTTGCGTGATCTCGATACCGGTAAGTGTTCTACTTTGCTATTGATAGATTATTCAAAGGCGTTTGATACCATAAGTCATGATATTTTACTGGCAGTTCTCAGCTTTTCCGGATTTTCTTCAAGTGCTTTGAATTTTCTGAAGCGTTATTTGCACGGTTGCCGTCAATTTGTTGAAACCCTTAATGGAAGATCTGACTTGGGCTACGTAGCTTATGGTGTACCTCAGGGATCAGTATTGGGACCTCTGCTTTTCTGTATATATACATCCAACCTTCCAAGCTGTCTTAATTTTTGTAGTCCCTATATGTACGCTGATGACAGTCAGCTCAGATTTTCATTTAATCCTGAAGATATCTCTGTTGCTTCAAATCAAATAAAACAAGACTTAACTTCTCTTATAACTTGGTCCAGTGCACACCAATTAAAAATTAATCCATCTAAGACAAAGATATTGGCTTTTGGTAGAAGCAGGGCATTCGTGGAACAGGGTCTTAGGGTTGACATTGTTGGTACGGCCATCGCATTTTGTCATCAGCGAGGAATTTAGGGGTTGAAATGGACACGGATCTGCGCTTTCCGGGTCACATAACTAAATGTATAAGTAAAGCATATTCTTACATTGAAAATGTTATATCCGCACAGACATTGTCTTACAACAGATTTAAAAATAAAATTAACAGACACTCTTGTGCTAAGTAACTTCAATTATTGTGATATTGTGTATGGTCCTTGTTTGTTGAAGTCAGATCAAGATCGTATTCAGCGTGTACAAAAGTCCTGTTTAAGGTATGTATACGGAATTAGAAAATATGATCCAATAAGCCACAAATTGGTTAGTGCAAAATGGCTTTCTATGAAAGATAGACGATTTCATCACGCTTCATGCTTTTATCACAATTTACTGCTTGACGGGCATCCACCATATTTGTTCGAAAAGATTAGGTTTAGGTCTGTTGTACACAATCTTAATCTGAGGTTTAGGGGTTTATTGTCTCCTCCAGCTCATCGCACCTTGTTATTCGAGCGATCCTTTTACTATAACGTCTATAGCATCTACAATGGAATTCCTCACAATTTGGGATTCATAAAACCTGATTACAAAAAAATTAACCAAACACCAAATATATGTAGATTTGCTTTTATTTCCGCTAAAATAATGATACGCCCATGCCTCCAAACTGATAAATGTATGCCGATTGCAACTGACATTAAAAATTCTATACTATGTAAAAATGATAAGAAAGAACAGCTAAAGAATGCGAAAGGAATATATCATGTTGCCTCGCGATTTTCATAATTGCTTATGCCTGTTGTTTATAAATGAATTAGGTAGTAAAAGTAACAATTCTCTAGTTGAAAAAAAATAAAACAAATTATTTAACTGGGGACTCTAATAAAATAAGAGTAGATATATTGAGAAATCAGACTCAGATAAACTACAAAACATTTCATGTATCTGAGGAAAATTAATTACTATGTAATTACAATAAATCGAAAATCATCGTCTCCACTATTTAATTAGTCCATAAATTATGAAATGTCAAAGGGTCATGTTTCGGAGACTCAGCTCCATCATCAGCCTTGGTGGTATAAAATGCTCACCTTGTGAAGGCAGAGCTCCTAACAGAGTCTGTTGCTGAGACGATGATTTTTGTTTTATTGTAATTATATGACACTCCACTGCATCTAATGGATTACTTCTTTAATTTAATTACTATGTTACAAAAATATTTACAAACAAATTAAACAAATTTACAATTAGAAGAAAAAAAATTTGGATAAGTCGTACAATTAACGGCAGTTCACGTGCAATTTGTGTTATCTTATGAATGCCGATTTCTTGAAGTTTTTTTTTGTACCTTCATCCATGTATTCTTCATAAGCTTCGGACAGTGTTGA
Organism: Apoderus coryli; assembly: GCA_911728435.2. Taxonomy (NCBI): domain Eukaryota; kingdom Metazoa; phylum Arthropoda; class Insecta; order Coleoptera; family Attelabidae; genus Apoderus; species Apoderus coryli. Next base: position 16,997,965 of record OU452206.1, read on the forward strand.
TAGGGCTTTAGGTAAATGCTCCAATATTGAACGCTTTTTAATTGCGTGTGCAAATTGACCACCATACTTTTGTTGGGCCCGATTGAAATTACTTAAAAATGGTTGAGCCGCCTCCAGTAATCTAAAAAAAATTGTTCTTAAAAAATTGTACCCAGTTATGACATTTTTTACGTGTGTGTAAAAAGCAGCAGATATAATGTAATAAAAATATATGACCTGCGTAACGAAACAGGATTTTAATAATAATTATGATTATTAATTATATTATTTTCATTATTTCCAATATACTAACGTAACAAACTAACTACTTTATTCAAAAATTAAAAAAAAATATTGCCAGAGCTGGGATTCGAACCCAGAATGGCATGGGATCGGAACGCTCTCTCAATGACGCCAAAAACTCCTTATCAAATTACTTTATTACATTCTGTAAGGGCCATTCTACACGCACCACAAAAACGCGACCGTTTGCCGTCGAGCGACACGCGTGTGTCACAGAACCACAGAGTTTAAGGCCCATTCTACACGAACTACAAAAACGCGACCGTTTGCCGATGAGCGACGCGCGTGTGTCACAGAACCACAGAGTTTAAGGCCCATTCTACACGAACTACAAAAACGCGACCGTTTGCCGGCGAGCGACACGCGTTTGTCACAGAACCACAGAGTGTAATAGGGCATACAATACAGGCAACTTTGCGGTCGCGTGTGGACGCGTTCGTTGGCGTGTTCAACGCAAGAGGCTGCGTCAAAGTCGCGCGCCGGAGACCAGCGTCTCATTCTACATGTAGCTACTTGCAAGCGTCTGGCCGGCCAACAGAAATAAAAATTATTTTTATTATTAATTTAGCTGTCCTGGTCTTATTTATCTTTATTTTAAGTACTTAATAATTGTTGTAAAAGTTTTTTGAACCTAATCATTCATCATAAAGTTTTATGTCATGGACTGGAGTTGCATTAAATCTACATACAAATATTTATTACGATCGTATTATTTCTTCAAGTTGGAATGTTACAGTCTTCTCATAACTGTGTTTGTTTTTGCTATGAATGGAGTGATTAACCCCAAAAGTTCGTCAAATGTCTCTATAGACATCCGGTAGTACTCCAATGTTCTGCGAAGTTAAGATGAAACAGCCCTAAGGTCAGGCGATTAGCACCAAGCGGGTGTACCCACCAACGTCTTTTTTTACGTTTTTTGGCCAACAAACTTAATAACGTTAATTGGTGAACAGCGATACACCCAACTTGTACGGGATCCATAGCAAATGGGGCGTTTGGTCGCTAATCTAGAATGGGTCGCGTTTTATTCGCCAGTTATACGAGCTACACGCTCGTATAGAATGGACAAAATTTTCAAGTGACTGAGCGACTAATCTGTCCCGTTTTTGCGGTTCGTGTAGAATGGGCCTAAATGGGGCATAGTATACGGGCAACTTTGCGGTCGCGTTCTTTGGCGTGCCGGCGTGTTGATCGCAAGAGGTCGCGTAAAAGTCGCGCGCCGGAGACCGGCGTGTCATTCTACATGTAGCTACTTGCACGCATCAGGCCGGCCGAGCCGATTTATCCTTCACCAGTCCACGATTTTGGTCTTTGCAAACAAGATGTTTGACACTGAAAGATTTATTTGTGAAATCGAGAATCCAGCTCCTCTACATTATATTAAAAGCAAGGATTATTGTAATAGGGATGTAAAAGCTAGGTGTTGGGTGAAAGTAGCAGAAGTAATGTTTGAAGATAGGACCAACAGGGTGTACCCACCAACGTCTTTTTGTACGTTTTTTGGCCAACAAACTTAATAACGTTAATTGGTGAACAGCGATGCACCCAACTTGTTCGGGATCCATAGCAAATATGAGGCGTTTTGTCGCTAGTCTACAAAGACGCCGCGTCTTTGTAGCGCGTATAACCGGCGAGTGAAACGCGACCCATTCTAGACTAGCGACGTCTACACGCTCGTATAGAATGGGCAATTTTCAGGCGACTGAGCGACTAACTGGTCGCGTTTTTGTGGTTCGTATAGAATGGGCCTAAGAGTTCCAACTACCTAACTAAAAGTAACGTATAGCTGTAAAGACAAAATGCTATCACTGGACCCCTACTGCTTTTTGCAAATTTGACAGTTGTGCCCCGCTCCTAATTTTACAGTAGTCTACCGATAGATGACAGGAGACGGGAGAAGTGTTGCCATTAAATTCACGACACGGGAAATTCAAAAAATCGAGGACTTATCAAACCACACTCGTATTATTTAATAAGATATATTTTTTCTATATAAAGATTTGTTATTTTGTGGACACAGATTTTAAATTCTCAACTAGACTAAATTAATTTCACTCTAAAAATGGATTATTTTTTGAATATTTAATTTTTCCAAAAACTATTTTTATACAGAGTGTTCCAAGCAAAACAATTCACCTATACTCACTTATAACCAACAAAAAGTTGTGCAAGTGATAAAAAAAAGTATTTTATGTAGATTTACATGGACCGCTCTGTATGTTTTGAGCAAACACTCAAACAAAAATTGTGTTAAACGTTTCCAGAGATAAACCTGTGTTATTATAAACCTCCATAAATGAAAAGGGCACAAAAAGCTGCTAATATTAATTACCAACGCCTTTTTTGCGAAGCAAATTTGTTCTGGATGGCAGTCATAATATTATTATGCCCTGCGTGTGTTGGAGAGTTTAGAAAATTTATGATAATTTTGTCACATACACTAGTGCCCTTTGAAACATATTTTATATAAATATTCTAATAAAATGTACGCTAGAGGACGACATGAGGAGGAGAATGAGGATGTAAATTTTATAATTTTCTACCACTGTGCACTGCATTAATGCGTCGCCTTTGCTTTATAACCCTTAAATTTACCGCAGACAGTTTTGCTACTCAGAGCCGGATTAGGAACTGTGGGTGTTTTTTTAACAAATGGGTTTAACATCGATTTTCTTTTGAGATGATTTTTTTTCGAAATGTAGCCTGACTCTAGGACAACAGGTATGACCTAAAGTTGATTTTACGCCATTGGTTCTTTGACCATATACTTGGCAGAAGTTTAAGATCAAGAATTCTGGCAGTTCAAAACTTGGAAGTGGTTAGAATGGCATTAATTGATTTACAGGAGAATTTGCCTCAGAAATTTATGGGAAGAAGAATGGCGGCACGTGGGAGAACACCCGGTATTAAAAAATAACTTTGTGATTAGTTGATTATTAAATAATGCTTTAAAATGTGCAATTAATTTGAATTTTTAGTCAATTATATACTGGCTGTTTTGGTACACTCTATAATAATGTTATCCAGTTGATGTAAGAACAAAAACGTTCATTTTGATTGGCCAACCCTGTAACTTCCTTAATAAGTGAGTTTAGCATGCATTCGGACCATTTGGAAATCGTTAGCCGATTGTGCAAAATAATTTTCAGTTTCAAATATGCCCTCTGAAGAGAGCCCTTGCCATGACCCAAGAAGCCCAGCTCATTATTCAGTAGAAGACCAAGACCTAAGATCTTTATCGCTTGCAGCTATTCCCAAATTTTGACAAAGTCGCATTTTATATAATCACAAACTTACCTTTTATTAATTTGTCGTGTACTACCCTCAACGCCAAGAAATTTATCCACTAGATCATCAGCTACATTCTGACAGCCACCAAGCGCATAACATACGTTATACGTAAACATTGGGAAAAATATCACCGTTAGAGCTAGGAATCCAGCTGCAGTTGCTACAGCTATTAGAGCAGTGAGACCCATAGTTCTGTAAGAAACTGCTAAACTCGTTTTTTGTTGCTGTGCATCTATCAGTTCATTATTAATTGGTGCTTGATTAGGTAATGGTGATTGTTCAATTTGTTGTTGCTCTGGAGGTTGTTGAGGAGCAGCTAGAGTACATTTTGTGACAAACAGTAAACACCCCAGCAGGAAGAGATATTTGCTATTATACCTGAAACAATAAAAGGAATCCACTTAGAAATGAGTTTTCCGTTGTATTTGAAGATATGTATAGGGAATACTGCAAAATAGATAAGTATTCCAATAATATAATATTATACAGGGTGTTCCATTTAAAATAAGAGAGTTGGTATCAACTTCCGATATAACTGGAAGTGGCACAAATGCCAAAAGTATTTCAGAAGTATAGATTACATTGACCTACTTAAGGAACCAAATTTTCAAAATTTACCAATGTTTTTAGTTCACAAACGTCTATAATACGCCATGCACCGTGAGAGACCCTGTATACTATCATTTGCTAGATGCCGGCATGTTTATTCTTGTCCGCTCGTCGCCCTAAGCGACAATAAGGGCCTTACAATAGCAATATAAGAAAATTGTTAAAAGCGGTTTATATGGGACCGACCATAAAAAATATAATAGCGCACAAAATTTGTCAACTTAAGTGCCGTAAAAGCGTGAACGATTTGAGCTTATATTTTACTACAGGGTATTGCAATAAACGCGTTATTCCAATAATTGGTAAATTCATAGTGTTATAAATACAACGAGGTGTGTTCAACCTAAATAATACCTTTGCAAAGTTCATTTTCGATATTTCTTTTTAGTTGGTACAGGTTGTTATGTTGCATTTTTATTTTGTTTTTGACAGGTTGCGAGTTTTGGCATGATTGGAGAATTTTCACTAAAAAGCCCTTTTCGCAAGACCAAGAAGATGTTCATTATTTATTTATTTAATGTTAATACATAAATGTTTACACTCGTCATAAAATTTCAAAGAATCTAGATAAAGAATATAAGAATAACAAATTTAGTAGCATGTAGGTACAAGTCAGAAATTTCCTATAGTAGAAGTCATCTTCATTACAAGAAAGTACAGCAATAAAATTACAATCAAACAATAGCTAATATGTTACCATAAATCGGCAAATTAATTAACAGTACACACAGGAATAAACAACAACAATATAATAAATAAATCTAAACATCACCTAAATTAGCCGAGACGGCACTAATCAGTGCAGAAAGCGGGGTAACATTGATATCCAATTCTCCACAGAACCTATTAAAAATACTACACATATATAATACAGAACTCTGCAGAGATATATTAGTTCCAGCTGTACCAAGAGCGAAGGGAACACCTCACCTAGTCCCGAGACGCGGTACACGGAGCCTGACTCCTCAGTAAATGAGGACAGTCGACTACATTGTGTAACAGTTTATATAAGAAATTTACGTCTAACACGTTTCTTCGAAGTGCAAGAGACGGCTCCACAAATCGCGACAATAAAATTCCGTGATCAACACCCCTCGGAGGATAAACACCGTCACCCCTGTACGCCAAATTCTTGAGGAAGCGCCTCTGAACAGACTCCACAGAACATACATGAACATTGTACAAAGGATTCCAAATAAATGAGACAAAATCCAACTTTGACCTGACAAAAGCGTAGTATAGCAATTTCATGGTATAAATATCATTGAACTGTTGACAGTTTCTAATGATAAACCTCAACATCTTAGTAGCACTCGCGACAATTGTGTCAACATGACGAATAAATTTGAGCCTGGAATCAAATAATACACCCAAATCCTTGATTTCACCCACCCTCTCCAGATATGTCTCATTCAGGCGATAATCAAACAAAAACACATTCTTCCGTCTTGCTGCACTTTACATTTAGAAACATTAAGTTGCAGACTATTAACGCCACGCTGAAGAGAAGTGCAATCATCCTCATCAATAATCGTATTGAAGATCTTTAAATCATCTGCATAGGCAAGCCCACTACAGGTGAACAATTGTAGAAGGTCATTTATGAAAATGTTAAACAATAATTGCCAAAAATTTCGAGGACTTGAAGCCCTCATGTTCAACAAACTGAGTACGATCAAAAAGGTACGATCGAAAAAGTTTAACCAGGCCTTCTGAGAAACCAAAATTGTCCAGTTTTCTGAGTAAAATACAATGATTAATGCGATCAAACGCCTTTTGAAAATCAGTGTAGATCACGTCGTGCTGGCGACATCCATCAATAGCGGAACTTCAACGTTGTGTTTATGAAAAGGGACGTCACTTTGAACATTTTCAAGATTTTTAAAATGTCATCACCCTGTACCATTTCGAACCATTTAATAATTAATAATTTTGTTAAAATTAATATTCAATACCCTCGTTTGTTGATTACAAACGTAGATACGTTTTGCGTGCACTTATTTAGTAAATAAAAATCTGTCTAGAAAAAATAACTAATAACTTTTACTATGTAAATTTCAAAAGAACCAACTCCGTACTGACTCGTTTGTTTATGCCTCAAAAAATATAACTTTTTCCAACTTTGTATTTGAGCATTTATTTTCTTTATTTTACTGGTTAGCTTAATGACAAAAATATCTTTCGAAGCTTCTATAAAGTAGTTATAAGTGCCTTCTTTTCCTTTGCAGTATATATTATTTTGTTTACTCACTTTGCCTTCCTTCGTTTTCTAAAAATAAATCTGCACGTTCGTTGTCGGCGTACTTTACGAGAAAAAATTCTTACACAAAACGGAATTCAACGGAAATTAAATAACGAAAAAGTAAATTCAAGTAGGTATAACGTGAATATGTACTTACATCTTATTACAGAAACTCATTTTTTTGTTGGCTCTAAAAAACACACACTTTTTCTGTCTAAGCGCAAAGAAGCTCAATACATACACTGTAAGCAAACAGCGAAAATGCATTAGTTTACCCTCCTACAAATCCCTTAAATACGGTGCAAAAGGTGTACCAGGGGGTTGGAAATGTTGATTTATCTTTTTTCCTTTCAACAATGCGCATTACGTACCCATAAATAATAAATATTTTCGTGGAAAAAATGGTTTGAATGGTACCCGTGTAATTAGATAAACATACCCCGAAGTCTGAGTGCACTGAGAGGCAGTGGCGTACTTACTTCATGTATTTTTTGTAGCGGAGATACCACGTCAAAGATTATAATGCTCGTTTCGTTTTTTGATGTTTTTTTGGAAATCTAGATTTCATAAAATGACCCTAACACCTTCGTTATTCTTAGAGGAATAAGAGTGATAAAATCATATCACGAAAGGGATTTAAATTAAGAAGGGGTATCTATTCTTCGTCAAAATTCTCCATCATGGAGGCTACACCAGCACCAATTTACTTCCTAACGTATTCTATCATTATAGGTAATCCATATTCTCTATAACTTTAGTTTCATACTTTTTGTAAACCCCTCTCACTTAATACTCTTTCTTCTTTCGTGTTTCAATCTTTTAGACAAGGTCCTTTACAATACCCTCATCTTCTTTTTCGGGTGCCATGTGCTATGCCGCACGTCGGCGATCATTTGTCCATTTTATGTTCACAGAATAGCTAGGGTGCCCTCCTCAGCCTGTCTAAAAATGGTTGCGGCATCCTGTATACCACACCAGTTTCTTATATTGCGGAGCCAAGAGTGTTGTTTTCGACCTGGCCCCCTTCTACCTTCGATCTTTCCTTGCAGTACTAGCCTTGGTATGGAGTAGAGAGGTCCTCTCAATATATGCCCCAGATATGACACTTTACGTTTTTTTACCGTGTCCAACAGATGTCTTTCTATGCCAGCTCTTCGGAGAACTTCATCATTAGTTGTGTGGGCTGTCCAGGGAATACGCAGCAATCGGCGGAGTGTCCACATCTCAAAAGCCTCGATCCGATTTAGCGTTCTGGCTTTAAGCGACCAAGTTTCAACACCGTACAATACAATAGGCCATACATAACACTGTACTACACGTACTCGAGTGTGTAGTGGCATATTTCTGTGAAGAAGTATATTCTTAAGTTTAAAGAAGGTTGCCTTCGCGCGTCCAATTCTTTCCTTCACCTCTTCATCACATTCCCACTTTTAATTTAGAGAAGCGCCAAGATAGGTAAATTTGGCGACACGCTCAATATTTTCTCCGTTGATGTTGAGAGGAGTAATACGCTGATTTCTATACCCTCATAGTTCACGTAAAAATCAAACGTGACAATATACTCGTCTGAAAATGATTCATTTGAAGATACTGTGGTACTTGTAAGCCAAGGCTTAAAGATTTAAAAAATTCAACATTCTTTTTAAAAGGGCTTTCAAATCGAGATCAAACTCTCTAATATTGCAATTGTATAAATTGTATGTCAGACCACTATTGGAATATGCCAACAGCGTTTGGTCCCCCTACTTCATTAAGGACATAGAGGCATTGGAAAGGGTTCAGAGGAGATTCACTAAGCTACCTCATGCACTTAGCCATATACCATATGAGGAGCGATTGAGGCTTTTAAATTTGACATGTCTTTATGATCGACGACAACGAGGCGATCTAATTCAAACATACAAGATACTTAGTGGCTACTACTCGGTGGATCTCGATGTATTTCATCCTGCTAGAAATCCTAATCTGCGTGGCAATAGTAAGAAACTTGACAAGGAGAGATGTGCTAGACTTCCTCGGAAGAATTTTATAACAAACAGAGTTGTATATGCATGGAATTCATTACCTGAAGAGGTGATAATGGCGCAAACGGTTGACAGCTTTAAGAACAGGCTGGACAATTTCATGGAGGACCATGGCGATCAGTTGGTCCACTACTCGCTATAGAAGATTAGTGAGGATGACATCAATATTTCAAAAACCTCAAATTAGGAACTGAGCAACAGTTTCATCGGTTTTACCGTTTACTGTTTTACGACTAATAATAATAATAAAAAATTAATTAATAGCAATCTGGATTGCCCTCATTTATTATGACAACTACGTTTTCTACTAATTACGAGTCCAGAGCACCCTTATGGCGTCAACAATATTAACCTATTTAATGCGAAGGCTAGCAAGTTGAAACAGGAGCACCTGAATGATTCCCTTGGAATTTGGTCTGTCAAATGGTTTTGGAGTTTGTATAGATTGGGTTTTGTGTATTTTCTAATTAGCTTTTATTTGTCTAGAATTAATTTTGCATTGCTTTGTCTTGTAATTGCGTTCTGTCGGTGAGACAATAAAGTGTATTTATTTAAACATAACGTATTTAGGAACGTTATGTTGTGTACGCCATTGGAAATTTCAGGTAACTAGGATAGTCCATCATAGGTACCATAAAATGTTTTATTCTTCACTACATTACTACATTTGGGTAGACATTCAATTGTTACAACCCAAAAACTGTATTTTAAAACTGCATTTTAGAGTTAGAGGACAAATAAATACATTGACAAACAAATTGTTTATTTATCTTCAAACAGATAATGTTTCGATGTCTGTATCAACCTTTTAAATATTATAATCTATTGTTTAGTCTAAAAGATAAAATTTCGAACATTCCACAGTTGTTGATTTAAATGTGTTTCAACTGTATTTCAGAAAGTTTCAATTCATTTTCTGGAATAAAAATTTGAATTGTTTATTGTACTTATCTATATAATATCTTCCAGTAGAATGTCTTCAATTTTTACTCCAACCCAGGGAAAGTATTGCGAACGTGTTAAAAAAAACTGTTTTGAGGCCACACAACCGATTTTTTAAAAGGAGTCATTGAAATAATGCCTTAAAAGTCACAAAGAGCAAATATTACAAGAACATAAACTATGAGTCAACCCTGTTTTATATTCAGTGTCTGTCTTTATAATCAAGCATACATTATGGTTTTTAATATATTTTAAACTGACTGCAAAAGCTTTACACTTTACATCCTTTAAAATTCGTTCTCATTTCATATTTCTTTATGGCTCACATATTACCCTCCTCAAGGATGCTGTGTTTATTTTCATTATATACGTTCATCAAAAAGCAGATTAGTGAAAATCACCTAGGAATTCCCCCAAAATACTTTACATTAATTTGTGCGCTACGACAGGAAAGGATAGTAACAAATTTTGAATGCAATTTTGCATGTGCCAGTGTCGTAGAAAAATATAATTTCGCTTTAAACTCCTTGGATGGGGCTCACAAACAAAACATGGGCTAAAGTCCAGTTTTCGAATGCACTATTGCATATCTGTGCCGTATGTGGCAATGCATTATCCTAAGGCATCTTGACTTTCATAGTAAAACATTGCAATTTCCACTGTTCACTGAGTTGACGCCACTTTTCTTTGTGGATATTGGATACAGATTGGGATCAACACAGAACAAAGCTACCCGGACAGCATTAGTCGCTCTGTATATTATACGCACACATTAGAAGGAATATAAATCTAACCGCCCTTAGCAACGTGATGAGGAACAGGGCCGGGAAGGCCTTTGCTCTGGCCGAAGGCCACGAGAACCCACTCGTCAAACAAACGTATCGACGATACAGGCGTTCAATATGTCATTTATGATCCTGTTTTACTCTATTATCTCGGATTATCGCGTGAATGCAAGATTCAAGAAAATAAGTTGCAACTTCGATCGTTCATCACAGACACTGTTGCGGCCACTTCTAAACTGTTTTATCCATTTGGTAATGTTTGTACAATTTAAACAATGGTTCCTGTACACTTTTAAAATACTTGCATGGATCTCAGTCCCTTGACACCTTCAACTGCTATATTACAAACTCTTATTAAACAGGTGATTAGATGTCAAGCTCCATGTCATCTGTAAATTTCTAAATACATACTACGCCACTGTTTTTTATGGGTTAAATATACACGTAAATTTGTTTAGAAAGGCTGCATGTCTCCGCTGGTTTAGCGGTAATATTAAAGGGTTGTGAGCTAGATTAAACAAGCTGGAGCGCGTAAGGTATTCCGACCAAGCAACGCTATATAGCTTGGGATCTCAGCGCCGACAAGACGATGAGGTTTAGTGAAAAATATATAATTTGACACGGAATAAAAGGGTATGACGAGAGCTGTATAAAGATATTAAATTTTAATTCATTCGCTCTCATACCAAATATTGTATCATCATTTTGGTCTCATTAACAATAAAATATACAGGGGTTTTCTCAAACTACTTATTTATGTTTATGTTGCATTTTACAGTGAGGCATCAGAGGAAAGGACACTAGGGATAGTGCCCTACCAAAGCAGGTAGAGGATTATATTGGAATAATTATTTAAGCAGGTTCTGTTTTGTGATGATTCGAGTTCAGACGCAAGCAAAGTGATAGTGCTCTGCAGTAATCTAATTTTATTTTTATTAGAAAAGCTCCTGGGTTTCAGGCTTCCTCAAAATAAATGTACAAAATAAAATGAATTTTGAGTGCAAAAGAGTTAGTAGCAATTTATGATATCTTTAGAAGCCGTTAGACGCTTTCTATACAACGTGGCCAAATCACAGTGACACGGAGGCTTTTTGGAGTATGTATTATCAATTTTTTGATAAATTCTTGCACATGTCGATTTTATTTACGAGCACCTCAATTATGCAGCCTGTCCAAGATAAGAATGGGACAGTATTGGAATCGTGGAAACGGTAGGAGTTACAATGTCAGTTAAATTAAAGAAAAGTTGTACAATTTAAACACCTTTTTTACAGATATAAAATAATTAAATGCCTCACTTTATTGTTACTTTTTCGTAAGAAAAACATAGCGTTTACAAATTTTCACTACGACGTTTCGTTTTTGAAAAACCACCATCAACTTTGTTTTTTTAAATACGGCCCTGGAGCATTAAGTGTGATATACCATCTATTTTTGAATTGATAATGGCTTTAAGTTTAAAAATAAAAAATCTAGGGCCGTATTTAAAAAAACGAAGTTGATGATGGTTTTTCAAAAAAGAAACGTTGTAGTGAAAATTTGTAAACGCTATCTTTTTCTCCTCAAGAAGTAACAATTAAAAAGTGCTTTTAATTTTTTTATATCTGCAAAAATAATGTCAGAAATAAATAAAACTTAAAATCCCAAAAAATCTTTTTTTCAAAAATCCTCGAAAACAGCTAAAGCTAGTTTAAATTACCAACCCAGCCCAGTTAACCGAACCGAACCAACCCAGCCCAGTTTAACCGAATCGAACCGAACCAACCCAGCCCAGCTTAACCGAACCTGAACTGACGCAGCCCAGCTTAACCGAACCGAACCAACCCAGTCAAGCTTAACCGAACCGAACCAACCCAGTCAGAGAGAGGTGATTCATTTGGATTGCACAAAAAAGTAAAGGAAATATCACATATATACAGAAAACAACACAAAAGTCGAATACGCAATGATCAAAATGAGTATATAACATCAGAAGCGACATGGAAAAAATACGCGGAAAACCTTTTCAATGATATAAGACCACATCAGCCAGTGCATACGCTGCACTCTGATAATTTATCGGGGCCCTCTATAATTAAAAGCGAAGTGATATATGCCATCAAGTCAACCAAGATGTACAAAGCCCCAGGACCAGATGACATCACCGTAGAAGCAATTAAGTTGTTAGACGAAGAAAATGTAGAAATGCTAGTGAATTTGTTCAATCGCATATATGACACTGGCCACATTCCATCAGATTGGCTTCGATCAACGTTCGTAATGATCCCAAAGACGACCAACGCCACGAAATGTAAAGACCATCGCCTTATCAGCCTAATGAGTCATCTGCTGAAGGTATTCCTTCGTATTCTACACTCTAGAATGTTCAATAAACTAGAAGATCTAAGCGGAGACACACAGTTTGGTTTTAAAAGCGGAATGGGGACTCGTGAAGCCGTTTTCTGCCTGAATACTTTAGTACAAAACAGCTTAGACCAACGAAAAGACGTATATATGCTGTTTATTGATTACGAGAAGGCCTTCGACAATGTTAGACATGACACCTTGTTGAAACTTCTGCACAATGCCAATATTGACGCAAAAGATATCAGAATCATCCAAAATCTATACTGGAATCAAAAAGCCTGTGTAAGATTTGAGAAATCACTAACAGACGAATTTAAAGTTCTAAAGGCGGTTCGACAAGGGTGCATACTGTCACCAATACTATTTAACTTATACGTCGAAAATATATTTTCTGAGGCGCTGGAAGACTTAGAGTGTGGGATTAAAGTAAATGGTATACCAATTAACAACATACGGTATGCAGACGACACCGTAATCATTGCTGACAGTGAAGAGGACTTACAGCTAATGCTGGAACAGATAAATACAGTTGGAAAGGGGAATGGTCTCAAAATAAACATATAAAAGACAAAGTACATGATAGTAAGCAGAAACCCTCCTCAAAATGCTGTGTTAAACTTGGAAGCTATTGAACGAGTGCAAAACTTTAAATACCTTGGAACCAACATAAATGAACAATGGAATCCCGAACAGGAAATTTGCTGTCGCATACAACAAGCGAGGCAAGCTTTCACAAGCCTAAGACCCTTTCTTTGCAACCTGACATTGTCCCTCAAATTAAGATGCAGAATGGTGCAGTGTTACGTCTGGTCCATCCTGTTATATGGAATGGAAACATGGACTCTGAAGATCCGGTCGATAAACAGGCTTGAGGCTTTTGAAATGTGGTGCCTAAGAAGGATGCTACGTATATCGTGGGTAGACCGAGTTCGAAATGAGGACGTTCTTAGAAGGGCGGGATGCGAAAGAGAACTTTTCAACATAATCAAGAAGCGGAAAATTGGATACCTGGGCCACATACTACGAGGAGAGAAGTACAAAATACCACAAATAATTCTCCAAGGAAAAATTGAAGGGAAGAGAGGAGTAGGACGTAAACAGATGTCCTGGTTGAGAAACATCAAGAACTGGACAGGCATTAGCAATACGGGCGAGCTCTGTCGCGCTGCGGAAGCAAGGACCCTTATTATGATGAGATAGTCGCCAACGCACTAGAAGTGTACGGCATTTTAAGAAGAAGTAACTCCTAGCGATTCCAAGATTCCAGTGCTACCCCATTTTTATCTTGGACACAGTGTATATTGATGTAATGATAGAAGAGGTCAGTAAATGCGCATTTGGTGCAGAATTATGATTGAAATTCACTCATGTGTTAAAAATCCCACTACAATAGCATTGCTTTTCAGAATTTCAGCGATAATTTTTGCCTGATACTTTCTTGGTTTGCAATTGCTACATAAACTTAGTCAATCATGTCGGAACTGCTGCAGAAGCAGAAAAACGTTATCAATAATTCTTTCGGCTGTAATTTCTATTACACAATAAATAATAAACAAATTATAGTTATTTTCAAATAAGTTTAAATTGTTCCGTACATATGTATTCCAGAATTTTGTGTTTTCTTGCATGAAACAATCCTCAAAATACCATTCAAGCCTTAATTATAAATAATTTCTCACTCATGCGTGTTTCTTTTTTGAAATTTCACTCGTCCAACAATCTCGTTAAATTATAAAAAACGCACAATCGTAAAAAACTATCAATACTTTTAAAGCTCGTATCACCCCAGACAATTTTTGGACAAAATTAGCCAACCCCAAACGTATTTGCTTATCTAAATTAGACTAAGATATGAATTTCTTTAATTTTAGAACTAAAAACAATGACATATTAAATTTATAGTGTCTGACCAGCTTAATCTATATTCCTATTGTTCTCTTCTGCATACTGCTACTGAAGCGCATTTAGAATATTTAATATCTTCCAGTCAACTATATGAAATATGAAGAGGATCGGAAGCGTCATCTTAGAAAAATATATTTGCTTATCGCAAAAAATCAACAGTTTCTGACAGAATTCGCATTGGATTTCAGCTTCATACATATAAAGTGAGTCACGACTAACGAGGCGGTTCATTCTAGAAAAACTACTTCAGTTTTTTGTATATTTTTCAACAACTGAATCTGTTTCTACTAAGTTTAGACAAGATAACAATTATTATGAATCCAACAAAACTATTTCGACGGTCCTCAAATTATTAGGTATATTAATATATTCTACGTATTAAAAAAAATACAATTTTAGTACGTCAATTATCATAAAACAAAATACAAATCTACAATATAAATAATTATACAAACACGTATATAAAGACAACACAAACGATAAAAACTAACAATAATAATTTTTAGACTCACCAGCATTTTTTTTTATAGAGGAAATGCATTTAGGCACGACCACCTGTTATCCGCAGGTGAGTGTGGCGACTCAAGCATGGGAAGGTGTCCCAGCTAATACCCACTAAAACCTCTCCGGTGAAAGGATCTGATCGCAGATTTCTGGAGGGAAGGCTTCTATTCCTCCAGGAGCTCTCCTTTCGTTTCAGAAGGCCTGGAACTATATCCTGAAGGTCTATCTATTATCTATTCTTTCTCGTCTGGTCTGTTGCTTTATGCGTCTGCTAGTAGTTTGGAACTTCTCACGTTTTTTCCAAGAGGATTGTGTCTTTTTGTACGCCGTTAGAATCGACGTTGTCTTCACCCGATAGAGCCTAGGGTCATAGTTGGCATCTTGGCCCTCCTTGCCTGTTCTGAGACTGATAGGGTTTCAGAGGAACTTGCTGTTAATGTGTCCATGACCTCCACATTATGCTGGGTCGCGCTGAAAAAAAAAACAACACAAATTTTAATTCATTGTTGCAGTGACCAGTATGTAAAACGTGCGGAAGTTGAGCAGGTATTTTTCTGTTGAGTGAGAATAAAATAACAGCAATGAAAAAAAAAAGTACAGTACTTTGCAGCATTTTGCCAAAGTTTTTTCCGAGATTTTGGTGGGATGTATCGAACAAAAAAAGAAAAATTCTTAATATATCTAGAGATTAATGTATAAAATGCATTAAATTAAAGAAATAATCCATTTGATGCCGTGGTTTTGGGCTTGGAATCAGGAATGAGAGGGGCGATCGCCTGTTAGAATTCTGCCAAGAGGAGAGTATGGCAATTGCAAACACTTGGTTTCAACTCCCATCACGGCGTCTTTATACGTGGCGATCCCCAGCAGATAGTCCACAAAATTTAATACGCAACCAAGTGGACTATATTCTTATCAATAGCCGATTTAAGTCATCCATCAAGAGAGGCTGCACATACCCCAAAGCAGATGTGCCTTCTGATCATCTGTTACTGGCGGCAGTCATAAGGCTCACCTTGGCAAATGTCAAGACATTTTACACATCTAGTAATTTTATTCTTACAAAATTTGGCAAAATGATTTAAGCCACAACATTTGTAACACAGTTTCAGCTGCACCCCATCATATACACTACAATCATCTAAATTTACACATAACTGTTGTTGTACAAGTACATCATGATTCGTTTATGGATCCACATCCAAAATCGCCTGATACACATCACTTCGTCTGTTCGTTGGCCAAACTTTAACAACCCTCAAAGAAAGAATATATCTGCTAGTTTGCACATATTATGGCAACGGCAATTTAAATAGCGGTGAAGCATTTGACGAAAATCCACTATATTTCAAAATCGCTAGTAAAATTTTATGATTGATATTGTCAAAGGCATTCAATTAAAATTAAGGAAGTTATTTTACAATTTCAGGATATTTTAACTGCACAATTCTTTAAACAAAGAGCAGGCATGCTTATAAGGAAAGTGGCTAATGCTTCAAGAATGACAACTCCTGAGAATTGATCCAACTTCGTTGCAGTTTGGAAAGAAAAAATTGATAAATATATGTTTACAATCATTTATAAACAAATGCCTTTGTTTTTTTTCTAATAAAAAAAATTATGTGATATATCATTTGCGCCAGGATAAGGGTGAGGAATATATTGGACTTGTGTTTGCTAACGACAATAATACTTATTCTTCTTAAATTGTTTATGTATTGAAATCCAAATTTGAGACATTGAATCGTCGATGTGATTTTGTATACTCATGCACAAGTACATTTGTTGATCGTTTATATTATATGCTTTTAAAACAGCGAAACGTGTTTTGGTTTGGTGCACTTACATCATCGAATGCATACTATATATCGGTAAAAAGCCTTTTCCGACTACGACACAACATCTATTTGAACGTGACACTTCCATTTTTGAAAGGCATCACATTGTAGTTTGCCTGGAAGTGAAGTGCTGTTAGAGCGATAATGCGGTGTATTTTTCACGAACGTAAACAATTCTTTTCTTTTTTTTTATTGAAGTTTGTTTGTTGTTTATAGGGAAAATTAGAAATATCTTGTACACCGTTATCCTGTAGAATTAGCTACAGATATAAAAGTAAATATTCAGTTATTAAAAGTCGGAGAGAAAAATTGTTTATAGTTAAAAGCAGACAGGATAAAATGAATTTTGAGTTGATTAACTTACTGAAAATGATCCTTGTACAAAAATAACGGCACAAGTAAAACAAACTCCTAATTGCTAAAACCCTGATAATATTAACAAAACTTAAGTAGTGTAAATATTTAATTCAATACTAATGAATTTTGTCTGTAAATATAATAATATGAATGCATATCCCACCATACAGAGGCCGAACAAATCCAATGTATAAGTAACACGAGCTTCAATGCTAGTTCTTTCAGCTTCCTCTAGAACGCTGCAAGACATCGTTGATGATACTTCTCTAGAAGTTTTAAAGCGGTCCAAGACTCACAGCTATACGTAAGGGTAGCATTATACAATCTCAACTTAGCTCGAACGTCGATGTTATGATTATCGAGGACTCTCGTCCTTAGATGGCCAAAAGGTGCGCTTCTCCCCTTATACGATGCTGAGTTTCATCATCGATATTTGCGTTAGCCGCGAGAATGCTGCTGAGGTAAGAGAAACTCTCGATGTTAACTCTCCGTTAACTCGAATATGTGGTGGGACAGTCACAGCTAGAACAACATTGCCATCCGCGTATTTGACTTCACACTTATGTTCTAGGATCTCTCCACTCAAGACGATTGGCTTCGATGATGGAAGTTTGCGTCAAAAGGCGGTAGCAGAGCAAGAAAACCTGCATTAGTTCAGACAGGCAGCTTGTGTGTCTTTAGTTCTTTCTAAGAATACAAAAGTAACCCAGATATCGTGTAAACACAGCCAAAATGGGACATCAATTCGCCTTCCAACATAATCCTGACAAGGCCAACGATACTTAGGGGCCGGCCTGTCGACAAACTACACGCATTTCCTTGGATACACCAGTTCACACACATAAATAAAGTATGGGAAACCGTATCGGGCATCCGCATTCTTTTGGTTGCGTTTCAAATATTGCCCAAACTGGCTATGTGTCGTCAAAACCTGAGTCGCAATTAAAATGAAAATGTTCCTTTCAGTTCACACCCTAATGGTTGGAACGAGTTCGAAAGTCCAGCGTATCATATTATTGGTCTCGTTCTTGGTGATGTCCCAATTGATTCTTTTGTCTTTAGTGTGATTGGTGGAACACTTGCAATAGGAATATGTGCTGTACGCACTATAAATCTTTATCCACATTTCTCTGTTCCGCTGGAAGAACGTTGTACTTAACATTTTTTGACCTCCACTGCTAGTCAAGTTTGCTAGATTCGCACTGGCCTGAGAAGCTATCGCACACGACACCTTATTCTAAGCAGTTTTCTGATGAATTGTTTCTAACTCATGATGATCCATTCAGTTTTTTTCACATCAAAATGATACAAGATATATTCGGACACGATAGCTATGAACGTTTACTGTATTTTTTGTTGTTCCCGATCTCATGTCTCATATACAACTCTGAAAATGTACTTTGATGCTTGAAAGCTGCGCTAATCTATCAGATGTATTGTACGAATCACAAGAATTCTGTATTATATGGTAACATCCGTGTCAAACGTATATAGATAGCTACACCAAAAGCTATTTTATATAAATCACTAAAAAGCTCTCCTGCAGCTACATGTGCTTTTACGTACCTACCTATCTCCATGTATAACATAGTGAGCTTTGTCGACTCGACTCCGGTCAATACAATAAATGTGTCTTCTTCGGCCGGCGGCGGCGGGCGGTGAGGCAGTGGCGGCATTCGTACTCACATAAATGTCAACTAGTCCGCACATTCCTGGCATCATTGAATTGCATGAGGCCGACTTTTATAGTGGCCATTCGGGAAATATATGGATGTATGTAAGTTTAGTTAGCCGCCATATACCTCTACACGTTTAATGGAAATGAAAATTAACGGATATTGCCTTGATTATCTGCTTTTTATAGATGCTCTTCCACTCTTTAATGTGACTTTACGATTAGTTTAGAATATATATTGGAAGAGTTTTTATTTTTAATTCTCTGATTCGGAAATCTAGAAAATTAGTTGCTGTCTATGCTGCTAGATTATCTTCAACAAAATACCCAACTGATATTTTAATTTGTATGAGAAATGCTGACAGAGTGACTTCTCTCTCGCTTACCAAAGTTACAGGGTACTAATGAAGATCCTCAGCCCAAGAGACAGGGTTCTTATTCCTATGGCCTAACGTCACCACTACTCATACTGTGAGAATCTTAAGAGCTTCGGTAACGCTGCTTGTTCTAGAGCAGGGGTCTACAAACTTTGAAGCTTTAGGGCTATAAGGATTTTTTTCAGTATGTTCCAAGATCCAGAACAGTCCTGTCCCTAACTATGTTTCTAGAATTCTAGACTAGTCGCAAAGTGCATAACATCGTGTAGTCAAGTTCTGATAGATTTAATAAAGCTCATCTAGTTATAGTCGCGGATTGCTTTTCACTGTCTTAAACCAACAGAGCGCACTATGATCTGTAATAATTGTTACTTTTCTTCCATAAATTAAGTGATCCTTGTAACTTAAAATCCATATAACTTCAAGTCCCTCTATTTCTGAAATGGAATAATTCTTTTCATGCTTATTTAAGATATGACTGCAATAAGGGATAGGGTGTGGAGTCCCACTGTCGTCTTCTTGGAGCAGCACGCCTCCTATCCCTACTTTGCTGGCATCTACAGGAACAATGGTCTCTTTTTCGGGGTTAAAATGTTGTAATTAATGCCTCTTTAAGCTTTTCAAACGCGCGTTATTTCGCCAGAGGAATATCACGCTCTGCTTTGTTAGTTCATGTAGTGGTCTTGCTATTGGAGTAGTTTTTAACAAATTTCCTGTAAAAATTACACAATCCTAGGAATCATTATGTGTCTTTTACTTTTCTCGATGTCGGAAAATCTCTAATAGCCTCTATTTTGCTATCGTGTGGGAGTAGACCCTCTGGTGTTACCTTGTTTGGGGTACACGTAGTTCCTGTTTGAAATATTCAAACTTAGCTGGTTTTAGGGTTAGATTAGCCTATCTTAATCGTTGGAATACACGTTCCAATTTTTCCAAGTGTTCTTCGGGTGTTTTAGAGAATACAATGACGTCGTCTAGGTATATTAGGACGTCTTTCCATTTCATGTCCTCAAATATTCTATCTGCCAGTGCTTGGAAAGTGTTGGGTGCTGTGCTTAATACCTCAAACCTGTATGAACCATATCCTTGTGCTACAAAAGCTGTATAATCCTTGCTGTTCTCATATACTTCGACTTGCCAGTAGCCGCTAAATAAATCTAATGTTGAAAATATTGAATTACCCCCAAGTTATGTCATAATATCGTTCTGCATTCAGTTTTCTGTAGTCCACGTAGAACCTTGTGGATCCATCTCTTTTCTTCACGAGCACGACTGGTAATGCATATTCGAAAAAAAGTAAGGCTCAGAAGTGCGGACTAAATTACTTTCTTTTTACCTCTGTATATTATGGCATAAGAAAATCGTCTATAGGTCAAACCTGTTATCCAAGAGTCAAGCTACATTTAAAAAAAAATCATCTCAATATGTTACAGGGTGTAAGAGTAAATCCATCTTAAACTTAGAGTAAATTTTGTGAATTGTAATTGTCTTGGTTCCTGAACCTATTCGGATAAGCCGGCCCTGCCGAACGCCTGTTTTCAAAAATCAATTTTCCTAAGCGTATAATCATATTATAACACCCCAAAAAGAGATTTTAACTGCATCTCATATACATCTCTGCCTAGCACTAACATAGGGAAAATATAAAAGAGAGAAAAAAAAATTCTTTCTCCAATGTGACGCTATTTTTAATATTATATACCTTTCTCACAGTTCGGGGGAAATATTTTTGCTTCTCTGAATAACCAAGTAGGATCCACTGTATGTGACTATCAGATACGCGATTGTATGATGCTTCTACCTCTTTCTCTGGAAAAGGGATGATTTTTTTTTTCTGAAATTTTCGTGCTATGTACATCTCACCACTTCACTTTGGCTTCTATCCAACATGGAAACCTCCAGAGGCGTAGAAACAGGTTGAAATATTTGACACTTGTTTGCATTTATTTCATCTCGCCAGAGGCGGCGGCGTAAGACATGACATACAATAATAATAAAGTTCTTTTATTGCATATAAAAAAATACAATCAATATTTAATACACAAATTTTCCAATTCATATGCAATTGGGCGAGATTCAGTTCAATCCCATATCAGTGACATGAAATCATCTATTCAACTAACCCATACACTTATATTTATATAAAATAAAACACAAATATAAGACGAAAAAGAAGAAAAAAAAAACAAAAAAACAACTTTGTAGATAGCCAAAACAATCAATAACTTCAAATAAATTCCTTCTAAAAAATTATGGCATTAATACATTGCTTAGTTTCCTTCTGAACATAGTTTTACTAGAGCTATTCCTCAAGTCATTCGACCAAGAATTCACCCATTTTGAGACGTTATCAGAAAATGACCTTTTAAACATTTCTGTTGTACGATTTGGTATATTTAAAGAATCCGTTGATATTGTGAACGTGGGAACGAAACGTAATTCTGTTGTAAAGATAGGAAAGCAATTTAGTCAGTGAGATGCAAAAATACCTGATTATCACAGTGTCGCCTTGGATTCCACCTTTAATCGACCTCGTTTGGTGCAATATTGGACAATTACCCATGCTATTTTTATTTTTGAACTAAATAAACAATACAATTTCCGTAAAGAAATATAAACCTTTTATATGACCAGGTCTTTCTTTATGACTGGTCCTCTATGGGCATTAGGATAAATGTTTGATATGTCAGGGAAAAGTCGAAATGTTTTCGCAAATAGAAGCAAACTGGTTTTCAGCGCCTAAGACACTGTATTAAGATAAATATTGACGAATCTTGTGAAGCATATCTCTTGCAGGTACAGGCCTCCGTTCGAGATAACCATAGAGAGCTATAGAAATTTATTCAACCAAATAGTATCATCAATGCCGTCTAGGACTACTCTCAAAGTGTCTTTGTTCCCGCCAATGCATCTACTCTAATCAATTGATCATGTAGAAGCAATATTTTGTTGTTGACAATTTTAGTGACACATTCCTAGTGTCAATAGTTGCAATTTTATTTGCCATGGACAAATTTCTAATTCAACGAATTTTTGTCGTAAAATAGTTTATATCAAGTAATTCAGTTGTGCAAGTCCAAAGCAATTTTCGTCGAAAATTTAATGTGGAAAGACAGGGAAGAATTCCGACACGCCAAACCATACGGAAATGGGTAAGAGATTTTGAGCTTAGAGGGAATGTTGCATCAAATTTTCCTGAAGGTATGAGTATACCTGAAAATATTGAACGGGTAAGGCAAGCTGTAGTAAGAAGTCCGAAGACCAGATACCTAATCCGTTATTAAAGGAGCTCTTAATAGATTTTAAGCTATTTTGCTTAATTTTTTCGTTTTAATAAATTTTATCTTCTAAAAATTCCAAAACGTAAAAATCTAGACGAGTTACATCTGGAGAAAGTGGAGACCACTTTACTGGACCATCAGTTTTGCTAAAACCCCAATGAGTCTATGTCACCTTTACGCAAGTTAAAATTTAAATTTAATTTTTCATCGTATTTTAATTTTTCTACAAGAAATCACTGCGTGATTTCCCAGTCGTTTTGTGGCAGTTTTATCTATGAGAAAAGTCATTGAGGGTTATAAAAAAAAATTTCAAAAAATGTTGAAGATAAATTGAAACATTTTTGAGTTACCCCGTAGATCATATCTACGAGCTTACACGCTAAAGAAATCATGAATTCAAATCTAAATCATCAGATTATTCAAAATATTACTTTTTTGACCTTAAAAAAATAAACAAATACATTTTTGACTCACCCCGTATATAAATTTAAAGTGTATGCTAAAAATTTCTAAACATTTAAAATTTATTCGATTGCAATCTAGAAAATTTGTTAAATGTCGGCTAATTAATGTTTTTTTTTTGCATCACTCTGTACATGCTGCTTATTAATTAATGTTGTTATAATCTGATAAATACTTAATTTAAATAGTAAATCCATTTGTCAAATTCAATAACCTTATAAAATTTTATACTAAATACCTACTATAAATATATTAGATAGGTATTTTAAATCTGCTAGTCTAAAAATGGCTGCCTATAATATGATTATCATCATAGGTGACGTTATTTTTTAGAACTACCACATCTCTCTATTTGAAAATCGTTGGTGTTAAATTAACGTTAACGTTAATAGCGGCGGACGTTAATGTTTAGGATACCATATCTCTCTATTATGGTTCGTTGGTTTGTCATAATTTGCTAGTATTTTTTTCTAACGTTGGTGTCACTTATTTTAGTTTAGTTGACACTTCTAGTTCACGTCATAATTTGGTTTTGGTAAGATGTTTTTTCTAACGACCGACAAATTGCTTGTGTCAAATAGTTTAATTTTATTTTCTTTGTTTACATCAATAGCCTAAGAGTTTTCGGCATTACTTTAATGTTTAAGATCAATTTCTATCAACATGTTGTATATTGTAGTGTTATAAAATGGTTATCCCATATAGTTGTAGTCAATTTAGAAGTTGTCATTGTGTATTTGAAGTAATATGACTGAAAAAGTGAAAATAACCTAAAGTGACAGTGTCATGAGAGCCTTCAGATGGGTGGATGCATATTAAGTCACATAGATAGCAGTCATTTTTTTGCAGATTTTCTAAGACAGCACGATCAGAAATTATAAGGATTAATCTTTAAAAAATAATAATAATAATACCAAATATGTCTAATAATAAGCCTCTAAAACTGCCCGTCACTGTTACCACATTTTTATAATGAAAGTCGACATAACCTTTGAGATCAAGTTTCCAAACATCGAGTTTTTTATTTGTTAAGACGTTCCACACATACAAAGTGTGAAATTGAAGTAGATCTACATAGTTTGATATCCGTACATCATCATCTTCTATATTTGGAATATTATAAAACGGAGATCTTATTATATATTTCTGCATGGCTGAAAGTGAAAAGGTAGAGACCCAAATTATTGGATATTTGATGTCATGTTTAGAGATTCAATTTTCACGGCTTCTTAAGATTCACATGGATGTCCTTAAAGAACTATTGTGGTTTGCAAAATCTCATTAAGTCATTAAATGCCATGTTTAGAGTAACAATCAAAGCTTCCTCTCTGTAGTTTCGTATTCTAAAATTACAATAATGACCGATGAAATATTATAATCTTAATTAATTTTGCTGAAGAATAATCCGACCACAATTAATAGATTCCAATACAGGTCTTCCGGAGTTTCTCAAGGCTCCAACCTGGGCCCTTTATTGTTTTTAATCTTTACTTAGACTTAGACTTAGCTGAAGTGATACATTGTGGAAATTTGTTATTTGCGGATAACCTGAAGGTATATGAATGTCTTAAGCATGTTGACGATTGCAGGGTAATATCGCCTTACTTGAATCCTGGTGTATTGAGAATAAGCTCCATTTAAACTCCTCAAAATGTAAAGTTGTGTCTTATATGCCGGAAGAATACTGCATATTACCTTTGATACTGAGGTTAATGAGGAGATTTCAACTCTCACCTGAAAGTCTGATAGTAGTAAACGTGTTTGTAGATTACAACATGTATTTCTAATATTGAAGCTTATTTTTTTCCTTTTATCCTGAATATCCTTATCAAGAAAATAAAGCGGTTTATAGCCGGAGTTTCCAAAGTGAAACAGGATTAAGAGAGCAGTTGCCATTTCCCGGAACGTATAGGTATAACGCCATGGCAACCGAATGCCCCCTTGTTATCTACATTTAATTTTGTATTCAAGAAAAAAAAAAGGATACAATATTAAAGCCATGAAGGGAAAATAGAAGACGGACGAAAATGAGGTTTGTCCAATTGTCTTGTCCATAAAAATAAATGTTCCTACATTTTTTTGTTGTTAGGATTTTTATACAGACAACTTTAGGAAAACTAATTAGCTTATCGGAATATCTTTAATTTTTTTTAAACCATAGGCAAAGCAATATTAACCAGGTTGGAGGGGGGAGGAGGATGTAAACCAACAATAATTTCCCGCTTACATGTATTTCTACATGAGCTACAGGGTTGATTATAAGGGGAGTTTTAGCGAATTTTATTAGAAATTTAATTCTGTGTTAAGATATAAATTATTATTTGTCATTTCTCATTAGCTTTTGCCTGAAGCTTGTCAACGATTAGTAGGTTTTATGGTGAATACATTAGGGTAAGTTCAGGATAGATGGTACGGAAGGGTGAAGTGCAATAAGCAACTGGCAACATCGGAAATCTTCATGTACCTATCAAAGTAGTTTACGGACGTGTTGGTCCTCATTTTAGTAAAAAAAATGTAAGGTCCTCTTTAAAAAACTATCTATTACCTACTCTCCCGCACAGGGAAAGTATTGTGAACGCGCTAAAAGATGGAAGTCTCTCTGTGCGTATGTGTCTGTATGTATTCTTCGACGATAGCGCATAAAGGCTTTAACCAATTGATTTGGTGTATGAGTATGGGGTAGTCTTGCGATGAACCTATCAGTTTTTGGTTGAAATCGCCGTAGCCCTGTGATAGGGGTGGACACAACCACTAAATTTTCAAATAGCAGTAGGGGTCGAGTGATACATCATTTTAAAGCATTTTGAACTGCTTTACAACGATAGGCTACTTTTCATGTTTATAAATAAATCTCGAGAAAATTGCGTTTAAAATTTCACTAGTTAGGTAGTTGGAACCTAACGGTTATTAGAATATAATAAAGCAATTTGATAAAGGATTTTTGGCGTCATTGATAGAGCGTGTGCTTCGCATGAGGAAGACTCTGTTCGAATCCCAGCTCTGGCAATATTTTTTTTGCTAATTTTTGAATAAAGTAGTTAGTTTGTTACGTTATAGTTTATTGGAAATAATGAAAATAATACAATTATAATAATTATTATTATTAAAATTCTGTTTACTCAGAACATATATTTCATTCAACGTATTTTTAATAATGGCTTATAACACAAGGTACCGGTGACCATATTTTGTGACCATAGCAGCAAAGATAAACAATATTCTCATTACCGCACTAGTGCAGTAATATATTGAAACATGCACTAGTGCGGTAATATCCGTCATTATGGCACACATTGAAAATAGTGTCAAATCGGAGCTATTACATGACAGTTGTTGATAAAAGTTTTATATTTGTGTTTTGAACAACCGTTTGATTGTGCCATTTATTTTCAGTGAAAAACTCTGTCCCACAAATAAAACTATGTAATATTTATGTGTTTACAGTGCGTCCCACAGATGTAGGTCTGTAGAAATACTTTTGGCGATAGTCTTGTGAGGTTTATAAGAGATGCTTTACCTTAATAAAGAGAAACACAACACAACGGGTTTAAATTATGATAAATGTGGAACAAAAACAACTTTTTTTCTTCTTCAGGATAGACGCTGCGTCAAATTTACCCTAGCTTAGTAATAACCTGAAAGAGACTAAATGGTTGAACTTAAAATCGGGACGCACTATTGTTCTCTATATGACAAAGTAAATAACCAGGATTAGATATGCGATTTGATAATATTCCACGTGAAGTTAAAAATTATGCAAATAGTATAAGCGAGAACCTGCTGCCGCCAAAAACCAAGTCTCCAGATTTATTGTGTTCCCAATTCGTGTTTTCCATCAACCGCATTCATATTCTATTCTAAAAATCAATTTCTCCATGAGCAACAAAATGTTATTCTCTATAAGATGATAAATACTCTATAAAAATACCATATATCAAATTCGTCCTAAAAGTATACTCGGAATCCTTTTGTGGTTTATCCAGCTCTATTAATAGAAGACTTGCGAAAAAGATTTCTCGAACAAATCACTAGAGGTATAAATGCTAAAGCCCTAAATATACAGACAGACAGTGGCACAAAATGTAAAAATAACAAAAGACGCAGAGGTCCCAGAAGCTGGAAATAAAATAGAGCTCGGTGAAGCTTGTAGAAATTGTGCATGACTTTAATATGAAGTATAATTTTGGAAAAGGAATGAATTGTTTAAAAAAACACTCATCTATTTCATACATTTTAAACATGTTGTTATTTTGAGATTATTTTGGTTTATAAAAAGGACACAAAATACAGCAATTCGTTTAATTGATGATGACTCGCTATCCTGGTGTTAAGCTTGAAAATCGAGGCATTTAGATTACATTATTTTTCTCGACAATAGGATAAATTATTCGAAGGAATCTCAGCGAGGCTTTTCCGGAATGGATACTCTCAAACTTTTAGGTTAATGGTCATCTGCTTTCTTTTACTCCCATCAGGGTCCTTGTGGTACAATAGGATATTTTGTTGCGAGTGGAATTCATATTCATATCTTAAAGTCAAGGGAGAGTAATGTAATTAGCAACTATAGACAACTTTCTATTCTATGTTTCTTCTCCAAGGTTTTTGAAATTGTTATATATGAGAAAATATACTCCCAAGCACCAGTATGGATTCATAGGCGGTCGCTATTGTATGTCGAATTTATCTGTTCATCCATAGACAGTATTCAGCAGTTGGACGTAATCTACACAGATTTCCAGGAGACATTCGACCGTATTAAGTGTGACTGTGTAAATTGAAAAATATTGGCTTTTCTGATCGTGCAGTACGAGGGTTTTCAATCTACTTCTGACTCAAATCTATTGTTTAACATATTCGTCAATGATTTACTTGTGGCAGCCATGCCGATTCCGACGATCTAAAGATATTGCTGCCGATGGCTCAATGCAGAGCTGCCCTTTGCTTCAGAATGATTTAGAAACCTTGTGTGCTGGGCGCCCTGTGAATCGTCTGCAGCTTAACATTTCAAAATTTAAACTGTAGATTGAAAAATACATTACTTTGATTAGATCATGAATGGGATTTATTTGGAGAGACTTAAAGAGATTAAATATGTTCTGCTTCAGAAATAAAAATCCGTGAGGAACTTGAAAAACCTAATGAAGTTAAGGATAAATAAAATAACTATTTTATTTTATAATAAGAATGTTTTGCCTTTGAAGAATTACATACTCCAAAAGGCTTCGGGTTCGTTTTCATTAACTCACCCTGTATAATTTTGTTTTATTATTTCAATAGCTCGCATCTGCAAGAGTATTCACAAGAACCCAACAGAATACTACATACATTAGATTAAAGGAGTTTTAGAAAATAGGGAAAAGAAGAACAAAAAATCCAACATTTTCATATAAATGTATGCAGATTGGGGGCACATTTATAGCAAAATACCGCCTCGCTTATATTCAGAGCATCTCCTCTACATACATCTACATATCTTTCTACCTACCAGCTTTTGAGTGAAATTTAACTGAAATTTACAACGGAAAAAACACATAGAACTAACGTCTGAAGGTTATGATGAAACTTATTTAGAGGCAGACGTAATTTGAAGCACATTATTGACACGATCTTCCTTTTTCGTTGCTTCGCTGTTATTATTTGTTCTGTGAATGTTCTTTGCAACACACAGATGCAATTTCATTTAGTTGCACATTTAAATTTAGATAGATTGCATTTTTGTCAAAAGATATAACATTCGCTTAAACATGTATGGATGGAATTTATAAATACATAAACAATAGATTCTAGACTTCAGAGCATTTTAATAACATAATAAATGTTAGAATAGAATTTTTGAGTTAAGAATTTTATAGCTCTAACTTCAGAGGAAAATAAAGAGTAGGATAACCACTGCCACTCGCCAGACAGTCTTGTCAAGTTATGTGGGACACATTTACGGAGGTGATGGGGCATCGAAAAAAAATTCTACCAGTACGCATACAAAGTGATTGCTGGGTGATGGTACCTTTATTAGCATTGTTTTGAAAATTTAAGGTCAACCCAATTTATCAGTCTATAATATTGTCATATTTAAATGAAAATAATTTCGTGGCAAAGCGGACTAAAATGTTGGTTTTACCTGCACAAGGAATTTTGTTTAATTTAGCAAGGCCCCAATCTAATTCAATAGAACCAGACCGAGGCATCGGTCAACAGATACTGACGAATTCGTTTAGCTCTTGTTATGAGCTCGTCAGAGTACCATAGTCGTTGCCCATCTACAAATATCGGCCTGCATTTAAGCACAAGAGGATACACAACAGTAGACACATGTAAACACGTATCATCATAAACATGTACATAGTAATGCATATCCTATACCATGCAGAGGCCAAACAAACTCAATGTATAGGTAAAACCAGTCGTATAAATAGAAATATATATAAGTAAAAATACCTAGTACAAGGAAGGTAGGTAAAACCAACATTTTAGTCAGCTTTGCCACGAAATTATTTTCATTTATTATATTTACGGACATGAAATCCTTTTAATTTTTCATTATTTGGCATTAATCATCGACGGCAGAACGCTTGGAGACCACCGTCCGAGCATTGCAGAAACCCAAATATTTGGGAGATGTTGGCAGAAGGATAAAATGGTCTCCTGCTAGCGTTTTGTGTTCATACTATTTTTATTTATATTTACTTCTATTTAGTTTGAGTTTGTTCGGCCTCTGCATGGTATAGGATATGCATTACTATGTACATGTAGATGATACGTGTTTACATGTGTCTACTGTTGTGTATCCTATTGTGCTAAATGCAGGCCAATATTTGTAGATGGGCAACGACTATGGTACTCTGACGAGCTCATAACAAGAGCGAAACGAATTCGTCAGTATCTGTCGACCCATGCCTCGGTCTGGTTCTAT
Organism: Apoderus coryli; assembly: GCA_911728435.2. Lineage (NCBI taxonomy): Eukaryota > Metazoa > Arthropoda > Insecta > Coleoptera > Attelabidae > Apoderus > Apoderus coryli. The sequence continues at coordinate 17,027,795 of OU452206.1, forward strand.
TGAATTAGACTGGGGCCCTGCTAAATTAAACAAAATTCTTTGTGTAGGTAAAACATGAAATCCTTTTAAGTGTCATATTTGTACGACTTCCAGTAAATTATTATATTTTTGGATTTTGGAGTATTTTAGTTTTACTCTTCTGCAGTATGAGGGGTAGCCCTAGTTTTCGCGAAGGGCGAGAAACAGGGTTATTAATACAATACTCGGGAGCTCAGGAACAAAATGGACTAGGGTAGATTTCAATAAGGTTAACAATAAGCGAGACCTTTTAGTTCCTACCATTTGCGTGGTCGGCCGTCCAGAATCTTCAGCTGGTCAGCTTCGATAGGTCTTCTTGGTCTGCCAATCTTTCACACACACACTTCGACAGCGATGATTCAATCTCAATAGCCGAAAATTGAATGTCTGTTTACACTTCCACGTAGGGCGGCGGTACTAAACTAAAAGGTCATACAGCCGCGAAGATTTGTCTGATGCAAATAAGAATAAAACCAAATCTTGTAGATTTTCATTATTTTTATTAAGATTAAGATAAGATTAAGTATGAATTAAGAATTAATTAAATTAAATAGAGAATAGGATAAAGATTATAACTATATACAATGCTGTGGACGCAATAACTTCCCTATACCTATCTTCAACTGTTTTTGAATAATTTATTTTGAATTTTTTTGGTCCAAAATAGATCTCCGGAAAATATTCGCGATTTTGTCGGTTGAACAGACAGAATCTTGAATCTGATGAAGGTAGTTCAATAACATATTAAGAGAATCAACTGTGTTGAGAAATTGCTGCACTTGGTTACAGGGTCGTCTCAAATTACTGTAGTATGCTCTACTACTAAAAATAAGCATAAGTCAATTTTCTCAAATGGTATGTTATCAAATATTCTGAAATACAATCAAATTGGCTCTCAACTGATATATCATATTCCTATACTTAAAATGTAAGGTTTCTGAGATAAAAACAAGTTTATAAAAAAATTGGATTATTTTAGCCACATTTTGACATTTAGTACAAAAGTAGTAAAACTTTTGTCACTAATGATTTGGTATTGAACTTTAAAAAGACTAATCATATTCATTTCTCGGCAAAAGGGCTAGACTACAGTGTTAGAGTTCAGAATGAGGGTCATGCGATTGTCCAACAATATTCGATAAAGTTTCTGGGGGTGGAGATTGACTCACAATTGAGCTGGTACAAGCAGATCGAAATCGTTTCAAGCAAACTGTGCAGGTTATCGTTTTTGATATGGAAAATGAGAAGCTTTGTTTCTATTGAGGCCTTAAAATCATTTTACTTCGCACATGTTAATTATGTACTTAGCTATTCTATTGTGTTGTGGGGTAACTGACGACACATAGATGAAATTCTAATCATTCAGAAAAGATTTCTGAGAACGATGACATTTAAACCGGCGAGATATTCTTGTCGTCAACTGTTTATAGATTTGAAGATTTTAACCGTAACATCTGTATAATATATTTTAGAGTATGTGTCTTATGCATATAAAAACATTGATAAATTCATGAACTTCGACATAGTTTAAATTTAAAACTGCCGAAGCATAGATTCTCTCTTTCAGCGAACAGTTCTCTCATAATACCTATAAAAATTTATAATCACCTGCCTCAGCATTTGAAATTGACGAACCCGAAAAAATTTCAAAGTAAGGTCAAGGAATGTCTGCTGCAATACAGTTTTTATTCCTTGAATGAATATTTTCTGAATTATTTTTAAGTTCGTAATTATGATATGTAGTGTGATTTGTAATGTGTTATTGTCTTATTGATTTTTAATTTATTATGACTATGATATTGTTATGTATCCAAAACATTCTAAAACCTTATATTAATCATTACATAATACTTTGTAATTGTGAAATGTCACTTTAAATGTTGTTCGTCTTCATTTACTGTACTATATGCCGCATTCTATATACAGGGTGGGCAAATTTCGATGTTATTATACGGTACAGCCTAAACCGTAGTAGATAGAGCGAAATAAGTGACACGTCACGTTCGATTTTTTTGAGCTTAGTTTAATGCCGTAATCGGAGCGCGGCTAACTTAATTAGTTTTCTTTATACAGGGCGATTTTCATTTTTTGTCATTTTCTTTTTTCCCTTATATTTCGGTTGTTGTTAGAGTTACGGGAAAAGTGTTTTTATAAAAGTTAGAGATAATTATTTGATGCTTAATGCAGTGGCGTATCAAGATTTTTTTTCGAAGTCCAATAGTTCAAGATATCGCTATCAACTTTGTTTTCTTAAATAGGACACCCTATATATTAAAGCGTCAGTAGATTCCAAATTTCATTCCCTTTACAACCATGTATGACAAGTAGCTATATATTTAGTAAAACTTAATAAAAATAAATAAAAACCATATAAGTATTTCTGAAACTAAAAAGAATTTGCCTACATAGTAAAGAGATATTAAATAGGCATCAAAAACTGCAACTTTTGTCTAATTTAACTAACTCTCTATCTTGCAAGCTTTTTATATTTTAAATTGTGCTTTGGTTAAGATTGTTTATTTATTTATTTAGCTTAGAATAATTTGCATTTTTCTACAAAGCTGCGTCAACAAAAAAAGTACATTTCATCATGTAAAAATAAATGACATATATAAAATTTTTAGCAAATACATTGTAAAAAACAAATTTAAATAACAAACACTACATAACATGAACAAGTATGACAATGTACATAGAAGTCTGGATCCGCTAAGCATCCATTAAGTAAAAGGTGTTTTCATATATTCATCAATGGTATAGAAACGCAAAAACGCTAAAACTGTAAATTTAAAAGGTCTAGCACGCAACGCCCTGACCTGTGCAGGCAACAAGTTATATAACTGTAAATTCAGTGTATTTTTTATTGACTTGGTTAGTCTATAATAGGATGGCCTCAAATCGTTCCTATTTCGGGTATCGTAGCTGTGACAATCCAAGCTCCTTTCAATATTATTCACATTAGAATGAATCTCCATTAGAGTTGCCAAGATGTACACACAAGGCAGGGGCAGAACACCGAATCGAATAAAAAGAGGACGGCAGTGTTCTCGATAGCCTACACCAGCCAGGATCCTGATAACTTTCTTCTGCAATTTAAAAATTTTGAAAGAATGGGGGCTATTTCCCCAAACAATGACAGCATAATTTAAATGACTATGAAACAGAGAAAAATAACACATCCTCAAACACTCAAAGTCAATAAGAACAGACAATCTACGGATCAAAAAGACCAATCTAGAGAGTTTGACAGCCAATGTGTCAACATGATCAGACCAGCTAAGAGAATCATCAATCATGATTTGATTTACCCTTCGTCGCATTGTTCTTGTTTGAAATAATTAATTGTTGGGTTTTACTATTATTTAGTTGCAGGTGATTGGCAGCAAACCACTGCTCAGCATTTTTCAAGGTTTGCTTTGTGATATATATGCAGTAGGTAATTGAGAAAGTTGAGAGATCCTAAAAATGAGTAGAAACTAGAAAAAAAGTACGACAATTAATATGTTAACTGACGACAAGGTGAAATATAATTAATAATAATTATAATGCAAAGCCATGTGAGGAAGAAAGTAACAATAGTAAAGACATGTTTACATTTAATTAGTAAAATGTTCAAGCATAATATGGAATGTTATGAACAGTGCAGCTGCAGATATAACATTTAGACTTTCTACAATAGCAAGGCAAATAATATGAATGAACGTTGCCGGAGAGGGCAATTGAGAAAATGAGGTTGTTATGATAATGTTGGAGGAATGTGCAAAGCTGTCTTTTGTATCATGCTTTGTACGAGTATATGCATCCGTATCTACGTAAGAATTTCATATTATAAACATGATGTCACAATGCATTTCAGGCATTTATTTCTTATTTTAGCTCTCTATATCATAATATAAGATGTTCAAAAAGGGTGAGGTATTTATAAATTCAATCAAAAAGAGAAAGTTTTGGAAAATTAAGTGGCAAAGATTATGTTGTCCAAAGGTTGACCATCGCTCTAGTGGCCACTCCTCTAGCCGAAAATGGAAATTAGCTTAGCCGCCACTTGTCTACACATCTCTCTGGAAATGGCAGCCATTTCCTGCGGATGTTGTACTTCAATTGCAGTAGAGTTCGTGGTTTGTTTGTATACACTTTACAGATGAAACAAACAGTATTAGGGAACTTTTTGGCTCCAAAACTGAAAGTTTTAATGTGGAAACATGGTTTCAACAAAATGGGATCATTTGCCACACCTCCAACCAATCGCTTGCGGTTGTCAATCAACTTTTCCCAGAAAAAGTGATCTATCATCGAAGCATTATCAACTAACTAAGCTAAATTTACATCGGGTCCTGATGGTATACCATTTTTTGTAATTAGGGATTGTGCCACTGTGTTTGCTAAACCATTGTGTACAATATTCAATGCTTCTTTGCGATCGTGTAGTTTCCCCTCTGATTGGAAATCTTCTAGAGTGAAGCCGGTTCATAAGAAGGGCGATAAACAGGATATTTCAAATTTTCATATTATAGACCAATTTCCATACAGTCGTGTTTTTCTAAAGTTTTTGAATTTGCGCTCCATGATATTATTATGAGCCATGTTAGGCGTCAGATTTCATCGGTACAACATGGCTTTTTTCTCATTCTACGTCAACTAATTTATTGGTTTTAAAACCGTTTTTAGGTAGATGTAATATACACTGATTTTTCTAAAGCCTTTGATAGACTTGATCATGGTATTCTACTGCGTAAACTGTGTCGTTATGGATTATCTTATAATTTACTGCTGCTTTTGAAGTCGTATCTGAAGGATAGATTTCAGTATGTGGAAAGTCGAGGATTTCGTTCCGCAAATTTTAAAGTGTCATCTGGTGTTCCCCAGGGCTCTGTACTTGGACCATTGTTGTTCCTGTGTTTTATCGATGATATTTCTAGTGGCTTGACAAATAGTTCGTTATTATATGCTGACGACTTTAAAGTATATTCTGTCATTAATAGTACTGACGATTGTTCTCATCTTCAGGACGATTTAAATGTTGTATATGAGTGGTGTGTCCGTAATAATCTTTATCTGAATATTGATAAATGTTTTAGTGTTTCCTATACACGGAAAATAAACCCTGTCAAATTTTCATATTGTATAAATAATAGTCCATTAACAACTTGATGAGTTTAAAGATTTAGGTGTTTGGTTTGATGGTAAACTGAGCTTTACTAATCATTACAATACTATAGTTTCAGCATCCTATAGATCTCTGGGTTTTATTGTGCGCAATTCGAAAGAGTTTGTGACACCTCAAACACTCATTGTTCTTTTCAACGCATTTGTCAGATCTAAACTGGAATATGCATCTGTAGTATGGAATCTTACATATACATATAACTAATATTGAACGAATCCAGCGTCGTTTTGCCAAGTTGCTGTGGTTTCGGGTTGATGGGGTTTATCCATCCATTGGGTTTCCTCATGATATTCTGCTAAACCGTTTTAATCTAGTATCATTAAATATTCGGAGAGAATATTCCGCTCTAGTATTGCTCTTTAAAATTATTAATGGACTTCTTGACTGTCTAGAGTTTTTAAGCCAGATTCCTTTTTGTGTCCCAAATCTACGTACACGTAATAACGGAATCGTATTTTACTTTCCGGCCCCGCGTACTAATTTGTTGTTGCGTTCCCCTTTATATTTTATGTGCCATACTTGTAACTCTGTGTCCGAGCAAATTGATATTTTTAATTCAGCTTTGTCTTGTATAAAAAATATATTTCTTAGAATACAAATTTAAGTGTTAGATATTAGGAATTTACTGTAATTTTGCCTGCCCTTTAATTGGATTATTTATCTGTCTGGGCAGTGTATCTTAAATAAATAAACTGGCCTCCTAGATGGCCCGATCTTACACCCCTTGATTATTTCCTATGGGGATACCTTAACTGTTTAAGGTAGGTATGGAGATACCTTAACTTGCCGAAGCCTAAAGTAGGATTTAGAACAACTGAGATCAGAATAGACGATGAAGACGTACTGTGACTTGAGCTAGTTAATAAAGTTCATATGAGCTTTGAAACTTAAACAAACTTCAACAATATGAAGACGAGAAGAAGAGATTTTAAATAGGATTCTTCGCTAACTTTGTTAACATCCTCCAAACTAAATGAAAATTTTCAATTCTTCTTGTTTTTATGAAAAACATGTCTATATACGATACTGCAGATCTAGACAATAATACCAAAGATTTCAACAATGCGATTTATTAGCAAAATTAAAGCAAAAATAAACAATACCTCTGGAGAACAAAACAGAAGAAAAAACTTTTTACAAACTTCACTTCTACACATAGTTTTGGTGCTAGCAGAGAAGTTTTTGAGCACACCTGACAATGTAATAGGAATGCCTTTGTGAAAGTAGTTTGTATGGGGCTTTAAATTAACTGGATTTCACTAAAGTTTGATAAGTTTTATGTACACATAACTATAGTATATAGAATCGGTAATTTAACTTTTATGGCCAATCTGATATCTACTCTATGAGCTGCATTTTCGTAGAGAAAACGGTGCCCAAGGGTCTGAAGCACTTCCATAGTGTTCGTTTTATATAAGAAATAACTCATCACATTGGTTTAAAAGTAACAATACATTTAATGAAATATTTCGAATTCGAATGGAATAATGTTTGTCAAAAAAGTTTGTTCGCGTTGGATCCCACACAATTTGTCAATCGCTCAAAGGCTCGTGTCGATTGGTCGAAAGAAATGAATCGTGGAGTTACGCGTATGAGCCCGAAAGTAAACAGCAGTTGACTGTATGGGTGTTTCAGGATGAGACAAATCCAACAAAAGTTGTTTGCGCACGAAGCATTTCCAAGCAGATGGTCGCCTGTTTTTTTGGAAAACTGGACATGTCGCAACCGTACCACTAGAACAACGCAGAACAGTCAATTCTGAGTGGTACACAACCATTTGTTTGCTAGTTGTCTTCCAAGAAATCAGGAAAACCAACCGCCAAAGACGGATCACTCTTCACCACGACAATGCGAGCTCTCACACATCGGCTAGGGAACGAAGCCCGTGGTTTAGTGGTTATTTTTAGTCTTATGACATATTATAGGACTTATCATTGGTATAAATACAAAGTTTTATAGGCTTATTTGGATCGGATTTTGTTCCTTTTTCTTCTCTTTGGAGGCGTACATATTTTATATTTCAGATCTTCTAGGCCAAGTTCTTGTAGGTACGCAAAATAATTGATTTTTTTTTTAGTTTTATTATAAAATTAATTTTGCACCCTTTTCTACTATTTACGAACGCCTATGTAAAGAAAATTGTTATGCTGCATGTTGTAGGTTATCTTATATCAAAGCTATATATAATTAGCCAATTTTTTTGTTATATTTGGGAAAACATTTTTTTTTTCGTTTTTGACCCTTTTTTACACTATTTTCGAACGCCTGTGTAAACCAATTTTTTTAAGGAATATTTTTTAGCTTATATTGTATCACAACTATGAAAAATTATTCCATATTTCGAATAAGTTTAGGAAATAAATATTTTTTATGTTTTGACCCCTTTTCCACTATTTACGAACGCCTATGAAAGTAAGTTATTTATGACACATTTTATAGATTATATTCTATCAAAGCTATAAATAACTAGTTAATATTTCTGCTATGTTTAAGAAATACGTTTTTTTTTTAAATCTTTTTTACCCCATTTTACACTATTTTCGAACGCCAATGTTAATATTTTATATTCAATATTTTAGGTTATATTCAATTAAATGCATAAAAAATTATGCAGTATTTCGGATAAGTTTAGGAACTATGAATTTTTTTAATTTTTGAATCCTCTTTTAAACCCCTTGGCTGGCCATATCCTATAGTATTTTTGTACCAAATTTGGTTAAAATCTGTTAAGTGGTTTTTGCGTTTTCGTGCAAACAGACATACAGAGAGACATTTTTTTAAAACTACTTATTTATGTATAAAATTGATGATGATGCTGTGGATAGTTTTCATCTCAGTATAACTGAGGATATTGCGCGGGCCAAACGCCTGTTGTCGTCTTTCGTGACTTCAGTAGAGCTTTTGACTGCGTGGATCATGACATACTTGCTCGGAAGTTGGCACTGTGGAATTTCTGGTAGCTCGTTGGGCTGGCTCATAACTTGCTTGAGTGATCGATCACAGTATGTCTCCATAAATACGGTTACTAATGGAATAATGCAATTGTTGTTGATCCTGGCTCCTGTTCAATTTATGGCGGTGACATATCAGTGGTTATTTCTCGTGAGGGGGGCCAAGTTTAAAGATGAGTGTCAGTCTGTGTTTTCAAGGATGGGTGATTAGTTTCAGGTTAAACTTTTATATTTTAACATTTCAACTTGGGATGGAAGCAGTTCAGTTTTCATTTTTCATTATGCAAACAAAGGCCCTAAGATGCATAATCATTTTATATGCGGTTGAGATTATTAACTTTGCCATCGATATAAATAAAGGAAATGTGCACATGTGCTTTTTAAACAAAGATAGTTTTATGTATAAATCAAACGGCGTCTGCTCCACAAAATAAATATATTTATATTATTATAAGTCAAGGTACATTGCCTATGTCAGTCAGACATGTTTCGAGAAATCAAATATTCTCATCATCAGTGACTTTCAGTACAAGATTAACAAATATTAGTGTTATCAATATAACATATTCATTTTGTGAAAAAATTTTTGTGAATATTTCATGTAAATCAAAACATTGTTTTATATAAAAATTTTTAAAATGAAATTAAAAATATATCCAAATTCAAAATTATTTTATGGCAGTCTTCTAGTTCCAGAGCATGGGTGGTAAGCCATGACAGATCTTAATAATATTATAAATAGTGCGTAGAGAATAAAATTATTTTGTTCTGTGACGGGAAAAAAGTTTGACATACCTACTATCTTTGTTGTCAGGTAATAATAGTGTATTATACACGGGAAAAATGTTAGATTTAAAATCTAGTACTTTTTTCCCTTGTATAATAAATAACTATAGTTAGAAACAGAACTTCATGCGATAATAGAATAATAGTTCTAGGGTGCTTATTGTATAAAATATTGAACCAAATTTTGATAAATAATAATGCGTTGACATGCGAGTCTGGCATAAATTTTAATAAACCTCCAAAAATAGAGAATTTACATATTATAATTTTTAAGTTGGGAAATATTCATTGTCAGCCCCATATATATACAAAATGGGATGAAATAAACACAAACAAATAAAAACTAGCTATGCGGCATATTAAAACACAATAACGAATAACAAAAAAAAAGCACCCCATACTCAATATCGATAATTCGGGCCCAACATTTTTCGTAGATTAATTTTATTTTTCCCGTGTCCGGTTTAATACTACAGAATTTCTACAATTTGATTTCGCTAATACAGTGGCCGACAAAATACAATATCTAGATACATTTTGAGGTTCAACCATGGGTTCTACACAATCTCCAGTCATAGCAACCAATTTAAACCAAAAATATGGAAGGATGCTATGTTTGGACTTTATCGATAGATACACCAAATTTGGTATGTTCGAATATCACCGGTAATAATTATCGACCGTAAAACAACGAGCAAAATAATATGAAGATCAATTGAACACACTGTACACTTAAATCACGCGTAGGATAAAAAATATTTAAAAAATAATTTGTACAATTCTCGGTACCACTGAAAATTTAGTACCACAGTTAATATACTGCAGCTCGTATTTTCCACAATTGCACAACTTCTGTCCAGCCCTATTTAATCCAAAATCAATACGTGCATGTGAATAGCAAAAAAAATATGAACGTAGTATTACATCCAGTTTGTCGTAATTGTCTTCGTCGGAAAAAAAAAGTAATCCATTTCAAAAATGGTACAACTACGCTACTGGTGCGTAACAAAAGTTCTTTCAACTGGTAGCAATTTCTTTAAATAGCTCTATTGTTCGCATAACATAAAACATTTTCGGCCTGATCTGTACTTTTACTTTATGTTAAGTATTGTGCAGAACAATTACGGGCATTCTTTTTTATTGTGAAATTGAATAACGCGATTTCGATTCTACTGATTTTCATTTAATACAGTGCAGTGGAGTCGAAGCCTACGTTTCTTAGCCACTGAAGAATCTTCCAAGAGTCTCCAACAGAATTGTTTTTTGACAATTTGGGATTTCTAGAATTTGGTGACATTTTATCCTGATTTAGAGAAACCTTTTTGGATTTTTTAGAATGCCTTATTGATCGCGATTTTGGTGATACATTTTCTTTACCATTACTAGATTCATCTCTATCATTACTATCTTCTGACATTGCGTATTCATCGATGTTTTGTTTGCATGTGGAATTTATAGAAGAAATAAGATCATTTTCGAATTTCCAGAAAGGATTGGGTCTCAAGAATAGGGGACTGGAAGTAATATTTTTCCCCCTTTTGGACAATAATAATTTATGGAATAACCGAACAGGACATGTACTTTCGTTTGCAATATTTGGAACAAGCCACTTACTATTTGTACAACTTTTCGATCCTCCTTGGCATGTTTTACTGAATATTGGATTGTATTCAATTCTGTTGGTTGGCGTTCCATCATTATTTTTCGCAATCGTGAAATAATCTATAAGGCAATCAGCTGGTTCACCACCTCGCCAAGCTAACTCAACAGCTACAATATGGTAAAAAAGTTTTTGTAAACCTTCTGGTGTACATTCATCTCATAATCCAATGATTCAGCCAAATCAATTGAACTCAAATTTGATGAACTGGATTTTCGTTTGTTTGGATCCTGCTGTAATCTTTTACGTTTTGCATTGCTTGCATCTCGCGCATTTTTGAATATCACACTGGTAAACGGGTCGAATAATATTTTGAAGTCATTGAAGTATTTTTCCTGGAGTAGCCTACTCGTAGTATTCCAAATTGTAAATACGGCAGTTTTGTTTATTGACGTATCTATTCAAACAAAAGTGAGCTTCATCGCTAAACAAAATTCGGTTATGAAATTTGGGATCAACGGAAATCTTGTGTTGGGCCTATTCACCGAATCTACGAATTTGCTAGGTGATCGTGTGGCTTCAATTGTTGCGTTTCGTTACGCAGGTCATACACATCTTCTCGCGAAAGTTTTGGGTCGACGCACAACCGATTTTTTAATAAAAAAAAAAATAATAACCAGTCATCGATATATTTTTATCAATACGATATACGAGAGAAAAAAGTCGTCCCCATAAGATAATATCGTAAAATGAAACTTCATTCACTCTTGGAAATACTTCACCAAACTTGTCTTTCAACTATCATATTATAGCAGAAGGCAAGAATCCAACTTATCTGTTTTTTATGTTGCCGTAAATTTTACTGTTCACTAAACTTTACTTCCTAACTTATTTAGCCTTTTTACGGTTATATATACGAAATAGCTGAATTTAATACACTTTTTAACAACCGCTTTATGAAGGGTATTATTATTGGGGATTGTGTTAAAAAAATTGAAATAATCAAATAAAATTACAAACGAAGAGAGATTATCTTTACTGAAATATCGAAACGATTCTTCAGCTAGCATACTTCTGGATAAACTATGGATCCAATTTACACTAGCTAACGTTTCGGTGATCATCCAAACAGCTTCTTTAGAGCATCTGTGAACGCATTATTTCGATACGTGGTTGCTCGAATTTAAACTAGTGTTTTTTCTCTAAAATAGTCGAGAAAAACATCTTGGGCACCATATTTCTGATATCGATCAAAAACTATGACAGCAGATACATGTACCGGGGTCCCATTTTGGTTACTTTTGCGGGGTATTTCCGTTACTTTTATAGAGTGATAAGTATTTCCAAAGGTAAGTAAGCTATTATGGCCATGAAAATCTCTATTATAATTAGAAGTTTGTGCTTGTTAGATATCCAGAAAGAAGGCAACAGTTTTTTGAGATATTTGCTTGTTTTAAAGCAAATTTATTGACTCAGCAACAGTGCATGGATGAACTTCATTCAAAATTTGGCGATGAAGCTCCATCAATGACCAGTGTTTATCGATGGTATGGTGAATTCAATCGTGGTCGTAGTTCACTCCAAGACGAATTTCGTGAAGTTCGTTCAAAATTAGTTGTTGTTCCGAAAACTATTGATGCTGTGCGCGAACTGATATTGCAAGATCGTCATGTGACCTATCAAGAGATTGAGACAACCTTAGGCATTAGTGGGACCAGCATACATTCAATATTGCATAAACATTTGACTGTCAAAAAAAATTGTTTGCGTTGGATCCCACACAATTTGTCAATCGCTCAAAAAAAGGCTCGTGGCGATTGGTCTAAAGAAATGCTCAAAAAATACGATCGCGGTGCTTCGAAACACGTCTATGACATCATGACAGATGATGAATCGTGGATTTGCGCGTATGAGCCCGAAAGTAAACAGCAGTCGACTGTATGGGTGTTTCAAGATCAGCCAAATCCAATAAAAGTTGTTCGCGCACGAAACACTTCCAAGCAAATGTTTGCCTGTTTTTTCGGAAAAACTGGACATGTCACAACCGTACCACTAGAACAACGCAGAACAGTCAATTCTGAATGGTACACAACCATTTGTTTGCCAGTTGTCTTCCAAGAAATCAGGAAAACCAACCGCCGAAGATGGATCACTCGTCACCACGACAATGCGAGCTCTCACACATCGGCTCAAACAACTGCATTTTTGAGCACCAAAAACATCGATTTGATGAGTCATCCGCCGTATACTCCTGACTTGGCACCGAATGACTTCTTTTTATTCCCGTACGTAAAAAACAAACTGAGAGGTCAACGTTTTTCAACACCTGATGAAGCGGTTTCTGCATTCAGAATGCATGTTTTGGAGATACCTCAATCAGAGTGGCAAAAGTGCTTCGACAATTGGTTCAAACCCATGCAAAAGTGTATAAATCTTCATGGGGAATATTTTGAAAAACAATAAAGTGATTTGCGAGGATTAATATTTGTTTTTGTTCTCTAATCCCCAAATATAAAAGGCAACCCTCTTATGTTATCTAGCTTCCTTTTGCGAGTAAATGCTACTAGAGTGGTTTTTTCTGCCCAAAAAAATAAATTCCCTACATTAACTAAATAAGCTTGGAAACTATGTTTGCAAGCCTCTATAAACTCAAGCATTGACTCTCGATACATGTTCTGAACATGTTGATTAATAGATAAACCAACAAGTACGCATTTCTTAACGCTATCACCATCACTTCAATACGCATACCGGAGAAGATCCGCACTCTTCTAGTGAATGTTTTTTTTTTGTTCTTTAGTGGAAGATTGTGTGCCATTAAGTCATTGTAAATTCGGTTACAATACTCACGATTGCGTACTATCATAGAAAGCTTCAGCGATAGCAAGCAAGAGCTAAAAACATTCACAGGCATTCAAACATAGCCTATTCAAACTACACCAGTCATGTAACATTTAGATTAGATCCCAGGTTCGATCCGTGAGGAACACCAATGATTAAAATCCATTATAAAAAACATATTGGACTCGGTTGCTCAAATAGGATTTAAGAAACATTTTTAGCTCATCGACGAAACCGTATTGGTCAAGTTTTCTAATAAGAATTCCATGGTCCATCCAAAGGCCTTAGTTAGATCAGTATAAATCACATTCATACGGCTGCCACTGTCGAAAACTTCAGATATTTCCTGACAAATCATGGTCAAGTTTGTTGCAGTGGAGCTCTGTGACATAAATTCATGTTGGTGCAAAGTTATTTGACTTCAAATGGCAAGGTATATGCGGCTATACAATACGGCTTCAAATAATTTAGAGAAGTTTAACAGGATAGTTACGCCTGACTTAAATATGGGAATAATCTTTTTTTGCTTCCAACCGAGCTTTTCGAACGTAAAGACAAATTAAAGAGCCAGTATAAAGGGTACGCAAAAGCCCCAATTCAATCTTTTACAAGAAAAGATGGCACACCATAAGACCCGGACGTCATGCCATTGCCAAGCCTCACACTGATGGTGGTTCTTCGGCATTCAACCTTGTTTGAACTTAGTCTTGTTGTTTGTTGGATTTATTTATGTTTTAATTCTGAATTTCAAAATTTGGTGTATTTGACACTTTTTTAAATTTATTTGTGTTTGTAAGATGCCCTTATCGTTAGTAACGTTGGAGAATAATAGATTAGTTTATTTTGATATTTGGAAATTAATTCTGCCTGTAGTCACCACCACCACTTTCCCGTGATTGATGCCCTTACATTTTCCGTATCTTTTTTCTGTGATATATGACCAAACTTAAGTTCCACAAATTTTATATTGACAAAAAAAATTCGAACAAAACTAAAGACAAGGTTGGATGTGCTGCTGTGACGTGGATGGATTTTTACTCCGTTTTTGTACGTTTTTTAAAAGTAAACCGCAGGATAGAAACAGAGCGCTCTCTACGGCGACAATTTAGTCGTGTCTCATTTTCTTTTTTTCGTTTTCCATACTTGCTGCATTATAGATAGCACACAGGCATGGACTACAGAATATCATTTATATGTTATAAATTAAATTTACCACTATTGTACAATATTTTCCACGCATTTGAAATAGTAGTTCAGTGGTAAACAAAAAATTACTTAGTTCTGTATGATTTTTTGGTGCTGAATCCGATTTTTTTTTTAAATAAAAATATATATTTGTCAAAAAATCCACGATTCATCATCTGTCACGATGTCATAGACGTGTTTCGAAGCACCGCGATCGTATTTTTTGAGCATTTCTTTAGACCAATCGACACGAGTCTTTTTTTGAGCGATTGACAAATTGTGTGGGATCCAACGCAAACAAATTTTTTTGACAGTCAAATGTTTATGCAATATTGAATGTATGGTGGTCCCACTAATGCCTAAGGTTGTCTCAATCTCTTGACTCTCACATGACGATCTTGCAATATCAGTTCGCGCACAGCATCAATAGTTTTCAGAACACCAACTGATTTTGGACGAACTTCACGAAATTCGTCTTGGAGTGAACTACGACCACGATTGAATTCACCATACCATCGATAAACACTGGTCATTGATGGAGCTTTATCGCCAGAAATTGAATTAAGTTCATCCATGCACTGTTGCTGAGTTAATCCAAGTCGAAAGTTGTAAAAAATAATCGCACGAAAATGTTCACGATTTAATTCCATTTTTGGGCCGAGATGAATTTTTTAAGTTACTGTAAACAACACAAATAGCGCTAGAGCTGTCAGTTGCCAGATTGCAACACCAGGGTTGCCAAATCCCGAAATATAAAAGGCAACCCTCGTAAAACTGCCAGAAAAATAGATTCGGTTGAAAACAGAGGTAAAGTATCTAGGCAGGCGAAACTAACCTAGAAGCAGCAACTGGAAAAAGTAATAAACAAGGCGGTGAGCTCAGAATTGGTGACCAGACGTTTTTATGAACAAAAAAATGGGGGTTAAGGCAGAATTTGGTGCAATGGTTGTGCACAATGCTAGTCAAACCTTCTATTACATATGGAGCGATTGTATAGTAGACCAAGACACTAAAAACAATAGCAAGAATGAGACTATGCAAGGTGTAAAGACTTGCATGTCTAGGAATACCAGGGCCTATGGATTCCATACCCACAATGCACTAACAGGAACATTGCGTACCTACCTACCTAATTAATAATACAAACAAAATGACGAAACGATACCGCTTCAATACGCCTTGCAGGGTGTCAATTCAAGGGACTGAATACCTGAAAATTTAAACACCCTAGAAGGATGATCTAGTACACAGACGGATCAAAAAGTGAGGAGGGAGTTGGAACAGGAACATTCTCCAAAAATCCAAGAGTTATCGGCAGCTATGTTTTGGAGAAAAAAGGCACTGTGTTCAAGCGGCGGCATATGCAATACTGGAATGCACAAGAGAAAGCAATATGAGGGTTCGTCTGTCAGGACTCCTTGTAAAATTCTTAGTAAAATCAAACATCTCTTTCACTAATTCGAAACTTCTCCAGCAATCCCGGTACAAATTGCAAATAGGTACCATTTCATTAGTTGAAGTACATTCTTAATTACCTACCCGTTTGATTTTATCAGTATACCGAGCTTGACTAAAGCTGTTCAGAGCACTCATCGTCCGCCATCGTGTAAA
The DNA here is from genome assembly GCA_911728435.2 of Apoderus coryli. Lineage (NCBI taxonomy): Eukaryota > Metazoa > Arthropoda > Insecta > Coleoptera > Attelabidae > Apoderus > Apoderus coryli. Next base: position 17,043,954 of record OU452206.1, read on the forward strand.
ACGGTTCGTCGTCTATTCCTTTGACAGGCTATTTCTCGACATAATAAACACAGCAGGACTCTATAGTTATACAAGACAGCAGGAAAACTTTAAGGTTTAACCTTTATAGCATGTCTAGAACATCGTTGAATTTCAGATTAATCTGTCCTCGTTCGCCTGTATTGACATTAAATAATACTACAAACTACAAGGTTGTTATTACAGTATATAGCGTGGGTAGGAATGTTGTCTTCTACAAAAATAAGTAATGTTGATGTTTGTTGTGATTGAGATAATTCCAAGGGTCTTCATATATGCACTTTGTAGGTACAGTGTTTATTTTTTTTTTATTTATTGTCATTACATGTCATTACCAAAAAAGGTTTACACAAGTCATATTAAATACTAAAATATTACATAACACAACATAAAAACATAGAAATGTATGTAACTTAATCAAAACAGAAAGTCAGTGCTGAGGAATTCATCAATGGAGTAAAAAGCCTGGTCAATTAAGTAGTTATTTAATCTATTTTTGAACATTGCAAGGCTCAGTGTTTTCAAACTATCTGGCAGATGATTATAGCATGTGGGACCATAATAATTTACAGAATTTCTGCTTCTACCCAACCTCATATATTCAGGAAGAATGTCATTTTTGTTTCTGGTATTGTGGTTGTGAACTTCATCATGCCTTATGTACAGATTGTAATTATTTTTCACATACATCATTGAATTGTAGATATACAGACACGGGAGTGTAATTATTTTACATTCTTTAAATTTAGGTCTGACATCCTCTCTAAACTTTAAATCTGTCATTATTCGAACCACTCGTCTTTGGATTTCGAATACCCGACTAGCATGACAAGAGTGTCCCCAAATTGACAAAGCATATGAAGCCACACTGTGAAAAAGGCCATAATATGCTGATTTCAAAACATTAAAAGAGACTTCACACTTCAAGCTTCGCAACATGAACACAACCTTAGACAACTTGGCAATGGTAACCTCGACATGACCCGCACAGGTTAGCTTTTGGTCCAAAGTGACACCCAACACCTTTACAAGACCATCAGAAACAGCAACATCCGTCTCACGTAATGTAAATATTATAGTAGCTGTTTTATTGGCATTCATACAGAGTTTGTTAGCTGCAAACCAATCAGCAGCCCTCGACTGTGAATTAACCATACTTGAGGCCAGAACATCACTCGACAGTTCAACATCGACAATAGTTGAATCGTCTGCAAACAATGTCAGGTCAGAGCATGGCAGATGTAGCGGTAAATCATTAATGAAAATCAAAAACAATAGAGGTCCGAGCACCGAGCCCTGTGGGACTCCACAAGAGCTCAACAAGGGCTGAGAAGACTTTGACTCAACCATCGTTACAACATTCCTACCAGTGAGATAGGAACTCAACAAACGAATCGAATTCGCACTCATACCGTATCGCTCAAGTTTACCGAACAAGATATCGTGTGAGACGCAATCAAACGCCTTTCTTAAATCAAGAAAAGAAGCCCCCACAAGCCTTCTACTCTCAAAAGCGGTTATAACGCTATTTACAAAATTTTCTATAGCTGAAAAGGTGTTAAGTTTCGGTCTAAATCGAAATTGTTGCGGAAAAAATAAATTATTTCTTTCAAAATAGTTGGCTAATTGTTTAAAGAGTATCTTTTCAAAAATTTTGCCTAGAACAGGCACTATAGAAATAGGGCGATAGTTCTTCAATTCATCTGGAGATCCTTTTTTGAATAACGGTATAATTTTGCTAAATTTCAGACAACTCGGAAACATACCGGATGAGATCGCCAAATTAATCAATATTGTCAATGGTATAATTATTATATCCTTAATATATTTAATGATTACGATATTCAAATCAAAAATGTCTTTCGAGCTTTTATTTTTAAAAGAGTTTATTATATCTCTCATCTCAATAAAAGATATTTCATTAAACTCAAAATTGCAGGAATGTCAATAGACAACAAATCCAGTGGACTGATATTTGAGGATAAGTCATGGGTTAAAGTTTCCGCAATACTGGTAAAATATGTTGTATTGAAATCATTAGCAGTAAGATTTGTTAATGATTTTTGGGTAGCAGAACTATTCCTTTTATTGTTGATAATATCCCATGTAGCCCTGGCAATATTAGAACCATCTGCAATACACGTATCGTTCGCATCTATACGAGTTACGGTAGGAGCGAACCATGTCTTTTATACCTTTGATGTGTGGCCCAAATCCGCGGCTCTCCAAACGGATCTCAAAAACAGTAAGCGTTATAGAGTCAGTTATATTGCTGCAAAGTTGTCGACTTTATTGCCTAACAATATGCCCCATGAAATCTAAGAAATTCCGATTATTTAATAAACCAAATATATTAATTTATTTTAACTTATCCATCATTGTTTACTTTTAGACTATTTTGAGAAAGATCAAAAAAATGATCGAAACGTCAAGATTTATTTCATAAAACTGCAGTATTATTTGCAAATTGACCTAAAATCAAGAAAATAATATCAAAAATAAAAATTATAGTATAAAAAGAGGTCAAAGAGAAAAAAAAAATATAATTTCTTCTACAATGTTTTGGTTTTTTAGCCACATCCTTTCCTAAATGCTGGATTTTGTATTATGTTAATTTGTTGCAAAGCCTAACCATTTTGCACCTTTTAGGTCTTAAAGTTAAAGTTAAATTCAACTAAAATAGATGGCTGTGCTAAATTAACAGGAATAAAATAGGGGGCTATGGATAACTTAAGCATATTATGCCATTTGACACTAAGAATTCAGAACGTGTAATAATTTTATGTTTAGGCACTATTTAGTTTTGAAAAAATGGATTTTTCAAAAAATTGAAAAGCGCGATATGGTAAAAATATATTATCCAATCCAATCACAGAAACAATTAATTATTTATCTGCTGAACAGTATTTCCTAGAATATCCACCCATATAACCGAAAGTGGTAGGGTTAGGGCACTGCAAACATCACTCTTATGCCCCTCTCGATCATAGCGCCTCACAAATTTTCAATACGATAGCATTACCAGTTCTCGAGAACTTTGAATAGGTCACTCTAAAAAATTCACCCTGTATATTCATGTTTACGATGTGTGAATTTATAAAACACGAACTTACCCAGTTCCGTACATGTATGACATAATCCGAACAAAATGTTTTAATTTATGGGAAATTTAGCATCAAGTGCTTTGAGCTTTTTATTCTGTGCTTGTCAACGGGCTTTACAACACCATTTTAGCAAACACACACATATCCACCAGCTTATGGTGGTTACGATATAAAATGACATGTTTTAGAAGTAGAACACACATATCCGGAAAAAAATTGTGGGAAATTCGTTCACCAGATGTGTACGAGGAAATTAATTCTTGTATTAATTACCAACGCGTAGTTCCCAACAGATTGGTTTCCTATAAATTTGGAATATGAGTGAGTAAATTGTAAAAATGGCAACTTTCCACATACCTATTACTTATTCATCCCTTTTGTCTAGGTATACATAATTTTGAAATAATGCCGCATTAATTCGACTGATTTTTCACCCAACAACATCTTGTTGTTTCCAAACAACAAATTTGTAGACAGCGAAAAGGCATTCGCTTTTATTTGGTTTAGTTTGTAAATAAACAACAATAATTGGTGATAGCAGTAGAAAAACTATTTAAAACTCATTATAACACGCTAATAAAAATAATAATCAGAAATTATCCTTCATAATAAGCGTTAATGTTTTGTATTTCCAAATAATAATAATCATTTAAGATAATAAAACGCCGTTACGTACACAGAGAAAATAACATTTTAACCGGCACATTTTACCATATTGTGTAAGATTATGAGAGATATAAAGTTTAATTTAAATTTTAATTAAAATTTGAGTCAAGACCAGGCCGCTACGGCATCATCAAGTCGTTCTAAATTTATTTTTGTATCAATCTTTGTTATTCAGGTTGTTTTTTATTCGTTCCTTCCAAGCAATTACATGAAGATTATGAGACGAAAATTACATTAGGCTTATTTGTATTGGGTGGCAAAATAACACAAAAAATATGCCAAAGCTAAAATAATGTCGAACAAAAAAAAAAGTTATTTGCAACTGGGGTCCATTCTTATTCTTTGAGTGCCATGCAAATTCTTGCGTAGGCGTCTGTTATATGCTTCTGTCAATTGTAGCATTTCTTGAAAACTACTCATCCCCGTAACCACGAAAGCTTCCTTCTTCCTACTCCTCCTTCGATATTACCTTGAAGGATAAGGCGCTGGAATTCATAGCGTTCTCCTCTCATAATATGTCGTAAGTATGACATTTTTCTACGATTTCTTACTTCGAAAAGCTGACAATCTTCTATGTGTGCTCTTCGAAGAACTTCTTCATTTCTTATGTGGTCTACCCATGATATTCTCAACATTCTATGAACGCTTAGTGAGTCCACTAAACATACGCACCGATTTGAAAGTAAATTGCAAACTTACAATGGGCAGCTATAAACTCTGGCAATTTTTCAATAGTTTACTCCAATACAAATTATTTTGCCTTTAATATCGATGGTCTCTTCCACCTAGCCTTGTGGGTTGACTTGGCTGATGCTGGGCGAGATTTTAACTAGATTCTTCATTATGAACCTGACTCCCAGCATGACTCCATTCAATTGGACCGCGCCACCCAAGACGTTGAAAGTCAGACAGCCAGTCAGAAAACTCAAGGCAACCATCTTCGTACTCATTATATCATATGCTTCAATCTTAGTAGCTTAAAAGAAGCAATGAGATAAGAAATCCTCCAATACCCAAGCGTCGTGTTGTACAAAGTAGGAATCGATATTATAAATCACCCACCCTATAGTCCAGTCCACCTCCTAATAAAAACTATGCAGACTATGAAAATTCCGCTAGTGCAAACTGAGCATTAAAAATCAATTATAAATTTACTTCAGAAATTAATTAGATTTTTGTCCTTCAATTTCCCTGCACAAACTTTTTAACAGAAATTGTTTATTAATTTTTTTTTTAATTTCCTTTATATTCGAATTATGTTTGACGAAAAAAAAAAAAACTGATTACATAAAACAAAAAAACAATCATTTATAAAAATTTGCAGTTAGCACACTGTCACATATTTTGTCACTACGAATTCAATTTAAATTTAGCCGTCATTGGTGCAAAAAAAAAGTTCTACATAAAGAAAAAAAGCTCCAAAATAAGAGCAAATTTTTGCTTGCTGAAGTAATCATTTATTGTGGTCTCAACGGGTACATTTTAAAGCTTCTATAGCAGCGTCTACTTACATGAACATAGATCTTTCCCGGACTAATGTGGCTTAGTGGCGTTTGATAAAGTGGTCTTTACAGGACCTCCTGCGTTTTTCCATTAATGCCATACAGAGTCATCGAATATATATTTTACGTGAATTTCGGGAAAACGTCTAGGTACATATATGGAGTTGAAAATGTGTCGCTTTCAACAAAAAAGGAAACCGAATTCTTATAGTATTGTTGTTGTCTGATCACTAACATTAACGGGAAAGTTCAAGGCATTAGGAGTTAGTAAAAAAGGTACATTAATAAAAAGTAGGACTCTCCTATCTATGGGTCATAATAATATAGACTTGCACACCATGGTAAGGATCAGACCGCGGTGGTTGGTAGGAACTGTACCCATTCATCGGGGACATACTAAAATTGGGGATGGCATCATAGGGCCCAGAAGTTCTTAATCAAGACTACATGCGGACACTGAGAGGGATAACCTGGTATACACACGTGTTAAACCGATAGTGGAAGGAATATTTAGTGAGACAAGGAACTCGAATCTATAAGATTCTTACCGGGGAAAAACACATCCGTGTTTCAAGCCGAAACGTTTGCAATTCTACAGGGCGCAAAACTAAACAAATTGAGGGCTTATCCAAACAAGCGAATCAATATATGTGCCTTGGCGGATTACACTAGGGTTAATCTAGTGTGGGCCCCGGGCATTCGGGAATCGAAAGCAACAAGAGAGCGGATTGGCTGGCTAGACAAGCCTCTGAAACTCCATGTGTAGGCCCGGTAACTGCGCTGGGCTTGTCTAAAAGAACGGCGCGGTTACTCCTGAAATGCTGAACTAAAAGCGAGCACCAGAGATACTGGGAACATATTCCCAAGCAGGAACATGGTAAGAAATTCATACCTGGTGCAGCAACAAAACGCACTGGAAAACTGCTAACATTAAGCAAGAGTCAGTTGCGACTCCTCAATGGGCATTGCTCCCTAACAAACCACCTAAATAACTGAAATCCACCAGTTAGTGTAGTGGAGGTCACAGGGTTGTTGGAATAGGTGGCATAAAGCACGGGGACTTTCCACAATAAGCTCACGATGCTGCAGTAAAAACAGACCCTTAAAAAAAGTGATAATTACACTTAAAGTACACCTTCGATTTATTGTCGTCGCCGTTTTAAGAATGGATAAAAATTGATATCGCCTATAACTGGATTGTTTTCAGTGGTTTTGACGTCCTTGAATCGTTGCGCCCTGGGCTCTGTTTGTCCTGCCCTGGGGTTGGCTAAGACTACATTCTCTTTTGAAGGCAAATGAAATGAATAAAGCAAATAAATATGACAAATTGTAGATAATAATTAATAATGGTTTTCCAATAAAACGGATTTATCGGTGATCGTTTATTATATCTGGGGGACGATCAAAAATGTACAGCAGGCATTTCACCACTAAAGAAGACTGTATGCAAAGAGTTCGGAATGTATTAATTTGCCAATTTGAGTCAACAATATATTCGGCGGGCAACACAACATGAACAATTAATTTTGAAATGTGAAAAGTGTTTAAAAGTTCAAGGTCGAAATTTTGAACATTTGTTAAAGCAATTTCTTTTATGAGTTGACCTTAGATAAGTTTGTATCATACGTTCACGTTATTAGCTAATCAAATTCCTCACAGACTCGAAAGTTTCGAAATTATATATTATTAGATTAACAACTTTTGGTGATGGTTTGTGTTTTTCTGGGTATTTGGTACCAAACGATATCACACGTTATTGTTATCACTTTGTTACATTCTCCATTAATAATAAAGAAAGAATTAGATGGTATTCGTTAGTATAATTTATACGCCCGCCATGATTATTACTACTAATTAATATCTACAATTTGTCATAATTGTTCATTATTTCTGACAAGTGTCATATTTATTTGCTATCTAAAGCCATCATGGCCAACTAAAATTAATTAAATTTCAAATTCATATCACTATTGAATTATAAATATGTAAAACTGTCAATATTTTGAGAACTATCAGTTTTTGGGATAGACATAAACTTGGCCTTATTTTTGATAGAAAAAAATAAAAAAAACGTAAAATGGGGGGTTATTATTCTTTATCCTGAAAACGTCATTCCCGGTGGGACACCCGGTATATAATATATACAAATAACACATAATATATATATCTTATTCCCATCTAAGCTACAACCAAAACTAATTTCATTTCCACCCCCATGCAATATCCACCCAGCCACCGGTGTTTGTGCCGGTGGCAAATAGAATCGAAATTTACGAACCAAAGAGAGATTGCGGCATGTCGAGATAAATTAATAAGATCTCCCACAGCACAGCCAGGTAGATGTAAAAGGTTAATTCAAATCGAAATGTGCAATTACAGCAATCCCAGGTAGATATTACACTCACGCGACTAAATCGGTTAACGAACAAAAGTTTATGGATGTCTGTAGATTACTGATTGTAAGGAGGGAATGTATGAGGGGGTTTTATGTTAGTAACGTAGGTATACAAATATGGAATTTGGGTCACATTGCCTGCCGATCACCACTGATGAGTTGTGCATCAACGAAACGGCCCGTCTAACATAACTAAAAGTATTGTTACTTTATCTAACAAGCAATTCATCATATTATGCTAAAGGCAAGTTTAATTATAAAACAACAAAAGAAAATATCAGATTTAAGTATTAAATCATAAAGAAGAGTGTTGGAGAATATAATAATATGCTTAAAAATTCACAAAAACAGGAAAAACTAGATGCATACTTTTCATTCGACTACCCTGTTATTGTCTGTGTACCTAGGTCTATTTATTTATTTTATTTATTTATTTATTTAGTTATTTAGATTACATCTACCCAGACAGAAACACATCCAATTACAGGGCAGGTACATTACAAAACGATAAAATTAACATAAATACACGTTTCAAAATTATAAAAAATACAAATATTACAATCGCAAAAAATAGTCAGAATGGTTTAACAACAAATATTTATCTAAAAAACACTTTTTTAATATAAGATATGGTATTAAAAAACACATCAATATCGGTACTCACCGAGTCACAAACAGAACACATCTCAAACAATGGCGAAAAAAGCAACAAGTTGGTACGTGCGGTAGGCAAGTAAAAGCTAGAACCATAATTACGCCTTCTCGTATGTGGAGCATGAAAAGGTACCATTGAAAGTAGGTCCGGAGAGTCAATGAGGCCATTCACGATCCTGAATAGGAACAGGAGTGAGGCATATTGTCTACGCTTATCAAGAGGTACAAAATTAAAACGACCCAGAAGTTCATCATGGGGAAATCCCATGGTTGGATATACGAGTAGGTAACTATTGTATAATATAGTATGATGGTTTAAGCAAAGATTGTGTACATTAATCTTTCGTTTAAGTAACACGTAGGTTTTACAAAAAATATTTGTCCCCCATATCAACTTTTGGGGTTAGAGGTATAAGTAATATTTTAATCTCGAATTTAATGCTACAAAATAATAGATTTCGAACCTTTCACCTGCTTTGCTGACAAACAATATTTTATGTTTTTACTACATACAAATAATGTAATTACCTCAAACATCTAGTTACTTGGCCTAATTGATTTCGCATTTGACATAAAGGCCCGTGAATATGTTTCAAACAAATAATTGTTTGAACTGAATAAATTTTTCATTGGGTTATTTTCTTGTTCCCTTATACCTACACTACGAGTAAGCAATATAAAGAAGCCGCCATTGTATGAAAAAAGCGCATTTAAATAAAATCTAAGTTACAAGATCATTTACACATTATTAACGTGTATCGACTACGCTTATTGTATTCAATTCCCTACGATAATATATAAAAAAGGATCGTATTATAATATAGGTTTAGGTATATTTATATACTTACATGCCTAACACATGAAATAAACAATCAAGCATTTTTTGTCACCGTTATCCTTATAATTAACTTGTAACATTTATTCACTTACCTTCAAAAAGGGGCCATAAGTGCAATAGGTTCCAATCCACTAATAAAGCTTCAACGGACATTTTTTAAAATTTATTATAATCATAGTAAAAGTAACGCAACAAACGAACTTTGACCGCCGACACCGACTTAAAAATATTTACTGAACGCAGAAGCAGAAGGCATGCGCTGTGCCTGCCGTAGACGCCACGGGCGACGTTGAATCCCCACCCTCCATGCATGTCGGCTCATTATATTATGGAAGTATTTGATTCAAATAACGGGGGACTTGTTTGAAATAAACAGGAATCAACTTATATGTGTTGTTTAAATCAAATAAATATTTGTTTCTGCCAAAGCAGCCCAGGTCAAATAAATATTTTTAACAAACCAAATAACTTTGTTTATTCCGGACAAACACCGTTTATTTGAGTTAAACAAATTTTGTTTGAGGCAAACAAATAAAAGCCAAATACATATTTATTAGGGTTCATTTCTAAAAAATTTTTCAGTGTATGTCTAGCTTTAAACGATTTAAGTGCTCTGAAAACATCATCTTCAGCAATCTCTCTAATTTGAAGCTGCTGTAAATCGCAGTTTCTTGCGGAAGCCCAAGAAAATGGTGCCGACCGCATATATGATCTTTGAAAATAATCGGCAAAAGAATTAACCATTTCTAGAGGATCGGCGAGTTCAATGTTATTATATGTCATTTTATTAGGTAAGCGGCCAGTATGTCTATGATTGCTTATAAAAGACCAAAATTTATTTGGGTTCCGTTATTTCCCGGTATTTACGAAGATATTGGCTCTATTGCTCTATTATATCATCACTCACAATTTCCTGTGCTTATTTTGAAATTCAAATTCAATGTTTAAGCAATTTGAACAATTAAAACGGGACGAGTGAGAGAGAAAACGAGGAAGAAACTGAAATTATAATGGCGCTATTCCAACAAAATTAGAACGAACGCTATTATCATGTTGCAGTTGACATTTTCTGCTCCAATGTGTATGATGAAAATTTCAAACTCTAACCATGATATATTTACACATAAAATCGTTTGAAATTTACAAGGCCGAATGTGATTTGAATTTTATAATAAATAATTAAATTTAACTAGATGTAAAACATACATTAACGGGCGGCCCAAACTAGATGCTTTCCCGAGTTTAGTCGATTTTGTTTTTGGTCCCTAGAAAACCAATTTCTGAAAAAAAAACTTTTCCATAGAAGTTTTTTTATGTACTTTATGTACAGGGTCATTCGAAAATTTGCTAGAATTTTTTTTTTAATTTACGGAACGCACATTTTATCGATGCCTAGACGTGTACAGGGTGGTCATATTTCGAGGTAAATACACGTCATGTTTCATTTTTTTGAATTTAGTTTAATAAAGCAATTGAAGCGCCGCTAGCTTGATTATTTTTCTTTATACAGGGTGATTTTCATTTTTGTTTTTTCTTCATATTTGTGTTGCTATTAGAGTTACGTGAAAATTGTTTTTATTAAAGTTAGAGATAATATAATGCTAAATACAGTGGTGTATCCATTTGTTGTTGTTGTTGAAGTCCTATTTTTTAAGATAACGCTATCAATTTTGTTTTCTCAAATGGGACACCCTATATAGGGTGTCCGTTGTGATGCCACTATTGCTATCTCAGAAACCTTAAGCGGTACGAGGTCGGTTAAATCAGAGAGAAGTTGCGGTTTTTGATCCGTTCACCATGTTGTCAATTTCTTCTTAATTTTTGAGATAACGGGTGAATTGTGAAAAACGCTCAATTAGATTTTGTCGAATAGTTACAAAACTATTTATTTTCGGGATACGGTTTGCATTTATACATTCCAAACATGTATATGGCACCTAGTTTAATCCCATTGGTCCGATTTAAAACTTAAGCCAATAAACGGCAAGTGCAATATGCGCGTACGGAATGTAAATCGGTGCCATATGCACTTACGAAATGTAATAGTTATCGCTGACAGATTTCTTTTGTTTGAAATTTGTTACCTTTGGATTATACATATTTTGTCCTAGAAAATATAGAGATAATCTATTTACCGAGAATGATGTTAGACAATCGGTGGAGGGTGTCCAATGTCATAACGAATACGCCACGGCTCATATGCAGGTAGGTATTTTATATACCTACTTAAGTTCGGTTTTCAATCTACAAGAGGACCTACAAGATGATCAATCATCGCCGTCTGAGGAATTTCATCAATAACCGAGATAGTTCTAATCGTTTTTTGCAGTTGCGAAGAAGGCAGACTAGGAAGGTTCTGCAAACATCAAACTGCTGTTTTAAATTTTTACGGGTGTCTTGTACCAACGCGTCTGCAGCTTCTGCGGAAGCACGGCTATCTATGGCTAAGCTAGCGTTTGGTGATAATGTCCAGCCGTTATCATTCTACGAACCCTTCGTCTCAGACCCATCAACGAACTGTGGCATTGTAACTGAAGATGTAGAAAAACTCTCCGATATAACTGAAATGGCCTCAAGTACTGAGAATTCCCTCAAATTTCAGAATGTTGTTGATCTATTGTTTTCTAAAAATTGCGAATTTGGCACTTCTACTTCAACCATTCAAACGATTTTTAAACGATTAAAGCAGGTGAAGACAAGCACAGCTTGGGAAAGTTTTTTGTGTACTGCGGGAAGTTTGTGCTCCCAGTGATATAAGCAAAAGTCCACCATTAAAGTTCAGCCTATTATTATTATTATATCTTTCCCAAAATGTAAAAACAAATAAACCCAATGCAATGGTTCGTCCCACTGAATTTGAATAACCTTTTTTATTATATTTTATAAACATATTTACGTTTTTGCTCTAAAATGTATATTTTTTTTGCTCAACGAAACTTGGATTACAGCATATTCGCACCCTTTTATAAATGTGTCAAAATACTGTCACTTACTTTAAAATATAGTTTTAAAAAATAATTGACGCCTAACTCGCGATGCAAGGTTTCCTCTTTACAATTATTACATTCCCTAAGTATGTAGGGCACCGACTTACATTCCGTACGCGCATATAGCACTTGGCATTTATTGGCTTAAATTTTAAATCTGACCAATGGGATTAAGCTACGTGCCGTATACATGTACGAAATGTATAAATGCATACGGTTTAAATTCGAAAATTGTTTAGATTAAATGTCTCTACAAGATTTAACTTCCGACGTTTCGTCTTTTGGCAACTACTATCAACTTTGTTTTTTTTTACGTACATGTTTGGACAATAGTTATGAATTTCTATGAAATTTATTTTTGTCGAGATTTGACTTTTATTTGTCACAAAAAAATAAAATGAATTATGAAACAAATAAAATTCTCATATACTTGTGAGCCTCCGTGGATAATACGAATTTGAAAATTGAAGTTGTGCCATAAATAATGCCACTTTTCTCTAATTTGAGTGACCTTGTTGTGCCTGCCGCCAATGGTAAGCAATTAAATTTTGGCCACCCTATTCGCACGAGCCCTCCATCAACAATCTCGCATAGTGTGCGTAGTGTTTCCCGTTCCACTTGAAATCCTATAGCAAGATTAAGTAAAGAATAAAAGAAAAAGTTACCCTCTTTCTTTCACTATTCAACACTTTGTGTATTTTTCATTTCAAACGTAGAGGACATTTAGCAAAGAGTGAAAGCTAAGGTCGACCTGTTCCCGTCCATTTTTACCGTGCCAAAGGGCCACAAAGGTGAGACAGATGCGTTGAATTAGATCCATTGGAATGTAAGTGGTCATTTATCTACATCCGACACATATATATCAGTGTTTGCGCTTTTATTCTATTATTTCAGGAAATGAATCAATGTCATTATTGTGTTTGGAAAAAATGAGTGATTAGTTTCGGATGAATATAAAAAACTGCAACCGAAAGATTAAAATACCTTAAAATAAAATTTAAACCCTCTAGACCAGGGTCGATAATTTTTGAGACCAAAAAAAATTATAGTAGGATGACACCCATTGCAAAAGGTAGAGAATATAACAAAAATGAAAGGAAAAATAAATTACGGGCGATCTGAGGTCGGGAAGGGGGAGGGGGTGAGTTTTTAATGGTAAAAAACGGTTAATCTCGATTTCCGGCAAAACTGCAAGTCCTATGAAAAAAAGTTAAATGGCAAAGTTGTAGATAATAAAAAGATCTACAACTTTTGTATCAATACTTTTTTCACATAACCTCAAAATTTATGTGAAAAATTCGAATAACCTAGTTTTTGGTTTTTTATTTTTATCTTTTGCAAAAAAAAATATTTTTTCACGAAATTTGGTGAAAACTTACCTTTGTATGTCCCAAACATACAGTAATTATTTTGATTTAAAATATTCATTTTTTCACCTTATTTTGACTTAATATCTAAAAAGCACCCTAATTTTCAATCGAAAATTCTCACGTCAAAATATCTGCTTTTTTAAAAAAGTTGGTGTGTTTGTTGTTGAAATCTCTACTTTCTGATGGTATAAAAAAATATACACTACTATGGTAAATGTTCTCAGAAAATGCAAATAGTGAAAAAAAACTCGAATCCAAAAATGTTTTTTTTCTAATTACTTCTCCATTAGTTATTGTCTCTTTGATGGCATTTCTTCATCGTTAGATTCGACAAACCTTCCCGATTCTAGTGGATCTTCGAAATCTTTAAGACCATCACCTTCTTCGTCTCCAAGCTTCCAATCTGTTGCTGTCAGTTCGTTACCCAGCCCAGTCTATGAAGCCCTGTAACAATGTTGTTCTGCTGCACCTTCTGTGGGTGGGAGATTGGTCAATATGAAAGAACATTTAATTCTTGCCAGTTGATATTTTTGAAATCTTTCAGTCTACGAAAAACAACTTCCAAAATTCGACTGATCGCGTCATCATTGATAAGTCTATCGCAACGCCAAGATTACTCCTTCTTCAAATAAACTATCGGAACGAATTCAGACCACGGATAAATATTTGGTCACAATGTTATGAGTATACTCGCTTCAAACCAGCTTCGTAACCTATAGAAATATGGATAGTCAACTATAATATCAATGAAATTCGGTAGAAGAGCAACTTTTTACTTTCTGATCTGCACCTACCGTATAGTGGAATGTACTTATGTAAATATAGAGGTGGAAGATAGTCAGTAAATTTGTCTGCATCCGACTTTGTGTCAAATGACAAACCGAGTCCATTATTTCCATTGTGGCTGATAGCAAATTTACGCTACGTAGAACCATTTCGGAAATTAGTTTTGTGGATTTGACTAGGCTAAATCTACTACACCCGTGAATAGGTATATTGTAGTACACTACTTACACTAGGGTAGTCTATTGATGAATAATTGGTGACTACTTGTAACTAATCCTAAATTTCAAATGTTTCTTTTTAAAATGGACGTGGCTACGCAGCCGTTAACGGTTGAATATAAACGACCGAATGACGTCTATGATTCTCCCGGCTCTATAATGGGGATATTCTCAAGGAACTTCAAAATAGGTATATCCGTCTTTATCTCATTTTTTTTAGCGCGTTCACAATAGGTACAGAATATCTAAACCAGTTTCTATTGAATGAAATAACTCTAAACTACCAAATAATTTGCTCTTTTTATATTATCGAATATTCACGGTTTATTCGCAATAAACATACATCTTGAAGAAGATGTACATTATAACTTTCAATAATAATATATCCAGACGAGAAATTTATAAAGCATTCCCAAGCAGAAGAAATTTTAAACTTTACAGAAAATGAGCTAATACCGTTTTATTTAAAATTTCTGCATTACATAAAACTTTTCTATAACAAATTTAACTTGCTGTTTTATTACATTTTTTTTTTATTTCAAGTTGATATTGTGGATGTTATTGGAGTTGTTAGATAGCTGGGGGAATTATAAAATGATGTGGAAACTTTGTTTTTATTTACCAAATAATGTTGGTAGGACTTTAAGCAGTTATACACTGTGTCCAAGATAAGAATGGGAATGCATTGGAATCTTGAAATTAGAGAAAAGCTGCACAATTTAAACACCTAAAATGGTGTTTTCAAAAGTAAACTAACTTTAGCCGTTTACGAGAATGTTTGAAATATGTTTTGTTTTGCGATTTTAGCTTTTGTTTATTTCTGACATTATTTTTACAGATATAAAAAAATTAAAAGCACTTTCTTATTGTTACTTTTTGAGGAGAAAAAGATGGCGTTTACAAAATTTCAGTACGACGTTTAGTTTTTGAAAAACCATCATCAACTCAGTTTTTTTCAATATGGCCTTGGAAGTAGCAATCTGTAAAAATAATATAAGTCTAGTCTGTTGACACCACACTCTTAAGGCCTATAACTTCTCAGGAGTCCAACTTCATGTAGAAATACGTTGTGTTGACTGCCCTGTATATTGATTTTATGTAGATACTTCTTTGTATAAAACCGCAACCTTAAATAATTGTCTAAGAAAAAACTTGAACTACCATAACATTAAGCACAACCAATTTTGTCAAATAAAAGATAACAATGCTCTAAAGAAGGAGAAAACAGTGCAGACTCAAATAAACTTTATAATTTCCTACCAATAAAGGTGTCTAAAGTTGGTCTATTGTCTAATTTATATTATTGCTTTGGGGCAAATCCAAAAACTTTTAATGTGCCATATATATTGCTATCTATGAAGCACCAACACATTTCCCATTCTGGATTTACAATTTCCTCTCAGAAATTATAGACCTATTTTATTTCTCGCATTTAACATTTTAAAATAGAGTTTTTAAAGCAGTTTTAAGTGTTTTTTGATAGAGCTGGCTATATTATATATGTGTGTTGTGGCGATTTATTACTGTTGTGAAAACTTTATGTTCTCTCGTTGCTCAATCTACTTGGTGGTTGAACGACAACTTATCACTCCGATTTCTTTTCTTTTTACCTACATAGGTATATTATGATTCTTTATAGGACACTGGACGACAGCCCAAAATTTGGAAGATTAAAAGAAAACCCTAGTAATAGTGGATCATATTGTACACAACCAAGACCTAAAACGTATAATTGCGCAAATGCAGATGAAGTAAGTGTTAATGTGTAATTGATAGTCCAAAAAATTGAAACAGAAAGTGGTATATCTCGTCGCAGCACAGTGGGGTATTCGTCTAATTTAGCGCTCCAAAATGTGATTTTGTAAATTTGTTAGAAATGGGTAGTGAATACACCTATCATAGAGCCAGATAGACAAAGAATCAAAAAATATTTCTTGTTGCATGTGCTTAGGATTAGCGTTTATCTGACTACTTATATAGGGTGTCCTGAAATTAACTTAACATAATTTAAGGGAACATTCTACAACCCAAAATAAGATTTTTTTATATCGAAAAATCCTTCGTTTTTTGTAAATTCCTGACGATGGGTTTTTAGTAGTATTTCCGAAATGCGTCTCGATATCAAAATGAAATTTGGCACAATTACGTAGATATCTTTGTAGGATTATTACAGAATATGATATCCCATGGTTAGAAAAATGTCAGGGGAGGTTTAAGCTGGGGGGTCAGAACAAATTTTCAGACTTTTGAACATAAAAAATGTTCGCTTGTTTATTAACGCTAGAAGAAGCAACTTAATAAAAATTACTGACTAAAAAAATATACGCCACTGTAAATACACCCTGTATCTTGGAAACAATGCATTTTCGGACGTATGTTTATGGGACCTTTTTTCCATAAAATGACCAGACAAATCACACCCTTAAATATTGCTATTGAGTTGTGAAATTGTCATGAGGGCTAAGCTATCTAATCAGCCAAACTTCGTCGTCTTGATAATTGAACGTGTAATGTATGTATGCATTCTTAATAAAGACGTGTATTATTATTATTACTGATTTTAGATTAAACAGGCAAGCTAAACATTCATAATGCATTACATTTCAAATATTCTTTGGCCCATTAAATCAGTTGGCTCCGGTAATGGGCCACGGATTTCGCATCGACTAATGCACGAACGTAAATCAAACTTATGATAAATTATTATTACCAACACTATACACTCGTAAACGCTCATTGAATATTTATAAACACTTTGAAATAGTATTAAGGCTATAACAGTGGAACAACGAACATTAATTAAATCCGGCAAAGCAGTTGCTGGTGGTGCTAGAACGCACTACCTCTGTGCTATGTTGCTGCTGCTGTTATTGTTGTTGTGTTGTTTTCATTCATGTATATTAACGTTTTAGACATATTTTCGATCATGGTATAGCAAACAAATATCGGTGAAATAGTGGCGTTGAATGGATTGCGGTTAGATGTGGTTTCAATGTTTGATATAATTTGAATATACCCATGTAGTCGTTTGTTAATACAGGTAGAAAGGCAAGTGCAGCAGTGTTGCACTAGGGCGTGTGCTCCACCAATTTTTACCATTATTCAAAGCCATCTAAGGGTACATACATAGTGAAGCCTCGACGCAAGCACATTAAACTGCACATATTGGGGCCTCAAATGAAACGTTTTAAAAAGTTTAGTTCACAGGTCACACTCGTCGTTTGTAGGTTGAAGTTGGACCAGATAAAATATTGTTTGCCATTATAAGTACACATCATGTCTTCTGACAGCAATAACTAGAGAAGGGCATTTATGTAAACGGCGTATTTTGCATTTTGTATGCATTTTAGTGTTTTTCTGCATATTTTTGCGGCATATAGTCGATAAAAACTACATCTAACGGTGAATCTGGCAAAACATAACATCTCTAAGTTGACTTTTTGTAACTTCCACCAAATCCCGTGTTTTCAGGACAAGCTTTCCTCGAGTGACCTTTAAAAAAATTGTATTTGATGTAAATACATTATTCAACATTTTTTATTATATTATGTATTGTTTGGCAAATTGATCTGTAACAGCGCGGCGTCGGTAAGGGGAATGCAGTTGTTATAAAACATGGCTGATTTCATTCATAAAATTTCCAGCGGGGTGCGTTGTAAAAGTTTAGTAATAATTAATAAACATTTATGTGTTACTAAAAAATTGAAATTAACCCTTTAAGGACGAAGTTTTTTATACTTGTAATTTTTAATAAAATTCAATGGATCTGTTTAATAGGAATCTTTATTTGAACAATTAAGACGATACCAAGTTATATTTTTTTGAAATATTAAAAAAAAATAACGTTACCATGTGGTAACGCCAGTACGTTCCCGTCAACTTTCAATATCTATATACAAAAATAAAACAGGTATAACTAGAACATGTATTTACATAGTGTGTGTGTGAAATATCACATTGCAGTCAATGCACATCCCAACGTCACATTTGGAGCACATAGTGCGGACGCTTGAAGTACATCCTTCACCAGCACAGCGGCGACGTTTCTTATTCTGCGTACATGTCAAAAAATGATCCTTTCCATCGTAGCGCAAAGTGTCATTAACCCTGATACAAGAAACACTATTTTTTGAAATAGATGGTCTCCCACCAACTTTCGGTGAGACACCGTAACGACTGAGGTACATCTGTGCTATTTCCCTTCGAAAAGATAGCTGATCACAATGAACTTTGGTTGACTTTCGTCGTAAAATCCAAGCATTGTTTATAGAGGCATCAATTAAAATTGATAGGGCAACTGTTTTTTTGGTAGACTTTCCACCATTCTTATAAACGGTGCACTGGCTTTTCCGAAGTTTTTGTCATGATCACTATTCCTAACTAAACACTTTCCTTGATATATTTCAAAATTGAGTAGGTATCCTTCTTTTGTGTTCATACTCCACACTTTGTATCCAAATCTTATTGGCTTGCCACGGATGAATTGTTTGCATCCGTGACGACCATAATATTTTATCATTGACTCATCATAGTCAATATGGCATTGGGGCACAAAATATGTGGCAACATTTTTTTGAATTTTATCAATAAGTGGTCGTAGTTTCCACAATTTATCCTGTTTGGCGATTTTGTTGTTGTCAGCAAAATGAATGAAACGCATTATTTGTATAAAACGATCTCTTCGCATAGCATTGACAACTGCTAGATTTCTCATATCGTCAACGCAATCCCAATAATATTTTTTTCCAGGAAGTTCGTTATACCCGGATATTATGAGAATACCGATAAAACACTTAAATTCTTCCTTGGTCACTTTTGGGTCTGGACAATTTAAAAATAAAGCATACCGCCTGGTTTCCTCGACAAAAAACTCAAATACGCTTTCGTCAAAAACAGTTCAAATAAAGCACATGAAGACGTATCGATAAATGCGGTGTAATCGCCCACCGGGAAGTTTCTTTTTTGTTCGACTATATCACCTTTTATCCACTCTATTTCACGAATATTAGAAACATTATAGGTTAAAGAGACTTTGTCAGTAACATCAACACTTGCAGATTGCACAATCTCTTCGACATCAGCATTTTTGCATTTCAACTCAGCCTCGGCGCGTAACTGATTTCCTGTAAAACTGCTCGGATCCAATTCATTTTCGTCACCGCAGTCTTCATCAGTGAGAATGTGGGGTTCAGGGGGTGTTATATATATATATATATCACTGACATTTTCATCATCGGCATATACAATTTCAAGGGCTTCTTGTAGGGTTAATCCATCCCTCAAACATATAAAGATTTTCATTTAATACATTGCGGGAACGTACTGGCGTTACCAAATGGTAACACTCGAATTCGAGGAAGTCTGAATCAACATTGTTGTTCAAACAAATTGTTTTTATTACATAATAGTATTTAGTAGTAATTACTTTATTCATCTAATAGGTTTATTGGATTCAAAATTAAGTTTATGATACCAAATATATACTTACTTCCAACGAATATCCATAATTTATGCAACAACGATTTTCACTCTAACCTGCATCGAACACTTTGACTAAATAAAACCGTATGAAGAAGCCATGACTTATTTCATGCCTTGAAAAGCAATATCTATCGCCATTTCGTATCTAATAGTCGCACTAACATTTTTGTGGGGTTTAGAAAACTATCTTTTTGACGTTACCGCATGGTAACGCCAGTACTTAATGGGTTAATGAAAAGTGCTTCACGTGTTTGGTAAAAGCACCTACTGCTATTAAGCTACACACCCAAGAAATAATTTATTTATTTTATTTCAAATATGTACTAAAGATTGCATACCAAAAATGAAAATAAACCTTTCTTATAAAAAACAAAAATATTCTAAAACAACTTAACGAAATAAATTAAATTCTTTGGTAATCTTGCTTGATTTAAACAAAAAAATCTAAAACAACCTATCGAAAATAATTAAAATATCTTGGATCTTTTTGTTGCTTTAAGTCACGTTTAGAAACTATAATTAACTGTTTTAAATATTTCGATGAAATATAACGATCATAACTAGTAAGTATTACTTTATAGATGGTGGCAATCTGATCGATTTCGTCAACTTGAGCATCATCATTATCATTAGTCTCGCTGTCGTCATTTTGTCCTAAAGTTATTATAATGTGCTCAATTTACTCCAAAATTCTTCTTCTAACTCCTTAACATGTCGGCAAAAACTATTCCAATCATTACTGGATATTAAAAACTTCTTTTAATGTAGTTAGGTTGAAATTTCCGGTTGTATTGCGGGTTCTTATATATTTAATTTAAGTTTTGCGTAAGTTAACTCCATTGGGTTTAACTCGCACATATACGGAGGTGTTCTAAAAGATGTTTTTTTAAATCGAGCTACCCTGATTTTTTTAGCCAATAAAATTGCATATTTTTGTTCCTTTTAAATGATATACGAGACTTAATAGTTTTAGTTTTAGAAATCTCAAAAATCGAGAACAGTATTGAAAAATTTATTGTTCCGAGGATTTTTGGACACTCTGTAATTTTGGTATAGTGTTAACTTCTGTCACGATTATGTTGTTAATCTTTAAAATACCAAAATTATTTAATTTTATTGTGTAATTATTTTTCTCCATATAAAATTTAAACTATAAATTAATGTATACCTACTTAATTTTCAAACTGCTTTACCATACAACTGTAATTTTGATTTTCGTCTTGATCTGAAGCAGGCTTTATCGTATACACCTATTTAACATACTTAATATACATACCTATAGGTATTTCCCTCTTTTTTTTATTCGTGTAATAATAGTAAAACATTATTTATTTCGCTGTGTGCGACAGTTGACACCCTTGCCAGTGCTTGTGTCCTATGACAGTAGCCTATTTATTTATCATACACGTTCTTATGCAGATGAAGCGTGCCTCAAAGCATTTTCATCTATAATTCAGCAACAATGGGCAACACTGCCATCTGGCATATACCCACTATACAACCACCTATCGCTCTTCGTCTAAACATAGTTGCCAGCGTTTAATTGTACTAAGCAGCATACGAATCTTGCCATTAAAAAAACAGTATAAGAAGCACGCTTCATATAGATGCAGCAGAGATTTAATGTAAAGTAAGGTTATATGACAACGCTCAGCGATATGTCGATTATTTATTATTTTGATTATATCTATATCTATCACACAGCCGCAAGTTTCTAATGCTGTCACAGTTGTGCTCTGTGCTATACCTGTGCTAATATTATTTTTATTTACTTTTCGGGAAGCTTAGAGTTTTGATTTTTGATATTTTGAATACAAATTAGTCGTTCTATTTAGTTACCTACATATTTAATCTAAAAAAGTACTGAACAAATTAAAGAAATATATACGGTTATTAATTAGTAGGTACCTATCTATTTTTATGAAAATAAATGAGCAGGTACCGTAAAATATTGTTTTTTTGATAATATAATATATTATAATATCTCATACTTTAATATGGAAGAAGCAAGTGGAAGTACTGCACATCAGCAGCGTAAATGATATTTACGCTGACATCAGGTAAGCGAAGTTATTATGAAAAATGATGTTTATTTTTTCATTTTAACTAAAGTTAAGTTTTTTTAATTAACACTCCTTTTAAGAACAGAAAAGTCTTGTTAAAAATATACAGACACACCTGTTCCAGTTTTAAATAAATATAAAAAAAGGCAAATGCATAAAAGCAGAGCTTTTAATAATATCTGGTATGAGACGTATTATGATTTGCTAACAGGTAGCATAAAAGTAATTTGATTGACAGTTTCATAAAATGTGTTTTATTTAGTATTATTATGAAGTAGGTAAATACGAGTATATTCTAGATACTAATTATACTTTTTAAAGAAACCAATCCTTAGGTGAGGTACCTACTTATAAACATAACCTATATCCTTGAAATAAAAGTCGACCTCCACACAATAATCATTAAGGGATGAATCACTATTAAGAAGATCGTGGACGAGTTGTACGCTCTCACTTACTGGAACACTGGTGTATAGATTTTTCACGTCAAATGATACAAGAAAAGAATTTGCAGGACAGTGGATATTGTTTAATTTTTGACATAGTTCAACTGAGTTATTTACTGAATATGGGGGTTTAAAATTTGTGCATTTTTTAATAGTGTAGTTTAACCATTTAGACAATTTAGAAGCTGGTGATGTTGAATAACATACTATTGGACGAATTGGCATGTTGATTTTATGTGTTTTAATTTGTCCTCTTAATTTTGGTATTTGAGGATTCATATTTGTAAGTCTAAATTTGTTAGTGTTGAGGAGTGATAATGTATCTTTCGTATTCTCTAAAGTTTTCCTAAGTTTAGTTTGATAGGTTTTAAGAGGATTTGATTGTACTATAGTGAAGTCGGGTGTATTGAGAAATTCATTAACTTTATTAATATACGTTTGTTTGTCACATATGACAGTGCAGTGTGGTATTGTGTGGAGGTCGACTTTTATTTCAAGAATACATAACCTATATTTTATGCATGATCTAGGGATATCCCTATTAATTTTAGCTACCTATTAAGTATATGACTTTTGATTATATTAACATCGCTGGAGATAGGCCAATTCAGCAATAATAACAATAAGTGCGCTACTGTAAGCAAAATTAACCGACTCATGATTTTGGCAGTAGGTAGATGTTTGTTTTAATTGGTGCTCATAATACCTATGATGAAAAATTGAAAGGTAATAACCATACCTAGTCAATGTGAAACAATAGATAAAATACCTATAATGTTATATTATATAGCCACGTCAATTCACTAAAATTGCATTTTTCGCATTAGTCTACATTTATGTGAATGCAGCATTATTGATAAATATGCCCGAGGGAAATGTTTCAAAACTGTCATACTAGATTACTAGCACAACAACTAGGGTTGCAGGAATATTCTTACACTGATAAAAATGGTTACTTTAAGATAAAGTAATTAATTCCTTTGCCGTTTTTTGTCTTATTATAAAAGAATTGCATTTACCTAAAAAGCGCCACTCTCTGACAAAGAAATCACGATTTCTTGTATAAAGTACTTGATTCATTTGCTGTTTGATTCATTTGGGAAGAGATACGTTACTTTAAGCTCAGTATATATTTTGTATGATCTTGTTACAAGCTACTGCGCTTTTGTTATGAATTAATAATTAATAAGCACTGGTTACCGTTCTTGTAAATAGATCATCCGTCTATGGGCTTAAGAAAGTGAGGGTAAAGAAAATCGCGCCACTTGCGATTTCGTCATTTTTCTACTAGCCGTTGCTTTGTGTACCTAGACCTACCCTACGTACTGTTTTTATGCTCATTAATTTTCGTGTGCGTGTGTAATGTGTAAGCGATTAACGGTTTTTGATGTTATTTGATTACGTTGATACTATAATAGTACTCTATTAGTTTTACCATGAGTGTTAAAGAGTTGCTTGCTAGTTGGTCTCTGGAACATTTATGGCCGAAATTTAAAGGTAAGTAATATAATTGTTTATTATTTTAATAAGTAGGTACCTAATGCGAAATGCCCCTTTCTTGTCGGTGCTTATGTTAATTTAATAGACATTTACATATTAGCGAATAATATTGACTTTGCACACAACACCGACAAGACCCAAAATCTTATTATAGGTCAAAAAATACCACATTACGTTTAGACTTTGTTCGAGTTGTCTAGTTTAACATAAAATGGCTAATTCTTTATACAAAAGCACTGCTCTTGTTACAAGATTATTTCTCTTACCCCAAAGTGTCCAAAATTGAGTACAAAATATCCATGCATTTGTGCAGAGGTTTACGTATTTTACCCAATAACACGTATTCCTTTTTACAAGTTCACAGCATTTACTACAATATCACTAAAAACCTTATTAGTTTTTGGTTTTATTCGATTAATATAATATCATACTTATAATATTCAATAATATTAATAATTTGTATTTTTTTTTGTAAGCGCAGAACAAGGCATAGATGAACCGGAATTGTTGAAATATCTCAGTGATCAGCAAATATATTTAATTACCGAAAAGATAAGGGAAAAAATTAAATTACAGAGAGGTATTAAAGATTTAGAAACGAAGTCCGCCGAATATGTAAGTAAATAATTTATGTACGATATTATATATTATTTTACCAGTTTTTTGAAAATAAATACCTACCTTTTTAAGCTTAAGGGAAAAAAGATTTTGTAAAATATACAGGGTGTCCAAGATAAGAATGAACAACATCAGAAAACAGAGATACAGATTCGGTTAAAATTTAATTAATTTTTGTTTTCGTTAACGTTTTAACTTTATTTATTTCTGTTTAATGTTTCTTTTATATATTATATGTAGTTTATACTTAGGTACTTAGGCACTAAACATATCATTATAGTTTTTGTACCAAAAATACCTATATAATATGTTCCTGTTAAAAAAGAAATTTTTCTATAAAAAAATGTAATGTTTATTTTTTATTAAAATTGTGAATATAAGGACTTGTTTCATATGTTTCTTTTTATTTCTTAACAGAACGAACAACTGTGTCATCTTGTATAAGTGTAAGGAAGTCTCATTTTTCATGCTTCTTATTAATAATGTTTATTTGGTGGGGGAAAAACAGAACTTTTCTCTCTAATATGGACACGGTGTCCCACAAGTATTTTTTTGTACACAGAAAAACTACAGATTTTCCAAATTGAAATATTGCGAGTGAGCCATATTTACATTAATACAACAATTTATATTAATAAAGGTACAGGATGTCAAAATTTGAAATTGAATCTGTAATTTTTCTGTGTATAATTAGGTGCTTCTGAAAAACCCTGTATTCAATTCGCTACTAAATTTGAGGCCATTTTGGTAAATGAATTATTCTCTTAAGCCAAAATCCCTATGACATTAAGAATAGCTAATAATTAACTTGAGGGGAAGCCAAAATACTTTCTCCCATTTACAACGATTTCTTACATCATGATTCCTGGATTTATTAGTAATACGAAGGTCTTGTGACAAATTCAGTTATTCTTTGGAATAAAAGCGCTTTCATTATGACTAAAGTAACATGTATTTGATTCAAACGAATATATCATTGGTTTAAATGAATTGAAACGTAGAAAATAATAATTGAGCTGATGGTCAATACCTAGGTACTTCAGATAAAAGCATATTCGCTTTGTTTAAAGGAATATTGAACATATATCACAAAGAAATGCTGTAATTGTGACAAAGTTGTCATTCATTTGGCATATACCAAGAGCACCATTCTTTTGAGCAAATGTCTTTTTCTTTTAAACCAAAAGATCCTTTTTTTCAGTGTAGTTATGTATTTAAGAGACAAAAATAAAATACATACATACAATAGTTAGTAAAGTGTATTTTATTTTTTTTTCTCTTAAATACTTTAAAAGTGTTAATAAATTAATTAAATTTCTGATGACATAAATTATATATTTTTTGATTGCATTTCAATGATTTATTTTTGTTGTACTTTTATACTCGGTTAATTTGATGCGAAAAAGCTAAATAAAATGTTTTATGTTTTGCCTGGACAGAAGATAAATACTTAAATAGATCTAATGAAATTGCGAGCGAAGTTTTTTATACCCTCAATAACACAAATTTGGATTGTAAAACGACTTTTAGCTGACGGATGTGGAGGGCAAAATAAAAACACTATACTGTTGGCAATGTGCTTGAAATGGATCAGTTCTATAAGTCTTTCCGAAATGGAGTTGGGTTTTCCAGTCGTTGGCCACTCGTTTATACCTCCCGATAGAGTTTTTGCGCGAACTGAAATAGACAAGGAAAAGGAAACAAATCGTTAATCCAAATGAATATCTTGAAATATTTAAAATGCATTGTTTTATTTTACAAACCCCACTAACTTCTTATCCATAAATATCAAAATCCCTTAAATCCAATATTTGGTAACAAACTCCCCTAAGTCCATATTTTTTTTTGTAAATTTCAGCGATACTATAGAAAATATATTGAAAAAAAAGCCATTATTATCGTCGTATGTAACTAATAGATATATACGTTCATTTTTATTATTGTACCTTTGTTTTGTAGTATCAAAACAGTTTTTTGCGAATTTTCAACATTTTATGAAAATGGATTTAATGAGTTTTGAAACCAGAAAACTCAAATATCCTTTTACCTATCAATAAAATAAATGAATAAATGTTTTTAATTTGTCTGAACTTATTTTCTAAGAACACAACCTACCTACATACGTAGCTCACCCTGTAAATTTTTTATATTTTTAATTATTTATAATAAGGGAAAAAAATTCATACAGTGGTGGTGAATATAGATGGTAAGCGGCTTTTTAAAGGTCGCCTATTCAATTTATTCTATATATAGAGAAATATAAAAGGTATTATTATACACATATAAAGTCATTTCTTGCAGCGGTTTAGCTGAAAATTGCTTCAGATTTTTTTAGAATTGTGATATGGGAAAATGGAATGTTAACGAGCACGCACGAGAAAAACGTCACGTGCGTTTGAATCGAATACACCAGCTGTTTGGGTGAAAGAATTTAGGATTTTTTGTACGATTTTCAGTTTTTTCAGAAAAATAATAATTTCGCTTGGGTTGCAGATTCTTATATTAAAACAATTCAATTCAAATCATTTCGTAATCATTCATTCATTCAATTTGCCTTATACATGTTTACAACAGTCCCACATGTAACATTTGTTTGTTAAAGTTCTTAATTTGTTTTCTAAGTCTATTTTTGTCAGATGCGTAATGATAGGATGAATAATTCATATTTTCTAGGCAGTATTATCGGTGGAATTACTTGAAAACAAATCTATCCAAACATTTTCAGTATTTGAATTGAAAGAAGGAACAAGCGGTCATACAATCGAATTTTGCCAAGTGTTTTGAACGTAATAACGCCTATTCAGCCTGGACGAGTCACTACAACTAATCTCGTAATACTGAGCCAGTTTTTGCCGGAAAGCTTGGATAGGAGGGACAGTTGGACGTTATTTATATGGAGCTTACGTCTACGCCTTTGACAGGCTTGACCACGAAATTCTGCTGCATAAGCTTTCGGAATTTGGTCATGGAAAACGATTTAATAATAACAAATTACCTAACAACAAATTTTAAGGCCTATCAGTACAAACAAAAATTAAAAATTTAACACTAAAAAAACTAATTAATTTGTAGCTCTAATAAGGATATGAAGATCGTTTCTTATTTCCTTAGTAGCTTCATGAACTCTCTCCAGTAGTTGGTTTTCATTTATAATAGGTACACTGTAAACCAATTGTTTCATGTACCCCCATAAAAAGAAGTCCAGCGGATTCAGATCAAACCAATCAAATTGTTTCCAAACAGTTGATTTAAAACTTCTGTTACTTGTCTACAACGATGCGCAGGGGCACCGTCATGTTGATACAACATGTTTTGAACAATATTCGGAGGTACATCCTCAAATTGGAGTAGGTGGTTTTGTAGAAATAATTTGAGTTTAAATGCTCATTAATTACGAACAACGGCAATAATTGATTGTTAACATGCCACCCCAAACATTGACACTAAAATGTTCTTGAAAATTTCGCGGCCTAATAGTACGAGGGTTGCTTAAAGACCATACATGCTTCTCTCCAGTTGGATAAGCTTCCCTGCGTTGGCCTCTGAAGGTTTGATAAACCTTTTTGATTGTCTTATGCCTGGAGTGTTTCTCCAGTAGGACTTAAGTTGTTCCTTTTACCATCTCCGAAGTTCTTACTTCATATGGCTTTTTGGAATGCCAAAGATGGGTTCCGCGCCGCAGAAGGGAGCGTTTGCGCCCTCTTTTGCAAGTTGGTCCGCCGCTTCTTTCCCCTCTATGCCTTCATGTCCTGGCACCCATGTCAGAGTAATCTTGTTCCCCTGAGCTGCCAGTTGCTTTAGGGTCTGTTTGCATTCCCATGCTAGCTTTGACGTGAAGGTATAAGACCTCAGTGCTTTTAACGCAGCTTGACTGTCTGACATAATATTGATCTCTGCAGGCATTCTGGAGCACAACGATTAATAGCGTTGATCTCTGCTTGGAATATAGTGGGACTTTTCCCAAAAGATTCAGAGAGCCTGCAATTAGGCCCGTATACTCCCATGCCTGTGTTCCCTTCTGTTCCTTTTGAGCCGTCCGTCTAACAGACGGATGTGTTTTCTGGGAATCGTGGTTCCCCATTTAGCCAATTTTGACGGTCTGCAATGACCACCTCAAATGGGATTTCAAAATCATGTTTGCGTCCGACGGTTTTCTTCCTGAATCCAAAGGTATTAGATTCAAGATTCCCATGTGTCCCTCTAGATCGCCAGATTTGTATTCCATTACCTGTGCCAGTTTCAGAGCGCTAATTGCTGCCTCTTTTTTGACTAGGACAGGCAAAGGTATTAGATGCAGCAACTTTTCCATCGCAGCTGTGGGGCAAGTTCGCATTGCCCCTGTTATTCCTAAACATGCAAGCCGTTGCAACTTTTGAAGACGGCATTGTGTATGCTTAATATTAACTTTTGCCAGCATACTAATGAGGCGTACCAGTAACTTTCAATTTATCGGTTTCCATAAAAATGGTAGAAATCACGACATCGACGTAATTAACTTTTTTGTAGCTTATAAGTTGCTCTTATTAAAAAAGTAATAATTTAAAATATTCAGGCTTGTCAAAGCTGTCCTTAATTAATTTATGTGTAAAATTTACCCAAATGCCGCCTATATCTACTCCAATGAACTGTTAATGAAAGCCAAATTAACGCAGATTATTTTAGGTTATCGGTCCCCAAATGCATGTGAAATTTTGTCAAAATCGGCTAGCTAGTTTTTGTGAAATGAACAAAAAAGCTAATTTGACCCCTAAATTTGGACGCCCTGTATCTCGATAGCGAAGCATTTGCGGACATGGGTTCAATGGCCAAAAATGCTTAAATTACTTTCAAGAATCTCCAGTTTTCGTTTGTTGCAACGATAATGAATTGAAAAAATTGATTAGGCCTTAAATTGTAAATAAATAAAATTTTCTTCTGATTTCAAAAATGTATAGGATATTGCAATAGCAATAACTAATAAGCTAGAATTTGGCAAAAAAAGTCAGGATGATAAAAAATTTTGAGTTTTTTTTACAGAATTCTGAATTCTAAAAAAAATATTATCTATGGCCCTTCTATACTTTCGTCCATCTGTGTTAAGAAGAGTGCAGATATTTTGAAAATATTATCTTTGTCCTATCAGTAACTAAGTAAAGAGTTTCCTGCTCCAGTGGGATACAATGACAAAATCAAAAAATCCTATGCTTTCACAATAATACAAAGCAATAATTTTTTCAGACGAATGCGGTCATCCTCTACGTATTCCTGTTCCACATCTCTTTTTGCTATGTGTGTTGCTTATTTTCTATTATGTTCAAATATGTACACATGCATACCATTTACAATTATATTTTGTATGTTGCAGGAATGTGGATATATCTGTAGAAGCAGCAGAAATGACAAAGAGAGAGTGAGAGAAAAACTTCTACTACAGTATCCGAATAAATAATGAATGCACGTCCGCAACGGATTCAGGTTATATTGTTTGAGTGTGTATGCTGAAATGTGGCGAACAATAGGATGAGTATCATTCTACAGGGATGGAACTAAGTAAGTCAATATTCATATTTAGTTTACTCAAAAATGTACTTATATTGCAAGGTATTCTCGATTACAATTAAATTTGGCAACATCGAATCCAAGTCTATTGTTTGTCTGTCCATTGGAACCACAGATCTAGAAACTCGAGAGATATAACCTTATCTGAAATTTCATTCATAATTCACATTTGTTTACAATCAGACATAAGTTGGCAGTTGATATATAAGATAGAAAAGGACAGATAGAAAAAATGGCAACGTTGTGAACCAGGTACAAAATTCCTCAAAATCACAAACAAAAAGCAAATAAACACGAGCACAAACGATATTTGGCAACAGAGCTCAAATTACCGGCTGATTACAAGAATGAATGAAATCGTAAATTTTTCGCGTACTATGCAGTTGCTCTGCTTTACAGAGTTGCCACGTGTACTTCATAAATAAATTATGATTTGGTGAAATATGTCTTGAATATGTTAAAATTCATAAAAAAGTATCTAAAAAATATCTTGGGTATATCGTTTTATTATACACAAAAATTAGTACCATCACCTAAGTTATATTTTGCTTTAAAACGGTAAAAACTGCCGTATCAAAATAGTGTATTTTAAAACAATGCGAGAATCACAGAGGAAGTTTGGCATTATCGATATCTGCAAATAATGATGTTTGATCGCTTGGAAATGTAAACAGTTTTATCTCTCCCTTTTCTAGATCTGTGATTGGAACATTTGTATCCCACACGGTCTAATTAAATCAGTGCTAATTGAGCTCAATTAACAAAAATTTTTTTATAAAACTAGTTACCATAAGTGTCATAATACTAAATAAAATAAAGTGATTTGTTTGGAGTCTTTCATCGGCGGTGAAAATGCCGAGATCCCTATAGGGATAGTAATTGGTTCTATTATTGTGTCGTAAACAACCTCAGTTTTATAAAACTAGTGGTGATTAGTGTGTATAAATATATCGTTTAAATTTTGTGTAACTTACAACACTGGATCAACTATTTGTTAATAAAATAAAGTGATTTGTTTATTATTGTAGTTGCTGGTGGCTGAAAACCAAAATCGACTACAAAGACGTTAGTATGTATACTTTATAATAGATTTAATATCGCTTTTATTAAAATTTCAGTTCAACCCAGTTAACGTGCACATGCATGCATAAACGATCTGATGTTGCCGCTTCCATAATTTTTAGAATTCCCAGCTTCCAGTAGTAGTGATGACGATAAGCATTTACAGATGCGTGAAAATGTAATTTTTCTAAATTTACACTTGAAATTGCTCGATGCTGGAATTTCCGTCATTTATATTTACTATATTAGAAAGATTCTGTTCATTTAAAAAATGTGCATCTTTAACCATTACAGATACTCTGGCGCTACTGTTAATAAATGCACGGTAATTAATTTTCCTCCGAACAATATAAACAAAAATAGTTTTTCTGAAATTATTACAAAATATTGACATTCTAGGAGCATTTTGATGCCACAAAACCTGCAAGCCCTCATAATATTCAATGTGTCCACGGATAGAGTTTGGAAGAGGAACAACTTTTTTATTTGTAGATTTAGAGAAAAAAGTCATTCTTTATAAAAACATCTGCTTATGTCAAAACTACAAATTCAAATACTAAATTTACGATTACTATACAGGGTATATCAAAAATAACATTTATAATGATTTTGATTTTTTTGTGGTTTTCTAATTTTATGAAAATATTTTGAAAACCGTGATTTCTTACACCGATTGTGCAAAAACAATTAATAAACCTTTTTCTCAAAGTGGTTAATTTCATAGCTACAAGAAAATCAAAATCATTAAAAATATTATTTTTGATATACCCTGTATAGTAATCGTAAATTTGGTATTTGAATTTGTAGTTTTGACACAAGCAGACGTTTTTATAAAGAATGGCTTTTTCTTCTAAATCTACAAATGAAAAAGTTTTTCTTCTTCCAAACTCTATCCAATGTGTCCACAGATAGAGTTTGGAAGAGCAAAAACTTTTGTATTTGTAGATTTAGAAGAAAAAGTCATTCTTTATAAAAACGTCAGATTGTGTCAAAACTACAATTTCGAGTACGAAATTTACGATTACTATACAGGGTATATCAAAACTAACATTTTTAATGATTTTGATTTCCTTTTTTTTTTTTTATTATTATTTTAATAGTAGTTATGAAATCAACCACTTTGAGAAAAAAGTTTATTAGTGTTTTTTGCACAATTGGTGTAATAAATCACGATTTTGAGAATATTTTCATAAAATTCAAAAAAAAAAACAAAAAAATCAAAATCATTAAAAATGTTATTTTTGATATACCCTGTATAGTAATCGTAAATTTGGTATTTGAAATTGTAGTTTCGACACAAGCAGACGTTTTTATAAAGAATTACTTTTTCTTCTAAATCTACAAATAAAAAAGTTTTTCCTCTTCCAAACTCTTATCCGTGGACACATTCTAGAAAAAATGATGCACATAAATTATTTATTTATTGGTATATTAATTATTACAATTATTAACCACCTGCGGAACTTCTTTTCCTGTGAAATGGGCAACATTACTATAATACTAGTATAAGTATCAGATTTGTCACTTTTTGTTATAAAAATCATATTTGCTACTTCAATTTTATTATTAGGAGATTCTTCAACGTATCCTTCAGCAACAGTTGGCGATTTCCATCCCCTATGCCCCATTGAACTAGTCAAATCTGCGCCAGACTCAGCCAAAACTGTCGCCTTGTATATTCTCCAGGATTTGGTAAATTTAAATATTTGGCAACAATTTGAGGCGTTTTACCTGTTTCCAGCCTTTTTTGTTTTGATATTTAAAGAAGAAACAAGAAATTCTACTGAAAATCACACACAAAAAATGATATGTGAAGCATAATTTATTAGCTAAATAGAGCAAAAAGTAAAAAAATTAAAACAAGCAAACTATGCAATAACATTCAAGAAGAAATATATTTTTCTTATTGGATGCCATGTAAACAACTGTAAATTCACAAAATTAAAATGGAGTTGAATAACTAGCATCATTTTACTGTCTGTTTTTCGAATAACAGCGGGAGTGACATCAAATTTTGATTTTTAATTGGACACCCTGTATAATTTTGTAGTTATATTTCTCCGTATTTCCCACATGTGTCTATAATCTCGTTATTACGTTATAATTTTATTGATAGTTATTCTTATCCCAAACTGTCAATTTATTATATCGAATTATCGGGTTTCGGGATAAATAAAATTCCAGTTAACTTGGTGTAGTCTCTATTGCAACGTTTCGTGCCAATATATGCACTTCTTCAGGCTAAAATCTAAATCGAATGAATTCATTTAGAAAAAGAATTGGTTGCTGTTATGGTCGCATATACATCGTTTGTTGTTATGATTATTTATTTAGATATTTAGATAACTTTTGTTTCTAAGGTGAGTGAGGATGTTGATAACACTTTATGATTGTGTGTCAGATTAACAGTTTGACTAGTGTCATGTTGTATAACATATGTTTCATGTTTTTAGTCTGTTTTATTGATTGTTTATGTATATTCTTTTTATTCTCATTTTGGACAACGCGAAGTTTTAGTTTAAAAAATAAAAATTCTTCTCGATTTTAGCCTGAAGAAGTACATATATAGGCATGAAACGTTGCAATAGAGACTACACCAAGTTAATTGGAATTTTATTTATCTCGAAACCCGATAATTCGATATAATAAATTACGTTATAACTTCTTCATTCCATTTATAGAAAATGTTCTGACTTTTTGCAAATTGTTTTTGTTATCAAAATAAAATAAATCTAGGATCACCCTACGTTCAGACAGTGATTCAATGTCAACGCCTCTGAAAAGCTTTTGTGTGGCTTTATTACACTTCGTATAGATATATATCCATACCCTTCTCTACATATGCTCCGATTCATCTGATAGAAATCTGAATTGTCCGTGTTTGGGATGGTGGAAGGACTGCGGAAATTGCAGTTTCCGCGTATAACCAATGTGATATATCTGGTATAAAAGAGGGGCGTCATCCTGGTTATACCTGCACTATATTATATTTCGTACTTTTTTCTCCTATTTCTACTCGCTGCGTTCATTGCTACTGAAGGATGGTGATAACGTGGTTGAATAGATAAGATTTAATTATTATAACACTTGCAGCGGGACGGTAAACTGGTTTGGCGACGTAAAAAAACCTTTAGAAATCATTTTCTAATCAGGCGACATAGCAGGTCACTCGACTGCGCCCTTTAGACGCAGGCAAGTATCTAAATTTGTCAAGTATTTATGTAGGCCGTGCATTCAAAGTTTTTAACTTGCAAATGTAGGATTGTGTAGTAGGAAAAGGAACACTTTATTGGGAATGTGCTTTTCCTACGAAGTGCATTTTTTCTGGTTGCGAAATAAGAATCGATTCAGTATTAGTTCCAATTCTGAGCCGACCGATATGCGCATTAACAAAAATACTGAGCCGTCCTAGAACTGGTGAAAACCAAAACGCTGGCTTGCCACATCTTTGAAACTAGGCAGTTTTAACTTAAAATAAGTGAGTTTATCATATAATAATAATAATAAATTAATTTATTGGCATAATTTTAGTACAACAAAAAAATAATAATAATTAAAGCTAAAGGGTTAATATGCAGTATTATTTTAAAAAGATACAATCCCATTTAAAAAGAGAAATGCCAAAAGGTACAAGCTCAGCAAAGCTGATTTTCAGCAAGGACCTAGTATACCTAATATACACATAAAAAAAATATATTAAAAAAGCATAGAAAGAAGATCGATGCTGCGGAACAGTAATTATGTCCTTGCGTCGGACGTTTACATTGTGAACAACAGTGCGGTAGGTAATCCTTTGAAACAAATATGGCGGTGTTTTAGATAAAATAATTTTGTGAAAAAGGACCAACGAATGTAACTTTCTTCTATTGGCCATATTAAGCCATTTGATGGTGGACAAGGTGTAAGAGATTCGATCGTATTTCCTTATCCCAAAAATTAAGCGCAAACATGAGTTCTGAAGCCGCTGAACACGTCCAGAATCAATCTTCGTGAGGCATGGTCCATATACATAATCACAGTAGTTCATGCGTGATAACACTAGCGACTCGCACAATAACTTTTTCAAATCACAGCAGCTGTCTGACAGCATATAAGTGATCTTTAGGTTAGCGAAACCTATCTGTATTTTACTTGTTATGTGCTGTGAATATCTGAGTCCACTATCAATAACAAGTCCCAAACTCTTAGCCCGATTGGACACCTGAATGCCAATTCCTTGAATTGACAGTTGAATATCGGAGTCCATAGGAAGGCCGAAAAATAAGGCAGTAGACTTTGCCGGATTAATTTTGCGATAGTGGCGATATCATAATCAGATATTACCAATTACAATAATTATTAACTTTTTTACATTTTTGATATGTTTTTATTATTTTACATAAATAAACTATTAAAAAAGTTTTCTTGGTCTTTTAAATATCCAAATTCTGGCGCATGAAATGTGTAAAATACATTTCACATCAAACGATCACCTATGTAAATAATATCGATATTTATTACCAAAAATGTAAAATTAAATAAAATAATTATTGTAACTGGTAGTATTTGATTATGTTATAATAAATAAATATTAACAGATCATCACTTATGACTTATGAGTCATGAAGCGACCGTCTGTTGAAAGTAAGAAAAAATCTCCATAATCATAACCTCCACGTATTTCATGAAGTTGATATTGAATCAACTGAATTAAATCCAACTCTATGGAAATTTCACAAGAGTGGACAACTATCCTTAGGATTCTATCCTATCACGCAGAAAAAATGGTCTAATCTTTTTTAAAAATTCCCATTGCCCGTCGAACATAAACTCTCTGCTCGTGGGATGTCATTTACAGACCATAACTGAAACACCAAAATTACCGCTGCTGTGCACTACATTCGAATTAAATCCCGTACAGAAATTCATTTCTATCTATCTATCTCCTACAATTCATGCATTTTCGTATGTGTGAGTCTATAAATGTATGCAGATAAACGCGAAAGTGAATATTAATGAGCTTTAAATGGCTTAAAGTTTAAATGACAAGAGATACAAATCTTTGGAGAATGCTGAACAAGTAAATCTACATTCAGAGGTAATAATGATTGGTTAATGGATTGAAGGATGAATTTATTTTTGGATTATTATTGCTCTATTCAGATTCGAACTGTTCTAGAATGTCAGCAGTGTGGGCAGTACTGCCAAACTCGATCCTTGGACATTTGAATCCTAATGACGAAATCATGGCTCATAACATCAAAATCAATACGAAATTGTGATGACGATGGTTTTGTTCGGCAACTTTCGTACTATAAAGAAATGTCAAGATATATTCAGTCATGTGACCACAAACGTCAGCATGAATTTAAATTCAGATATCGGTTGGTCACTATTATTATAAGGAGTATAATAGGTCGTTGATCAAGTGGGTGTCATGCCTGTTAAAAAAAACAAATTTTCTTTAAATTTTGCTTCGTCAATCCAAATTTTGTTATCCAAAAATCAGGGATCGATATAAAATAAATTCACAGAACTGTAATCTTTTAGACAAATCAGTATTTTTAGATATAAAACTGGCACTTAATACTAATGGAATGTGTGTGTTCATCGGCATTCAAGTTTGCCATAGTTTTCATCGATTTGGTAAAATAACACTTTTGTCTTTTACAAATGTGGCCATTACTTTGCGATTTCAGCCTTCAATCGATCCATAAGTGCACAGTAATAGTCGCTGTTGATGGTGGTTCCTCTTTGGAGGTAGTTAAGGAATATTATTCCATTCGCATCCCAAAATACAGCCGCCATCACCTTACCGGCCGACTGTTGCGTCTGTGCTCGCTTTGGATTCGGTTACTGGCCACTCAGCTGACTGTCTTTTGGATTCTGTGGTGTAATAGTGAAGCCATGTTTAATCCATTGTCACATATCGACGATACAATTCCATATTGTTGCGGTTTAACAGCGCCAAACACTCCTCTAAAGCATCAATTCATTGTTGTTTTTGGTCGTCTGTAGGCTCACGCGGCACCCACTTTGCACAGAGCTTTCGCGTACCCAAATTTTATTCAGATTGTAGTTTCTCCATGGAAACCCTGTAACAAAACAAAGACACACCAATAGAATTTACTTTTGTCCTAACCTGTATATATATTTGGATAATTTTGGATATTTTTTCTCAGTTTTATAGTTTTAAACCTAACATGTCTGAAAGTCTAATATTTTTGTAAATATCATACAATAGTAAGTATATAAATGTATTATCTTTGGTGCCTTTAACAAATGTTCCTAAAAGAATTGTTACCTAAAAGAAGGACCTATTTCTTGTCGAAAATATTATGTTTGTTTATGAGTTACTAGAAAAGTAATAAACACTCTGTCAAGATAAAGAGGACTAGAAACAGATGGCTATGTTTTCTTGTTCGAAGAATGACATGTTTTAAATACAGAGTGGTCATTTAACTTTATCGAAATGCCTTCATGTAAATTAAATGTCGGACTTGTATTATCATATACAGAAGCTAGTAGTTGGGGAGTTAACAAGGGCGCAGAAAACATGAACATGGGTTTTCATCCAGTTAGCTTTTCTGGAGATTAAGGAGTCAATATACAGGGTGTCCGGAAAAAGGAGGTCAATCCGTTAACCACAGATTCCATGAGCAAAAATAATATGAGTTTTAAGATGTTATTTTTCATTTTAGCCCTCCATGTTCGATATACAGGGCGTCAAAGTTGAAAATTTAAAACCAATATTTTTAAATAATTCTAGTATTTATTGAGATATTGGATTTAAATTTAGTGTGTTGCTTCAGCATAAAGAGCTACTTCTTTCCAAAAAAAAACACAAAAAACAATTTCTTAATAGCCAAAATACGGGATGTTCAGTATCCATTGACCCCCCCAATTTTTTATTACCTACGCCAATGACTTTTAAACTAAGTTTTTATAGGTTACTATGTATTTTTGATTATTTTTTAACTCTTATAAAATTTGGATAAAATCATTTGTTTTTGAGATATTTTGAACAGTATTGGCTTTTGTTGTCTACGCGGCTCACGGTATTTTCACTACTAAATCAAGCATATTTAACTCAAATTACCATTACCGTGCATCAAATTAAGTCCAGTTTTCGAAAAAGTAATAAAACTAAACACTACGAACACGAAATTGTTTATTATTTTTAACTTAATTTGAAGCATCATAGTCAAATAGTCATTATTTAAACATATTATTTTAAAAACATGAAAACGTAACTAAATAAACATTAGAAAAACTACCAGGCTAAAGAACTGTTTTTCAATGCATCTGCGAGCTCTTTTTAGTAAAGAAAATCTAAAGTCTTCCCCAGCTTTTAAGATTCTCTCTATCAAATTATTTTCACTCAAAATCGGAACCTTATAAACAAAATCTTTCATGCAACCCCCAGACTGAATAGTCCAAGGGACAAGATCTGGGTATCGGGGTGGCCATTTAACAAGAGCGTCTTGGCCTCGCCCAATCCAGCGTTGGGGAAAGTTTTCATGTAAGTATCTCCTTCCATTCCTAGCAAAATGTGCTGGTGCACCATCAAGTTGAAACCAAATGTTTTGTCTAATTAAGAGACGCAAATCGTCAAGTAAATCGGGCAGTATGTTTTGAAGAAATGCTAAAAATCAATCACCAGCCAAATTCCCTGTTAAAATTACAGGACCCAAAAAGAAATTATCCACGACATCAACCCACACGTTGACTTTAAAGTTTACTTGATGATGTGTTTACGGTCTTCCCTAAAACTTCCACTGTGCCTTAGTCGCCTACCCAAATTTGAAAAATACCTTCGTTTTGGATGATTTCGATTAGGGAACTTTTCTGCGTACCGCCTAGCGGCTAAACTAGCGTTAGAGTTACATTTTCCTATTAAATAAACAAAAAGACAATTTTACTGATCATAATCAATCAAAAAATGTCTTTTAATCTTATCCATGATTAAAACCATATCCGTCATTTCCGCAAAAAATTATAACATTGTTTCGTCTACGATCCATTTTCGTTGTGTTTACTTACAAAATTACCGATAATTAAAAATATTAACCTTTAAACCCTAAACTACTGTTAAATAGTGTCAACTATCACAACAAGAAAACATTGCTTAAGTAGGTATCCAAGGTAACACCAGAGTGGCTTGATATTTCAACATTATAAGATTAGCCAGAGCCGCCGAGGCATCAAACAAGAGCCAATACTTTTCAAAATATCTCAAAAACAAATGATTTTATCCAAATTTTATAAGAGTTAAAAAATTATCAAAAATACATAGTAACCTATAAAAACTTAGTTTAAAAGTCAGTGGCGTACCTAATAAAAAATTAGGGGGGTCAATGGGTACTGAACATCCCGTATTTTGGCTATTAAGATTTTTTTTTGTGTTGTTTTTTGGAAAGAAGTAGATCTTTATGCTGAAGCAACACCCTAGATTTGAATCCAATATCTCAATAAATACTAGAATTATTTAAAAATATTGGTTTTAAATTTTCAACTTTGACGCCCTGTATATCAAAGATGGAGGGCTAAAATGAAAAATGACATTTTAAAACTCATATTATTTCTGCTCAAAGAATCTGTGGTTAACGGATTGACCTCCTTTTTCCGGACACCCTGTATAATCGTATTGTTCCTAACTTTACAAACGGTAGTGTCTTGTTGATCTTCTGAAAAATCTCCAACATAGGACATCTTAGAAACCAACAACCACCCTGTAGCTCTTTATAGTATATTGTAAAAATGCCTTTTTTTCTGACTGGCTATTTCCAAACTAGTAACTACTTCTCATGTATGTTAAGTGTTTTGGAAATACAATCGGATTTTCGAGTTCAGATTCGTTTTAGCCTTGGTAGTGTCTAGAGGTACCAATTTTATAAAGTTAAAGTAAATATTTTAATTGGAAAAAATTCTCGAAACGCCATCTCTATGTCATCCTATGATATTTTTGAATGCACTCATATGTTACAAAATAATAGTAATTGAAACGATAAAATGGTGTGTAATTTAAAATGGCATAACAAGAACTAAAACCACATAAAACAGATAATAAAAACACAATTTCGTTATACAGCACATCAGAAAATTACCGTGTAAATATAAACCTTGAAAAGATGTGCTCAATTAAGTTGGTTATAAAAATGTAATGTACCTCTATAATACATCTTTCACAATCGAGCAGCAACGAGGTCGTGCTCTATTTCATCATTTTGACGCCTCATTATCATCCTTATATACACATTGTACACTGCAGGATATAAAAAAGTTGAGATTAATCAAGCAAGCAGAATATGAAGGATTCTCTTTTGCGCTGTGTTTGTTTTTTTTTATCTTTATTTGTTTGTCTTATACTCGTATCATTCGTTGGTTTGTATGGTCTATTTGTTTTTATTATTATTTTGTGTGTTTTTTATTTTTTATCTAACGAGCGCAGTTATCGTTCCGGTCTTCAAAAAAGGTGATCCAAATGCTATTGAAAATTGCAGACCAATTTCTCTCTTGAGCACGCTGTCGAAGATCATTGAGAAGGTAATTTCAGAGAGAATTTTTGGGTTTCTTAATTCATGTAGAATTTTAAGTGAGTGTCAACACGGATTTAGGCAGGGGTTTTCAACTGAGACATGCACATACAAGTTTATACAGCAAGTGCACGACTTGAGTGATCAAGGTTACTGTATTGTTGCCCTTCTCTTCGACCTGTCGAATGATTTTGACGTCGTTGATCGGGATTTTCTTTGCAGAAAGCTGGAAAATGTGAGCTTGCGTGGACAAATCAACACCTGGATAAAGTCTTATTTGACCAATAGGCAAATAGCAGTCAGAGTCGAATCAGTTTTATCGGATTTTCATGAAATGGATTCAGGAACACCCCAGGGCAGTATACTTGGT
Organism: Apoderus coryli; assembly: GCA_911728435.2. Lineage (NCBI taxonomy): Eukaryota > Metazoa > Arthropoda > Insecta > Coleoptera > Attelabidae > Apoderus > Apoderus coryli. The sequence goes on from OU452206.1 coordinate 17,085,085, forward strand.
CCGCTGCTCTTTTTGGTATACATTAATGATCTTCCAGCAAATATTACGAATGGCTTGCTGTATATGTATGCCGACGACATAACAATTTTACTCTTTGACAAGGATCCTGAAGCTTTAAAATATAAGATCGATGAAACTCTGGAAGAGTTTCAGGAGTGGTGTCGGAGGAATCGATTGATCATTAACTTCAAGAAAACAGTTGCACTAAATTTGGGTAGGTATGGATGGTATATTAAAATTTAAGTTAAAATTTGATGTCCAATTTTAACTTAAATTTTAATATAAACTTTAATAACGCAGTATTGTCAGACTCCGCAAAATTGTTAGGCTAAGTTGGACGACCCATATTGACTGCGTTTGTGGCAAACCGAGGCGTTGATATTGAACGTGTGTTTATTTTACAAAAACGTGCTAATAGGGGTATGTTTAATATACCATTTGGGGGTACCTGCAAAGGGGTGCATTTAGGCAAAACAAATTGCTTACAGTAACCTGCATCTACCTGTATAAACTTCTCATCCACACGTTTAAAACTAAAGATGTTGTGAGAACTAACGGGGACAATCATGGATATAGCACTAGGGGGAGAAGCCTTCTTTACTTGCCTCGCCCTAAACATGAGTCATACAAGAAATCGCCATTATACGTAGGTTTATATTATTATAATTTGCTTCCCGATGACATGAGGAGCTGTCAATCTGAGAAGCAATTTAGAAGACTGTTAAAGACATTTTTAATTGAAAACGCTTTCTACACCTTATCAGAGTTCTGTGAGTCACTGCAATGACGGCCTATATGTTTGTTTTGTTTGCAGTTATTTTGTTTGTTTGATTTTGTTGTTATATATTTTGTTTGTTTGACAAATTTGTATTTTAATGTATTATTATTTTCTTTTAAGTTTGGAATGAGATATTTTTTTATTTACATATTTTTTATATCTAAATTTAATTATATTAAACTTGCCTGTTAAAACATACATATGATAGGTATTTTAAAAGCATATTATGGATTTGTTAATTTGACTGTGATTATGAAATATTGACTTGCCTATGTACTTTCTTGTACTTATTGATGGCGAAATAAATATTTGATTTGATATCGTCTAATAGATTTCATGAAGTGTGCCTCTGCAGCTGTTTTTGAGTCAAATGTTGCTGTTTGAGCAATAAAATTTTGTACAGCCCTCTATACATCAGCATGCCTTCAGGGAAATGTTTACAACCCTCTCAATTCGTTAAATCTACATTGAAATATTTCTGTATATCCCACTTTTACTCAATTTTCCAAAAACATCATGTTCTTGTACACATTCCATCTTCTCCCATTAACGTAGTATTTCAACAAATCTTTACGTTTTGAAAAACGCCAGAGGCAAAATTAAATGAGTGACTGTGTTATAATAAGCTTCGTGCAAATGTTAGGAACAAAAACTTCTCGTGTTTTCACTCTCCTGCTAACAATAGAGTCAGTTGAAAATTTATGCTTTCGCTTTACAAAATGTTATTTTCTGTATATTACAGGTACCTCTACAAACATCATTTGAAGGCTTTTATCGTCCTAACAGAATTAGTCCAACATAATATGTGAATGTGTTGATTGCACGGTATAAAATAAATGAAATTTTATTGTGAAAAGTGTAGGAAAATTTGCCAAAATAATTAATCCACCTTGCCTTACCTTAGAAATTAATATTTGATAATATACAAGGTGTGTTATTTGAGAAAATTGACTTATAGGTACATATTTTTAGCGTAACAAAAACGGTATGATAGTAAACTAGCACTCTGAATGATACGAGGGTTGCCTTTTATATTTCGGGATTTTGCAACACTGGTGTTGCAATCTGGCAACCGATAGCTCTATCGTAAAGTTGGACATTTTTGAGGTTATACGTACTCAGAACGTTTTGACATACGAGCGCTATTTGTGTTGTTTACAGTAGGTAACTTAAAAGATTCATCTCGGCCCAAAAATGTGGTTAAATTGTGAACATTTTCGTGCGATTATTTTTTACAACTTTCGACATGGATTAACTTAGCAACAATGCATGGATGAACTTAATTCAATTTTTGGCGATGAAGCTCCATCAAGGACCAGTGTTTATTGATGGTATGGTGAAGTCAATCGTGGTCGTAGTTCACTACAAGACGAAGTTCGTAAAGGTTGTCCAAAATCAGTTGTTGTTCCGAAAACCAATGATGCTGTGCGCGAACTGATGCAAGATCGTCATGTGACCTATCTAGAGATTGAGACAACCTTAGGCATTAGTGGGACCAGCATACATTCAATATTGCATAAACATTTTACTGTAAAAAAATTTTGTTCATGTTGGATTCCACACAATTTGTCAATCGCTCAAAAAAAGCTCGTGTCGATTGGTCGAAAGAAATGCTCAAAAAATACGATCGCGGTGATTCGAAAGACGTCTATGACATCAGGTCATCACCATTCATCAATCATGGATTTACGCGTATGATAATAATAATAATAACTTTATTTCAATACATGTTTACAAAGCATGATATGAAATGACGTCAAAAGGAAAGAATACAGTTCACATACTTAAATAATCATACAAACTATATGGTTCTAATTCCAATAGCATTCTCTTTGCACTATGTTTAAAATGTCTTAGTCCCGTGATCCGCTTAAAACTGTTAGGCAGCTTATTATAAAATTTCACGCATGCATATCCTGGACTTTTTTCTGTTAATGTGAGCCGATGCTGCGGGTAGTCTCAGGATGTCTCAAAATAGTGCTTGTGTCGAAAGTAGAATAATAAACATTCATATATATATACAGTGCATAAATTGTCATGATTCTTTCTGTCTTAAATATTGATCTGCATGATTCACCTTATTTCATGTTCTTCACAATGCGAATCACCCTCTTTTGAACCACAAACAGCGAACTAATATTGCTACCTGCGCCCCAGAAAATGATGCCATATCTAAGAACCGACTCGAAATTTGCAAAATAAAGAATGCTCAGCGTACAGATATCCATATATTTACGGATCGTCCGGATTGCATAGCACACCGAACTTAACTTATTTACCACGTAGTTTATGAGATGTGACCAATCCAAAAACTCATCCATTATTAATCCCAATACCTTACAATGATCAGTGATTGTAACCGTGCATCCTTGGACACTCATACTTTCTGGCCTATTTACAGATGACTGTTTGGTTCTGAATAACAGAATTTTGGTTTTTTCTTCGTTCAATACTAATCCGTTGTTAAAAAACCATCTAAGAAAAAATGCGTACCGTCAAAAATGAGCGTACATCTTTGCCACCAATCAATAGATTAGTGTCATCTGCATACTGAATAATCAGTTCCTGGTTATAATGTAGATCATTAGCAAATACATTAAACATTATTGGTCCCAGTACACTTCCCTGAGCTATCCCATAATTTGTAGTAACAATACTGGATTTACTTATGGCTCCAAACCTGGAAATTATGACCTGGTGCTCTGTTATTAAGGTATGAGTCAAACCAATCAATAGCATTTCCGCGTATACCGTACATATCCAATTTTTTTATAAGCAAGCTCCTATTTACACAGTCATAAGCTTTTGACAAATCCAAAAACATTCCAAGTTCCACAGACCCATGTTCCAAATACTTATTGATTTCTTGAATGTACTCATATATAGCTGTTTGTGTAGATTTTCCTTTAAGATACCCATGTTGAAGCTTTGAGATAATATCACAGCTCTTAAAAAAATCAGTCAATCTGTTGACCATCGCCAGATCAAACAGCTTGGAAAAACTCGGTAATAATCTAATTGGCCTATAATTGTCATAACTTTCAGGATCGCCTTTTTTGTGTAATGGTCTTATTACCGCTATTTATGAGTATGAACCCGAAAGTAAACAGCAGTCGACCTTATGGGTGGTTCAAGATGAGCCAAATCCCACAAAAGTTGTTCGCGCACGAAGCACTTCCAAGCAAATGGTCGCCTGTTTTTTCGGAAAAACTGGACATACGCAACCGTACCGGTAGAACAACGCAGAACAGTCAATTCTGAGTGGTACACAACCATTTGTTTGCCAGTTGTCTTCCAAGAAATCAGGAAAACTAACCGCCGAAGACGAATCACCCTTCATCACGACAATGCGAGTTCTCACACATCGGCTCAAACAACTGCATTTTTGAGCACCCAAAACATCGATCGATTCATTTTTAAACTTTTGACTTGACCAATGGATTTTGCTGTTCGACTTTTATCTTTTACTGTTTTCTGTTGACATTTATTATTTTGTTATTTATACATGTTACATAAGTATAGTGGATTCGGACGAAGTTAATAATTAACTTGAAATTTTCTAAGGATTTTTTTTTAATATCCTATGATTAATGAACAAAACCCACTAAGTATATATTTTTGAACCAGAGGTAATAATAAATATAACACCGTTGTCGGTAGATATATATAACTCTAAGATAACTACCCTATGTCGGAGTAGGATTTTTGTTCTTTTTAAAAATAGGGTAAGGGGTGTATGCAATTTATATGTTTACATTTTTCTTCCAGATTACTTCATTTATTTCACTGTTATATACACAAGACGGATGGGCAGGTGTAATACATTTTATTTTATTACACTAACGTTACACCGTTTCAGTTTTCTGTTACTTGTGGAAATAAATAAGAGACCATGGACAAAGAAGGCCGCGTGATTCTAGTTGTTTAAAAGAAAAGTTTCCTAGACTCACTGACGTTAAATATAAAGAGAGATTCCATACATCAAGGCTAGGAAAAAGGCTCTCGGAATGCATTTAAACTGGTTGCTACAAATTTTTTGGTGAGCAGAAAACTCTGAAGACCAGAGTGTCCAACATATTGTGTCGTTGGAAATTAATTTAGTTGGTTTTCATCTGGATTACTTTCCGGGAAATTGTTGGTGCAAGCGACAGCAGGGATATTTCAAACATGGAAAAGAGGTATCAGGGAAAATATTATAAAAACATAAAAGAACTCGGCGAGGCATACATGTTGAGATGATTGACTTCGAAATTTGTCAAAAATTTTTAAAAAAGAATCGGATCAAATTAAAAGTTAAAAAAAAAATAAATTTGATCTAACGCACTAGCCGCTTGCAAGTATCGGGTCAATTTTTCTGTTATATTAGGGAAAACATTTTTTTTTCGTTTTTGACCCTTTTTACATTATTTTCGAACGCCTGTGTGAGCCAGTTCATTTATGTAACATTTTTTAGGTTATATTCTATCACAACTACGGAAAATTATTCCGTATTCCGAATAAATTTTGGAAGTATATATGTTTTTATTTTGACCCCTTTTACACTATTTACGAACGCCTATGAAAACAAGATATTAATAACACATTTTTTAGGTTATCTTCTATCAAAGCTATAAATAACTAGTCAATATTTATGCTATGTTTAAGAAATACGTTTTTTCTAAACTTTTTACCCCATTTTACACTTTTTTCGAATGTCAATGTGGTCTAATTGTTTAGTTTAAATAATTTAGGTTATGTTTAATTAAACGCACAAAAAATTATTCAATATTTCGGATAAGTTTAAGAACTATGGACGCCTATGGTACATTAATTTTTGTCATGTATTTTTAACACCAATTCAACTAGTTAAATATTAAAAATTTTACATTTTTTTTTATTTTATCCCTTTTTCTACTATTTACAAACGCCTATATAAATAAAAATTTTATGCTGCATTTTTTAGGTTATCTTATATCAAAACTATATATAATTATCCAATATTTGATAAACATTTTTTTTTCGTTTTTGACCCTTTTTTGGACTATTATCAAACGCCTGTGTGAACCAATTCTTTTATGTAACATTTTTTAGGTTATATTCTATCAGAACTATGAAAAATTATTCCATATTTCGAATAAGTTTAGGAAATATATATTTTTTATGTTTTGACCTCTTTTCCACTATTTACGAACGCCTATGAAAGTAAGTTATTTATGACACATTTTATAGGTTATATTCTATTAAAGCTGTAAATAATTAGTTAATGTTTCTGCTATGTTTAAGAAGTACGTTTTTTTTTTAAATTTCTTACCCCATTTTACACTATTTTCGAACGTTAATGTGGTCTAGTATTTTATGTTCAATATTTTAGGTTATATTCAATTAAATGCGTAAAAAATTATGCAGTATTTCGGATAAGTTTAAGAACTATGAATTTTTTAAAATTTTGAACCCTCTTTTAAACCCCTTGGCTACGCTCAATGTTTCCCAAAATCTAATTAGCTCCTTGCCATGTCCTATAGTATTTTGTACCAAATTTGGTTATAATCTGTTAAGTGGTTTTTGCGTTTTCGTGGATACAGACAGACAGACAAACATTTTTTTAAAACTGCTTATTTATGTATAAAATGACCAAAAAGTATTGCCGGTGAAACTAAAAAAAAAAACACGGAATTTGGTTGAAATCAGAACTACATAAATATATTTTCAAAGATCTTTAATAGAAATGATTTACAAGAAAAAACATTTACATTAAATCTTTCACTATGAAATTTACTGTATGCAATTGGTGTAATTAATTTTTAAGTTTCCTAAATTTTAAAAAATTTTATCATTTGACCTCAATTATTTTTTATACTATTGAATAGTTTTCACAAAATGTATTCATGTTTCGAAAATCTATGTATACGGCTTAGACACTAGGTAAGATTTTTGTAAAAGCTTATTAAAGCCACTGATGATGGAACAGTGAGTTCCGAAACATGTTTGGCTAATCAATATAAAACATTTTGTGGAGTAGACGTCTTTGTTTTGTAAATAAAAAAAAAATTTTCATGAAACTAATAGTTTCCATATATACATATACTACATATTATATGATATGGAGAGCTAAAAAAGAGAAGAATGCTTCCAAAACCGCCAACTTTCTCTGCACGTATGCTCCCCAAAAACGATATATACACTTTATTCTTGCTATGTTTAACACGTTAAGACGTCAAAAGTTAGTGATTTCCTTTTACTATATACTCAGAAACTTATCATATACCTAAAATATATATCCCATTTCAACTTCGTTATATCTTTGTTTCAGACTTCAACCTAAACTTCCCTATATATACTTATACTTAGCAGCGCATTGGTAGTATAGAACGTGTAGAAGAAAAAGCCGTTGGAATTTATGAAGCGAAAAACTGAATAAACTCCCCGGGCTGGTGCGCCAAAGTTCCACTAACATTAAGAGACGCGGCCAGAAAGCAGACAGCAATACGTTTCAGAGGAATGAGAAAAAATTCTAATATGGATAAAGATTTAAGGTGAGTGGATTTTTCTGTCATATTTGAGCTAGAAATTTATCATATCACTATAAATCAAAATATCTGTTTTCATAGCACATAAATGTAACCACACTTTGCGCTCTGTCAGATGTTGAAACTGGTGAGATATTTCAAAATAGAAATAAGATGAAACACCCTGTATGATAGCTGAACAGATTTGCTGTGGATCTGGATCTGACATTTTGTTGATTTTAATAATGAAACAGAACATTTATGAGCTATAGTAGTCCACTGCTGAACATAAGCCTCTCGTTTATTTTGCCACTCTGCTCTATCTTGAGCCATTTGTATCCAATTACCACAGATTCTTTTGATGTCATCGGTCCATCGTGTGGGGGGGGCGCCCTCTACTACGATAAGCTTCGTGCCTCGGGCGCCACTCCAATAGTTTTTTAGACCATCTTCCGTCAGTTCTTCTAGCTACGTGGCCGGCCCAGTTCCACTTTAAAGTTGTTATTTTTTCGATTACATCTATCACACCTGTTCTTTGGCGTTTGGTATTCGGTCTCTGAGGGAAATACCCAGAATAGCCCTCTCCATCGCCCGTTGGGTGACACGCAGTTTCTTTGCTGACTTTTTTGTAAGCGTCAATGTTTCGGCTCCGTATGTCATCACTGGTAATACGCACTGATTGTATACTTTTCGTTTTAGACTGATGGGAATATCCGACCAAAAGATGTCCACCCCAAGCCTACTCTCCGGAGAAGTTCGCACGTCTGGTTGTCCCGTCCTATTCAGTCTCATGACCCAAATATTTGTAGGCGGTGACCTGTTCAATAGATTTGCTTCCAACAGTTATGTTTTCACTGGGGACTAGGTTTGTCATGACTTGCGTCTTTGCAAAGTTAATTCTTAGGCCAACTTCCCTTGAAGCATTGTATAATTTTTCCAACATCATGGACGCTTGATCTATACGGTCGGTGATAAGGACGATATCGTCTGCAAATCTTAAGTTATTTAATCTTTCACCGTCTATATTTAGGCCCATTTCCCCCCATTCGATTTTCTTACAGGCATATTCGAGCAGTGTGGTGTGGCTTTTGATTGATTTTTCTTAAAACTCCATGTGCCAATCAATGTCTTGAGAAAAAATTGATTGTACTTCCATGTCTATGCGTGAGCGATATTCGTTTTTCTTGAGCACCTTGTTCTTTGCTTTGGACCTCTGCTGCAACGCCTATCAACACATGTCTATATTCCTGCTGAGGCTTATGAGCATTGTTTATGAACCAAAGGTGTAACCAAACAGTATTTCTGAAAATTATTCCTTATTCGTAGGGATGCCGAGAGAGTCGAGACTGATTTCCTCTCGTCGCCTCTCGATTTTCGAGACGAGGCGGCATGTAGTCTCGGCGACACTAGACCAGGCTGAGAGTCTCGAGGTTAAAATAAAAGTTTCATTAAATTGATGTCTATCTATATTTATTTTTGATTTAGTTTATTTTGATGGCAAAATTAAATTAATTACTAAAATTATGTTTCGCATTTAATCAATAAAGATTTCAGAACAAGGTTCAAAATGTCAATACTGTCAGGTGCTTAGATTTCAAGTACCCCCACAAAAAATCTAATGGTGTCAGGTATGGTGATCGAGCTGAATGGCCAGCAAGCAAACCTCGTGCAAACCATCTAGGTACGTCTATTAGTGCACCATCATAGTATGCAGGAGCACCATCTTGTTGGAACGATATTTCCAAGTAGCCACATTTTTCCGGCCATAGACCCTGTAATTATTCCGCATAAAGGATTTTTAAAATATCGTAAGGCATGTAGGTATTGTTATGAAAAGTTAAAATGGTGCGCCTATGGACAGCGGAGGTCGGCATTGACTTTACAAACGAATATGGGGTTGTGATTTTTATAGCATTATATACTAAGATTGGAAAGAATTATAAAGGGTACCGTCCTTCCAAGAAACACTTAAAGGATTGCTTCTTGAATACCGCTCAAAAACTCAAAATAACAACTCATTCAACTTGATATTCCTATCTACCTAATAGCCTGATCTTGGCTGAAATAATTAAAGTGTAATGTATTCTTATAAGTGTGAAATATGTTGTTTAATTCTGAGGATATCGAGCCTTGAATACGTAATAATACGTTGGTCCTTCAGCAAACAGTTTTTTCATATTATATTGCTTTTCACGCTCATTCACTTTGTTCCCGAGCTTCTAAAAAACTATCGATTTTCCTTTGTGTGTTATATTTCTTTCACATTTAAAAACAGAGTCTCGTTGGCAGACTGCAGAATCTAACAAAACACACAACTTAAAAGGAATAATTTGAATGCGTAGTATGTCAGCAGGTTAAAATGCAATAAAATCGTTGAAAAGGCAAGCTGAAAATACCACTATCTCTACCTTTCTTTGTAAGCAAATAGTGCGGAATTTGTATCTTTCAATGTATTCTATAAGCCACTTGTAATTTATGATTGTAGAGAATAATGTACTAGATATGATAGAATGGAGAGAGTCGGTCGTTTACTTTCAACAATGAAGTGAAGTTTTAGTTTTATTTGTACAATTTCCAACTTTGTTAGTACAAAACTAGCAGCCAGTTATCGTATTTAATTTAATAAGGTTATACAAAGATACAAAGTCTCCGAAAATTTGGATTGGTTAATCTGCGCAAGAGAAAGTTGGACTTTTCTTCTCTGCTCAGAAAGGTCTCTGTAGAATGGATCAGATATATGGCCGCCAGGTTTTATTTTGCCCTCTTGGTGTTCAATCCTAAAGGACGACCTGAATGAGGTTACCTGAATATGATTCAGGAATGAGGTCAGGAGTGTAGATATCTGTTAGTTCCCTTTTCTCCTTAGAGTCAATAATAAATGTTGCAAAACATTCAGTTGCTTCGTTAACAAGTTGAAGCCTATTGAATTCAGTTCAGCGATGATTGTGTACATTTAGAGAACTTGCGCGCTTACAAATGGAGAAGCTCGAATCATCACGAACACACCTGATAATACTCTACGGATTTGTTTGATCTTTTTGACCTCGGTCGCACTTATTTCGGTTTACCTACCCAGTGTTGAATTTGCTGCCTATTTCGAAGTTAGTGATTATGGAGGTTAGTTCGATGTGGTTTATACCGATTTCTCAAAAGTGAAAATACATTATGAGCAGCGTAAACTGTTCTGTTATATATTATGAGGAGCATGATAGGACCATGATGTTTCTAATTTTTATTTGCTGCATTAAAACAATAAAGTCTGCATGGAAGGAATTTAGGAAGTGCCTACTACTGCTGTTTTACCGTTCGGTAGTTCGGCAACAAACCCCAAGATAAAAAAGAAATTGACGATAGCAGTGCTCTTGTGCTACTGAATCATGCAAGGGTTCTAGCTATTGATTTGTGTGCACAGAGCAAATACTGGACAAAGACTATTTGGGTCTGCTGTGGTTGTTAATGGCGGATAAACCAGCCGAAATATCTAGATAATATCTAATAGCCATCTTGTCCTAGCTAAAATATCCTATTTTTCACACAGTAGTCTACTGTAGATGTCCAATAAATTGGTAAATGAAAGTCTGTCGCATCCACTAAATTGTTTTAATTACTAAAAACATGTTTCAAATCTAGCCAGGGTCATCATCAGTAGGGTAGATTTACATAACTACAATTAGGAGGAGAACAATATTACTAAACTACTTTTCACTAGGAACTAACAGCTCTAGCTTATCTTAGTGGAAAGAAAAGATTACATCAACTATTGTTGTGCAGGTTTCAATTGAATCACAAACATTAAAATTTTTCATTTATTTATGGAGTTCTCTATAGGAACTCTTTATGATTTGCTGTGCTCTCTTTTTGAAACACCCTGTGTGAAAAGAAAAAAAGCAGTATGTAATGTTTTACAGGGTGTCCCAAAAAACATTCCCCATCCTTTGGGGTTAAAATCTACGACCCAAAATAAGACAAAAATCATATATGTCAAAATTTCGAAAAATGTCTCCTTATGAAATTATGACCATTTTGAATATTGAAATTAGACAATTAATAAATCTGGTCATCCTTGATAAAACCAGATTCATGCAAAGATAAAATCTGCATCCTTATCATATAAAGCCGATTCAAGAATTGCATCCTGGGGATACTGAGTTGCGCTTATGATTTTGTAGATTTTTTTTTAAATTGCCTGGACGCAAATGAAGATATTTTTGAACAAGTACTGTAGAGTGATAAAGCCCATTTTAACCAGCAAGGAGTATTCAATCATCACAACTTGCATTGTTGGAATTACGAAAATCAGCACCAAATTAGAGAATCACATAAGCAAGCACGCTGGAGCTTAAATGTGTGGCTTTATCTGTTGGGAAATAGGATTATAGAACCACAGGTTCTACCTAGGATACCAAACGCCGAAAACTATGCCAATTTTTGCGATAACAGATTACCAACTCTTCGGGCCAAATATTGTATTTCAATATGATGGTGCACCTGCCCGTTATTCTCGAAATGTTTAAGAGATATTAAATCGACGTTTTCTCAACCAATGGATCGATCGTGGAGGACCTATTTTTTTGCCACCTAGGTCCCCAGATCTCAACCCAATAGACTTTTGGCTTTGGGGTTATCTGAAAAATACGGTTTACCATGTCCTACCCAACAGTGAAGATGATGTTATTGTTCGCATTTATGGAGCTTTAGCACAATTTAGAAACGAAGCAATAGGCCGTATAGAAAACAATTATTGAATAAAATAGTGAGGATTTCGAACACTTGCCTTTGTAAATTGAAATGTTTTTGTTTTATTGTGTTTAGTTAATAAATAATTTGAATTTAAACATTTGATTTTATTTTCGAAAATTACTTCATTTTAATATTCAAAATGGTTACAATTTCATAAGGAGACATTTTTTGGAATTTTGACATAAATGATTTTTGGTCATAGATTCTATCCTCAAAGGGTGGGGAATGTTTTTGGGACACCCTGTATATTGTTTTTATTTACTCTAATAGTTAATTAATTAAAAAAATCCCCGGTGGGACTTAAATACAGCTATCTTTGTATACTTAGATCGTAATTAAGATTATTTACACAATGCAAATCGCATTTCTGTAAACGCTTAACTACTGATGATGAAGCAGTAGCCTCGAAATGTCTCTGGTCAGCTTTAAGAATTTTTAAAGCTCAAAGAGTGATTTATTAAACTTTTTCTTCATCAATGCTTGAACGATTGCAAGTACAAAACCCTCCAGGTTGGGTATATTGAAAATCATTGAAAATCATATGCTTTCAACTAGAGACCTCGTCCCATAGTGAATCAGGATTTTTCTTCATGCTTCTTTTCTTGTCGTCGATTTTTCTGTCTACTTCCGAAATTTCCTGTGGATCTTCGATATTACTTAATTCTACTTCAGATGTTCTAAGCATAATATAATTATTTGTAACTAGATTTTACCTAACAAACATAAAATAAAACTTGACTGATTTGAATATTTTGAATAGAAATCACTGAACTACTTTTAAAAGATTTGAAAAGTTTCGTTTGTAAATGTTGTTGGTAGTGGTGAAACTTTTTTGTTCTCATCTTTCGCACCAACTAAACGTTCCACAGATCGCAAACTTTGAAAATTTATCTCTCAACTTTTAAAGAAGTTTCTTGTGATACCTATACCGGGTGTTTCCCTGTACTCTAACATTTTATTTTGTTGTGAAAAATGTTACAGAATAGCATATGAGGAAGATCTTCGTTCAGGATTGGAACATTACACAATCATGTAGTCCAATGTGCCATCGTATAGTGACCAAAATTGGGAATTAGTCCATTTTCATCACTCTGAAGTGATGCTGGTCTTCAAGCCATCTGCACCGTTCTAGACCATGCCCTCCAGATGCATTCCTAAGTAAGTTTTTCCTAATAAACAAAAACAAGTAGGTATATGTAACAGTTTTATTTTATGATTTAAATAAAAATTCGTCAACTCCACAAACAAATCAATTTAATATGTTTCAAACATCAAACCAAACATGTTTCGGGACTCGCTGTTCCCATCATCAGTGATACATTAAATTATTCAACATTGAAATTCATCTCGAGACGGTTAACTGAATTACGTGATACAGATTCTACAAGAATGAAAAGTCACGACATTAAAACTAATCGGACATTAAATATGTTGGAACTCACCTTTTGTGAAAACAGGAAACAGCGAGTCCCAAAACATGCTTGGTTTGATGTTTGAAACATATTAAATTGATTTGTTTGTGGAGTTGACGAATTTTTATTTAAATCATCTGATTTGCTCCTCGATATTATGGACTACTTTAGAAGAGTTTCATTTTATGTTTATAGGCATCAAGAAACCATCTCGATAATATTGCTGTTGATAATAACATTGTCTCAATTAAGCAGCGCCGGACCGCGTTACAGTTCAAGGATAGTCGACATTCAGACTGGAGCTATACGCGGCATAATATTGGAATTGAACTCCAGACATTTGGAACCTGTCGAGGTAATGTATCACATTAATTTGTGGATATTTTCGATAGTAAACTTAGACATTCAAATTATTTAACTTAAAAAATAAATAAAAAAGGGAAGCTTTATTAAATTTCGTACCAAAGGCCTTGCAACTACGACATCCCAATAAACACACGTACGTAAAAAAAACGTTTAAATTTACTAATAACGTTTTATTAAAATCGTGTTTTTATTACGTAGAATCTACTCACAAATGTCGCGGTATTACACGTTACATACAACGTGTAAAGAAAAACGTTTTATATTGGTGAATAAATAACAGCGTAAAATAAAACAACTTTAGTTTTAAATATTTCCAAACTTTTATAATATACAAATTTATATTTCAAAATTTACACGACATGTTTCGTCCACACAGTGGCTTTATCAAGTGTAACTTAAGACTAAAATACAAAATATTTATATGGTTTATACAGGTAATAAAATATAGTAAAAGTGTAACAAAATGAAAACTAATAACTAGGTCACAGGTGCATAAAAACTACCTAGGGTTACAAAACTTAAAAGAGGTTTAACAAAGGGGAATTATTTAAATCTGTTTGGCTATTGAGTAATTTGTTAGAATATTTAAGTTTGTTTATTTCTAATGATTCTAAAAGGTCCAGCTTTTTACTTTTGTTTTCTATATGAATAATTTTGAAATTATCGTTAAAATTATGATTATGTTCTAAAAGATGGTTAGAGTAATTAGAATTGTCTTTTTTCTTGATATAACTTAAGTAGTGTTCCTTAATTCTTTTAGAAAAACTTAGACCTGTCTGTCCTATGTAAACCCGATCGCAGTCTCCACACGTCAGTTCATACACTCCAGATTTTTCTCTCTTATCTATTTTTGATTTTGAATTTTTGATAATTTTTTTTTTTTTTAAGAACTTTCTCTATTGGTATAGATACGTAGATGATGTACTTGCTTGTTTTGTAGGAACTGATAGACAACTTACCCAGTTTTTTGAAATTATCAACAATCAGCACCCTAACATCTTGAGTCCAGGACATCAATTGTCGTAATATTTTGGGTATTTGATAGAATTCAAGCGGATTTATTGTTGAAGTCTATTCCGGGTGGGATCTTTTAAATGGTATATCTGGTCTAGGAATGTTACCAGTAGTTGCAGTCTAACATCGGATCTGTAACAATATTGGTAACGTTAAAAGCTAACTATCTGAACATCTTGATGCATTTTAAGTCATTATGACTTACCTTTTTGTGTTTGTTGTCATATTTCCGTTTTAGTTCGTTTTTGTTTAGTTGGTAGTCTGCATTCTCCTTTTTGATCGGCTTGCAAATAGGTAGGTGCTACTGGGTCTTTGACGGCTGCTTTGAATGACGAGATTCTTCGGAAGCGTGGTTGACGGGGGGAGTGCTTGGCGAGCATTTATCTAAAAAATAATTACCAACCTGATTTTTTTATACGATTTATTCAAACTTTTACATGCTGCACTAAACAAATTTTAAAAAATCCTTACAATATACTTCAATATTACGTTAATAAATGTATTGTTTTAAAAATAAGTAGTTTATTCAATGTTCTTTAGAAGCTAGAGCTATTAAGCTAGATACTTCACTTTATATTAACCTATTTGTTAATTTATATAAAACTAGAGGCCTACAGTGGGTTGATGAAACTAACCGCACTACTATTGTAAAAAGGGGATTACATTCGTTTAGTTTAATGCAAAAAAATTTGTATTTCGTCTGACCTTCAGAACCAATAGGATTCTACCCCGCGATTTATCAAACCACTTTTTTATTAGTAAAAATAACGTTTTAAAAATACGTTTTTTACACTATTAAAAATGACCAAATGTAGGTCGGTTTTTTCTAACACGTTTTTCTCACTGTTGAGAAATCGGCGTTTTTCAAAAGGTGGGTATCGTATCATCGTATTGTTTCTGACAGTGACAGACACTTACGCTGTCGAATTTGGAAAGTTAAGTACACTAGTAAAAGGTTGGTTCCAACACGTTTTATTGGTTTCGAGAAACGTTAAAAACCCGTATTGATAAACGTCAAACATGCGATCCGCTTATTACGTTATGTTAACATAAAGATAATGACTGTTATGTTTTCGTTAGGAAAATACGACAATAAGACGTTTTTTATTTCTATTACTTAAGATTAATTTATTAAGCGTTGGTTTTAACGTATAAAAAACGTTAATTTTATTAGACATATTAATATACTATTAAAACATTAAAAAAACGTGTGAATAGCTGAATATGGTTAGACAGTATGTTAAAAAAACGTATTGTAATATAATCAATTTAACATTAAAAATAACGTCACATTAACCTAAAAGTTTTCTTAAGTTAGATTTTGGCCAGAAATGTTCGTATTAAAAACGTTGAATTAAAACGGTGTTATTTTGTACCAAAATAAAACGGTTATTTTTTCAACGTACACGTTTAGTCAACCAATGACACGTTGATTTTACGTTTAAAAAACGTATGTGTGTTTACTGGGATTAGACCCATCACTAACATCAGCAGGAACGATAACGATTCCCAGTTAGAGTCACTTTTTCAGTAGTTAAAAATTCGTCCGGTTTTAAAATACCAATAAACAATAAACTTGATGCCCCTATATAAGCTGATAATAGTGAGTCTTTACTCCAGGTTTTTCGAGGTGTTCCCTACGCAGCTCCTCCAATGGGACCACTGCGTTTTCAGCCACCGCAACCCCCACTTCCATGGCAGGGAACACGATTAGCAGACAGTTTTGGGGCTGTGTGTCCACAAAATTATCCAGATATCAGCAATAGAACCGCAGCTTTACAATCAATGCCAAAAGGACGGTTTCAGTACCTCAAAAAGTTGATACCGTTACTAGCAAATCAATCTGAAGATTGCTTGTTTTTAAACATTTATGTTCCTGGAAGTGGTAAGTGGAATTTTTAAGTTTAATCGTATTTTGGTTAAATGGCGAAAATTAATAACAATTTACCCAGTTTAAATACACATAACGTTGTGATGGAGATAAAAAAAAAACAAAAGCGTTAAAGCTTTTCCTGAAACTATTAGGTACATATTTTTACTACCCACGCTTTTGCAAAACATAAAAAAAGTATTAAGCTTTTATGAACTTATACAG
The DNA here is from genome assembly GCA_911728435.2 of Apoderus coryli. Taxonomy (NCBI): domain Eukaryota; kingdom Metazoa; phylum Arthropoda; class Insecta; order Coleoptera; family Attelabidae; genus Apoderus; species Apoderus coryli. Next base: position 17,101,975 of record OU452206.1, read on the forward strand.
CTTAACAATTACTTTTAATATTCGTTAAAAATGCGCACAAAAATTATAGTAATGAACATAATAATAAAACAACATGAAAAACCTATAAAACAGTAGTTTTTATCATTGTTTTCACACGTATTTTGCATACTAAAATTACTGGTGTTTGTGAGGGGATCGTTATCGTTTTATCAGGTATAACGAACAGTTCATAATAAATTTTCAGTCGAAATTTTTTTGTAGTTTTAATTAAATATTTATGTAACTGTGTTACAATTTAACGTAGTTAATGAAAGTCTAAATTCCACGAAATAAATTTAATAGACTGCTCTACAAACTGCTTCAGACAAAATCAATCAAGATCTAGGTATGTATTTATAATAATAATAATAATCTCTTTATCGTCTAACAGAAAATTGGGAGGATTACAAGAACAATTAATAATAACAATAAATAATTAACACATGAACATAATTCATCAAAACAAATCCAAATCAGTAGCCCGCAAACATGTCTCTAAACTTTTCTTAAAAGAATCAAGCGATACATTAAAAAAATCAACATTTTCATTAATGACTATTCGGTTGCTGTATTTACAAGCCCGAAATAGCGGTGCTTTAGATTCATAATTAGAACGAATCTGTGGCACCCAAAATAAACTAGCGCTTCTAGAGTGAACCCTAGGGACACGAAACCATAGCTGCTGAAGCAACCGAGGACAATCCAACATATTGTTGATCAACTTAAAAATAAAGATCTGAGACGCGAAGATGCGTCTCTCGGCTAACAGCCGAAATCCGAACCTTGTCAGTAACAGGCCGTGATCACACCCACGAGGAGGAAAATATCCATCAATTTTAAATGACAAATATTTTAAAAACTTACGTTGGATACTCTCCAATCTCTGTATATGAACACGGTAGATGGGCGACCAAATGATTGTAGCGAATTCCAAAATAGACACAACAAAGGCGAAATAGAGACTTTTCAGGCAGTCCATGTTGTTGAATTCTCTGGTCTGTCTAAAAATAAATCCTAACATTCGCAAAGCATTAGCAGAAACTTGCTCAATGTGGTAGTTGAAAGATAAATCACCATCCAAGTATACACCAAGATCTTTGATTAAAGCGCAGCGTTCCAAATTTGAATTATCGATGGTGTAGTTTCGCAAAAACCGATCTTGACGTCTTGGAAATGTCACCGACTTACATTTTTGCAGATTTGGAGGAAGTCTATTTAGATCACACCATTCTGAGAGCCGACACAGATCTGTTTGATGCTGTGCGCAATCGTTCTCACAAACAACAGTGCGATACAATTTTAAATCATTCGCAAACAACAAATAATTGCTATTGAAACCAGAGCCAATATCGTTTACGAATATTGCAAAGAGAAGAGGAGCCAACGTACTGCCCTGCGGAGTTCCACTTGAGGCTGTGAATGAACTTGAACTGAATCCATTGTATTCAACAAATTGTTGCCTTGCTCCCAGATAGGACTGAAAAAAAGATATCAGATTCCTGCCGAAGCCAATGTCGCACATCTTCTGTTGAATCAGGGAAGTATCAATCTTATCGAACGCCTTGGAAACAAAATCAATTATACACGTTTCGGTTGAAAAGCCCCTCCGAAAGCCGTGCTGACGATTTGTCAACAAACTGGCGGCATTCAGAAAATCCACAACCTTTGAAATCCCACTCAATAATGCTATGGGTCTATAATTTTGTAAAGTTATATAAGTTGATCCTCGTATACAACTCGGCCTAAATTAACTTTTATGATACCTAGTTGCAGTCCAATTTCCTGTCAAGCCCTCCAACAAAACTTTTATTCTTCTATCCTCTTTTTACAATATTCAATCAAACTCTGCAAATAAAAAGCTAATATCCGTTCATGCATTATTTTGTGATAAAATTTAGTGAGTCTGCAACTTTTAAAATCCATATTCCAGCACTTTTCTCTGATATTCTATACTATAGACGGGTTGCGTTCAGCTGCATTATCATTCGGTGAATAATAACGATTTAGTACTATGCATGTATAGTATAAAATAAATTTTAGAAATTAAATCGGCTCTTGAAAATGCAGTTTGCTTTTAATTCGTTGCGAGCATCAACTGAGTTCCTACAAACAACATTAATATAGTTCCATGAACGTATACAGATACGTACAGCTTTGTTTTGTTTTCCTATGCTTGTTGCAGTTCACACAAAAGTGTTTCTTATAGAGATGCGTCCACTGTTCATTTTTTGAAAATATTTGATAATATACAGGGTGTTCCATTTGAGGAAATTGACTTATGCTTATTTTTATTAGTAGGTCACACAAATACTGTTCCCCCATAAAACTCAAATGTGACTGAAATGAAGCAAAATACACCTGCTTCAGTATGGCGGAACTGACCTGACTTTTAAGCCTTCTTATTTGGAATACTGTAGTGGATAGTTTACTACACAATTTCTCAAAGTGACTTCTCCAAGTCAAACCGCCATCAAGGAAAACACCAAGGAGATTGTCATAAGTGTTTACCAGGTGTTCTCGATGGTTTGAGAAAAACAGGTTTTGGGTTCTGCTCTCGTTCAGGGATAGGCCGTTCGTAGGAAACCATTCCCGGTTCCTTGCAACTGCACCATCAGTACTCATTAATAGATGATCAAGATGACGATCCGACGACGTGACGAGTTGTATCGTCGACATACACTTAAAAAAATCATTTATATAGATCACAAAACAAGAGTGGTCCCAAGACAGAATCCTGGGGCACTCTGTATTTCGTGCCCTGCCTACCGGGAAAAGAAATATCAGGATACTATAGAGTTATAGACTGGATTGAGCTTCTTCTTCCTTCTGTACCTTGTCCGTTTATCGGACGTTGGCTGTAATAATCTTGTTTATCGCAGGTCGGAAGACTTCAGCGGATGTTTTGCGCTACCAATCTCGAAGATTTCGGAGCCAAGATGTTCTTCTTCGTCCTGGATCTCTATTTCTGGCAATATTACCCTGCATCACTAAGTTAAGGAGGTAGTACTTCTCTGGGTGCCTCAAAACGTGGCTTTTTATTGTTCTTATGACTTCTGTGTTTTTCTTCATTCGTTGTAGAACCAACACATTTCTTACTCGGTCGATCCCGCTTAGTAGTCATTTATATTTTCTATATTTATAATTCAAGGGATGAAACAACCCAACCCTGTATATAACCACCTTCTTTTAATCTTCTCTTTATACGGAATAAAAAACACAGTGAGAGAACTTTTAATTTGGAAATGCTACATGGAGCATCAGGATTGGAAAAAACTATTCCGTCACCTTTTTCTTTATATAAATACACTTTCTCCTGTCGGAAAAATTGAACACTCTCACGCCCTTTTAGAGAAACTAATCAATTTAATGGGAAATCCTGATGTTTTTTTTTTTGTTTTAATGCAAAAAACATAAAGTTTGGAATAACATTAGCATCAATAATACAAGGGAAATGGAATATTTATTGGGTATTGAATAAATACAGGGTTATTCACGACACACGAGACGGAATACTGTGCTCTCTGCTCTCATGGTGGATCTTGAAAACAAAAAACTACCATTTAATTAAATTATTAGATAACGTAACCTAAATAATTTAACTAAATTAAAAACTGCCATTCATCGATTATTTTTACATCCGTACATAACGGCCTAGGCCAAAAGTATCTAAAAATAAAAAAACAACAATTGCAGTAGACTCTTATCTATCTGACCTCCATATTCTATATTATGCGTGTTACTTAAAGAAAAAACTTAACGAAAGTACAATATTTCGATAACTATATTTTAGTATGATTTATTTATTATTATATTTAGTTTGATTATACAATTATAGTCTAAATTTTTATGATTATTATTTTTGTAGTTTATTATTATCTTCTTTCTATGTTTTTTAATATGTTTTTTTATTTGTATATTAGGTATACTAGGTCCTTGTTGAAAATCAGCTTTGCTGCTTTTGGCATTTCTCTTTTTAAATGGGATTGTATCTTTTTTAAAATAAGACTGCATATTAACCCTTTAGCTTTAATTATTATTTTTTGTTGTTGTACTCAAATCATGCCAATAAATTAATTTATTATTATTATTATTTTATTTTTTTTTTTTGCTCCTTCAATATATCACAGCTATACTAGCAAAACAAGTGCGGTTGTTCTCGTATTGTGGGATATGAAAGCGTTTCAATTCCTGCGCGGGGATCACAGCTAAACTAGAGATAGGAAGTATTGTATAAATTAACTCCGGGCTATCCAGAATTTTTGTTATCCGGCCGACCCTTTCGTCACATTAGGCATGAAACTCAAGAGTCTACTGTATATGCTAAGATTTGACGAAAATGAAAATTTAAACTTACCTTAAGTAGTTTTTTATCCGGTGAAGTGTAGAAAACGACCCCTCCCCCGTGCAGTTTGGATCAGGTGTGCTCAGAGCCATTCTTATGGCTATTTCAATATTTGGATATATTTCAGCTACATCCTCTTTTCTAATTAGTTTGCTCAGATCAATCAGGCTAGTTCCATGATTGTCCCCTGGTTCCAATTCCGTTAAGAAAGTTTTGAAATGCAAGCATTCCTTGACCACGGATTCTTCGAGATCTTCAGGGAATTTTTCCCGCAATTCCTTTTCATGGAGGATGTAAGATCTTTCAATTCCTCTAAGGAACCAAAAACTTTCTGGAGGTCTTTGTACTTTTCTCAACGTCTCTGAGCTAAGAGAGTCGACCATGACATTAAACGTGTTGACTCTGAAGTTGGGGGGGAACTCATACTCGCTCTTCCGAGATAATTCATCAATTGCCAAGGTTTTTCTTCTCTTCCTTTTTTCATCGGACGTGTATTCAACCAAACCTGATTTTTCTTTTGCCAACTCTTCAAAACGTGTACAGACATTCCTAAGTTCAACTACAAAGTCAGCTAAAGAATTGAGAAGTCCTCTTACTTTGTTTAAAGTTGTGGTTACACTTTGAAGTTTTTCACTAACCTTTTGAAATATCTCCAAAATATGGATAAAAATGCCGTATCAAGAGTCTCCCGGTGAGATCTAAGAGCTGATGCTTCATTTGGACGAGAAGGTTTTTCATCACTGTTATTCTCTATGGATTTTAAGGTATCCAAAATGGCAGGCCAATTTTCTTTGCGAGCTCGACAAGCTTCGTGTCGTGCTGACCAACGCGTTTTTGATAAACTTTTGAGGACAACTGATTTTTTGGACTTATGGTTAAAAAAAAAGCTCCCACCGATGTGTTGAGCATGTAAAAAAGTTGTATAGTTTGGAGTAACCCAAAAATGCACGATTCTGCAGCTAAAGACACGACTGAATTGAGGGAACAGCGAAAAGGCGCATGAGTTATCGCTTTAGTCAACTGAACTAGATCGAGCTGGTCAAAGAACGCCTCACGGGCACACAACACATATCTCTTTAGTCTCTTCAGTTTCTTGTGTTATATTTATGCATACTGTAAATAATTATCAAATATTAACTAGGCTTTTATCTTGACCAGTACAGTACGTAACCGTATCTTCAAGTACAAAACAAATTAGGTATGTACCTACTGTAATTAATTTTTATACGTTTTTTTTTTTTAATTTCCCGCCCCTAAAAATTTTCCGCTCTAGGCTAGTGCCTTGTCGGCCTAATGGTAAATCCGGGCCTGATTTTACAATTTATTTTTTGTATAATAAAAACTTCTGTTACTTTGTACTTCATTTGTGTGAATCTGCTAAAAAAACAGGTAATTTTTTATAATTTTCTAGAGTCCAATCCATCATTACAAATGAAAGTTATCTGGAACTGTGTTTTGTTATTTTTTTTTTTTAGGAATATAGCTATCTAACGTTGCCTCGCATTTTGCAAAACATATACCTATACAGATAAATGTAAAATAATCTCTCCCATGGCGACCTTTCCGGCGATAACCCGAAGACTGTAAATAACACACCCCTGCTGTTGTGACAGCTGCCAAATACAGATCTGAAAAGGTGTTGCATTTAAAAAAAATGCGATCCTTTTAATACCGGCGTACTATTTTATACTTTTTTATAAAGATTTAGTTAGACTTTCAGCTTGATTTAAACGAATTTGTGGTGTGAGAAATAGAAATATGGTAAGCATGGAACATTTAAAAATTATACGTACAGCAAAACTATAGGGTCACCTCCACAGTCTTTTATTATTTTTTTATCCAAAATTAGGAAAGCTGAAAAAGTTTAATTATGTTGCCACTCAAATCTTGGGAATATTGCTCTTTTTATTTTCATAAAAGACGATAACAGACATAGGTATACAGTGTGTCCCCGGATAAGTGAAACTACTCTCGTAAAAGGCAAAAAAATTTCGACTTTAAATTGAAGTGCTCGGGGGAATAAGGTACCTAAGCCACATTTTTTTTTTATTGAGAAAAAGAGGTTTTAAAGTTTAAATTAAATCCTGAAATCAGGAATGCGTTTTTAAAGTAACAATCTTTATTCACACTTATAGAGAATTGGATTATCTATCATCCTGTAATAAAAGTACGCCAAATATGTTTTTGAGAAAAATTATATTTTGAAAATAGTAAAAAAAAAAGTGTGGCTTGTGACTTTTTTGCTTCTAAAAATATTACTTATTTTCGCCTTATAAATACTGTTCGCTACACTATAATCATAACCATGTCGGTCTTAAGAGCTATAAATTATTGTATTTAGAACACAAACAAATTTGAGTTTTGTAGCCCATGTATTGTTAAAAGTACGTATTTACCTTAGTAAAATACTGATAATTTATTTTTCTTCCCGGTGGGACACACGGTATATTTTCTAATTATGATTTAAATATTGTAACTCTAAACGAAGAAAATAATTTGGATGCTATAAATAATGATAAAATCATTGGCATGTAAAATAATAATTATTGAATAGTTATTATAACATACATATAAAATTAACTTATTTAATCATAACCAATATCAATGAGGGAAAATGAATAAAATGTTTAATTTGCAATTATTTTGACACAAAACAATTTATTATGAGTGGTGAAATGGACATAAGCATTTATTTATGTTTATAATAATTCAAAGCTACATATAGATGAACTTAATGTTTTTACAAATTAACAGGACAAATATTTGTTGAACAAAAATAGGATTTGTTTGTGGCTTGTAAAATTGCTTATCGAGTTTATACTCCAAGATTTTCCAAGCAACGCCAATCCAAAAATTGCCGAAACAATAGAAAATTTACAGATCTTGGTTGATCAAGTAGTGACGAGAAGCGAGGAGAGTGGATACTTACCTTAAATATCAAAAAGACCAAATTTATATGACCATTACATAATCACCCCAGCACCAGGAAAACCTATGGATTAACGGAGAACTAGTAGAGAAAGTCAGTAAGTACAACTGTCAATGAAGGTAATGAGTACACTGAAGAAATTAAATCAAGAATTGAAGAAGTCTGAACCATATTTAACAGAATGAGAGATCTTAACTTACAGCTTAGAGTCAGAATATGGGATGGAATCCTGGACGTTAAAGAAAAATATAAGTGATCGACTTGAAGCATTTGAGATGTGGTCATATAGAAGGATAATTTGGGTAGAAATTGTAACGAATGAGGAGGTACTGGGAAGAATGAGAAAGGAAAAGAAAATATTGAACACAATTAATATACGGAAGCTGCAATATCTGAGCCACGTGATGAGGCAAGAGAAATATTGCTTGGCAAACGAATCTGTGACAACGAAAGGAATGCGGTTTGCATGTTTGCGGATGATACGTCAATAGCAATATCGGCATTAAGCATGCAGGAATTAGAAAGCAAAACTAATAATATATTCAAAACCTTTAGTCAATGGTGCTTCAAAAACAAATTAATTATAAATGCGGAAAAAAACATCTTGCATTATGTTTAGAACGAAAGTCAGAGACATTACGTTCGACTTAAATTTACACCTAAACTCACATCCTATAGAAATCACTGAAAAATCAAAATTCCTGGGTATAATGTTGGATGAAAGCCTGAGTTGGTCTCAGCATATAGGTCAACTGCTTAGCCGAGTGTGCTTTGCTGTGTCGGTCCTTAGGAATTCTTTAAATACAGGGGCTCTTTTATGTGTTTATTATGCACTTGCATACTCTAGATTGTCGTATGGTGTGATCGCGTGGGGTCAGAGTGTGTTTGTTCTGCAGAAGAGAATTCTGCGGGTCGTTTTTGGTTTGGGGCGTTTGGAATCTTATAGAGAAACGTTTAGAAAACATAAAATATTAACTCTATCATCTGTGTATATATATAAAATAGGGCTTCATGTGTATCGAATGAAAACTGAGTTAAAAAGACCTACTCACAACTACTCAACTAGAAATAGAGATAACATTTACATCGATAAATATAACCTTACAATGTTCAGGAAGTCGCCTATATGTGCAGGTTCTTACGTTTTTAATAAAATACCTGATGAAATAAAAAGCTCGAAAACAGGAAATATTTTTAAAAGAAAACTTAGAGATTTTTTGAGTGACAAGTGTTATTATAGTTTGTCAGAGTTTTTTGATTCTTAAGCTGACAGTACTTTCATTTAAATGTTGTTCTGTGTTCTTTGTATGTTTTTCGGGTTTTGTTTATTCTGTATTTGCTAAATTGTAGTTATGATAATGTATTGTGTGTAATGACGACCCTATCCAATCATAAGCATATTAATACCAAAGCTTCTGAAGCAAGTAAAGCTTATGGATTCATATTCAGAAACTGTACAGGTTTTAAAAACATTGACTCCTTGAAAACTTTATATTTTTCCTATGTGCGTTCAAAACTGGAGTACGGATCGCTAATCTGGTATCCGTATTACAGAGTACATGAATATACGATTGAGAGAATCCAGAGACGATTTTTGAAATTACTTATGTTCAAAGTGGATGGACAGTATCCTTCAAGGGGAACAGACTATCAATTAATGCTTAACAGATTTCATTTACAAAGTTTGACCCTAAGAAGGAAATTGAATTCTCTTGGATTTCTCTATCATTTAATACATGGAAAAATAGATTGTGCTGACTTATTATCCAGATTAAATTTTAATGTTCCCCGAGTATTTGTCAGGAGTAGTAGAGTGTTTTTCACTGAACGAGCCAGAACTAATATTTTATTGAGATCTCCCATTCATGTTTTCTGTAATAATTTTAATATAATTTGTGCTGGATGTGATATATTTGCTGATGGGCTTCGGGAACTTATGCAATATGCGGAGTCCTGTTTGTCATGAGTGTACTCGTCTTTGTTTTTTGTTTTATTTTGTTTTTGTTTTTATTTTTGAAACATGTGTACGTTTGAATTTTGCTAGTATAATTGAATTGTCTACATTACTTGGCGTTCGCTTATTTTGTTACTACTGTTAATTATTATCATGTGTTCGGATCGGGTATTTTACGTGGAGCTATTATATTATATATAAGTAAATAATTTTTTTTTATGATGTGCATTATTACTGTTACTTTTTCTATTTGATTGTATATATTTGATTCATTTTGTGGATATTCTTTCAGTGGTTTTGTTTATATTTATAATCATTATTGTTTGTATTGCTCTGTAAAGGGAATATTTTTTCTGTTGGGCAATAAAGCTATTATTATTATTATTATTATTATAAGGTTGGCTTGAGGTGTAGATAAATAAATAAATAAATAAATAAATAGTTCTATATAATGATTTATCTACGCCCTAGTTTCAATGTTGAACAACAATTTCTGTATTATACGAAACACTGTAAACAATTAGGTACAATTGGAAAAATGCTGTGCAAATTTAGCAAATAATATTGTTAAGTTTGTGTACTACGCGCCCACATGAAAATGAGCCAGTCGAGTTAATACACAACTAGAGGGCAAATTAGTCTATTTGAAGCCTCACTAACAGGACTGCTACATACAACACGCATACATGTAATGTAAATGTGTGTTGGTGGTGGAAAAACTTCCCATATTTGGATGCCATGGTAATTCTGTGCGGTAATTATAATTATCCGCCTAATCAAAGTTTAATGATTATTCGGCATGTAGTATTATTGGTATTCCTGTGGTTACACATCGGTGAACACCAAAGGCATTGCCAAGTGTAATATTTGTCAATAACATATCCATGGGAAATTATATTTAGTTAAAATTGGGTTAGTTCTCTTTGAGGGTAATACATTCTGTTATCTTGTATTGTGAACGCGCTAAAAACACTTTTTAAGAGACCCTAACGCAGTTTGAAGGCTTTTTCCAGGGGTTTCCGGAACTGGACTAACTAAGTAAGTCGAGCGGCGGACAGCACAACGCCCTAAGAACGGAGATTTCTTAGGCCAGTACTGCCATTGTAAGGATAAAGGTCGTATTTACAAAAATTGTCGTAACTGAGTTAATGGTACCAACTACACAATTTTATCATTTTCCTATCTGTACGTTAAGCTAGAACCACAGCTAACATACACACACAGCTAGGAAACTTGTCGGCGGCACCTTTGAACTGGCGATTTACGAGTAAGCGAGACAGAAATGTTGGTTTCTCTGTCGTACAAAAGGGAAAAGGCAGAGCCGGATTAAAACTATTACTTATACAAGTAAAATTGCCTGACAGTACCGTAGTAAATAATTTTAAAGTTAATTGGATTATATTTTTTGATTCTATATTATAATATTGCAATAAAATTACTGTTTGTAATATAAAATAATACTTTGTATATTATAGTTTGACTTATAATAATTGTTAATAGTCTCATATAGATAGACTGTCAAAATAAAATAGATTGACAAAAAAATATTAAAAACGGCAGTCTTTTAATAGAAAACAACATAGTTCGAATACAGCCATCAACAATTCGGTTTGTATTTGGAGTTAATAATAATACTAGTAATATTGAAAAGAAAAGTTTCATTTTTATAGATTAAAAGAGCTCGTGTGGGCTGACAAATAAAATTGCGGTCATAGTAATTACGATATAAGGACTGTTGTTATCTGTAATCTTACCAACAGCATAGTGATTTACGGTAATTTCTAAAAGTTAATTGTTAAGGTCCTTCCTCAGCTATTAATTATTTTGCCTAGCAGTAAAAAGACCTTAAATTACTGCTTTGGACGTCCTCAGGGTGTTCTGTTAATTAGTAAGGAAAGGGTAAAAATGATAATACAATAAAGTTGTGTAGCTGAAGTTTTTAATAAGTTTTATTGCCCAATAGTTTGAAACTAACAGATGGACAAGAAAGTAAATAAAAATGCTTACTTATATTGATAATGGTTTAATAACGGTAATAAATAAATAATTAATTAATTAATTTTTCATTGACACATACAAAAAAAGTAAATTGACAAAAAAAAAACAAAGTAAAAAAAAATATTACACCTACGTATATTACAACAAACTATGTGTTTGAAAACATTCACAAATCAATTTTGTAATGGTTTAAATTGCAACGCACAAACACAAACAGTTTCGCACTGCACAAACGTGATGATGTCCAGAAGGTCTTTTATCACTCATCACTATGTTCAAATCACAAAAAACAACACTCAAAATAATACGCACGACTATCACGGCTAAACGTACAATAAGTAATACCGATGTCCCGACTGCACGCCAAAGATGACTTTTCCCCTAATGGGCGGAGCATAGAGCCTGCGCGAGGAGCGATGAAGCTCCATCAAGGACCAGTGTTTATCGATGGTATCGTGAATTCAATCGTGGTCGTAGTTCGTTCCAAGACGAATTTCGTGAAGGTCGTCCAAAATCAGTTGTTGTTCCGAAAACCATTGATGCTGTGCGCGAACTGATATTGCAAGATGGTGATGTGACCTATCAAGAGATTGAGACAAGCTTAGGCATTAGTGGGACCAGCATACATTCAATAGTGCATAAACATTTGACTGCCAAAAAAGTTTGTTCGCGTTGGATCCCACACAATTTGTCAATCGCTCAAAAAAAGGATCGTGTCGAGTGGTCGAAAGAAATGCTCAAAAAATACGATCGCGGTGCTTTGAAACACGTCTATGACATCATGACAGATGATGAATCGTGGATTTACGCGTATGAGCCCGAAAGTAAACAGCTGTCGACTGTATGGATGTTTCAAGATGAGCCAAATCCAACAAAAGTTGTTCGCGCACGAAGCACTTCCAAGCAAATGGTCGCCTGGACATGTCGCAACCGTATCACTAGAACAATGCAGAACAGTTAATTCTGAGTGGTACACAACCATTTGTATGCCAGTGGTCTTCCAAGAAATCAGGAAAACCAACCGCCGAAGACAGATCACTCTTCACCACGACAATGTGAGCTTTCACACATCGGCTCAAACAACTGCAACTTTGAGCACCCAAAACATCGATTTGATGAGTCATCCGCCGTATAATCCTGAGTGACTTCTTTTTATTCCTGTACGTAAAAAACAAACTATGAGGTCAACGTTTTTCGACACCTGAAGAAGCGGCTGCTACATTCAGAATGCATGTTTTGGAGATGCCTCAATCAGAGTGGCAAAGTGCTTCGACAATTGGTTCAAACGTATGCAAAAGTGTATAGATCTTCATTGGGAATATTTTAAAAAACAATTAAGTGATTTTCAATGATTAATTTTTGTTTTTGTTCTCTAATCCCGAAATATAAAAGGCAACCCTCGTCCGAGTAGCGTAGGTGAAATAGCAGTGTAGCTGGCTGTCGTGAATGCCTCCTTATAGATGGTACTATCATGCAGGATCCTGTGGCGTTGAAGAAAAATCTCTCGACGGTTCGGTTGTGCATTGGAGCTTTGAGATTGAATTTTGGTCACACTGTAGGAAATAAGTTTGTTTAGATTTATTCATTCAACCAAGAAGCTTTTAGTTTAATGGATTTTTTCATCTATATAAGACTTTATCTAATATAAGGTATACAAGCTGTATTCCAGAAAAGCAAACAAGTTGAATTTGAGTGTGTTGTATGAGATTTTTAGAAAGATTTTTATTATCATTAAGTACGTGATGTTTTTGTTAAGTTTTGGCCATATTGATATGATTAAAGTCAACCGACGTCCTTCTTACCAAAGGATAAATGTTTACAATGAAAGAATAGACAAACAGAGCATTCTGTGGATGCAGAATGTGTAGAGAGTATGATAAGAAAATGCGTCGAAAAAATGAAGCTACCCCGCAATTATAACGAAATTTAGTCACCTTGCACAGAGCCAATATGCAATTTTTAAATTGATTAAGTTCGAAGACCTTTCAAGATGGATATCGTAGGATAGTTGGCTATTTCGTTCGTCTTGTGCACTGGAAATATTATGCGCCAAAGTTAATAGAGCTCGTAGAAGCTTTGGATTAAGATTTTTAATAGATCTTTATGAGACTTTCCGAGAACACTGAGAAATAATGCAAAAAGCATTCATAAATTTCAGTTTTCCAACTACATCTTGAAAGGAGGGGCGTAAATTTAGAGATACACTGTATATATGAAATCATTGATTTTCTGTAGATCTTCAGATCGGAAAGTCAAACTATTTTATAACCAGACCGTTATAGGAAATTGCGGCGACTATAAAACTTACACAGTTCAATTAAGTAAGCCGGTATTAGCCCTTAAAATTTTAGTAGCTATTTATCACGGATAAAGGTAGCTACGCTAAATGTGGAATTTTGAAGACGCATATAAAACGTTTGATTTATTGTGCTAGAAGATATTACCAACCAAAATGTGCATGGTTACAGGCAGCAGGCAGGGCAGAATTTTACCTACTTTTATTTATTGGTTTTCTGTCCTCTTAAGAAATTCATCACATGACACTTTGCAGACAAATTATGTTTGTATTTATTTATTTAAGATACAACTCCCTGACAGAATATAACCAATTAAACGGCAGGTACAGAAACAATAATAAATATTGAAATTACACATTATACATAATACATAAATAAAATGTTAAGATATAACATGAAATAGACCACATATCACAATACATACAAATAACAATAGATTAGAGAATAAACATAGTATTTAAATTTTAATAATAAAATAATACAATACTAATATACGTACTCAAACGTTCCCGAAAGATCATTGGTCAAAAACACTCTCTTTATCTGAGAAATATTTGTACAAAATATGTCAATCTCACCTAAGACCGAATCACAAACACGACACATCTCAAAAAGCGGCGAGAATAGCAACAAATTCGTGCGCGCGGCCGGCAAATAGAAGTTAGATCCGATGGTTCTTGTTCGTGAGCTTGGTATACGAAAAGGTATTAGAGAAAGTAACTCTGAGCAAGTCAATCATTCCATTTAAAAGTTTGAAAATAAATACGTATGAAGCATACTCTCTGCGTCTGTCAAGAGGCTTCAAATTAAAACGATTTAACAAGAGGTCATGAGGAAATCCACGTTGGATCTTCTCTAAACTATTCGAATAAACAGCGTAACCCGGATTCCACACCACGGAGGCGTACTCCAGCCGCGATCTAACAAACGAATTAAAAAGTAATATAAGTGTAGAAGAAGAGTGGAAATACCTAGAGTTTCGCATTATGAAACCCAAGCTCTTGGAAGAAGCCGCAATAAGTTCAGCAACATACCTCGTGAAACTAAGCCTCTCATCAAACCATACGCCCAAATCCATCACCCCAGACAACTTCCCAAGAACCTGGGAGTTAACGCTATAAATAAAATTAAATGGGTGCAATTGGCGTGAATAAGTTACTGAACAACATTTACTTAAATTTAAGTGAAGTCTGTTTCAACTGCACCACTGATATAATCCATTCAAGTCACTCTGTAAGTCCAAGCAGTCCATGTCAGAGGTAATACAGGAGTAAATTTTAAAATCATCGGCAAACAATAACGAGTCACACTTGAGTCCACATGTGATATCATTTATAAAACACATAAATAAAAGTGGGCCCAACACTGCCCCCTGCGGAACACCAGAGGTTGCCCGGACATTAACAGATCTAAACCCTCGATATTCAACATACTGCATGCGGTTCTCGAAATATGAGGCAAACGATAAGAGTCCCGAAGAAAACCCAAAACCAACCAACTTACTCAAGAGGATTCCGTGGACCAGTCTGTCAAAAGCCTTAGAAACGTCTGTATATATGACTTCGACTTGACCACCCCTATCCAACTTTTCAGTAACGTATTGAGATAAGACAGCAAAGTTGGTAGACGTAGATCGCCCAGGAAAAAATCCATGTTGAACAGAGGAGACAATGCGCTTATGTAAAACCACTTCAAAGGATTTGGCAAAATTGGACTGTATGGAGACAGGTCGGTAATTCTCAATGCGTTGCCTGTCATCCTTTTTATAAATCGGACTCATCCTCGACAGTTTCCAAATGACAATGGCTTAGCTAGTACAGCAGCACAATCCCTAACAAAAAATGAAGGAATGCCGTCAGAACCACTTGTCCAAGTATTGACAAAATAATGTCGATAGATTACGTATTACAATATCCATTGTAAACATGAGAATATGACGAGATTTACATTTCGAACTGTCACAGAAATAGACATATTGAAGGTTATTACTAATATTAGAACCAAGGCTATGGGATCGGATGGCATAAACATTGACACCATTCGGTTGTATTTACCGTACTTGTTACCACATTTTACACACATTATCAATGAATGCATTTTAAGGTCGGTTTTTCCAGGGTCTTGGAAAAATGGTTTGGTCATACCACTTTCTAAAATATCCACTCCAAATTCTCTCGAGCATTTCACAACCCCTTCATTATCGAAGGTTTTGGCAAAAATACTGGATAAACACTCTGTTATTCTTTTGTAGAATTATTACAATAAATACCTTCTCGTTGATGTTATCACGTTCTTAAATTATTAAATTATTGATATTGTTACCAGTTCAGATGGAAAACTAGAACTAAATGATGTTGTGTGACTAAGTAGGTCGAAGGTAAAGCATAGTACGTAATACGTGTTGTAATGCAATTACGTACTCGCCGCTACGCGGCGTCGTGCGTAACTTTTCCAATCGTGCGTACAATGCTTTTTACAACACTTATTACGTAATATACTATTAAACTCGTAAGTGACAGCGTCATAATTAGAGTTTGATGTTGCACTGCATTCTATGGCTTACTTTTTCAATTAAGACCCATCAAAAGAATCCATCAAAATGAACCAAAACATACCCTTGTAACAAAGCATGCGTGTAAAAAATATTACACTACACTTTTTACCATGTTCTCCATTTCGGTATGTTCTTTGCTCTATTTGTTGTTTCTTGTGTAAAATAAATTACACAAAACGTAAATTCTACTCTAAACAGATTACAGTGCCACAGTATTTAAAACGCTGGTTTCGTTTGGTAATAATGATTACACATAAAAAAAATGTTACAACAGAAACTTAATTACAATGAATGGAAAAAGAAGGAAGAACAATTATGCAATTTAATTGCAAAAAACCCTGTTATTTGTAAGTGGAATAGACGCGCATGAATGAAAAATGGTGTATCATTAAGGAAAAGGCAGAAAAAAAAAACATTCAGTGTGTTTTTTCCAATAACACAACTTATAATTTTGAAGTTTACACAAAAACTTCCATTGGCAATTTGGAAATGGGAAAAGTTTTTATTGTTTCTTGGATAAGTTTGTTAAAAAGCTATCAAAAAACAATATGCACATCCTTAAGCAAGTTTTTATTTTTTCTATTATAATATACGAGGGTTGCCTTTTATATTTCGGGATTTGGCAACCCTGGTGTTGCAATCTGGCAACTAAGAGCTCTATCGTAAAGTTGGACATTTTTGAGGTTATACGTACTCAGAACGTTTTGACATACGAGCGCTATTTGTGTTGTTTACAGTAACTTAAAAGATTCATCTCGGCCCAAAAATGGAATTAAATCGTGCGATTATTTTTTACAACTTTCGACGTGGATTAAATCAGCAACAGTGCATGGATGAACTTAAATCAATTTTTGGCGATGAAGCTCCATCAAGGACCAGTGTTTATCGATGGTATGGTGAATTCAATCGTGGTCGTAGTTCACTCCAAGACGAATTTCGTGAAGTTTGTCCAAAATCAGTTGTTGTTCCGAAAACAATTGATGCTGTGCGTGAACTGATATTGCAAGATCGTCATGTGACCTATCAAGAGATTGAGACAACCTTAGGCATTAGTGGAACCAGCATACATTCAATATTGCATAAACATTTGACTGTCAAAAAAATTTGTTCCTTGGATCCTCCACAATTTGTCAATCGCTGAAAAAAATCTCGTGTCGATTGGTCGAAAGAAATGCTCAAAGAATACGATCGCGGTGCTTCGAAACACGTCTGTGTCATCGTGACAGGTGTAAAAAAATAATTACTAATTGAAAATGATAGCAAATCTTTTCTCATCTTTTGATCCCTCAACAAATTTTGGATTAAATTTGATTTGATTAAGATCACTTATTGGATTAATAATTGTACCATCATTATTTTGGTTAATTCCTTCCCGAAACAGAATATTATGAAAAATTGTGTCACTACATAAAGAATTTAAAACCCTAATAAATTCTAATGGATCCTCAATTTTTATTTCATTATTCTTATTCATTCTCTCTAACAATTTTATTGGGTTATTTCCATACATTTTCACTAGAACAAGACATCTTGTTCTAACCTTAACACTAAGATTACCCCTATGAATCACCTTCATGATATATGGTTGAATAAAAAACAACACATATATTTTTACATCTGGTTCCTCAAGGAACTCCTAATATTTTAATACCCTTTATAGTTATTATTGAAACTATTAGTAACTTAATTCGACCGGGAACTATGAATCGTGGATTTACGCGGTTGAGGCGAAAGTAAACAGCAGTCGACTGTATGGATGTTTAGCAAGCTGAGCAAAATCCAAAAAAAGTTGTTCGCGCACGAAGCACTTCCAAGCAAATGGTCGCCTGTTTTTTCCTAAAAGTTTTATTCATGAGTTCGATAAAAATGATTTATGGCTACATTTTAAAAATATGGTGCATCTATACAGGGTGTCCCAAATGTAAGAAATGTTTTCCTCTGTACTTCTTAAATCAAAGACGGGCTGGGTTTTTTTTTTCAACAATGAAGCAGTTCTGTCAAAAGATGTATTATTTAATTACTTACGAATTTCTCTGCTGGTGGAACATGCGTCCTCTTGGGCCACCCTGTACAGTCTATATGATACAGCTAAAAAGATTCGGGAGCCTGGTGGCGTTGAAAATGTCGTCTTAGATGTTTTTAGGATAATATTGAAACTTTTATTTATTACAAACACTCTAGAGGCATTAAATTAAAATACAGGGTGTTTGGACGGTCGATAGAAAGTCTTGGCGAGGTGATAGGGCAGACCATGTAGAATCTTTTAAGCCAAACATACCTTAGTACAAAGTTTTACAGTTTTCGAGATATTCGGATTTTGAAATTTAAATCATAAATTTGTAAATGAAACAAAATAAACTATTGAAACATGCTTTATTGGTGTTCAAAGTGAGAACCATTGTTTCTCATACATGCTCGAGCTCTACGTCTTACTTCGGTAGTTGTTGTATGTACTAACCTGTCTTGCTGCATTACTTGAAAAGCTTCTCGAATTTTTCTTATTAAATGATTTTTTGATACGATTTCTTCAGTATAAACGAACTCTTTAGCCCGCCCCCTGACATAAAAATCCAATGGTGTCAAGTTCGGGGATCTAGCAGGCCACAGAATTGGTCCACCTCTGCCTATCCAGCTATTTGAGAAAATATTATCAAAATATTGTCTTACGTCTAAACGGAAATGAGCTGGACATCCGTCGTTTTGGAAAACAATTTGCATATCATCTGGAAATTGTACTCCTTCAAGTAATTCTGGAAGAACATTTTGCAGAAATTCTAGATAGCTGCCGCCGTTTAATCTTTCTGGCAAAAAATAAGGACCGATTAATCTTTCTCCAATGACGCCGGCCCATACATTAACGGAAAATTTGTTCCTGAAAGACACCTGTTTTTTCCAGTGTGGATTTTCGTGCTTATCAGCCCATTCATGCAAATTGTGAATATTACAAATGCCTTCCTTTGAAAAATTGGATTCGTCCGTCCATAGAATACTTTCCAGAAACCGTTCATTCTCAATGTCACTATTTAAGAGAAAACGACAAAATTTCTTCCAGGAAATCGCTCTTGGTACAACAGTCGTGCTTGTAGTTCATTGCCATCAACTCTGCCATACATGTAAACGATATCTGCGTACTCTTCGTTACTGAAAGCTGCCATTTTACAAACTAACTAATTCACTGCACTGACATTCACGAATTATTATTGACCTGTTCGGAAAGGAATAAAGCAAGAATGTTTTGAATTTATTTTTAATGCACGCAAACAAGTTCCTTCTTATCAATATCACAAAAAATCAACAACATTTATGTATTATTTTAGGCATTTAAAAACTATTTCATATAGCCTGTTGTTCTTTTAGGGATAACAGGAAAAAAACGAAAATCTCCAAAACCGTAAGACTTTGTACTAAGGTATGTTTGGCTTAAAAGATTCTAAATGGTCTGCCCTATCACCTCCTCAAGACTTTCTATCGACCTTCCAAACACCCTGTATAATTGCCATTTCCAATAATTCTTTTAATTATTTTTTGCTGGCTGGCATCAGAATTTTTTATTTTTACTTATTGCAATTTGCAAAATCACGGATCGAGCAGAGTAGTTATTTGTACAAGTTTTCTTTAATCAGAATTATTCCTCCAAAGTGTGTTTTCGTTTATTTTGTTGGATCTCTAAGATTTCCATTCTACTCTAAAGATTCTATAGACATCTATTCAAACGCTCACACTGTAAAATAATCGAATTAAATTTTTAAAAACTCCAAAGTTGAACTCAACATTGTAGCGCTCTCTAAAACTTTTATAATCAAATTAACTGCATTTTTTTTTCTTACGTTTTCTTTTCGCACAACACCATTCCAATTCTTCTTCCCCAGTCGCGAATTATTAAGATCGTGTTGATCAAAAGTTACGACTTCTATTTTCCAAAGTAGCTGCCCGTCTAATTGCATTAGTCGATATGTGTGTAACTCACAAATCTCACTAGAAAAGTTTGTCTGCACATTGTTCTAAAAGAAACTTACCTACCTAAGTTTTTAATATTGATTTAGTTTAAAAGTTTTAAAATATGCTTTAATTTATGTTGCTAATACGGGTAATAGTTATTGGGGAGAGGTTCCATGGGAGGGGCATAATTTTTTTTTAGGATTTTGGGGAACATATTGGGTTATTTAATAACTCAAATTTTTACCACTGAATATTAAAATAGGGAAAATAAATTACGATCTTAAAAAAACATCTCTTAGAACGCCTCCGTATATGTGCGAGTTAAACCCAATAGAGTTAACTTACGCAAAACTTAAATTAAATATATAAGAACCCGCAATACAAGCGGAAATTTCAACCTAACTACACCGGACTTCAATGAACGTGACAACAGGCTTCGATGAGAGGACAGCATCTTTAACGCTCTGTAAGATTTTTGTAGACAAAAACCAACATGGGATCCAAAACGTAGATCCTTGTCCATAATCAACCCCAAGTTACGGGTCTTATCAACTGAAGATCCATTTATTTGGATCCTCATATTAGCTGCTAAGTGTTTTCGGTTCCTTCCAAATAACAAAACAGTAGACTTTGACGGCTTTATCTGCAAATTATGCAGGTGCGACCGCTCGACAAGTCCCCTTAAGAGGGGCGTTTGAATACAATCGTTTGCAGACCTATTTTTGCGCATGGTAGACTCCACTAATACGTATCTGATAGCAAAAATTTTGATAGGGAGTTAAAGAGTAAAGATGGGATTAGGTATTGAAGTATTTTGAAGTTGAAATATTGGATAGTTAGTTCAAAAACAGAGTTAGAAAATCATCATATTTCGCTTTGCAGGCATAATTTTGCGCATGGTAGACGCCACTAAGACGTATCTGCTAGCAAAAATTTTCATAGGGTTTTAAAGACCAAAGATGGGATTAGGTAATGAAGTATTTTCAAGCGGAAAGATTAAATAGTTAACTCATAAATTGAGTTCAAACATGGGTAATTTTTTCAAATTTACAGATATATTTTTGTGGATGGAAATCTCCACTAATACGTATCTGGTAGCAAAAATTTTAATAGGGTCTTAAAGATTAAGGTTTGGATTAGGTAATAAGGTATTTTGAGGCTACAACAATAAATAATTACTTAATAAATTGAGTTCAAAGTCAGCAACTTTTTCCTCATTTTGTGCTATGATTCTAATATTTAATAATGATAATATTACTTTATTACCTAATTTATATATTTAACAATCACTTGTAATTAAAATTGTTCGTGAAAACTTTCTGTATTAGACAATATCCATATATAAAAAAAACCCTCATATTTCTCTTCAAATATCCGCCATTTTCTTATATTTTTTTTATAACTGTAGCCAACAAACAAGTAATTAGTAGTTGGGACAGCATTGAAGAGATGGCGCTGTTTATACACAGTGACACAAAAATCTAATGGTTTTGTCGTACTTATATTATTAATATTTAGTTGTATGTGGTATAGTATATTATGTATATGCGTATGTACTAGGAGTAGGGATTATTAACGTTAGCCAGGTACAGTAATATCAGAGAATACATAAACATCTATGGTAATATTATGTAGGTATACCTACTGTTAGAGGATAAATACAAGAAGGGATAAAGTAGTAGTAGTTTGTTACGTTAGTTTATTGGAAATAATACAATTATAATAATTATTAAAATTCTGTTTCGTTACGCAGGTCATATATTTTTGATTATATTATAACTAGTCGGGAAAGTTTTAGGGTGACACAACCGATTTTTTATGATCTATAGAGAGAATACAAGAACTCCCGACTGGTAGTTATTATAAAATTATAAGATACCGTTGGTAGGGGTTTAAATAGTGTTTAAAATTTCACCAGTTAGGTAGTTGGAACGTATATACAGGGTTATTCACGCCATACGACACGGAATACTGTGGTTAAACTATTTAATTTCCTTGAAGTTTTATTCATGGGTTCGATAAAAATGATTTATGGCTACATTTTAAAAATATTGTCTATACAGGGTGTCCCAAATATGAGAATTTAACCATAGTTGTGTTTTTTTAAATGGAATGCCCTGTATATGAATCAATTTCCCGTTCAAAATAAACCTAAATTTCATTAAAGCCCATCTCACCTAAACCTGACAGTTTTTTAAATATTTATGTTTTAATAAAAATATAGACATAATTTGAATGAAAAAATTCACACCTATTTGTTTGTTCTTTTTAAGCCAGTCTAGGCTGATGAATATCTCATCACTTGTTACGCCAAATATAAAAAATCCCCAACACTAAATACAGGGTGTCCAATAATATAACTTATATGAACGTAAAGTTTAATTCTAAATAACTTGTTTATTTCAAATGGAACACCCTGTATATGAGGTAAAAATTAGATGCACAAAGTAATTCTCTGTCAAATATTATAATACTTTCCTATGGATAACTCTTGACGTTTTCGTGGAAAATGCACATATTCATAATATTATGCGAATTTTTAATTGAACCTGTTAATTTCATGTAGACCACCCTGTATTTGATGGTGATGAAATTAATTATCTATTAATCACTATGAGGTTTTCTTATAGATATGTATATTTTTTTAATGTATGGAAAAAGCACATATTGGTATAGGAAGACTTTTTCAAAATTATATTCGTCAAGTCAGCCATGAGAATTTGACAAACCATAATTTAAACAATAACATAATAAATAAATACATTTTTAACTTAAATTAAATAACAAGATATACCTACATAAAAACTGATAAATTTTATAATAAATGTTCAAAATGATTGGACTCTAGGCACATTTCAATCCTTTTCTTAATCCTTCAACAACTTTAATCTGGTGTAACGCTTCTAAACGCTTCATTTATTTGCTCCTTCAAAATTAAAAAAGTTTTCATTTGCGATGATTTTGTTCCTGGCCCATTTACAAAATTCAACACGATTTAAAATCAATATTGAAAAGTTCTTGATGCAGTTGCACTGTATTTGGGTGGTATCTTTCGTTAAACTGCCTTAACAGCCTCTCGAAGACCGCTTTTTTGGGGTGATTTTGCGCCAGGAACCTTTGAGCGTAAACTCGCGATTCCAGTAAAGCGTTTTTGGAACATTCTCCCAGAATAAAAATCATGTGTATGCTTTCTCCTTTGGAATAGGTTCGCATTTTTGAATTGAAGTGAATTAAATCAAATGTCACAGATAAAAAACTGTTTTATGAAAAATTCTCAACTCTTAGGTAAGAATTTTCAACCGACTATTTGACAGTAAATATTAAATTACAAAAATGTATTCTCTTCTTCTCAAATTCTCATGGCTGACTTGATAAATATTATAATTTTGAAAATTCTTCCTCTTATTGCCAATATGTGTGCCTCTTCCATGCAAAATTAAAGATAAGTATACATATCTATAAGAAAACTTTAATTTTTGCATCATTAAATACAGGGTGGTCTACATGAAACTAAGAGATTCAATTTCAAAATCGCCTAATATCATGAATATGTGCATTTTCCACAAAAACGTCAAAAGTTATTCATAGGAAAGTATTATAATATTTGACAGATAATTACTTTATGCATCTAATTTTGACCTCTTATACTGGGTGTTCCATTGGAAATAAACAAGTTATTTAGAATTTAACTTTACGTTCATATAAGTTATATTATTGGACACCCTGTATTTAGTATTGGGGGCTTTTTATATTTAGCGTAACAAGTGATGAGTGGGTATATTTATCAGCCCAGACTGGCTTAAAAAGAACAAACAATTAGGTGTGAATTTTTTCATTCATATTATGTCTATATTTTTATAAAAATTTAAATATTTAAAAAACTGTCAGGTTTAGGTGAGATGTACTTTAATGAAAGTTAGGTTTATTTTGAACGGGGAATCTAAAAATATATTCATATACAGGGCATTCCATTTAAAAAAACACAACTATGATTCATTTCTTATATTTGTGACACCCTGTAAATACTCACAATACCTAATACCCTACTTAATTTTTTAAATTTTTGCTGTTAAAATAAGTAATGTACCAATCGTAAATCAAATAGATAGGTACTATGTTAAACCGCATATTAAACTAAAACTTAATTTTTCTCGAAAATGCAGCATTCTATCATCTTGAGATAAGAATACCTCATATTTCCTAAGAATGATCTCAGAATTCTCGAAAAGTTAGTGACAAAGAAGTTTTTATTAGAAATGTCCGTTGATACCCGTTTGGACGCCTATGTTCGCATATTTAATTCAGCAGTGTATGGCTAACGAATGCTTCTATTTAGGGAAATATCTTTGTCACCTTTCACTCCAATGGCTAAAGGCGCTTTCGCTTTCTTTTAAAAACTATAACTGCTTTCGGAAGCAATTTCGCATTAGAAGTTTGCCATGAAATCTGCTCTACAATTTGTGGCTTTCGCTTGGTCCATTAGTTTCTGGACACATTGTATACTATTAGGAAAGACACTCTTTGATGCATGAAATAAACGCCTCATGGTTTTGAAACTGACAAACTAAAACAACAGGGCTAACCTAATACATTTTGAAAAACAACAGGGCTAACCTAATACATTTTGAAAAACACTGCAAGCATACAGGGCGGTCCAAAGAATAGATAAGTATGTATTATCATAGTTAGGAAAGACACTCTTTGATGCATGAAAAAAACATCTCATGGTTTTGAAACTGACAAACTAAAACAACAGGGCTAACCTAATACATTTTGAAAAACACTGCAAGCATACAGGTCGGTCCAAAGAAGAGATAAGCATGTATTATCATAGTTCTGGTTTTTTAAATAGAACACCCTGTATTGGAGTATTTAATAGTCCCTCAAAAATAACTGGGATTCAGTTTAAGGTGTCATATACCTATGTTTTACGGTTTTCACACAAATCATCAATTTGTGAAAATTTAGAGGCTTGGCAAAAAAATAATATGTTGAAAATATTTAAAAATCTTGACTATTTATCGTAAATAAAACCAGTTTTTTTACATTCATCCTTTTTATGTATAATAGTATATAACTATAACTGGTCTAAGCGAAGATAAGCATCGAACGTATAAGAATGCTAGCACAAAAAAGAATGTGAAAATAATTTACGCAAAATAGAAATATGATATTTTGTGCCACTATGTATTAATTTTTGGCGACACCTATTGAGGAGAAGAATGTATTAAAATATTCTAGAAAATTACTCTAAGTTAAGAAATGAATAATTTGATATTCAATGCGATTCACTAGCGCCACCATCGGACATTTTTGTAAGTAACCATTTCAGATTCCCCTCTTAAATCCTCATTCACAACAGACTCAATTGCACGGTACTCATCCTATGAAATGAATAATACAGCTGAGTATCATCAGCGTACATAAGCATGGTGCACTTTCTCGTAGTGGAAACCAAATTACTTATATATAAATTGAACAGTAGCGGGCCCAAAATTGAGCCCTGAGGAACTCCGCAGTCAATGGCACTCCGTGACGATTGACCCACGGGTGTCTCCACAAATTGTGATCTATTCTCCAAATAGCTTGATATAAATTTCCCAGCAGTGTCGGAAAATCCCAGAAAATGCAGCACCTCAACCAAAAGGGAGTGGTCGATGGTATCGAACGCTCTAGAAAAATCAATCAATGTACTATAAAAGTGGTATCAAAAAGTTAGAAAATCCCCTTCATTACTATGGGTCAGACAGCGTTTTTGGAATTCTCAAACTTCAATCAAGACAAACTTATTATTACTTAATAAAAATATATAATTATTACTAATTATACAGGGTGCCCCAAATTCATAATACGGAGTATCTCGAAAATCAGATTTGATTCCCCTCTGATCCTGACCTTTTTGGTTTTAGCGATAAAGCTTTTTTATTACTTCCCAGTAAACACATATACGTAAATTAAACGTTGATTTAACGTGTCAATCGTTGATAATTGGTCTTACGTTAGAAAAGTGACGGTTTATTTTAAGTTTAATTTTACACCGTTCAATTTAAACGTTATAGACACGTGTTGTTATTATCTAAATACAACTACGTACATTTATTATGTTTAAGTAACGTTATATATGTATTATAAATAAACCATAAAATAAAAACGTTTGTTTTAGGTGTTTTTTAAACGCGTGTCAAACATTGTCAAAATTAAAAACGTTTATAAAACGTTCTTTATGTAATTTATAATAAACCGATATTTATAGCTAAAATAACGTTAGAAAATGTTCATTAGAAGCGCATAATTTTTAGAGGCGACAACGAAAACGTTAAAATGACGTTTTTTAAGTATTTTATAATAATTCTAAAATTACAGTTAAGATAACGTGTAAAATATCCCATAAAAATTTTTACTGTTTAATATGGGAAAATTCAAAACGTTTATATAATGTTTATAAAGTATGTTATCACAATTCCAAATATACCTAAAATTAGAAGAACGTGTGAAATTATTCTTAAAATGAGCAATATTTAAAGTGGGAAATTTTAAAAGCTAAGAATTAACGTTTGTGTAATTATGTATTATTAACGTATTTTAGAACCGTTTAAATAACGTTTGCTTTCACCGTTGAATATATATACATAAATACGTTCAATACACGTTTTTATATAGCATTTAACTAACGTTTCGTTATTAGTGTTCTGTAACGTGAAAAAGCGCCACATATAAAAGTAAAATGTACGTATTTAATGTACCTTTTTTTGGAAAGGTGTTTTGTAATGATAAACGTTCAATAAACGTATGTGTGTTTACTGGGTTGTTTTGTTTTCCAGATACATAGGATGATTTTCGAAAATCATCGCTGGGGATTCTGAGTACCTCCTTCTAGCCTGCTCTAGTCCCTTCAGGAAATTAATATACAAAATATTTTCCACCTCAAAATTTAGGTGTCAGCCTTAAACAGTGCTTAGAACTTGTTTGTACAAATATACATATTTTTCGGAAGAATTTTATGTAAAACACCACCGGAATAACCAATTACCAACACCACTGTACAGGACACTTCCTGTAACATTGTAATCTCCCGAAACAACTGAAACTGTCAGGAACACAACCGTTATTCCCGTATTATAATAGTTCTGGTCACACAATATTTACAAGCATTCCCATTTACCAAACAGGCTTGTACCGAGAGCGAATTGTGATATAATTAAGTGTATATGTCTTATTGCAGGTAACAGAGGTCTGGAGGCTCCTTATGCCGTCCTGGTGTTTGTCCATGGTGAAAGCTTCGAGTGGGGTGCCGGGCATCCCTACGACGGTAGTGTGTTGGCTTCCTACGGTCATGTCATCGTGGTTACATTGAACTTTCGACTAGGTGTACTCGGTAAGTTGTTCGATTAGCAGTTGGATGGCTTATATACAAAGTGTTCCGATTTTTCTTGGATAATTTTAAATAACAGCTAAAAAACTAAAAACTGGTTTAAACCATTAGGTACATGTGATATACCACCTATTTTTGAATTGAAAATGGCTTTAAATTTAACAAAAACAATCCAGGTTGATCATGGTTTTTCAAAAACAAAACGTCGTAGTGAAAATTTATTGAGGCTATCTTTTTGTCCTCAAAAAGTAACAATGAGAAAGTGCTTTTCATTTTAAAACAGCTAAAGTTAGTTTAATTTTCAAAACACTATATAAGAGGTGTTTAAATTGTACAACATTTCGCTAATTTAACCGTTTACTGTTTTCAAAATTCCAATGCTATCCCATTCTTATCTTAGACACAGCGTATATGCGAAAGAACATTTGTTGGAACAAGGATGTTTTAAAAACTAAGGCCAAAAACATACAAATCCTCTGTAAAGGATAAGGAAATCGCGGCTTTAGTTGAAGTCTGTACAAAATATTGAAAATAAAACTTCACAACTAAAGTCTTCCATTGCCTCTGGGAACTTTTTCTTTTTAGTGCTGGTGTATTTGCATAGCGTAAGGTTATGGCTTTTCTTGCAATTATGTCAGTGGCTGCGACCCATCCCACTTTTCGTCAAAATTAAGTCGTTTTGTGGGTAAACTTTGCTGAGCAAGCGGCGAATTAATTTTGCTACACTCATTGTCATTCCACATCGGATATTTTTTACGGTTTATCATTTTTTTAAAGCGCTCTAATCGAATATTTCACCATCAGTCAAAATTAAAAATACTAATAAATAAAAAAATAAATGCAATTTAAAAATGCCAAACATTGAGGACATCTCACTATCCCCACCTTCTAATATGCCCTGGAGAGCTTGCAACCTTCCTGGACATACAGGGAGCCTTCGATACCGTTTTAACGAACTCAATCCTAGGAGCACTGAGGCAACGAGGCATCAATGCGACTTGCTGCAGGTGGATAAACTGCATGCTTAAAGGAAGAATGGTATGTACTTCAGTAATGGGGGATACAATAATAGCTAAGCCTGTACGAGGGTGCCCGCAGGGGAGAGTACTATCTCCTCTGATGTGGAACCTTGTTATAGACGAGTTGCTAAGAGTACTGGACAATGAAGGATTTGGGGTTCTGGGCTTTGCAGACGACCTAGTCATACATGTCCAGGGAAAGTTTAATAGCATAGTAAGGGAACGTATGCAACGGGCCCTTGATATAGCAACAAGCTGGACTTTGGAACAGGGACTAAGAATGAGCCCGTCAAAGTCAGCAATGATCGCTTTCACCAGGAGGAAGAAAACAGAGGGCCTAGGACCACTGTACCTTCAAGGTGAAATCGTAAAAATGTCCGGGGAGGTAAAGTATTTAGGGGTCACTCTAGACTCAAAGCTTACCTGGACCGCACACCTTAAAAGAACCAGAGCAAGAGCGGAGAGAACGCTTATGTTACTCCGACGCTCTCATGGGAAAACATGGGGACTAAATCCAAAGATGATGCACTGGTTGTACACTGCGGTAGTTAAACCTATGATAACATACTCGTCGCTGATTTGGTGGACGAAAACGGAACAGTATACCGCCATTGCTGAGTTGGGCAGGGTACAGAGGCTTGCCTGCTTAGCAATGACGGGCGCTTTTAGAACTACTCCGACAGCCGCAATGGAAGTATTGCTGAACGTCCCATCCTTGCACCTTATGGAAGGGATGGAGGCGGGGGCGGCATTCATTAGACTGCGAGGGTCGATAGGAACTGTACCCACTTATCGGAGACATACCAAAATTGGGGTATGTATTGGGGATGGCATCATAGACATGCCAATGGACCACATCATACCAAAATTTGAATTTGACATAAACTTCGAAGTGCATATTATGGACCGCGAAGTTCTTGATCAAGACTGCATACGGACACTGAAAGGGATAACCTGGTTTAGAGACGGGTCAAAAACCGAAAGTGGAAGTGGTGCAGGAATATACAGTGAGACAAGGAACACGAATCTAACATTCTCACTGGGGAAAAACACATCCGTATTTCAAGCGGAAGCCCCAAGGTTACAACCAAACTGGTATGGGAATGCTAAACAGAACTTAGAGCCTTGGCGGACCACAATAGGGTCAATCTAGTGTGGGTCCCGGGGCACTCGGTAATAGAAGTCAACGAGAGAGCGGATTGGCTGGCTAGACAAGCCTCTGAAACCACATATACTGGCACTGAACCTGTGCTGGGCTTGTCTAAAAGAAGGGCGAGGGAACTCCTCAAGTGCTGGGCCAAAAGCGAGCACCAGAGATATTGGGAACATATTCCCAAGCAGGAGCATGGGAAGAGGCTTATACCTGGTGCAGCAACAAAACGCACTGAAAAACTGCTATCATTAAGCAGGAGTCAGATGCGAATAACTATGGGACTCCTTACTGGGCATTGCGCTTTGAGAGACCACCTAAATAAGATAAGGCTGTATAATGGGGACCTGCAATGCAGATTGTGTAATGGGGCAGTTGAAACAGCTTACCATGTAATATATGAGTGTGTAGTTCTACAACGAAGACGACACGCTATTTTTGGGCATGCGCTGATTGCGCTAGCTGATATTGACACCCAACACAACTGAACTCCACAAGCTAGTGGAGGGTACAGGGCTGCTGGATTGGGAGGCATAATATACGGGGATTTTTCACAATAAGCTTATGAGGCTGCAGTGAAACCGGGGACTTAGGTCGTACGGACCCTTTCAAAAAAAAAAAAAAACCCCCACCTTCTAGTGATCATTTGTAAAAATATAAAAGGTGACCCTCGTATATCATTGAATTTTAAAATCGCCTTAAACCACCTCTGTACTTCCTTGATAACTCACATTTTATATGCAAAATCCGCCTAGAATTCTTCTTTGCAACTTTTATTTCCCTAAATTAAAAATTTGTGTCACACAATCTGTTCCGTAAAATTATTTCCACTTAAGATTCACAAAAAGACTTTTAACACTTTTCGTTAGACATGAAATGAAACACAGAAAAAAAAAAGTTTTAGCAACGACAAATTGTATTAAATCTTTTCTAATGAAATTAACCTACTCAAGTTGAAAACAAAAGAATCCTTTAGTTGGAAGAATAAGTTAGGAATTCATTGGGGAGGAATCGGGATTGTAATTCAACTCGTGTCCAATAATAATTTTACAATTTGCGATTCAATGAAATTATGTTTTAAAAAGGTGCATAACAAAATGCTTAATTGCCATGTTCGACTGCTGAAATGATTTTTCCTTCTTACGTTATTGCAGGTAGTTGTTAATTGAATTAGAATTATGCGCGAAAAAACATTTTTTTTCTTCAGTTGGAGAGATTTGATTTAATTTTCAGAATAATATCTCTCCAACTAATCAATTACAGGATCTCTTAGAACGATCCATGGGTAAGAATAAAAAGTAATAAAATAATGTTGAATAAAACTGCGTCTACTCCACAAAAAGATCTTTATACACACGTTACAATTCGTGTAGGTTGCCAGACATGTTTCGGACTATATGTCCATCATCAGTGGCTAAGAAACCTTGTACAATGTCGTTACATGTAGGAATTATACTTCATATGGCCTTAATATAGAAATTAAAGAGTTACAGGATTAAAACGTCTATACAATATCTGTAAAATAATAGCTTAATTAGGATGTGATGTAATATATAGTATTTGTTGGAATCTCACCATTTTGTGGAAAAGTGTTTACATTAAAGATTAAATTTTATGAACTGACTTGACTTAAATGATTACATAATGTTGAACAATGTTATTCGAAATACATTTTTCTTTCCATTTAATTTTCATTTTTGGAGAAATTTTTATTTTAGGTAATATCTAACTACTGTGTTGTAGTATAGATGACAAATCAGAAAGACAAGATGTCGAGTGGTAAATGTGAAGATAGTTGTATATAATAGTAACGTTTCAGCCAAAGCTACACATTTGGTGTTTTAGGTAAGGTGAGGAAGTCAAGTGAAGTGAGTGTATGTTGGTGTTTGATGTATAATGAATGGAATGTGAATCATAGGTAAGTAGTTGTAGGAAAATATGTGTTATATGTACAGTCCATTCTGTAATGTCTTTTATATGTTATGTAAGGATATATAATTTTAAAGTAATGAAATGGGGTTGTGGGTTGATGACTTTTGTTTGTGTCAAGGAAGAGGTGATGTGTTATGTCCTCGACATCTTGTCTTTCTGATTTGTCATCTATACTACAACACAGTAGTTAGATATTACCTAAAATAAAAATTTCTCCAAAAATGAAAATTAAATGGAAAGAAAAATGTATTTCGAATAACATTGTTCAACATTATGTAATCATTTAAGTCAAGTCAGTTCATAAAATTTAATCTTTAATGTAAACACTTTTCCACAAAATGGTGAGATTCCAACAAATACTATATATTACATCACATCCTAATTAAGCTATTATTTTACAGATATTGTATAGACGTTTTAATCCTGTAACTCTTTAATTTCTATATTAAGGCCATATGAAGTATAATTCCTACATGTAACGACATTGTACAAGGTTTCTTAGCCACTGATGATGGACATATAGTCCGAAACATGTCTGGCAACCTACACGAATTGTAACGTGTGTATAAAGATCTTTTTGTGGAGTAGACGCAGTTTTATTCAACATTATCATTCACTCCTCGATAAATGGATTACTTCAGAAAATAATAAAATAATAATTTGATAAAGGGTTTTTGGCGTCATTGAGAGCGCATGCGATTCACATGCCGATGGTTCTGGGTTCGAATCCCAGCTCGGTTAATATATTTTTTTTAAATTTTTGAATAAAGTAGTTAGTTATTAAGAGGATTTCATGTCCGTAAATATAATAAATGAAAATAATTTCGTGGCAAAGCGGACTAAAATGTTGGCTTTACCTACACAAGGAATTTTGTTTAATTTAGCAGGGCCCCAGTCTAATTCGATAGAAACCAGACCGAGGCATGGGTCTAAATTAAACAAAATTCCTTGTGTAGGTAAAGCCAACATTTTAGTCCGCTTTGCCACGAAATTATTTTCGTAGTTAGTTATGTTAGTGTATTGGAAATAATGAAAATAATACAACTATAATAATAATTATTATTAAAATTCTGTTGCCTTACCTTAGGTCATATATTTTTGATTATAAAGCATACACAATCCTCCTTCAGAACTGGTAATTCGAATAACAATGGATCGTGTTCGGACCACGTTTACTCAGATTTTAGCAACTGAGGTTGTGTCCTTCCACTTTATGGAATATTTTGCGAAAGGATCTTGGATTAAAAGCTCTTAAGATTCAACTTCTGCATCGAAACGCCTTCATGTAAATTAAAAGTCGGATTTTCATTATTATATACAGAAGCTAGTAGTTGGGGAGTTAACAAGGTTTCCCATACCAAAGAACAAATATTAAAGGGCGCAGAAAACATGAACATGGGTTTTCATCCAGTTAGCTTTTCTGGAGATTAAGGAGTCATTATACAATCGTATTGTTCCTAACTTTACGTTGAAACAGAGGAAATGTTGCAAGAAATTGAAATTGCTCGATAGTCGCGTTGCAATAAGTTTATATTATCCAAATGTTGCTGAAAAAAAATAAAAACATAATTTTTAACAATCCAAAAAAACTCTCCTACATCTGTCTTGATTTTGGCGACTCGGAAAGACTGGTATAGCCATATGGCTCTACTTCCTTAGTAAAATCGCTGCGTACGATTTTATAGCCACGAACCCCTTTCATTAGTCTATTATAATGTTAAGTTAACTTCTGTTCCATCTTAGTAGAGAAGGATTTGAAAATTCCAGCTAACTTTCAACTTCTAATTATCAAATAAATGACTATTAACAAACCTTGTGTTGTGTATATACTTACAACAAACACAAAATTTGCGCCAGTTTATTAACATTGAGCCTGCTATGGAGGATTAGACCGAGAGAAGGAAACTAAGACTATTGTTGTGGCAGATTAACTAGTTTATGGGACCTTAATTTTGAAAATAATGGTAACTTTACGTGTGTTCGGGAGTTGTTCATTTTCTAGAAATATAGGTACAGGGAAGTCTGTAAAATGTCAGCAATCCACCGTGTTATACAGAGTAATATCTATATTAGAAGGGTGTTTTAAGATGAAGCGTATCCCGCAAAACATATAAATCAGGATATAGACAGATCATTGCATTGATATAAAAACAGAAAAAGGAACGGCCCTAGTATGGTGCCTTGAGGTTTGTATATCAATGTAAATTCTTTATTGTCCGTTTTTTTAATACAATATTTTGTGCATAGGCAAGTCAAAATTTTTAATAACACAAACAATAAACCGGGTGGTCCATTTATCTTGAGACAGCCTTATATCTTCAAACAGCACATTTTTCGGGAAAACAGTTCAAATAAAAGTTGTTTGTTTGCAGGATTTGTTTGGCCTCTGTATGGTGGGATATATATTACTATGAGTATGTAAATGGTACGTGTTTGTGTTTACATATATCAACTGTTGTATATCCCGCTGTTCTTAAATGCAAGCCGATATTGTAAATGGGCAATGACTATGGTACTCTGATGAGCTCATAATGAGAGCATTTTATAATAATTTATAGTATTAAAATTATAAAAAGAATAATAATGCTATTCAAACTAACCCAACTACCTCAGATCACCTCTGTAAATGCATCCACATATTATAAAACACTCTGTATATAAATGATCCTGTCGAACGAAGGTAACGTAGTCCCTTCTTTTTCGCACGTCCCTGCGAATACAATTGTTTCCACAGTGGGTGCGGAAAAGTAAAACTTCTTAAAAATCTCATTGGAAGGAAAAATTTAAATTTATTGGTTTAGTTGCAGACTATTTATGCAATGTGAGAAGCCATTGCATTTTTATTTTCTTTTAGGTTAATTAAAAATTTAAAACATTGTATTTGACCTGATAGGCTTCCATCTTATATTGAAAGACACAATATTATTACCAGCGTGCTATACTTAGGCTATCGATTATTTTTCTATAGCTATAATTGGGTCACTATATATATAATATCAGTGCTGCTGCTACTAAAAGGAACACTGTTCCATTAAAATTTCTATAGTTATGTGTACCTATAGGTACACAACAAGGGAGAGTCACTGGATAAAACGGAAACAGCTTTTTATAATTACAAAAGTTCTCTTATTAACTCTCCAAGTTCTAAACTGAGATAAATCTCTATTAAATAGAATTTGTGAAGTTGGCGAGTTAGTAATATTTTTCCCATTATGGATGCTATGGGTCGTTTCAAAAAAAATATTAGGCAATGTATGTTAAATTGTTAGCGGATTTGCCAAATTTTTCAATAGTGTATATACAGAATCGGCACAGGTACCTTATAGGGATCCTCTAAATCTTGATCTATCAATATCAGTGGGCTTACTTACTCAGGATGATATTGTTCGGGCAGCAAAAAAGGTCAAACCCAAGCTGACTGCGGGTCATGACAATGTACCAGTATTTGTTGTACGGGATTGTGCTTATGTGTTTGCGAAGCCACTTGAAATAATTTTCAACAAATGTATGAAATGCGTTAAAGCTTAGCATACCGAAGTGCAAACTAATGGTGTTTTCGAAAAGTAGGGAACCCGTCTTATTTCAGTATAGGCTGAATAATACAGTTCTTGAGTCTTGTGCCCAGATGAGGGATCTTGGTATTGTTGTTGATTCGGATTTGTCGTTTTGTTAAAGAGTCATGTTGAATATATTGCGCAGGGGGCTCTTCGTGTGTTGGGCTTTATATTTCGTACCGGAAGGGACTTTGATAGCGTTGATTGTCTCATTGCTCTATACAACACCTTTGTGAGATCTAAACTGGAGTACGCATCATTTGTATGGTCGCCCTACTACACGGTTCAAGAACAAGTTGGAGTACGTACAACGTAAGTTTTTGAGATATCTATCTTTTAAAAGTGATGGGAATTTTCCTAAAAGAGGTTGTGACAATCAAGTGCTGTTAAACAAATTTAACTTTGACTCGCTGGCAGTTCGTCGAATATTTACCGACCAAGTTTTTTTTTATAAATTAATTAACAACATTATTGACTGTCGAATTTATTACAACAAATACATTTTAATGTACCTCAGTTTAATTCGCGTAAGCCGAACCTATTTAGATTACCTCAAACTCATACTAATTATGAACAAACAGCTCCATGATTCAGGGCCTGCGACGTGTGCAACAGTTCGCATTTGCATCATAATATTGATTATTTTGATGAATCTTTAAACCGATTCCGAAAAAGCCTTTGGTACTACCTCCGCACTCTCGAATTTTAAATAATTTGTCAGTTATTTGTATTATTTGTATATAAGTATGTAATTTTTGAATATTTTGTTATATTGAATTTATATCTTATCATTGTTATTATTATTAATAAGCACATTATTATGTTCAGAATTTGTATGCAAATACATTGTCTTGTAATTGGGTATTTCGCCTGTTCGACAATAAAGACTATTATTATTATAATATATTATTATTTATATTATTATTTATAATATAATCGTATTAAACCTACCCAAACCAACATATGTTTAACAATCAGTATCAATTAGAACTAGTCACCATGTAAAAATGTTGATCGCCAGCTTGTTAAAGACACATTACCATGTAGTTATATGTTTGTTATAAAATCGGGATATTATTTTATATTAGAGGTAGAATAACTACAATGTTTCTCATAAAAGTACATGGCAGTAGTTATACTATGCGGATCCTGGCGCAATCCTTATGGAAAATAATATGGGAAATTTCTAAGAGTCGAAAACGGCGTGAATAGGAATCTGTAATACCGACTTACCGACCGTCATCGCTCTACATTACCGACGCTGTCAACTGTCTCACATGTCATCTGGGGCGGCCATTTTAAATTATATACAGGGTGGTCCATCTTGAAAATATACAGCGTGGTCAACTGATGTTGTCATCCGAATGTTGGTAGAATTTTTTAAATATTAAAAAATATGTGTTTTACCTGGGAGCCAAACCCAGGTCCTTGGTGCATGAGTTAAACGCCTATACCACCACGGCATAGTCGCTTCATGATAAATATACCTTAAAAGCCGTATAAATATGTGGTCTGTACAATTTTGGGACCTCACAACCGCGAAACGAGGGTCGCTGCTGTATAACAATTTTGGGGCCCACATACAGCAGGCAGGAGCCACCCCATATACCTATACGCTAAATATCTAACACTAGAAACTGACCTCCACATATTTATACGGCTTTTAAGGTATATTTATCATGAAGTGACCATGCCGTGGTGGTATAGGCGTTTAACTCATGCATCAAGGACCTGGGTTCGACTCCCAGGTAAAACACATCTTTTGTAATATTTAAAAAAATTCTACCAACACTCGGATGACAACATCAGATGACCACCCTGTATATTTTCAAAATGGCCGCCCCAGATGACATTTGAGACAGTTGACAGCGGCGGTAATGTAGAGCGATAGTGGACAGAACTCGGTCGGTAAGTCGGTATTACAGATTCCTATTCACGCGAATTTTCGATTCTTAGAAATTTCCTATGTTATTTTCCATAAGGATTGCGCCAGGATCCGCATTAGTATAACTACTCATGGCATATAATTGTATCATGAAAAGCAGACCATTTAGGACAAATGTTTATATGAGCTTTTTTTACATCAAATGCACCTGTGGATTCGCAGCCTATGCTTAAGTAAGTATCACCTTGTATACTAAATTGAATTTACTTAATCGTGTGAGACCACACCATCTTGCTGATCATAAACCAAATACATTGTAATCCATTCTATATACAGGGTGGTCCAACGAAAAGTTTGCACCTAGCTTTTCTCTTTTTTTTGTAGTCGAATGCGAAAATGCTCGGACACGTCGATTTTGCTTTTGAGGGGGACACATTTTAAACATATTTTTCGATCTGCGCCTTTAACCCCCTAGCGGGGGTGAGTAACAACCCTAAAATTTTAAATGGAAAGAGGGGTCTAATGACATATCATTTGAAAGGACACAAAATTGTCTTTCTAATGATACCCTATTTGTCGAATTTTACTAAAACAGTTAATACGAAAACGACTTTAAAGACATTAAGCCGATAATTTTGGTATTAATGAGAAATACAAATAAGTTTTAATTATTACGACTGAAAACAACTACAATCATTTCTAAATTATTTACTTTGAAGAAAAACGGGATTTCAAAAACACTATCTTATTTATCAGAACTAAATTCCTCACTAATCGTTTGCGTTTTTTGTTGAAATAAAAACTGCAGATACGTGTAGGAAAAGAATTTACACCGTTTATTTTAGTCTTTTCATTGATTCAGTTTGGTTGCTTCTCAAGTTATTTTACTTTTACCGTACAAAATGATTTATTCCATTCTAGAACGAGTTGAAATTGTTAAACTTTATTTTCAAAATAATAGTAGTGCTAGACTTACGGCTCGCTTATTTAATGAGAGACATCCCGATAAAAATGTGAATGATGTGTACGTTGGCAAGTTAGTTAAAA
Source organism: Apoderus coryli (assembly GCA_911728435.2). Lineage (NCBI taxonomy): Eukaryota > Metazoa > Arthropoda > Insecta > Coleoptera > Attelabidae > Apoderus > Apoderus coryli. The sequence continues at coordinate 17,139,947 of OU452206.1, forward strand.
AGTTTGTAGATACCGGATCTGTCTGTAATGTAAAACACCAGCCGCAGAAACCGATCAGAAATGAAGCTGTGGAAGTCGCTGTTTTAGGGCATGTTGAAATGGATCATAGTCAAAGTACCCGTCAACTAGCTGAAGCCTCAGGTGTCTCCCGTTCGTCCATAATACGAATTTTAAAAGCGTACAAATTTCATCCGTACAAAATCAAATTAGTACAGGAACTAAATGAGGATGATCCTGATAGAAGGCTGCAATTTTGTGAAGCAATGAGCCAGCGTTTAATTGAAGATCCGCAATTATTATTTAACATTTGTTTTTCCGACGAATGCACATTTTATTTGAATGGAGCTGTAAATAGGCACAATTGCCGTTACTGGGATGACAGTAACCCACATTTATTCCGTGAGGTTCATACCCAGTATCCTCAAAAAATAAACGTCTGGTGTGGCATATTAGGAAATCATATTATAGGACCACTTTTTATTCCTGGAAATTTAACTGGTGAAGTGTACCTAAACATGCTTGAAGACACAATTGATCCTTTAATAACACAAATAATAGAAGATGACCAAAATCATACTGCTGATCGGCTTTATTTCCAGCAAGATGGAGCACCTCCGCACTATGTGGCTCCTGTAAGACAGTTCTTAGATGACCGGTTCCCTGGACGGTGGATTGGAAGGAGGGGCCCAATTGAATGGCCTGCCAGGTCACCGGATTTATCGCCTTTAGACTTTTTTCTTTGGGGGCACTTAAAAAATAAATGTTTTGCCACGAAGCCCGAGTCCATAGAAGATCTTCGCCAACGCATTACAGAAGAGTGCAGAAACATAACACCTGATATGCTACAAAATGTTAGAAATAGATTTGAACAAAATCTGTATTATTGTATGGAATCAAATGGGTCACATTTTCAACATTTGTTAATGTAACGTTTTAATAAATCAATTTAACAGCTTGTTTACTTTTTTTACAAAGCAATGTTAAAACTAACAAACATTGGAATGTACTAACGATTGCAGGTGTTTTCACTCGCAATAATTAAAACTTATTTGTATTTCTCATTAATACCAAAATTATCGGCTTAATGTCTTTAAAGTCGTTTTCGTATTAACTGTTTTAGTAAAATTCGACAAATAGGGTATCATTAGAAAGACAATTTTGTGTCCTTTCAAATGATATGTCATTAGACCCCTCTTTCCATTTAAAATTTTAGGGTTGTTACTCACCCCCGCTAGGGGGTTAAAGGCGCAGATCGAAAAATATGTTTAAAATGTGTCCCCCTCAAAAGCAAAATCGACGTGTCCGAGCATTTTCGCATTCGACTACAAAAAAAAGAGAAAAGCTAGGTGCAAACTTTTCGTTGGACCACCCTGTATATGTAAGTTCGTGCGTTCAAATCAGATTAAAATATTTCGACAGCCAGAGTAAAGCGTAAAATAAAATCTTTAAGAACAACTTTGAAAACCACCAAAACATGTGACAAGTTTTGGTTAACATGGTTTGCTATTTAATTCCCAGCAAGTGTTAACAGCTGTGGGACCATGTGATAAACTTTGTTAAATATTAGCCTCCGGAGAACAATTCTACTGAAGAAAGTTTAATGCAGTTTTAGCTTGTAAATCAAGTTTAAATTATATGAGGGAATTGCGTCGAATCAATACGACATTAACATAATATTATTCTCATGTAAATATTCATTTAAAATGTTTGTTTCATTTGAAATAAACTAATACGAGCATCGTTCAAATAATTCTTAGAATAGCCATAACAGATCGATTGATATTTATTTATTGTTGATAAAAGCGTTCGTTATTAATTGTTACAATAAAAAGTTCTTAAGCGTTTTAAAAATATTGTATTTATCATTCCTATCGAATTTGCGAACAAATGCGATAGTTGCCTACGTGACTTCTTTAATTCATATGAAAATATACTGTGTCCAAGATAAGAATGGGATAGCTTTGGAATCTTGGAAACGATAGGAGTTACAATGTCGGTTAAGTTAGAGAAAAGTTGGGCAATTTAAACACCTTTTAAATGGTGTTTTCAAAAGTAAACTAACTTTAGCCGTTTTCGAGAATTTTTGAAAAAATGATTTTTTGCAATTTTAATTTTTATTTATTTCTGACATTATTTTCACAAATATTAAAACATGAAAAGCACTTTTTTATTGTTAGTTTGTGAGAAGAATAGGCTACGACGTTTCGTTTTTGAAAAACCATGATCAACTTGGTTTTTTTTTCAACATGACCTGGATTTTTTTATTGATAAATGCAAGGTGATTTTCAATTAAAAAATAGGTGATTTAAACAAGTTTTCAGTGTTTTTAGCTTTTAGCCATAGTTTGACATTTTTTTTTCCAATTATTGGCATCTTGTCATTGAATTGACATCCAGCCAGCGTAAGTATGGACCTACAGTTTAACCCCAAGGCGCCTATTCTCGAGCATAAGAGAAGAGGATCACTCACATCGCTGAAGTGACCATTCCCTTCCTTGAATTTCTCTTACGATGAAAAATCAGTATTCTCGAATATAATAGAAACGGTGTGACCGTGAGGTGATCGTGGAATAAACTGCGCAGCGTTGTCAACTCGTTTTATACAAAAAGCCATAAATTTCACGTGTAAAACGATTTTTTAAAAACAGTGTTTTAGCGTAACGTAAATATTATGTTTTAAATTATTTTAACTAGGTAGGTGTGCAAATGTAGCGAAGAGGTTTCGTAAATTGTTTTTCTCATAGTTTTAACTGTGCGAAATAAAATTATAAAGGTAAATTCCACGTAAAACGGACGACTATGCGTAGTCAATAACCAAGGCGCATTAACTATATAGGTTACGTCATTGAGCAGCTTTAGGGTGAGGGGATTGTGCGGGGGTCGTGACGTCAGCGGCGACCGGAGTTCTGTTGCCACTAGGTTAGTTTATATTTGCGCAAATTTAGTTTATTGTTTTTGAGATTGGCGTTTTCATTACGTTAGTGTTGGGAGCTGTTACTGAACGAATTTTATACTTCCTCGAATAAGAGTTTCCCTAAACATACATTTAAAATTATTGTAATAACTTAGAATAGTTAATTTATAATATTTAATTAAAAGCTCACGGAAATAAACAAAATCCTGAACTAAAGACTTCCCAATTTGTAATTTATGATTGTTGAAAAAACATGCACCACGTCTATCCATCATTTTTCATGGTGAACGAAAACACCAATTAGTTTCAAGAAAATATTGAATGTGACATGATGAAATTACCTCCAACAACTTCGATTACTGCTGCGTACGTAGAGAGGTCGGATAAAAATTTTTAGGGAATTACATTATTGAAGAGTGGAAGCCATTAGGAGTTTTTAGTGATTCTTGTTCCATTAACAGTTCAAATATACCTATAGATGTATAATAAAGTTTGCCAGCATCGTGAAGCATTTTAGATTTGAAAGTTATATTATTATGAAATTAGTTTCTCTGCTTCAACCAGCTTTTAACAACTCAAACTTTTCAAAAGATTTTTGTTGGAAAATATTTGCTGACTCTCATTGCGAAATTATTTATCAATGTTTGGATTAAGTATGTAACTATTTGGTTATTTACAAAACTGTAAGAACAAATAGTTTCTCAGTTAATGTAGCTTATTATTAAAGATCAGAGGCGTTCCACAAAGCTTGGGGGGGAATAAATAGGATCCATCCCCCGAAAATGTGTCATCTTGTATTAGAGGTATTAATTGACATTAAATTGCCGGTAATATTGGGTTTTTGACGTGTAATAAACGTACCAAATTTCAATTAACTGATTAACAAATTCTTATAGAGATAAAACAAAAATAAAATTGGATCTTCGACACCCTGTAGGTATCTCGGACACAAAAGGGTTTTGGACATATGTTTATAAGAAGTTCAGAAAAATAAATAAAAATAGAAGTGGCATAACAAGAAACTAATCACAAAAATGTTTGAAGCCTACATAACCTTTACTTTTTTACTAATAAAATCTAACACTGTTGCAAATTGTTCGTTTTATTCATAGAATCAGAACTCTTATTTCACATCCCAGTGTAAATTTTTATTAGGTTTGGTCACAGTGTTCTTACATTGCAGAACTATACAATATTTAAAATATTTCTTTTTGTATTCGGCTTCCATTATATGTTCACAAAATATTTAACGTCAAGAAATCAATGAAATATAATATGATTCACAACAATACAGTTCTACGGATATAAATGTGTGACAACCCCGCGGAGGGATTTGTTATTATTTACATTTCACGTTGACGTGTGGAGTGCGAGTAGTGCTACGTACAGTTTTATAACACGAATGAAGTGAATTTTACGAGACTCTTCCACTTTACTGCATTTGTAGTGTGTAAAACTAGTTTTCTTTAAATAATGGGTAGAAAAAAGTGCTTAGTTTGCATGTCGAGTGATTTTCCGACCGAGGTTACGTGTCACAAGTAAGTACAATGGCGTAGATTTTGGGATTTTGCAGCGATAGCAGTTAACATAAGTTGTTTAAATATACTATACACCTAGTTGCAAAATAGACAGTAATATAATAGACAACAATAATTGTAAATTCATAAAATGCTTTATACTTCATAATTTCTCAATTAATAGGAGCATATCAGAATATTTTGCTGGAAGCCGGAGTGTCAGAGAAAGTTAACTTTCGTACTATTGTTTGCTATTGAAATTGCAGTGTTTTTGGGGTCCCAAATTGGGTCTTTTTCTGCTACATACAAAATATATATCTACATATCCGGAAAAATTATGTCAAAATTGTTTTTAAATTTTTATCCATTTGGTAAATTCATTAAGCTTGAGCGAAGATACAAAATATCATATAATATCAATGGGAAACTGTATTACGCATAAGACAAATAAATAAAGAGAGAAGTATACTTACAATTATTATGATAAAGACAAACTGTTTGCTGGAACTGAAACGATCGTATCTGAAAGGGTCGGAAACGTTACATGTATGATGATATGCACAGACCTTTAAGTAAGTACCTAACAATAAAGAGAAGATATGGGATGGGGCGCAAGTGGGCCCTATGATTCTATATAGCACTTATTCATGTTTTATTTATAGTGTAGTAGAATAATTCTTGTAGGTTTCCCAGTGATCAAGCCGTTAGAAGAGAGTGGTGTACATCCCTTAGAATATTTGGAAAATAAACATGCATATCGCACACAGCCATTCCTGTTCGCCATGTTCAGTAAGTTGATATTTTTGTGTGATTAGAAATATTACAATTTATTGAAAATATTTTTTAACAGATTATCCTCGGATTAGCGTCTACAGTTGAAGTTGCAAAAAGTATGATCATTTACAGCCAGTTCTTCAGAAACTCTGTCTGCGTCCGAAGTTGAGGAAGAAAAGTATGTGCGAAACTATTCTAATCACATACATATTGGTCACCGCAACAATGAAGTGAAATATGTGGCATTTTTTTTTCAGCCTGACCCAGCATAATGTGGAGATCAAGGACATTTCAAAAAGTGACACATTAACAGCAAGTTCCTCTGAAACCCTATCAATAATTGTATTTTTTTAATACGTAATCATTAAAGAATCTAATCAATTGCAATAATTTGAGAACCGTCGAGGTTTTATTTGAGAACCGTCCAAATAGTTTTTTTTTGTTGGTTTGATAATAATTTTTATCTTGTCTAAACTTAGTAGAAACAGATTTAGTTTCTCAGGTCTAGGAAAGATAATCGATTCATTTCAAATGTGGTTTCTTATAATTAGTAAATGTTAAAACAAAAATTCTACATTATATACCTTTGCATTTAATAATAAATATTTTCATAATATAGAAAGTGTTTCCTTTTAATCCTAGACATCTATTATTTAATAAATTATATTTGAAACAATGCTACAGTTCCTGCGTAGGTATGTATTTATTATTGAAAACTGCAACCACGATTTCAAAAGAATTATACTACGCCACTGACTTTTGTTTACATGCAATCCATCTGTCATTAAAAAGGTAAATATTGACCTTTATGTTATGAAGACAAACATTGAAATTAGATGACATTTCTATCCCAACTAGCAATTCGACATTCTTATAGAACTAATATATTTTATAATTATTTTATTGCCGCTTAGTAAAAACTTTTTTGTTTTTTAAAGGTTCGTTTGGTGATAAAACTGCTGTGTTAAACTTTTCTGTGAGAAAAACTGTTTTAAGAACGTTTTTACAGCAAAATAATAAAATAGTTATAAAATATGATATCGTAACAGTTTTATAAACGTTTATAAAATATTTTTTATAGGACGAATTTGTTCCGAATGATAATTGGTTTTAAAAGCATTTTGTAAAAGTACTAGTCTGGATTAACTTGTTCCTTTAAAAACAATTATAAAATTATGCTGTTAAAGTACGTTTCGTAATAATAAAATAGTTTTTTTATTGTCGTTATTAAGAGCGATTTGTTTGCTGCAGCAAATTTGTGCGCAAATTAATAATTACAAAATTGTTTTTTAGTTATTTTATTAAAAACAATAAAAAAATAAATATGTTGCCAATGCATATTTTATAAAATTAAAATGCTGTCATAAACATTACCTAGAACTAATATATAACATAGTCTTATTTATTTTCAACTGATATTTATTGTTATATCATACACAGGTTTAAAATGTCCAAACGAAAAGCAGTTGTGCATTTAATAGAAAATTAATTACAATATTATAAATTATCAAAGGGAAAACATTAGTGACTATAACAAAACTAAGAGAAAACATGCGAACATGGGCAGTATCAAATAATGTTCCGCATTTTTCCCAAAAGAAGCTTTTTGCTATACTCAATAAACACATGCCAAATTTTCTACCTCAAGATCCTCGAACTCTCTTAAAGACACTCAACAAACCGTTTTAATAACGGCAGTTATAAGTTATAACATACATAACATAAACAAAGGGCTCAATTTAGGTTATGTTTAAATTACTCCCGTAAAAGCTAATAAGAGAGTAACTATAAAAGCATTTTGTTTTATAAGAACCCATTAAAAGCTTTTATAAAACATATGTTAAAGTTTGTTTTGTAAAACTCTGTTTACTATTTTATTATTATTCCAATATTGAGACGATGCGACACACGGCGGCGACTCACACAAGCATCAAAGTATCAAGCACGAATACTTCAAGTAGACAGGACTAGACTTGATTAATTTCTATACATTTTATCTTATATATTTTTTGCAGCACCTTTTAATTAAATTTTGATTTTTTAGAGCATTTATCTCCAAGCTTGTTTTAGTTTGTTTTACTATTAATTTATTTTAAATTAACGGCAAACGATTACTAAATACATAAAACTTCAAGAAAAATACTTGTAATTAGCTTCATTATTCATTATCAAGCTTAGTGAAATATATTTTTTTTACTCCATAACTGGTTTATAAAAAATTCTTCACGTTTACATAAAACATAGGTACCTATAGTACGACACAGTTAATATACGCTTTTAAATGGGCTATCCATATAAAAGTGTATCATTCTTAACTGTGTCGTACTATACCAACTTATATTTTGGCTAGTATCCATATTATGATAGATATAAAAGAATCATATCATTCTTATGCTATCAAAGGGGTTTCAGGTAATATTAATTTTATATTACATTTTATTTGCACTTAAAATATTATGAGATTTATGTTTTTTTAACGAATACGCCCCTGTATAAAACAATTCTGCAGATATTTTGTAATAGCTATCTAAAGAGCATACTCGTCTGGGTTGAGATAATTTTGTTTTATAAGCATCGTATAAGGAAGAAGCCATTTTTGGTTTCTTTAAATTGTTAGCCATGTTGACCAAACTTTTAAAATTAATATTTTTTATAATTTGTAAAATTATCTTAGCTAATAAGGTATACAGAATCAGTCATTACATAATGAAGGATCTCCCAAAAGATTATTTTCAACAATAAGTGACAATAAAAAAAAAATTTTATATAATTTATAAAATCTAAATTAATTAATTTACATAATTCGCGAGGCGCATTAAAATTTTAGTAATAATATACAATATATTTAACAGTAAATTTTGTTTCGCAGCCAAATCTGCTCATGGATGAATTTTATCTGACTAATTTTATTATTCATTATTGGGTAGGTATTATAGCGTTTTATATTATTTTTACCTCCATGATTGTTCAGATTTTATTAATGTGTACCAACAACAATGCATAATAATTATAAAATAATTTTGTGTAAAAAGGTATTTTAAAAAAACGTTTATATCCTTTAACAGTTTTATAGTAGTTCTACAAATATGTCGTTTTGTTCTAGTAATAGAGCTATAATAAAACTGTTTTATAACAGTTTTATTTGATTTTTATTAGATATTTATAAACGTTCTAAAAACTATTGTATAATAGCAACAAGCAACATTTATAGAACCGTTAACGAGTCGATTTGTTTTATAAATCTGCGCCTTTTTCGTGTTTATAAGGCGCGTAAGAACGTTGTGAAAATGTTTATAAAACAATGGGTGTTTTATAAAATATATTTTATAAACGTTCTTACAGCAATTAAAAAAGTTAAATTGTTAGTTGGGATATTTGTTTATTTTTCTGAGATACGAAGTGATTTAATTTTTCTGTAAATGGTTCCTACATATGTGAAAGAATATATTCATGGAAACGTTTGGTAACAACTAATTAGGTTAAACTTACATCGTTAATAACCAGAGTTTAAAAAATATAAGATATTTTTTAAACAGCATAATATATACCTATATGACCAAAAAAAACTGATTATTAACGAGGCCATGACAGCCGTACCTAGTTATTATAACAAAGTCTCCAAAATTAAAATTGCTATGATATTGATTTAGTTGCGACACATATGAAGTAAAAACAGTAATAATTGCCAGCAAGCGTATATGTATGCTTTTTTTCGCTAATTAAACCACTAAATCAATAACACAATACATTTCTGTCGGATATACAGTGTGTCCACGGATTGAGTGCATGCAAATGATAAAAATAAGTTTCGGGTTGACACTTAACCTATTGTGGATCAGTCTGTGAACGATATATATCAATATATTTCATTTTTATTCAATTATCTAATTCATTTTCATATGATTTTGTATTTTAATTCATATTTCTATATAAGTAGACTTAAATTTAATTATTGTCCACACGGCGCAGGTCTGACCTTATCCTGTACCTATATCCTAGAGACCTGCGCTAAGGACATTTTTTAAGTGGCCATCATTAGTACGAAAGGTGAATTGTTGGAAGACAGATTGTCCGTGCGATCGTTAATTGTGTGCTACTTATTTGAAATAATAAGATTGTGTAAACTCTGTGTGGTGAAGCCAGACGAAGAAAAGAGGGCCCTCAAGAAGCATAACACAAGAGAAAAGGTAGGTCTCACTCCTTACATTCTCCCTTTTTATCTATATGCGGCATATTCCGTGGGACATTCTATATTGAAAAAAAAATACTTAATTTTAAACGGCTGATACAATCCACTTAAACTGCATTTCTGCAACAGCCTGCTTAGTCTAAAACTAAGAAGTTGAAAAAATGAATCCGATAAATAATTACAGGTTGTTTTTGAATTTTAAAATATTGTGAAGGGTGAAGTAGGCACTTTTGATTTTAAAATTATTAAAAATGTTTACTTACAAAAGTTCGACAGATCGGCGATCGTTTATTTTTTTATGTGACACAAACTCACAGTATTTTTATTATTAGGTATCTATCAGAAAAATAAGAAGAAATGTACACTAATATAAAACACATGGACACATTGTATATTGTATTACATTTGTTTTTTTTTCTGATTTATGCCATGCAATTTGCATTTAAAAAATATCACAAAAAACTGAACGTAGGTTAAAAAAAAATTCGACAAAACTCTTTCTCGTCAAAATAGGCCTCAAGTTCAGCAAGCATTCTCTTGAGATTTGGAAAGAAGAAAAAGTCGCTGGGGGCTGAATATTTTATTTAAAAAATTTTGACAAAAGTAGTTAGATAGGTAGTTGGATTAATTATTTAGCATGTTATTATTTTTGCTTTTTTATTTCTAATTTTGGAATAAAGTAGTTAAGTAGTTGGGTTAGTTTAGAATGTTATTATTATTATTTCTATATTTATAATAACATAAATTATAGTGTGCTTTTTAGATTTTAAATCTTTGATGATAACATTTCGTCCAAGTATCAGGTTTTGTTCATTTTTCTTCTCTTTGGAGGCACTATTGATACGCACATATTTTATATTTCAGATCTTCTAGGCCAAGTTCTTGTACGCAAAATAATTGTTTTTTTTTAGTTTTATTATAAAATTTAGTTGGCCCCCTTTTCTACTATTTACGAACCCCTGTGTAAACAAAATTCTTATGCTGCATGTTGAAGGTTATCTTATATCAAAGCTATATAAGTAGCCAATTTTTCTGTTATATTTGGAAAAATATTTTTTTTTTTCGTTTTTGACCCTTTTTCGAATGCCTGTGTAAACCAGTTCTGTATGTAACATTTTTTAGGTTATATTCTATCACAACTACGAAAAATTATTCCGTATTCCGAATAAGTTAAGGAAGTATATATGTTTTTATTTTGACCCCTTTTACACTATTACGAACGCCTATGAAATCAAGTTATTTATGACACATATTTTAGGTTATATTGTATCAAAGCTATAAATAACTAGTCAATATTTCTGCTATGTTTAAGAAATTCGTTTTTTCTAAACTTTTTACCCCATTTTACACTTTTTTCGAATGTCAATGTAGTCTAATTGTTTAGGTTAAATATTTTAGGTTATGTTTAATTAAACGCACAAAAAATTATTCAATATTTTGGATAAGTTTAAGAACTATGATTTTTTAAATTTTTGAACCCTCTTTTAAACTCTTTGCCTATAAATATCCTGTATTTTCGTACCAAATGTGGTTAAAATTCATTACGTGGTTTTTGAGTTGTCACGGATACAATTTTTTTTTGACCGTTTTATAGAATTTTCACGGGCGCCTATTGTACATTAATTTTTGTCGTGTATTTTGAACACCAATTCAACTAGTTAAATATATAAAATTTTAGATTTAATTTTTTTTTTATTTTACCCCTTTTTCTATTAGTTACGAACGCCAATGTAAATAAAAATTTTATGCTGCATTTTTTAGGTAATCTTATATCAAAGCTATATATAATTAGCCAATTTTTCTGGTATATTTGGGAAACATTTTTTTTCGTTTTTGACCCTTTTTTAGACTATTTCCGAACGCCTGCGTGAACCAATTCTTTTATGTAACATTTTTTAGGTTATATTCTATCACAACTATGAAAAATTATTCCATATTTCGAATAAGTTTTAGGAAATATATATTTTTTATGTTTTGACCCCTTTTCCACTAAATAGCGTTCGTAAATACGAACGCCTATAAAAGGAAGTTATTTATGACACATTTTATAGGTTATATTCTATCAAAGCTATAAATAATTAGTTAATATTTCTGCTATATTTAAGAAGTACGTGTTTTTTTAAATATTTTTACCCCATCTTACACTAGTTTGGAACGCAAATGTGGTCTAATATTTTATTTTCAATATTTTAGGTTATATTCAATTAAATGCGTAAAAAAAATATGCAGTATTTCGGATAAGTTTAAGAACTATGAATTTTTTTAATTTTTAAACCCTCTTTTAAACCCCTTGCCTACGCTGAATGTTTCCCAAAATCTAATCAGCTCCTTGCCATGTCCAATAGTATTTGTGGTTAAAATCTGTTATGTGGTTTTTGCGTTTTCGTGCATACAGACAGACAGACTGACAGACAGACATTTTTTTAAAACTACTTATTTATGTATAAAATGACCAAAAACCGATGAAATAAAAAAAAATAAAATTTCATGAAACTAATAGTCTCCATATATATTACATATTATATGATATGGAGAGCTAAAAATACTAAAATTAAAAAAAAAATCAACAACACTTAATAGACCCGAATTTTTTAAAATTCATCGTGAAAACACCCTGTACATTAATTAATCGAACTTACTTTTTCAACGTATTAGTTTTTGACGAAGCTGATTTTCAAAAGGTAAAATTTCAACTCGAGACTTTTTTTGTCATTTACCCTTATGTGCACTCAATCCGTGGACACACTGTATAGATAAAAAAAAAATTGACTGCATTGTTATATTGTGTACAGAGATAATGGAAATCCTACGTTTATTAGCAGATGATTCGATATATAGTTCGAGTATCATTGCCTTACACTACGCTACATTTTTCAAAACCAAAAAATGTTTAATTAGTTTAGAATTGTATTGTGGTAGTGAGCGGAATTTTATTGACAAAACATTTTATGACTGGCCTCGGATATTAGCGCTCGTACAGTATGGGCTATTTTATATGAAATTGTCTGTAATCGTGGTCGTGTCACTATGCTAAACTTTTAAGGCTGACGAGAGGGTCAGGCTGAAGAATGCGAAAGTCAGGTCATCAATTTACTCCGGTCGGTTGATATTTTCTAATACTGTTATTAAGTGCTATTTCATGATTCAGTTTTTGAGGATGCGACGTTTAATTGCCTGTTTGGAAAATTGGAGGTCAACTAGCTCTAGGGAGACCTCGTATGTATCCTACTTGTTTCTGCCTCGTGTCAGGATATTTTTTAATAAACATTTTGCAACTTTCAATTTCTTGATTTTTAATATTTACCAAAATAGTTCAAAGTTCTCATAAAATTACTATTTTTGAGATAGAAATCGTATCTAAATCAATGAATGAAAGGTACAGGTTGATTTGGTTCCCACTGGGAATATATAAAAGACCTTTTCGACGATGTGAGAAATATCACATCCGTAGCTAGGGTAGGACTGGAAGACACAGGTCCCGAAATCACGAAAGACGAAGTCACCCACACATTAAACAACATGAGCAACGGTAAATCTCCTGGCCCCGACGGAATTCCTATCGACATTCTTAAGATCATAAGTGATCAAGATTTGGATGTCGTGGTGAGACTCTTGAACAGCGTCTATGAGTCTGGAAAACTACCAAAGGAATGGCTCTCATCAGTCTTCATATGTTTACCGAAATAATCGGGCGCAAAAGAGTGCAGTGACCACCGTACCATAAGCCTCATGTCCCACACTTTGAAACTACTGTTAAAAATTATACTCAACCGCATCCACCAGAAACTCGATCTGGATATAAGTGACAGTCAGTTTGGCTTTCGCAAAGGATTAGGTACAAGAGAAGCACTATTCGCATTCAACGTAATAGTGCAGCGATGCCTAGATGTTAATCAGGACGTATATGCCTGCTTCATCGACTATAATAAGTCGTTTGACAGGGTCCGCCACGACCAGCTGATGGAAATATTACAATGTAAAAACCTAGACCACCAAGACCTGCAAATCATCTCAAATCTCTATTACAACCAAAATGCCATCGTCAAAGTAGATCAACAAAATTCTGGCACCATCTCAATAAAGAGAGGTGTACGTCAAGGTTGTGTTCTGTCACCTATTTTGTTTAATGCCTACTCTGAAGAGATTCTAAAAAGGGCAATGGAAAATGACAGTGCAGGAATAAAAGTAAATGGAGTGCCTATAGTTGTTCTAAGATACGCTGATGATACCGTAATTTTAACGGAAAACCTGGAAGATCTACAAATTTGGTCGATATAGCGAAGAATACGGCCTTACACTCAACGTAAACAAAACAAAGTTCATGAAAATAACAAAGAAGGCCCAGACTAACAACCAACAGATAACCGTCAAAGGTGAACCCATCGATCAGGTAGAGAACGACTACACGAAAGAAATAAAAGCACGCATAGAAATAGCAAGGTCCAATTTCAATATCATGAAAAGAGTTTTGTGCAATAGAGGTCTAAGCCTAAAACTGAGACTGAGACTAGTTAGATGTTATGTTTTTGCCACTCTGCTTTATGGCGTCGAGGCATGGACTTTGAACGCAGAAATAACCAAAAGACTAGAAGCTTTTGAAATGTGGGTGTACAGAAGAGTACTGAAGGTGTCATGGGTCGATCGGATAACTAACTTAGAAATACTTGAACGACTAAACATAGAAAGAGAGTTATTAATAACAATTAAAAGCAGGAAACTTCAGTATCTCGGCCATGTGACTCGTGGACTAAGATACGCCTTACTTCAATTGATAATGCAGGGAAGGAGGTTGAGAAACTTGAGAGAGTGGTTTGGATGTTCCTCGATAGAGCTTTTTAGAGCAGCTGCATCGAAAATAAGAATTGCCATGATGATCGCCAATCTTCGTCGCGGAGATGGCACCTAGAGAGAGAGAGAGGGACACCCTGTATATGTTTTATTGCCATCGGTTTGTAGGTGTGAGCAAACGAATAAAATCGCGGGGGGAAAATAATTTAATACACCACAAATTGCAGCAAGAGCAATAATTGTATTAGTGTCAGATGCCTGGACAAAGAGGCATCGGATCCACAATAATATATACGCAACTGATATTCTATTGTTCAAATATACAACCAATATGCACCTCGAAGCCGCATGTTTTGTGTGATGAAGGAACAGGGGATTTCACTGATGATGCACCGTAAATGTTCAGGTTGTGGGCCCAAATATTAATAGCCTTCAAACTAAGCCTACACAAGGCTTTCTTTGGCGCTTACTCCCCGTAAGGTTTGCAGTTTTAGGGAATAGGAAATGAATGCCGTATACGTTCATATGATTACGGTGTTGTTTTTGACCGAAAAATCACGGACAAGCAGGTGATTATCTTGAAGCAAAAGCTTGAATTGTATTACCACAAAAGCCAGCTTTTCCTTCATATTAATATACGCAAACGGGGCATGTACGACCTTCTGGCAAAACTAAAGATGCACTATACTATATTGTAATTTAAGAAAACTGGCCTGCTTTTATTGGTCTTAAATTTCTGGTCCCTGGATAACTGGGTTTTAGTTTCAATATCATAACAATATTCCCTATTTGATGAGCAAATCTGCACCATCGTTGACGTCATTCACAGTCCTTGAGCGATGCTCATACAATGGTTCTTTTGGTCAAGATGAAATCATGGCAAATATGTTATTATTTGTTGATTAGGATTAAGTGCGAAACCTAATCCCAGGCATATCTTTATATTAAAGCCTGCAACTAAATCTATTTTTCTACAACATTTTCGGTAATATTATCTTCTGGCGAGGATTGTTTAGCTGCTTCTTTCAACATAAGCATAATATGTGGTGGTCCCTAGCAGTGCAGCCTAATCAAGCCAAAAAGGCTGGTTGTGATTTAATGTAGGCAAATTTAAAGATAACATTTGTCAACTAAATATTTCGAAAATATCATTTTATATATTCATTATGGCCAGCTCATTCAATCGTCAATCGTTCCGAAACACATTCTTAATTCGGTTTAAGGTTGAAAAAGAACGTTCTGTGCTGTGTTTGTGGTCATCAAACTCAATTAAATAAGTAATATCCATTTTTTCATGTGCTTTTGGCTGTCAAAACCATCAGCCATATCTGTCTCCGTATTTTTTTAAAGAGAAATGATTAGGCTATCGAAAGAAATTAACGTTTTTGATATTTCAAAAAAAAAAAAAGATGCCAGATAGAATCAAACATTGGTAATGTTCAAAACCTGCTAGAACTTTTTTGGACCACTCTGTATAACTATAGTCTACTGTATCTAAAAGATCTTTCTTTTATTAAAAGAATGAGATCCTGGGGGTTACAATAGGACTAAAACTGACTGAGTTATTGATAATTTCAAAAATAATGTTTTTGAAAATCCATCCTATTTTTTGCATAAACAAAGTTATAAAGAAAAAACAGTACTTCAGGCTTGTTCGGTGCACCCTTTATAAGTTAAAAGTCTTAATAAAACATTTTTTAAACAGAAAAAAGGAAAAAGGTCATAAAATGCACCAAACTATTTGTATCTTTTGATAATAGAAATGTGACATCGCATTTCGAGGAAAAGCCTGATGATCTTCCGTTTTTTTTTTTAACAGGAATCATTTTAAAAGAAGAAGATCTCTGGATAACTAGCTTCTCGTCTCAGACGCTGCCGATGTCAGATCTATAAGGTGTGTGGCTTAGTGGATCGCTTATATTGAAGGTTCCTCATCACGAAACTAGTGGTGAATTTAAATCTTCTTCACACTAATGTTCAGCAATCTTATTTCACATTTAGCGGGATCCTCGGTTAGTGGAATCATTTCAAATACTCGGTAACAAACATCGTTGCTTTGGCCTGTTTTTTTGTTTATAAAAATAATAAAAAAGAAGACGCTTCGTATAAAATTTAGAGAAACATGCTCGATATTATTTTTTCTGATGATTACCATGATCTTTGAGCAATAATTTCATTAAATGGCATTGTATCTGGAACTCTCATTAATCCTCACAAAATCATTCCAATCGACCGGGAATTGCGTATGTTGACCTCATATTATGTACATTGGCCAGTTTGATTGATATTTATAGGGTCATAGAGATAAAATTAGGGGTGCTTATCCTATACAAGGCGGTTCAAATTCAATAGACTACAGATAGACATACAGGGTGGTTCACAAGGTTCATAGGTTATATGCGTTCTTTGTTGAAAAATCATGTATCTTTAATTTTCCGTGAACAAGAATGCCCTGGGCAATAAATATACTTTGGTAATATTGTTTTTTTAACTTATATTGCGAAATTTTCAATAAAAATGCATTTTTCGCATTACTGTATCTATTACGCCCCCTATCGGTATAGTTAGGAACTAAAAAACTATTTCCAGCGATTTCCCATGCTCGATTTCCCTAAAAAAATTTTTTCCATATTGTCCTACGACTATTATTTCCTGAGATATGCTACTTGTCCACCCTTAATGGAATACCCGGTATATTTTGAGCGTTTGATGCTCCTAAATCGCATAATACAGACTTTATCGGAATTTATCGAGAAATCCATTACCAGAATCTTTCCAACAAGCGCACGTCACATTAATGCTACACCCAAAGACGATATTCCATAGGAATATCTGCAGTGCAGCCCGATAGAAGAGAATTTGTTTTCGTTGTTCAACTTCAACTAACTTGCCGTCGCCGTCGGTCGTTCTCGCCATGTCGCGCGCTTTCTACGTTATATGTAAAGCATTTTGCAAAAGTCTCCCTTTGCCAATTTATATGTAAGTTTGTTTCCAACTGCTGTTAAAGCCATCGGAAAGCACCTACAAATTGTTTCTATTGCCACGCCAAAATGCCATATAAGCATTTTGCAGTTTGTATATATGCCATTTCACCATGTTATCGTAATACTCAGCTATATATTGATGAAACAGTTGCTTGTTATGATTAAAGTGATAGCTAATATGACTGAATAAACAGGTTTCGTTATTTTTACCAGCTAAAACTGAAAAATGTCTAAAAATATTTGATTTGAGATTTTTAGTAGATTTTTAAAAAAAATCTAACTATTCAGGAGATCGACACAACCGAAATTTTGAAAAATTTTTATGCAGTCCTTCATTTTATGACCCCTGGATCCTAAAAATGACCTCAGTTCAAAAGTTTATATATCTATATATATAAACACCTGTGACATAACAATAAGACCGTACTTACCGTACGTATGTACGTATGTGTTATAGTATAATGGGTATTTCAGTTAAAATAACTGTCAATATGACACTTTGGTTATATTTGGCGACTGTCAGAATATTCCATTATTTGTTTATTAATAGTGGGTGTCAGTGGTAGACTAAGTATAAATAAAAAATACATAAATCAAAAATCTACTTTTCCGACTGGCTGCCATCGGGATTTTTTTTTTATGAAAAATAAGATTTCAAAAATACTCATTTCTTATATTAGATAGTCAGCTTAAAATTACTGACTATGCACGTCAGTTTAGCTTTATATGTATTTAACAATTTTAGCCTACGCATTTAATCTCAGATTAATCTAAATATAATCGGATGGACATCATATGGTATGGCGAAGACGTAATGTGGAATTTACGAAGAAAATTTGTGTCCGACAGTAAAGACGGTGCCAGAATATTAAAACCATGATCTGTTCAATAGTATTTCTTAGATTAATAAAATGTAAGAAGATCTATCAAATTACATAATAATTTTTAATCACACCTCAAGTGAATGAAACTTTTTCCGTCACTGTATATAGTGACAGTGTATAGGACCGGCCACGCCTTACGTTATGATGGTATACGACACGAGCGGAACACGTTGGGAGTTTAAGCATCAATATTTATATGAGCAAAAATATTTATCATCAGTTAAGGTTTGAAAATAATGAAGTGACGAATACACTTATTATAAAAAGAATATTTGAATTAACTAAGATTCCGGTTTCTATCAATAATCTAGTTATTAGAAAAGGGGTTGTTTTAGATCACTCTCTTCAAAGAAAACGGGAAAATTAAAAATTAAAAAATATTGACGATGCCGAAGGAATGTATTCGAAGAACAATTCATAATTTTTATAAAGAAAATAAAGTCCCTACTTTGGAAATGATTTCGAATAAACTGAGCGAATACCCTAATTATAATTATCGATCTTTGGAAACTTTAAAATGTATTTTATTAGAGTGCGGATTTAAATATAAGAAAATTAATAGCCGTTTATTCAATTAAAGAGTACCGCGAGTCAAAGAGAACGATAATATATCTGTGGCGACCATTATTCTTGCGCCACACTGTATATATTGTATTTTATTCTATAGATACTGCCCTTTTTATTGTGCCACACTGTATATATGTATTTTTAAGTTTAGTTATTTCTATGTAAAAATTTAGTATAGTAGTTGTAAATAATGTTTTCTAAATTTCAACAAATGTCCAAACATCTGGCACCAATATTTCTGCTTTCTTTTTGCTGTTTTTCATTTTCGGGAACAAAAGGAATCCCTAGTCTGTACCTAGAAAAAGCGATGGTTATTGTTAAAGCCACGTACCGACCAGATGTGGTACTTTCTTAACAGAAATGCTTTTTCTATAATTTTACCCCAGTCAGTCTTCAACATCAAAACAATCAACATCTTTCTCGTGCCAAAACTCTCTCTCCAGATTTTAACACCTTCACTCTCAAACACACTCTTTTCCGTTTTAATAAATATTCAGCTTTGTACATACCGTTAAACAGTGTTTTAATTATTACAAGCATACTACGCAAATTACCAAATATCTTGACGATACGTGGTTTGATACGCATGACACTATGAAGTACGGTTGAGTAGACATGACTCAAAATTGTACTTTAAATGTTCCATGTTCAAGGAGAAAACGGGTTATAATTCTACATGCGGGAAGTGAAAATGGGTTCGTACCCAACGCACTGCTGTTGTCAGCCAAAAACATAAGACAGTCTTCTGCGGATTACCACGAAGACATGACCGCAAATTTGTTTGAAAAATGGTTTGCTGAACAGCTAGTACCTAATATTCCCCCAAGTTCAGTTATCGTTATGGATAATGCATCTTATCATTCGCGAATGTTAAATAAAATACCTAATGATAATACAAAAAAGGAGGATATATTAAAGTTTATGACATCTAAAAATATAAAAATTCCAGTAAAAAATGTTTTATTAGAAACGATCAAACAACACAATTTTAAAGTCTATGTCTAAACGTCTAAAAACAAAAACAGTCTTTTTCAGTGTAGGTTTATGTGTTGTCATATTGGAGCGACAAAGAAAAATACAGTTTACTTTTATACAAATCAACAGACAATTATTGTTAGTAGATACATGAAGGATTTTTAAAATATCGTAGGGCATGTATTTTATGAAAAGTTAAAAGGGTGCGCCTATGGACGACTGCGGGCGGTATTGACATTACAAAGAGATATCGAATTGTGGTTTTTTATATCATTATAAATTAAGATTAGAAGGACTATACCAACAATTTATAAGACAATAAATAATGTTACAATATATTATAAAAGAATACATGAATCGGCCATTATGAGAATTAATTAATGCCATATTTTTTTTAAATTCTACTTATACAATATTAATGATTATAAGTTCAATAAAAACCACATAAAAAACATCACCATAACAACAAATACACATAATATACAGGGTGTCCGGAAATGACGTGTACAACGGAATAGCACAAATTCCTTGGTTTGTGCGCTAGAGGGCTTTAAACGTAATATTTTGTTTACTTTTTTCCAAATAAATCGAAAAAAAATCGATAGATTTTATTCATTTTTTAGATACACGTTTGCACCAATAAACTACAGTTTTTTAGTGAAGGAACTCCAATTTCTAGAATTACAGGTGTTTAAAAGCTTAGTCACAATAAATTATCTACCCATATTTTTTGTAACCTTCCTATAACCAGTACCAGTTTTTTTTATGTGAATAGTTCATTTTATTTAGAAACTATTTACTCTCTTACAAAATTTTAGTTTGTCAAACAGTTTAGAGATAAAAAAATATTTTCTAAATCCCTACAAGCCTGAATCAGTACTTAATACTTTATATTTTTTTATCTCTAAACTGTTAGACAAACTAAAATTTAGTAAGAGAGTAAATAGTTTCTAAATAAAATGAACTATTCACAGAAAAAAAATGGTACTGATTATACGAGGGTTACAAAAAATATGGGTAGATAACCCTGTATAAGATACAAATAATGTACCAATAAAATACATAAAATAAAAGTCAGAAAATACAACCACAATCAACAACACTACGCATTCTCACTAGGCTCAAATTATTTCTCACGAAGAGGGCTATTAGAAAAAAAATCAATGAATCCAAAAAAACAGTATACGAGGGTTGTTTAACAAATATATATAATATAATCTACATGCTTCGTTCAGCTCAAATCAACATCAACAACAGCAATTTAGCCGACCCTGAAAGGGACATTTGAGCATTTTCAAAGGTTATGTTGAAATCTAGTAACCCACACTTCCTAAAATTTAAAGCCACGTTTTCTCATAATTAATAAGTCGATTTTTTTGACACCAAGCGTGAAATTTGCGAAGAGTAACATTACTAACTTATAATCCCCATGATAAACCTTGGACTATTGACCATTTCCTCATAAATCGTCAATAAGCAAAGAACTTCTAACATTAGAAATCCTCTATATAATAACTATATTCCAACCATCCTCCTTTCACAATATATTACACCCATATTGAAGTAGGAAGTCTCTATCCAACACAAAATACCTAAACTACGTTTTCAACAACAGCAGGAGTTCTGGCTCTCTGCCTCAGCTTTGTGTATGGAGCAAAACGTGACTTCATATTATTTGTGGACAAGGAAAAGGAGTAAGGGGGAGGGATATACAACGTATACATACATATAGAGCTAGACTAAACAACTAATGCAAAATTCAGACCAGGTAAGCCGCATAGAGCTTATATGGTTGTGACTTTGCTCTACTAAAAATAAAACCAGACGACGGGAATTAATAGGTGGTTGTGTTCTATTTGCTGACGCATATCACTCTTTGAATATTAGCGTTATGGATTAATTAAATGCAGTGGCGGGCATGATAAATTTTCTCTTGGTTTACTTCAGTATCCAAATGAGAATTAATTACTACTCATCATGGAAAAATATAAAGGAGCATACAGGGTGAGTAAAATGTGTGGAAACCCTTTTATTAGTTTTGCTACAAATTGTATATATTCAGTTTTCTCGCTACAATGGCAAGCAACATTGTATTTTAGGCCACTTTTTTTCTCGATACGAAAATGGAAAATTTTATGGGGCTAGAAAGAAACTAATAGAATATCTCTAAACTGTTTGACAAATTTAAAGGAACGCACATAAATTGGGTTGTTTTTTCAGTTTTTTTCTACATAACCTTTTCTTCTCCTTAAAAATTTGAGCGGAATTTATTAAAAGGACTAGCTAGCTAATTGCAGTTTCTTTTGCAAAGCTTCACACCCATTTTGAAGCGTGTTTAAAACAGACGACAAAAAATAGCGTTTTTTAAGAAATTAATTGTACGTTTTAATTTTAAAAATACTAAACACTTAAAAATTGAAAAAAGCTTACACTAAAAGCATAGTAAATCTTTTTTCCTTGAATATCTTTCATCTTTAAGAGTGTTTGATCAGACTCCAAATGAAGGTAAAAATAAAATTTCTTAAAAAAATTTTTTGAAGTCAAAATAAATTTAAGAATTGCTTGTTACATAAAGCAACAAGACTTTAAGTTATGTTGGAAATTTGTTTCACACTACCATGCTTTCACCAGACGGCCGTTTCGTCGATCCACGACTCATCAGTGGTGATCGGCAGGCTAGGTGTCGCCAAATACATCTCTCTCTCTCAATCAAAATAAATTGTTAAGAATTTTTTTTTATTCCTATATAAACCTCTGTTAAAGTGTTCTTTCTTTGCCCCAAAAAGAATTTTTCAAATCGATTAAAAAATAAGTGCACAATCATGCACGCCTTATACCTTTATTTGGAGTCTGATCAAACGGCCTTAAGCTTTTTATAGAAGCCCAGACACCCGAACGTTTAAAACTAAAAATATAAAATAAAGTGATGAAGATAATGTTATTTGATAATAAACTGCTAGAATTGTGCATATAAAAATGAATTTTTGTAGATATAGCTTTGAGACCAAACGGTTCGTTCTGCCAAAAAAAAAAAAAAAATTAATGACTTAGTGCATAGAAAATTTTGAATAGGAGTGATTTTTATGACAAATTTAAACTTTTCGAGTTTTAAGCCAAACACTGCCAAAATGACCTTTGTTAAACTTTTTTTGCATTCTTTTCAATGTGGCGTATCGAAATTATTGTTAGCAAACCTTAGATTCGGATTGAACACCCCAAGAAAACATAAAGAATGGAGAAAATAAGAAATACCTACCAAAAATACTATTTTACTGCTTTATTAGAAAACTCAGTGCAAATAGCATCCACCATCTTCCAAATATCTGGATACATTCAAGTTTACCTATCGCTCAACTTTTGCTATTCAGCAAAGTTTTGCTTACAAACACAATCAATAACCAAACTAAGTATTTTTGCATGTCTGTATATGACTAATGACAGCTTAACTTTACCACCCCAATTCTCCTCATTATTATTAACTCAGCAATAACAAATTCAATGTTAGAGCTTTAAAGTTGCGATATTATACGCAGCTGTTTATGAAAATAGAAACTATTCTTAACAGCTGCGGGGATGCAGCTCGACACAGACTATGAAAATGTCAAATACAGTGATTCGCTTAATCTAAGTTTAAATTAGGTTTGGTTAATTAAGTTGAAGGAATGTTAAGATGTTCTAAAATATTTTTTATTGATATGTAAAAACTCTCCGGTTTTCCACAGGACCATCATTTTTTATTATATTCATTAATGACCCGCTTGAATCTTTTATTTGTGAAACCGTTCTGCGGCTTGGGAAGCACACGTACAAGGAGAAGTGCAGAATTAAGGAGCAAACAGACAGAGCAATACTCTGGCAAAATCTTCATCGACTGAGAAACTCCAAGAAATTCCTTGGAAACTTCAATCTAAATCCAAAATCATCAATCGTTCTTATTGAGATCTAAAGAGATTCACCGGCGGCTACGAATATGCAAAACTTTGTGAATCTTACAGTTGAACTTTCGGCTATAACAAAACAAATGTTAGTTCCAGATCTGATAGCTGCTGAAGTTACAGCTCGCCTTTTGGAAACTTATAAACTTCATTTTAGGAAAAGTTGAGACATTAAGTTAAAAACAACGTACGCATTATTATGGCGGACACTGTAGCAGAATTAATATACTCCTGCGTCCATGTTGTTGTGGTTTCATGTGTCATTTCAGTATTCATTAAAACTCCAAAGTTCAAATAGTTGTTGTTATTGTAGCATGCAACTCTAAATAAGCACTTTATTTATTGAAAATGTTTAATATAGATTGCCGCCCACAATTTTCTCATTAATCACAATCGTGATGATTATAAATCACCCTTCGATGCTGAAAGATTCAACATTTACACCTGTTGAACGCTTATAATTTTTTCACACCAGCTATTGTCTGAATTTTATTTATGGTTTTAGGATAAATATTTGATAAACACATGCTCTCAAATGGAACAACAAGCATGGTTGTGTCGAAAATTTGTTCATGTTTAGACGCGATATACCCACAGTTTAACGTTCATTTCGTTATATCCGCACTGAATAATAACAAAAGGAAAAAAATCGGGTGTGTCGACCCAAAACTTCCCGATAAGATATAATATAATCAAAATTATATGATCTGCGTCACGAAATAGAATTTTAATAATAATTATTATTATAATTGTAGCATTCCCAATAAACTAACGTAAGAAACTAACTACTTTATTCAAAATTTAGAAAAAAAAAGTATTGCCAGAGCTGGGATTCGAACCCAGAACCTTCGGGATACGATCCGCACGCTCTTTTAATGACGCCAAAAACTCTTTATCAAATTCACTCGACCCCTACTGCTATTTGCCAATTTTCGTAATGAACTTTTGAAAGAAAAAAATTGTACACCACTGAGATATTTCAAAATAAAAATTATTTTTGAAAGTCTCGTGCAATTTGTGACAAAAAAGTTCACCCACTTTCTTTTCGTAGGGGCGCCATTTTTATGCAAAAATTGGTGAAAAGGACCCAAAAATACGCGTTCAGATCGCCCCAAAACTGTCCCGACAAAATATAATACCATCAAAAATACAGGGTGTTAGTAAATAAGTGCGACAAACTTCAGGAGGTAATTCTGTATGAAAAAATAATGACAGTTTCCTATATAAACACATGTCCGCAAATGCTTCGTTTTCTGAGGGGTGTTAAAGTTTTTCTTAAAAACTGAAGAAGATTTATTGATTGCTCTGAAACCGGTGGAGATATGCAAATGAAATTTAGTGGGTTTTAAGAGGTATAGTTATTGCGCATTTTTTGATTTGCAATTAAGAATTATGTTCATCAGTGGCGCGCATACGGGTACCTAATAATCTCATATTTTTTTAAAGAAAAAAATGGTACGCCACTGGCATTTTTCAAATTAAAAATCATTTTGGAATTCCTCGTTCAACTTGTGATAAAAAATCTCTTGCTTTTTCATCGTAGGGGGCATTTGTGCAAAAAAAATAAAACATCTCGCGGCGACGCTAGTGGGCTACTGTCAACATTCTGTTAAACACGAATTTATCAACGAAATGTCAAATTAGCGTTTCTTTATTATTAGTGTTATTTTCTCTTATTGTTTTGGTTTAATGTTTATTGTATTAGATAGTTCTTGATAATGTATTAAAGAAATGAAAAATATGGGATAAGATGTTTTATTTTTTTGCACAAAAACGATGCCCCTTACGATAAAAAGGCAAGAGAGGTTTTTTATCACAAATTGAACGAGGAATTCCAAAATGATTTTTAATTTGAAAAATTCCAGTGGCGTACCATTTTTTTCTTTAAAAATATTGAGATCATTACCCGTATGCGCCCCACTGATGAACATAAAATTCTTAATTGCATGCCAAAAAATGCGCAATAACTACGTCTTAAAACCCACTAAATTTCATTTGCATATCTCCACCGTTTTCAGAGCAATCAATAAAGCTGCAGTTTTTAAGAAAAACTTTAACACCCCGTATCTCAGAAAACGAATCATTTGCGGACATGTGTTTATATAGCAAACCGTCATTATTTTTCATGCAGAATTAACACCCTGTATGCGTAACGAAACAGAATTTTAATAATAATTATTATTATTGTATTAATTTCATTATTTCCAATAAACTAACGTAATGAATTTAGTAAAATACGTTCTCGTAAACTTCATCGCAACTCAGTAAAAAAAATCATGGGATATAGCATTTTTATCTGCAAAACCACAGGTAATATCAACAAAACTTTTTCTGAGATAGAAAGATATTCCATATTTTGTTAAAAATAGCAGAATTGATAACAGACTAACGAACGTACCTACTGATCGTCATTTGGAAGTAAAAGCTAATAATTCCTGATACCAAATATTTAATATGTGACTAGAGAGAATATTATTCAGTCAGGAATCCTTCATAAAGCGAATTGATAAGTGCATTGAAGTTGGAGGTCATTATTTGGAGCATTTATCATAATAAATTTAAAGGTTTTCTCGAGACCTTTTTCTTTGGTGTAATAGCAAATAAATGTTGTCAAAAATGTTATTATTTCAATCGGAATAAAAAAATGTGGTTAACAAAAGTTATTGGTTTTTTTCTGTAGAATACGGTTCTGTAATAAAAAATTCTATGTGTCTATTTAAAAAACCAAAGTTGACCTTGAGATAACCATGAAACGGTTGTCAAATTCGCAAATGGATAATACCACTGCATTTGTCCCACAATAGCAAACAACTTTTATTTAAACTTTTTTTCCGAAAAATGTGCCGTTTTTAAGATATAAAACTGTCTCAAGATAAATGGACCACCCGGTATAAAATTAACACACTATTACTAGTGTTTACACACGAAAAAAATCTAAAGCAAACATTTGCAAAAAAGTTGTGTACAAAAAATAAACAGAAAAATATAAACAACCAAATAGAGCTATATCTAAAAATCAGTCGACGCACAGAAACCGTTATGAATAAGTAACTCTTTACGTTTTTTTTTTAGAGGAATTATGATTTGAGCAATTTTTGACGTTCTCCGGCAGAGCAATAAAATAGATAATCCCAGAGTATATTGGCGACTCTTTAAAAAATTCTCTTCATGGCAGCGGATATAATCTGTTTCTACCTCTTGTTGAATAGAATCAATCAATCATTTCTGCAAGTTCAGATTGAACTAGGTTAGCATGTTTATTTGATAGTTGGTTCTAAATTCTTACTGAAATATACTATACTGTACAAATATCAAATACATGATGTCCTATTTAAAAAAACTTGGATATTGAGCATCGAAATTTGCCAAAGTTTTCCGAGGATATGTGACACCCTGTATAAATTTACAATACAACACATAGCTACCACCAATCGTTAGAAAGTAGCTTTTTTAAGTTATTGGTGAAATTTAATGATATAATCATAACTAGCGACCGCACAAGACATTTTTTCCTGAGATATTTGTTAAAAACAAATACATAATCTTAATTTGTGTCTAAATTACACACATTAGGGAGTTGTTATGAAACATACCTTTAATTATTCCAAGGAATCAAAAAATGTAAAAAAATATAGAGTGAAATTCTAGGGTCAATGTTGGTGCAGCACTTCTCGTATTATTAACACTCGAATTTCTTTAAAGCCAATAAACTTTTGTATTAGCATTTTTTTTTGTAAAGTCAGTAGTTTCAGAGAAAAGGTACTGTCCCCTAATAAAATGCTCACTCTGTACATATCAACAGTGGCTTTGTACTAGAATATGCTTTTGAATTTACCAGAAGTACAGAACAAACTTTTCAGTTAGACGAGCTTGAATTGTAGCAGAATGTCAGTTTTTAATTAAATAGTAAACGACTTCATGCCAAGTTTTCTGTTTGATGCATATTTTGATTTTAATATAATATATAAAGCTAAATTATTTAGTAACGAAGTTACTCACACAGCAGAAATAGCAGTTCCTAAATTTTCTTCATCAACCATGTCATCTTTAATAAATTACGAATATACGAATCGACCCTGTTGTTTGGATGCATTCTGCAATACGATAATAGATAATATAAAATTTTATTTGTTGACCAAGCAGTCCTATTGCCCTTTAAAACGGTAAGATAGCAGTTGGTCGTTTTTTGCACAAAGGCTAATGGAATAAAAGCTATCGAAAAATAGCTTTAGCTCAAAATATCTGACAATGTGGCTTGGTCGCTTTCTGCAAAACTGGGTCCAATTATGACAGAAATATACAGTTCTGATGACTAGAAAAATATCACATCCAAAAGGTTGGAACACAAAATTAAACCAACAGTGGTGTTGAAGTTCCCCCTCAAAAGCAAAATCGAGATGTTATTGTTGAAAATCGTGACTACTTTAACCCATTAAGTACTATTCTCTGGCACTAACATATTTATTTTCGCAAGGCAGACAATGCATCATTAGTTAGTATGGTTAGATTGCTTAGTTTGTAAATTTCTAAATATTGTGTCGACTCATAAAGTTTAAGTTGAATTTTAATTATTTTATTAAATTCTGAAACAAAAAATGCGTTTTTAAAATTTTAATAGTGTGAAAACTATTTTATTGTTTGTGAAAAACATAGGGTTTTAGAACGCGTTCCTACAGGAACGCTAGTCTTATAAGGTAGGTACTCTATCTGCACTGAATTGTTTCATCAAATTGCAGATTTATTAGAATTTTGGGATGACTTAGAGCCCACATATGCTGGGCAAAAATGTTTTTTTGAACCATCCGATGAAGATTATGGAGATAAGGAGTCAGTAGGTTTTTTGAACAATCTGTCGGGAAGACAACTTGAAGCAAATGCTGAAGTTATTATAGAAGGTGGTGCCAGAATTGGAAACTTCTGTGAGGAGGAAGCTGAAGATAATCCTGACGATGT
This sequence comes from Apoderus coryli, assembly GCA_911728435.2. NCBI lineage: Eukaryota > Metazoa > Arthropoda > Insecta > Coleoptera > Attelabidae > Apoderus > Apoderus coryli. The sequence goes on from OU452206.1 coordinate 17,168,426, forward strand.
GCCATTGTCATTGCTCTCCTGCCGAATGCGAATAAGTGCATGGAAAATGCCTGAAGAGAAGAAAAACCTGTCATATGCTTTTTGACAACTTTAGTTCTATAAAAATGTTGTCATTTTTAACACAAAGATGAGGTTACAAGGGTTTCCCCGCGATTGTCCCATAAACGATGTCATGAATTTAAAAAAAGCACGGGGTGAACTTGATTATGCGCTTTATGGGAGGCACAGATCAAATGGATGCCAATATGAATGTCTAATATATATTCTTTCTCATAGATGCTGACATTCAGAAGGCGTGGGTGATCTATCGAACTCATAATCATAATACGTCAAGCAAATTTCAGAAGAAAAATGGTTTAGGCCTATCTAAAAAAACTTCCAAAGTCATCAGGAAGGCCAGCATTTTCTGAGACTTGCGTTCGATATATGGAACGGCCGCCACCTTTAAAACTATCTAACTCTAAACAATAGTTTCCTTATAACCTCATTTTTTAAACCTATTTAATCAAAATCTTTATTAAAAATGGATTTTATCAAAAAAATAAAATAAAATCCCATCCCTAATGGGCTAAATGACAAGTTATTCAAATTTTAAAATGAAAACACTGTACCTATATGTAGCGAAATGAATGTTATCGTAAAACTTTTTCAATTTTCTAATGTCCGAGTCCCTGCAAGCGAATTTACCGAATACCCGGATGGCAAATTAAAAACTAATTACTGTTAATGTAGTATTTAATATTAATCGACGTCAGCAGTAGCAGAGGTAGACGACGGCAAAGCGAAAATCCAGCAGGAGAAAAAAAGCAGCATAGAATGTAAAAAGCTCACAAACTGCTTTTGTTTTAATTAGACTGCTCTTAAAGTTTTAAAATTCGTTACGATTTTTTGTGTCGTTTTCTCGATGTTGTCACGTACTTGGTCTAATGTTAGTGGCCAATTGCTAATACACACACAAATTTGGTAATACGAGTGTTGTTTAATAAGTATTTAGAGATTGAAAACAAATAGAATGAAGTTTGACCATATTAACCTAACGTTAATAGGGAAATTTTTGAATCCCTTATTTGTAACGTTATTATTAGTATGCGCATGTGTTCTAGAATAACGTTTCACGTTATTAACTGATGGCTGAACACGTTACTTCTATCGTTAACGCTAGGTTAACTACGTTATATTGTAGAATAAATATTTTATTATGTATACCTATAAACAATAACAGAAAAATGTTTATAATTGTTACAAAATAAACTACTACTACTAATAATAATAATAAATTATTTATTGCAAAATAGCTTAGCTTAATTTTCAATTTAGATGGAGTTTTTAATGTTCTATTCTAGATATTCGTACAAGTTCATGTAATTCCGACAACAATCGTTTCAATACGTTTAAGTATACGATACGCGTAGAGGTACATATGTTTACGGCCTTCGTATCGTTTAACGTATCATAAATTTAAAGAGCGCATGCGTAGATGTCAAAAGATACGTTTACGTATACGTCACTGGCTTTGCCTTAACTCCCTATTAACGTTGATGATCAATCATTATTATTTGACCCGTAGTATCTCCAGTTATCGGTTGTCCCATTGTTATAGTGTTTAGGTATCGTCAATTTGTTGAGGTTTTATGATTTAAATGAAAAAAACAGTCTTTGTATAGAGTCTTTTTCAACTAATCTCAAAGCTGTTTCTCATACTGAATTTTCTTGTAGGTTTCTTAAGAACACAGCCATCAATGACAAACGGCAAGAGTGACAACGAGGAAACCTCTGGTGGAAATATGGGCATAAGCGACATAGCAGCCGCTCTTCATTGGATCAAAGTTAACATTGCAGCGTTTGGAGGTGATCCTACCAGGGTGACATTAGTGGGTCATGATACTGGTGCTGCACTCGTTAATTTGTTATTTATCTCGCCAAAATCCAAAGGTATGACATATTTTTACAACAAAATCGTGTGAACAAAATTTAAGTTTTTCGTGTAACTTTTGTAGAAGTTTTGCTGCACTTGCAACGTAAATAAACATTTGTAACTTGTGGTAACAGTAAAATAGAAGTTGCTACACGTACAAAGTGGAGATAGATAACAAACTAAAATTACATTACATGTGTTAACTTGTGGCCAGCAGGCTCTCCAGTTGATATCGGAATAATTAAATGAAAACAAAGTTTAATGGATAACGTCCGTCATTTATCTAATTTGACTTCAACCTATTTTACAACTTGCTGTAGTAAATTAGTTTTGGGAGGCCGGCCACCACCATCTCTCGTCGGGGCGACGATTAATTGCGGACTTGTTTAAAGTGTTCCCCGCGTTTTATTCTAGTTTTATTTTTCTATTTCCTATCATGTTCAGTCTGACTGTGTGGTGCTGCCTATCAATTACTCTCTCTGCACTAATTTGCTGGCTAGCAGTAAAGAGTTAAGGGTGATGATGGTGGATAGTTAAAATGGAAAATTGAGGGGTATTAGACAGAATTCTGACAGAAGTTGAATTGCACATGGAGAAACGGTGATGGGTCTAATAGATTGGAATATTACCATCATTTGAATCAATCAATTGAAGGTTTTTAATTGATATTTTATAATTAAGAATAGTAAAAATTGTTACCATAATTAAATCTATAGCTGCGCCTTTAATATTAATTTAGTTATTTAGTATTTTTTGAAACAAGAAAATTCTAACATTCTAGAACTTTGAAGTTAGTGCAAAACATGACTTGAATGTAACTGAGTACGTCGTCGCAATAAATCATTACAAACAGTTTCAACGGGTGACAAGTTTATTTTTTTAATTCAAAATTAAGTTCTGTAAATGTATTAAACTGGTTGCGATTCAAAGCTATTTTGGATATGTCATTGGATCTGGATAATTGGCACCACTGTCTACTTGCCCACTGTGGAAGCCCGGTAATTTACCGCGCGACTGGGCCCCTGTTCCTCTCAAATACCACAACTACAGATTTCAAACAGTATTTAGATATCTTCTATTGTATTGTACTGACCGTTTATTTTTGGACTTAAAACAGGACATCGGCATCGGTTTAACAATGGGAAAACAGACATTTTTTATATGCCATAAGGACCAAAACATGTAACTGGGATTTTTCAGTCATCCACAATTTGAGACTCTTTCTCCTGGTGCATTTGTACCAAGCAGCCCTCTCCTCCCCTCACCGCGTTGCTAGAGAACCGACATTGACAACGGATGCGGCTATCTTCGATGAATCGCTCCAGATTGCCCGCGCTTTGCGGTCCCGCCAATTTTTGGGCGTTTGGGAAAAATCGGAAAACTTTGCGTCTCGAATCTTTTTTCGATGACATTCAAAACGGAACGAATGCTCACGTTAGTACGTGGCATATTTTGCTTCTTCAATTCTACGTTTGCCATCTGCAGAAGTAGAACGGGTTTTTAGTGTTATCAATATTGTCAAACCAAAGCTTCGCAATCAGATGAAGCAAAGTATGGTAAATGCAATTTTAAACATAAGATCAAGGCTGAAGAGGAACGATAAAACCTGCTTTTCATGTGAATTGCTTGATAAAATAATTCGTATGGTTGGGACTATGCCAAACTACAATCAAAGAAATGTTAGAAAATAAACTCGGCTCGCCTGAAGAAGAAATGGAACAGAAAATTTGGTTAGCCCAATTTGCAAAAAATAATACAACACTAGCAAAGAGGAATGACTTCATAGTGTCGAATTTGTGTGAAATGGACACAAGTCTTGCGAGGTTTTGGAAAATTTAAATTTTTTTTTTGTAATACCTAATTGTTATTAGAATACATTTTAGTTTATTTATTCTAATATTGCTTTCCCGCACATGAGACCATTAGGACCATTTTCAGATGGAAGTGTGTCTGTATGTATTGCAATCGAAAATCTCAGATTAACGCTGCAACTGAATATCCGTTCGCTCGCAACGCTAAACTAGACTAAATTGCGTGGAGCGCCTCTGTCTAGACTCCATTGAGATATAAGGAGTCGCTATAAGCATTATTTTACATTGTACACAAACGGGTGCATTGGGTGGGGCGTAATCGTATACCAATATGGCGGATTCTCCAGAGCCGCATTAACTATTTTTGTTGACGTTTTTGCTTTTAATTTGCAGCTTGGGTTTATACTTTATTTTGAAATGTTAAGCAGTGTATAAAATACTTAAATATAGGTAATTATTGATATTTGATACCTAAATCCAGGAATAAAAGACGTTAGTACTTTATAAATTATATATTAATACCCCTTAAACAAAACAATTTTATTTAAATGTTGCGCTATGCTTATCCACTTTATTTTTACTTAAATAATACATCCCGGTATTAACATATTTAGTCGCAATAGATTTGACCAGTAAATGTATATGGTTATCAAACACTGATTTGATCAAAACCGTGCACAACTAAATTAGGAAAAATATTACTATTTACAAATTCCTTTAAAACAAGGTTTATTATGAATCCTGCGGACAACTTTTCATTAGTAGCTACCTACTACATGATTTTTTATGATCTTTTCGGATTGGAATCAAACGTCTAAAACATCTTTTGAAGGAATTTGTAAATCCTTTTTTTGCCTTCATTTTAATAAAAGAATAACACTTATTAATGCATCTCGACATTCTCTGCAAATAATTTGCTTCTTTAAACAAATCTAACTAACAACAACTACTCTAACAAATCTTCTTTTAACAAATCCAGCAATATAAACAATAATGAATTTCGAAAATTCAGAAAATGATCCAGGAAGATAATCATGATCTGGATAAATTATATTTGTGTACATTTCTCGTTGGTATCCAATTAATTCGAGACACATATTCTGTCCAGATATGTCTACGAGCAGGATCTTTAGGAAATCTAAAAACCAGAATATGTTTTTAACACACATTTAGGGGTCTTTTTTGCTAGAAAGTGATGAAAAAGTAGAGAGTTTGAGAGTAGAAATCAAGTAAAAGCTTTTGTAAAAAAAAATAAACTACAATGCACGTATCAATTGTTCAGTGCAGAAAGAGAATGCTACCAGACTCCTATAATAATGTGTTTTAATAAGTTCGCCTAAAAAAACCCTAAATACGTCCATGTACAATGTTTACAATATTTGGTACATACCTATGAAACGTTATTCCTGATATTTTCTGGTCGATTTCACTTCTACTACTGCAACTACGCACAGCACAGGACACCATTATAGTATATTGTGAAATAACCGTACAAAAAAACACGAAAAACTTAAGTAAACTTGTAAAATACTCGCAAATAACACTATAAACTTGAAAGCACGACAAATGATAGATATCGTATACCAATATGGCGTATCTGCACCCGCTTTTGGCCACGTTAGAGCGTCTCCCCCCACCTCAATGCTAGACTCAGTACGTCATCGAATCCCTCTGCGCGAATGAGGTGCGCAAACTAGCCGCGCCCACCAGACTTTATATTCTCTCCCTTAGTTGTTCTTTGTCTGTGACGACCCTGAGATCGCGTGAGCGCCAACTCAAAATCCATTTATCATCTGTGTTTTTGTAGAGACCGACAGTAGTGGCGGAGGCATTTTTCAAAAACAATTCTGATTCGACTGATGAGTTGTGTTATGACAGGTATAATGGGTGCTAAACAAAACGTACAACTAAGTAAAACCCATTGAATTTATTTTCCCATGTAAGTACGCTTTTTATCTGCAACTGATTGTATCTACACATAAATACGCTGCTTCCGAATTTTGCTCTATACGCACACCCCATTTGAAATAACTAGTTGTTATAACAATCGAAAATTTAGCTCAGTACGAATTAAACTTAAATGGATTTCAAATGAAAGTTTAATTAAAGTGTACACCGCATAACCCACTCAGATGCAATTTCTAAGAAAACGAGCCGAGATAGAAAGAGAACTGGTTGGGATGGCGCGGTTGAGATATGGCCCAAATGAGGAAGAGAGATGTGAACACAATTGTAGGACTGTGTTTCTGCAATAGCAAATAATATATATTTGGAATTAGTAGAGGGTGGGAGACGAAATAATTTTGTCCAACCTGGGATTCGAGTTAATTGTGCTTGCTTCGCGTTTTCTCTGCAAACATGTTTAAGAAAAGTTATTGTTATTTATAGTATGGTTTATGTGATACCGTATACTTTTACTATAATAAATCAATTATAGTTTTTAATGTATACTCTGTATTTTTATTTTGAATTAGACACATAATAAACTAAATGAAAATGAAGGTAATTTGAAAATAACTAGGATAAAAACACATGAGTTAAAATTAGTGGAAGAACACTATTCCGGACCGCATATTTAATGTAGACGAAACAGGGTTGTGCATGGTCCAATCTAAATGTTCAGCGATGTATCCAGATCCAGAAAACGCCAACGTCCACCTTCGAAAGGGTGTTCACCAGGATCTATTTTTCATTATCATCATTCAGGTTGAATACAGATGGACCTATTTACAGACTATTGTCGACTTTGGTAGAGCCTTTGACCTGCTAGATCATCCTCTTATGTGGCAGAAATTATACGACATAGGCCTGTCCTCTAATATTATTAATACTCTGATAAACTTCTACAAGAGTGCTGCTTTTAAAGTCAAGGTGAAAAATGAATTTACTAAGAATTTTGGTATCACCCAGGGCGTTTTGCAGGGAGATTCTTTGAGCCCCCTTTTTTTTTCACAATTTTTGGCTGATATAGAACGTTTTTTTAAAGAAAATGGGTCGACGGGAGTTAGCATTGACCATGATACAAACATTAACATCCTGCTATATGCAGACGACCTAGTTATTCTCTCTGATTCTGAAATCGGGGTAAGCCGCTGCTTAAGGAACCTTGAGAGCTATTGTCAGATTAATAAACTCGAGGTCAATGTCGCAAAAACCAAAATAATGTGTTTTCAGAGAGGAGGTTTTGGGGCTGTCAGTGGAAACTTCAAATATTTGTCAAACCCCATTGAAATGGTTAGAGAATTTGTTTACTTGGGGATAACTTTCTCTGCTTCATCCCTTTTTCCGAAGGCAGCTGCGGTTATGTCCACAAAGGCAACTCAAGCTACGGGCAGGGTTTTGGGACTAATGGCGAATTCTCGACTAACATCGTGGAAAGCCAGAATGCAATTATATAACTCGCTGATTTTGAGCATATTAATGTATTGCGCGGTAGTAAGGGGTCTTAGATACCCTGATGTAATCGAGCGGATTCAAGTTCAGTTTTTTAAGCGATTGCTCCTACTGCCTAAAACAACCCCAAACTACTTAATTCGAATTGAGACAGGCACTGTAAAGCTTTCAGTTATGCTATTCTAGCTAACACTGAATTGGTTGCAGAAGCTAATGCTGATGGACTCCTCCAGATTTCCTAAAAAAATGTTTTTTATATATAACTGGGCAGCACAGGTAAAATGCATGTTTAGCTATATTGACCGTGGTGACCAGTTTGAACGTCTGACAGTCGCACAACTGAAAAGTGAAAAGCAGCTCTATTCAGATGAATTTAGTGACAGGTATTCTGGTGAGGATTTCCATTTGGCCACGCTTTCGAGTTACCCACTATATACTGCGCCTAATATTCCCAGCTCCGCCTGTCAGAGATACCTTCAGCTCGACATGCATATAAATTTTATTAGGATCATAGCACAACTCCGTTTGGCGAGCAAAGTATTCCTCAGTTTGTCTGTCCGTGGTATAACTTATCAGATCCAGTGTGAGGAGATTTGTAGTGTGTGTAATCTAAAAGTCAACCAATCTATCCAGCATGTTTTGTTCGAATGTGTCCCCTTGTCATGTATCAATGAGAGTTCCGAGTATTTCCTTAGATCGTATCTCGACTTCAAGACTGAACTGTCTAAAAGTAACACTAAGTCAATTAAGACGATATGTTATCACATTGAAAATGTATTGAAGTTACGCTCCTTCTTTATTAATGAATAGTGGTTAATTATTATGATATTAAGTATCTTGGATAGGGCTTAGTAGTATGCATTTTTTTGAATAGTTATTTTCTTTCTCGTATTTTATATAAAACAGTTCACTATTAATTTTCAGGGTAATAGCACGGTATGTAATAGTATAATATATGAATCGCATAACACCTATTTTATATGCATTGGTTACTGTTTGGTGGTTATGGTTGTTGTTGATTGTATTTATAATAGATATTTTTGTTTTTGTTCTTCTAAATTTTACATTGTACACAAACATTTTGCTGTAAATTTGTAAAAAATTTTCATGCGACCACAACAACGTACTGTCACTCATTTCGCTCTAACTAAATTATTCGGAAAGGCGTATTTAAAGGTGCAATCGGGAGAAAGAGCTGTGAGAGGATTTGCAGCTACAGGCTTATATCAAGTTCGACGAGACATATTTATTTGGAAGCTACACAGGAGATAGAGGAGAACTGCTAAATACCAGAAAATTTAGAAGAGGACCAGAACATTGACCACATAAACGACCAACCAACCAAATCTATCAATTGTTTTACTTACACCGGAACAAGTTATGTAAAAAAAGGTTACTTGAAATGACGTTTATAATTTCCGGACTGGTTCGTAATAAAACTCTTTGTGTTTTAGTTGACTTAAATTTATTAAAACACTTAAAACTAAACAAAACACTTTACTTTACTAAATTATTGAAAATGGAAGAGTCTATTATTATTGTTCGTTCTTTTTATGATTGCGTTTATGTTCGTTGTTAAAACTGGACTGATATAATATATCTAAGAAAAGAAAGATGAAACACACTGAAAAATGCACAACCCTTATCGATGTCGTTATTATCTATAATACTTGTTTTACCATTAAGAGCACTGATAAGAAAAGGAAAAACCGAACATTTTATTGTATGTACAAAACACCTGCATAATAGATAATATTTGTTCAAAACAGAATAATGTAGAATTTTATATACAATTTTTTACAAGTTATACCAGTCCCAAAATTAAAGCAAAAAATTGGAAATAGGGGAAGGATGCCAGGAAAGGGAAAAATCATAACATCAACGGCCCAACAAAAAAGATTTGATGCAGTCGTCTAGCCAAACACCAAATCAAGCAAGAAAACAAGCGAAACGAAAAATAACAGATGAAAATGAAGCTAGGCAAGCCAGACAAAAAAGGAGATTTTTAAGAGAGATTCTTCTTCAAGCTCTGAGAGTTCTTCTTTACAACTCAGGATTCTTCTACAGATGAAGAAAGTGTTTATTTCTCAAGTCCATCAGAGGAAACTGAAGTTTATGTATGCAATTTTTGTAGATAGATAAACAAGTTTTTTTGTGCTGTTTTTTTAAATCTTTGTCGTGAATTTGCTAAATTTAAAAATAATTATTTGGATTTTTTACTATCGTGTTGTTCAACCTTTTATTTGCTATTCCACCTTAGGCACCTTGGTATTCCACATTAGGATACTGAAAATGCTATATAGGGGTAAATTTATCTTTTAATAAATAAATAAATATATATTTGTCAAAAAATTAAGAATAATTTGTAGACAGGTAAACAAAACATAAGAATAATAATTTATACATACAGGTACATTATCAAAAAAATAAATAAATAAATCAATTAAGATACTTAAAGTAAATTAATTAAGTAAATATTCTCCAGTTCAAGATATATACATATATATATATATAGGGGAGAGTCCCGTACCTTGGGACACTTTTGAGAAGATGAATATTTTGGAAAATGTTGCTTACACTCTAAACTTTCTTTTATCCAAGGTGTTCGTCTCATGGTTTTTACTTTAGATAAGCATAAGTTTAAAGCACGTAAAACGCATTTACGGGAGCTTACAAGAGCAAAATATATATTTTGATATTGTCCCAAGGTACATGGTTGATCATGTACCTTGAGCGCATCTTTATGGCGACGCATAATCTCGTAGTACCAGTTTTTTCCAGCCATTCCCTCTATATCTCATTTTTCAGGATGTGGTTTATTGTTAACTTGGGCATAATCAAACGCCAATACTAAAGCTAAAATTTTTTGATAAACCATAGTGCATTTCAGAAGCATGCACAAGGTAGGATTTTAATTGTTCTTCATCTTGATCACTCAAAACTCTACGAACATCATTTTTAGCAACATAATGAAACTCTGCTTTTTCAGATGATTTATGTTGTTGTAAATGGCGAGCCAAAGTAGATTTTGATATGAGCGGCTTGTCTCACAGACCACTGCTCATTAATTACTAGATGAACTGCAGCTTCCACAGAATTTTTATCAACTAGATTTTTTTTATAATCGATGAGTAGAACCTTTGGCGTAGAACACTAAACTGACACTCGTTTTAATTCTCTCCTGAGGATGCTAACATTGTTAGCGAAACGCGCGTCGAGAATTAAAAGAAGTGTTTTGGTGAAGTGGTAAAACGAGTGTCAGTTTAGATTTTTTTTGATGCCTTGCTTACTTCGCGGCATCTGCATTCACAGGTGGATAGATGCCGCTCAAAGACTTTTGTCCCAAGGTACATGCCGTTCCAATGTACGGGACTTTCCCCTACAAAACACACAATACAAACTACTAACTACTATCCAGTGTGTGAATCGCTCAGAAATTTATGCACATTAAAAAAGTCACTGTATAAAAAGCTTTTTCTAACAAATACGTCTTTAGAGCTTTACGAAATCGAGGAAGGGCTGATAGCAATTTGATTTCCATTGGCAGATGGTTGTGCATTTTTTTTGCATTGTATATAATCGAGCTTTTGATTAATTCGGAGGATGGGGCTGGCAGATAAAGATCATGTTCGAAGTTTCTAAGGAGATAATTATGGAATGGTCTTTCAGGGACATCTCACAGGTGTTTGCGGATTAAGCAGACCGATTCCAATATGAATAAGGAAGGTAGTGTTAGTATTTTAAATTTTCTGAAGAAGTCCTGGCAATGGACTCTATAGTGCAATCTCAGAGAATATCAAATAGCTCTTTTTTGTAATCTAAAAATACGCCCAAATTGCGTTGCACAGCATGTACCCCAGAATGGGAGGGCATATCGAAGATGGGATTCGAAGAGTGAAAAGTAGACTGTTATGGAAGTTGACAAGTTAAGTTCTTTGGAAACTGATCTTAACGCAAAACAGGCAGAGCTTAATTTTTTTGATAACGCATCAATGTGCAACTTCCACTTCAGGGAGCTGTCAACAACAAGGCCCAGAAACTTCACAGAAGAAACGACTTCAATAGTGGAATTATTAAGTTCAAAAGACTGCAGCGCACCTTTATATGACACAGATTTAGTTTTCGCAGTGTTCCAGCACAACAGGTTAGAGTCACACAATGATTTGATGGTGATTAAGTCTTTGGATATGGTACTATGAAGAGCCACACTATCCATGCCGCACTGAGTGAAACTAGTATAATCAGCAAACAGACATACTTTACCGCTGATGTCTAGGCACGTAATGTCGTTGATAAATAGCAAAAACAAAATAGAACCCAACAGTGGAACTCCACAATCCATCGGCCTGCAAGAAGACACAGCCGCATTGACCCTCACACACTGACTTCTGTTGCTAAGGTACGACTTAAACCATCCCAGTGGAACCCCCCGATAACACATGTTTGCAATTTTTTTCTTGTAATTTTTGGCGATGCAAATCAAAAACGATGTTATTTACAAATATTGTTCCTTCTCGTCTGATTACCAAAGCAAATTAATTAAAATCATGCAAACACAAAAATGCTATTCCACATTGGCGATTTTACTCCACTAATAATGAGTCAAAGAACATGCCACAACTAAAAACATCCGCAAAACATTGTTACGACTAATTATCAACAGTCAAGATGAGAAATCTGCTAGAGATAGAATTATTGTTAATCAGTATTTATTGTGAAATAAAAACGTTTGTTTAAACTTCGTTTATTGTGGTAAATTGGCCATACGTAACCAATATTAAATGCTGTGCCCATTATTTTTCATTGGTGTGTTGAATTTCATCGAAATTCGGGATAAATTATAATAAATTGCGTTTAATAAATCGAAAGCTGCCTCATAATTTTCCACCAAATTAACTTCTATACTGGCTCTCGGGAATTTATCAAACAGTTTTTACTTCAATGCTTCCAAATTAAAAGGAAAGGAATGAGAACACACAAAAAACAATAAAAATGAAATGGATAAAACAATGTAGATCACAATTTCGTTTCATTCTGTCTATTGTTATTTTCTCTCGGGGTGATTTTTGGTTTTAAAGTGGAGTACCAAATTATCTCCTTTCGGTGTGTCAATTTTGTGAAAAAATTTTCGGCTCGAGGATCGGTTTGTTTAGCAATCTTACTGTTCACAACAAATCCCTGAGTTGGAGTAATAATTCACCCTCGCTAACGAGTGAAGAAATATATTTCCAAAGTGATTTTTTTTAATTCGGCCCTCGAAAACTACATGACACCCTGTACAATGGCGTAGCTGAAAATAGTGAAATGGTTAGCCCTCCCCTCGCGACAAATCTTCTTAGTTCTCTATTGGTTCGTTTTCTCAACAAAAAAACTGGTTATGTAATACTCATATACCTATGAGAAAGGTCTTAAGTAACTTATTTTTACAATGGACAAGGGGTAGAGGCCCATAAATATCTTCACTGGTCCCTAGATCCGCCACTAGCAGAAACGTCAGCCTCAGATCAAGCCAAAATCGCACGATATGCAGAATACAGATTAGACTTATGCAAGTTCAAGGTGCTCCCCGGGAGATTGCCTATGACAGTCCGAATCCAGTGAAATCGCTCCTATTGTGTTCTTGAGGGACCTCTCACCATATGATTAAGGGAAAACTAGACTAGGTTAGTCGATAGAGACCCAAGTGAACACGAGCGGGGTGTCTACATTGACAGTTCATTCGGGAAATGAAAACTTCAGAGGTGAAATCCATGTTTGATGAGACTGCAAAGAGTAAACTAGGCTTTATTTCCCTTAGAAAACGGTGACATATAGCATATGATAATAATAATAATAATAATAATAAAGGACTTTTATTAAGGGCGAGTTTCAGTTCAGTGTCAGATGCCACTGTCTATTCAGCTAACCCACAATACTCAATAACACAACAACTCGAAGGCTAATCTCCCCACTGTACTAGTCTTCAGAAGAAGTCGACCATATCTTTGAAGATGCTCACTGGATCAAGTTAGTTGGACCTGAATGTTTTTGAACATCAAAGCTATGCAACGGTTGCTTATATTTTTTCAGGGTTAAAATTAAAAAAGAGCTTTCTGCTTTGACCGGACCAGTTGACGATTAAGTTCTGGATAATTGTATGCTTACACTGAAAATTCCAATTGTGTCTAATTAAAATTTTTGTTTCAGGACTTTTCAAACGGATAATCCTTCTTAGTGGAACTGCATTAAGCCCATGGGCAACAATTCACAATGGCAACAATCTAAGAATGTCAGTTGGTAAACAAATGGGTTGTATTCCAAATGATGCTGAAGACTATCATGAAGATATCTCACCATGTTTACGATCAAGGTAAATTTACGGCTTTTAAAATTAAGTTCTAGGATTAAGGTTGGGTTTAAATATTAAATTGAAATCTTCAATACCTTCGAAAAGTTTTCACAATTCGAAAAATAAAAATATACACCACATCGAATATCATTAGCTTTGTTTGAAACTTCACCCATTAAGAAAGGAAAAACTCGATATTGAAAATGTCTCCTATACTGTCTCTCCCTAACCGAATCATAATACAGAAAAAGTATGATAAATAACGAACACAAAATACACGAAAGAGCAAAAGTAATATACGACTCTTCCTGAATATAAACATAAGCAAGGATTTAAAAAAAAAAAGACAAAGAATTGTTAAAGTCTTATTATTGAACTACCACTACCCTTGTGATAGACAGTGGTGCCAGTAGGTCGCTGGAGCCTCAAAAGTTTCGGCAACACGGTTTAGTGGATCCGCCTCTTTTGTATGCTGAGCCAGGATAACGCTTGGATGTGATCAAAACACGTTTTCTGATGAAGCTATCCTGCAACATTTGAATAAAGATAGTTTGCGATGATTGGAAAGGCGAGGGCAGTCGACACGAGAATTAATCAGCTTATAAAGGAATGATTGTGAGTTGACCGCTTTCCTTAGCTCCAAGCAGTCGAACCTATCTAGCAACTGTCGATGATTAAATCCTCGCAGGAAAACATCTCGCCAATCTATCAATGTGGACACGACACATTGGTGACCAAACCATCGACGCATACTCTAACTAAGGTTCTTACTAATGCATGATATAGCGATGTTAAACAGTCAAGGGTATAGAATCCCAAGATTGATCTCAAGACAAACCCCAGTATCTTAAGTGCGGAGTGTTGGTTGAATGAAAGTTCAGAATCGACCACGACACCGAGGACCTTTGTTCTCGAGGATCTTTCCAATGGCGTATTGTTAATTTCATAATTATGTAAATGGGCTGCCATAAAATGTCATGCATTTGCATTTTTGAACGAAATTTAAATCATGCTGGAGAGTTGAAGTCTCGTAGCAGGATGATCTTATCGGAGTCAGGATCGTTGGTCAGCACTCTATCAAGCTGGGAGTTTTCTCTTTTAATTCTTCGTCGGTGTCTATGGTTACGCGTATGCACATTTAAATGTGGCTCGCTTAGTTTGAAGCGAAGGGTCATCAACCTATCATTTATGCCAGATGGTAATTCGTCCAAATAACTTATTAGCTCGGTTTTCAGGGAAAATCTGACACCATGGATACGGGGTTGATGGTCGTTTTTTCTTTTCCAAGAGAAAGTATAGCTACCACCATGTTCTTTCAATTGACCTTCGCCTGATCTTCTGGTTTCATGTTAATGCTCAATCGTTTTAGTTCACGTACCGACAATTTCAAAACGATTTGTTCCCGTTCTAAAACGGCATCTTACCAACTTCAAGTGGGTAAACAAATTTCGACCAACAGGTTTATTGAGACGTTGAACTGAAGGTAGAGTTTGATATCCAACTGTATGAACGCCGGAAAAGAGGGAACACAGGTCAGTTTCTTCTACGTTCTGGAATTGCTCTGGTCGATAAGTTCGTTATGTCTAATGGTCACGAACCTCATGTTACCAAATTCATTCATTCAGTGATCGGGGATGCAGCGATACTGAGCGTCGGAACATCCGCATGAACGGTGCAGCCTCATCGTCAAAGGTGAAAACCAGGTGCCACTAAACAATTTGGGTTCAAAAATAAGCGTGTTCCTGCTGTCTTCTGTATAATGAATTATACTGTATCTTTCTATCCACGGCCAGCTAGATGGTAGATTGTTTTATCGGAGTCGTTTAGGCGGTTTGGCCTCCTCTCACTTCGACCTGCAGAAGATCTTTTGTGAATGACTCTAATCTATGAATTGCCCAGCTGTCCCACACTTTTCATAAAGTTGATGATTTCTCTGGGGGCTAAATTCCTTGCCTCGTCGGGTGTTAGGGTCACCCCTCCAAAGTGTTTTAGCCCATGTTCTGTTGTCTCTGTTGCGTCTTTGCAAAACCGACAAGTGTCGTCCTCGGTTAGGCCCATCATTTTGAGATGGTACTTCACTGGGTGGTGTCCCGTAAAAAGGCCTGTAATTCGCCTTAGGTCCCTTCTCTCCAATTGGAAAAGCTTCCCTGCGTTGGCCTCTGAAAGTTTGATAAACCTTAATGATTTTCTTAGACCTGGAGTGTTTCTCCAGTAGGACTTAAGTTGTTTCTTTTCACATCTCCGAAGTTCTTCCTTCATATGGCTTTTTGGAATGGTTCCGGGCCGCAGACCGGAGCGTTTGCGCCCTCTTTTGCAAGTTGGTCCGCCGCTTCGTTCACCTCTATGCCTTCATGTCCTGGCACCCATGTCAGAGTAATCTTTTTCCCCTGAGCTGCCAGTTGCTTTAGGGTCTGTTTGCATTCCCATGCTAGCTTTGACGTGAAGGTGTAAGATCTCAGTGCTTTTAACGCAGCTTGACTGTCTGACATAATATTGACCTGCCGTTCCGGGATGCCTCTCTGCAGGCATTCTTGAGCACAACGATTAATAGCGTTGATCTCTGCTTCGAATATAGTGGGATTTTCCCGAGAGATTCAGAGAGCCTGCAATTAGGCCCGTATATTCCCATGCCTGTGTTCCCTTCTATTCCTTTTGAACCGTGCGTATACCAGACGGATGTGTTTTCTGGGAATCGTGGTTCCCCATTTAGCCATTTTTGACGGTCTGCAATGACCACTTCAAATGGGATTTCAAAATCATGTTTGCGTGGCAAAGCATCCGACGGTTTTCTTCCTGAATCCAAAGGTATTAGGGATTCCCATGTGTCTCTCTAGATCGCCAGATTTGTATTACATTACCTGTGCCAGTTTCAGAGCGCTAATTGCTGCCTCTTTTTTGACTAGGACAGGCAAAGGTATTAGATGCAGCAACGTTTCCATCGCTGCTGTGGGGCAAGTTCGCATTGCCCCTGTTATTCCTAAACATGCAAGCCGTTGCAACTTTTGAAGACGGCATTGTGTATGCTTAATATTAACTTTTGGCCACCATACTAATGAGGCCACGGCCAGCTAAGCACATCCAGACAAAACTAACATACTTTTGTCTTGTAGTGTATATTAAGGAATGAAGTGAAATTCTGGAATTTCAACTTTAACAAGTTTTGTATGTTTGTGGTTTATATAGCAAAACTGGTGAAATAGAGAGAGAGAGAGAAAAAAGGCAAAAAAAATGGATAAATGATGAGATACATTTGGAGAAAGCATTGATATTTGTGGTAGTGCTAGGAGCGATTTCAAAAAGAAGTTGGCATCACCCATAAAACACAAGTTTTATTAGGAAACTTTATCCTATCACTTGAAAAAAGTGTTGTGCCTAATAGATTTTTCATTGGGAGATGTGACAAATGTGAACAAACGATCTTTTATCGAGAATTTATGAATTTCGGGAACAATATATAAATCTGAGTGTTTTTGTTTATGTTTTTGTCAATCTCAACCGCTATAAGTAGTTGTTAAATCGATAAAGATGTTGAGCTGCCACAAGACTGTTTAGTTTCAATGCCCTTTATAACACATATTGTAAATGTTTCTTTGCTTTCAAACAAATTTGCAAAAGCATGGAAAACTTCGAAAGTGCTGCCTATTCCTAAAAAGAGTCAGATCGGCGAATATAGCGATTTACGTCCCATATCCATACTATCCTTTATGTCAAAAATTCTTGAAAAGGTTTTGAGCGTGCAAATCAAGTCCCACGTAGATGAATACAAAATTTTACCTATTAAACAATCCGGGTTCCGCAAGGGATACAGCTGTACAACTGCATTGTTGGATCTAACTGATGATATTTTTCATGATCTTGATAACGGTAAAATAACTTCCCTAATTTTAATTGACTACACCAAGGCCTTTGACAAAATCAATCATAAAATTCTACTAACTATATTGAAATATAGTGGATTTTCGTCAAAAGCAGTACAAATGCTTGACAGCTATTTAAGTTGCCGTTGTAAATATGTGCAGACTAGCAGAGGTATTTCTAGATCAGGTAAAATTTATTCTGAAGTTCCTGAAGGCTCTATTTTGGGCCCTCTATTATTCTCTTTGTATACCATAACTCTTCCATCAAGTCTTGCATATTGTGAAACTTACATCTACGCTGATGATATAGTCAACTGAGATTTTCATTTCAAGTTGAGGAGCTGTCAATGCCAACCAGAAAATAAATTACGATTTGGATTCCCTAGCCCTGTGGTCTGATAAGCATCAATTAACAATAAATGCTGCAAAAACACAAGTCTTGTTTTTTGGTAAAAACAAACATGTTAAAAATTGTATGCAAATTAAGCTCAATGATGTATCAGTGCAAATTACAGACAAGGTCAGAAGTTTGGGACTAGTGTTGGATTCCGAATTACGCTTCAATGATCACATCTCTAAATGCATTTCAAAGTCATATGCCTCATTGAAGATGCTTTATCCACATAGACACGTTCTCTCTGTTGAACTTAAAGCTAGACTCACTGACACTCTGGTTTTGAGTAATTTTAATTTTTGTCACGTTGTTTATGGCCCCTGTTTGCTAAATGTTGATAAAAATCGTATTCAACCCGTTCAAAAATCATGTTTGAGGTACATTTTTGGGACTAGGAAGTACGAGCCTGTAAGCCATAAGCTATTAAGTACCAAATGGCTCTCCATGAACGACCGGAGGCAGTTACATTCACCGGTTTTGTTTCATACAATTCTTATGACTAGACAACCCCCATATCTGTATAATAAAATTAGGTTTCGATCGGATGTACATAACATAAACATTAGGTCCAGAAATCTTCTTTCTCCCCCAAGCCACAGAACTGCCATTTTTGAGCGATCATTCTCTTTTCAGATTTACAATCTATAACCGCATACCTGGTTACTTAAAAAAGTTAAATGTATATTCCTTTAAGAAAAAAATTCGTGAACACTTATTTATTGAATCCACTTTGAACTGATCCCCAATTTCCCAATATTTAAAATGACGATGCTAACTAATATTTTTTTGAATTTGTACATATTTTATGTTGTTATTGCGTTAGAGTAATTTTTCAGACTTTTGTGTTCAATTTTGGGAGCTTCACAATATGATTTTTTGTTTGTTTATCTATTTTTCACTGTTAGTATATTTTGAATATGATATTTTAGTTTGTGCTGAATTTCTATATCAGTTTTTACTGCCATTCAGCCCATTTTGTGGTTCTTTTTTTTTTTGTCTAAATATTTATAATATATAATAAACTTATTATTATTATTAAATACATGGCAGTTGACGGGAGCAGTGTTGCCGTTAAAGCTACTTCGCGGGAATTTCAAAAAGACTCGAACATAAATCACCCTCGTAAACCTAAATTTTGTTAACAAATTAAGTCTAAACACATACAATATTCATAATATAATAATATTACATATTTCAGCATTATCTATGCATTTATGCAAAAATACTTTATTTATATTTGCGCACATATTATAAATATATCATGAATCTATTAAAAATTTTGCAGATGTTTTCAACATTGTGCGGTCAAATAAAATGTAATGGATATTTATATTACATTTTAATTTTAACTAATAATATACTGTATGTCACGCTGATAAGCTCAACTCAGTCAGATATATAGGTGATCAAGTAGTTGCTTAACACATAGAGTATTTTAAACGTGCCACATGATGCACTCTGGGCATATTACCATTTTTGTGCTTGGTTTTCGGCCACACTTTCGCGAATATAATAATAATAATAATATTTATCAAACGAAATAAATTATCCATCATCAAAGTGGAGTGTCAGTTTCAAATAAAAGAAAACAAACAAAAACTTCCAAAGTCAAGTCCACAAAATCTTTAATTCAGTTATAAAAAAAGGAAACTAGTTTCGGCTCAACAAGCCATCATCAGTCCATTCTTACAAAAACATCCGTGTAAAAAAAAAAAAAAAAAAAAAACATCAAACATGAATATGACTATGACATTACATTACACGAAAACAAACACCTGTGTTGAGTAAAACTGAGTTTTACTCAACACAGGTGTTTGTTTTCGTGTAATGTAATGTCAGGAGTAAAACTCAACACAGGTGTTTGTTTTCGTGTAATGTAATGTCATAGTCATATTCATGTTTGATGTTTTTTTTTTTTTTTTTTGTACACGGATGTTTTTGTAAGAATGGACTGATGATGGCTTGTTGAGCCGAAACTAGTTTCCTTTTTTTATAACTGAATTAAAGATTTTGTGGAGTTGACTTTGGAAGTTTTTGTTTGTTTTCTTTTATTTGAATAATATTTATTACAATTCTTACAACAAACAAACAACCTTATGACAAACTATATATAATATTGATAAAAGTTCTACGTGCTAAAAGGTATATATCATCTGACACCACTAAGTACAATGACTTGTCAGCAGCCCTCAGACTACAATACCCTGCATAACCATATCAAAATAAATTCAAATCTCCAAACATCACTCGTGAATAATACAATTACCTAATGAAATATATTGATAAATTTACAAAAATTAAAAATGATAGATTATAAAATTACTCGCGCTATACAACAGCCATTCATTCAAAAGACGACCAAAGTATTTAAATTTAATTTTACTCTTTAGATCCTGAGGCAATGCGTTGGAAACTCTAAGCCCCACCTGATAGTAGGACCTCTGGCCTATACGCAACTGTGCCCTTGGTAGAAGCAGGTTCTCATTAAGTCTAAAACGAGTACTATATAGATGTTGTGGAGTTGTTGTCAATAAGCCACTTTTGTTAAGCGAGAGCAAGGAAGTTTTATAAAATCATTTGTCAACCGATAATATCTGTGTTTGTGAAAATAGCAGACCTGAGGGATACCGCATATCCAATTTGAAGATTACTTTTAAGATTCTCTTTTGGATAACGATTAAAGGATTCAAAGTTGTTGAATATGCACCGCCCCATGCAATAATTCCGTAAGCCAACACCGACTGAACCAATGAAAAATACTTAAATGTTTCTCAAAGACCTAACAGTCACAATCCAAGCCATTTGTTTACACAGATAAATCAGGGAGCGAATTTTTGTTGTGAGCTCTTGAACATGAATATCCCATCTCATGTTACTGTCCAGCATTATTCCCAGGTATTTAGCACAGTCTTGGATTTGTATAATCCATGGATCAGCCCTACACTCTAACTGTATTTCTTGTGTTTTGTTTAAAAGTAGTCTATCCTTGTATAGGGCAAAAGGTAGATATTGTGTTTTCTCTAGATTAATGGTAAGTAAATTGTTATCAAACCACTGTACAATCATATTCAAGTCGGACTCCACAACCGCTTCGACCTCCGAACAACGGCAATATTTTCTTCCGAACGACCTCTACGTGCATGCTGAGGGGTTTTAATGTTACCTACGGATCCAGTTTGCTGAAACTTTTGGACCACATTCCAAATCTCAGAAGATCGATTTTGCGCACAAAAAAATTCACGTAGGACACGAAACGTATTTTTCCTCGATCGCCCATTTTCATATTACGTTTCGACCATTTTAACGTTTTGTTCCGTGGTGTATTGCTGCATGACTAATTTTTACTAATTCCAGATTGTCCATTAAAATTCCTAATACCAATACCAAAACACAACATATTATTAATTTTATGACAAAGAAACAATTAATTATGCCTAAAACAAAGTTGACAAAGAAAGAATTACTTGATACAATAAAATCATTGCATTTCAAAAAAAAAACTAGCTGTTGCCCTCGAGGCACGAATAGCTCTCCATATTTAAGTGTAAAAGTAATAATTTTATGACCTTTTTGTCATTTATCTAAATTTTTGTTTTGTTTTAGACATCAGCTATTTTTTTTTTTTTGTATCGGGTTTTGTGCCTTTTTCTTCTCTTTGAAGGCACTATTTATACGCAGATATTTTATATTTCAGGCCAAATTCTTGTACGCAAAATAATTGATTTTTTTTTAGTTTTATTATAAAATTTATTTTGCCCCCTTTTCTACTATTTACGAACGCCTATGTAAACAAAATTGTTATGCTGCATGTTGTAGGTTATCCGTTAAGTGGTTTTTGAGTTATCACGGATACAATTTTTTCCTGACCCTTTTATAGAATTTCCACGGACGCCTATGGAACATTAATTTTTGTCGTGTATTTTTAACACCAATTCAACTAGTTAAATATAAAATTTTTTACATTTTAATTTTTTTTTCATTTTACCCCTTTTTTTTACTATTTACGAACGCCTATGTAAATAAAAATTTTATGCTGCATTTTTTAGGTTATCTTATATGAAAGCTATATATAATTAGCCAATTTTTCTGGTATATTTGGGAAACATTTTTTTTTCGTTTTTGACTCTTTTTTTAAGACTATTTTCGAACGCCTGTGTGAACTAATTCTTTTATGTAACATTTTTTAGGTTATATTCTATCACACCTATAAAAAATTATTCAATATTTCGGATAAGTTTAAGAACTATAATTTTTTTAAATTTTTGAACCCTCTTTTAAACCCCTTGCCTACGCTCAATGTTAATCACCACCTATAAATAGCCTGTAGTATTTTCGTACCAAATGTGGTTAAAATCCGTTAAGTGGTTTTTGAGTTATCACGGATACAAATTTTTTCTGACCCTTTTATAGAATTTTCACGGACGCCTATGGAACATTAATTTGTGTCGTGTATTTTTAACACCAACTCAACTAGTTAAATATAAAAATTTTTACATTTTAATTTTTTTTATTTTACCCCTTTTTCTACTATTTACGAACGCCTATGTAAATAAAAATTTTATGCTGCATTTTTTAGGTTATCTTATATCAAAGCTATATATAATTAGCCAATTTTTCTGGTATATTTGGGAAACATTTTTTTGTTTTTGACCCTTTTTTAACACTATTTTCGAACGCCTGTGTGAACTAATTCTTTTATGTAACATTTTTTAGGTTATATTCTATCACAACTATAAAAAATTATTCAATATTTCGGATAAGTTTAAGAACTATGATTTTTTAAATTTTTGAAACCTCTTTTAAACCCGTTGCCTACGCTCAATGTTAATCACCACCTATAATTATCCTGTAGTATTTTCGTACCAAATGTGGTTAAAATCCGTTAAGTGGTTTTTGAGTTATCACGGATACAAATTTTTTCTGACCCTTTTATAGAATTTTTACGGACGCCTATGGTACATTAATTTTTGTCGTGTATTTTTAACACCAATTCATCTAGTTAAATATAAAATTTTTTACATTTTAATTTTTTTTTATTTTACCCCTTTTTCTACTATTTACGAACGCCTATGTGAATAAAAATTTTATGCTGCATTTTTTAGGTTATCTTATATCAAAGCTATATATAATTAGCCAATTTTTCTGGTATATTTGGGAAACGTTTTTTTTTTTCGTTTTTGACCCTTTTTTTAAATTATTTTCGAACGCCTGTGTGAACCAATTCTTTTATGGAATATTTTTTAGCTTATATTGTATCACAACTATGAAAAATTATTCCATATTTCGAATAAGTTTAGGAAATATATATTTTTTATGTTTTGACCCCTTTTCCACTATTTACGAACGCCTATGAAAGTAAGTTATTCATGACACATTTTATAGGTTATATTCTATCAAAACTATCAATAACTAGTTAATATTTCTGCTATTTTTAGGAAATACGTTTTTTTTTAATCTTTTTTACCCCATTTTACACTATTTTCGAACGCCAATGTGGTCTAATATTTTATGTTCAATATTTTAGGTTATATTCAATTAAATGCGTAAAAAATTATGCAGTATTTCGGATAAGTTTAAGAACTATGAATTTTTTTAATTTTTGAACCCTCTTTTAAACTCTTTGCCTACGCTCAATGTTTCCCAAAATCTAATCAGCTCCTTGCCATGTCCAATAGTATTTTTGTACCAAATTTGGTTAAAATCTGTTAAGCGGTTTTTGCGTTTTCGTGGATACAGACAGACAGACAGACAGACAGACAGACAGACAGACATACAGACAGACAGACAGACAGACAGACATTTTTTTAAAACTACTTATTTATGTATAAAATGACCAAAAAGAAGTATTTCCGGTGAAATTAAAAAAAATTTTTTTTTCATGAAACTAATAGTCTCCATATATACATATATTACATATATGATATGGAGAGCTAAAAAATATGCAATATACCAAATTTTCCTAATTCAGGGACATACTGTTCTCAATTTGCCGCCTTACCACTGTATTTTCAATCTGATCGACATGATTTGAAAATCATAAAACCCGATAAAAACAAAATATCAAACACCAAATACATATATTTATATATAAATTTGCTTTTATTTCCGCTAAAATAATGATACGCCCATGCCTCCAAACTCATAGATGTATGCCGCCGAAAGGTTTTTTACGATTTAAATTGATATTATAACGACTATACTATACTTACCTTTCAAAATTAAAAGAAACATGAATAATAGATTTATTTCGCTTTATTTCCTTAGGATCACTTTGCATACAGTATGTCTTCAAATGAAGGGCACAAAAAGACAAAATAATAAAAAATATTTAAAAACATATAGCATTATGACATTTTATCCGTAAATTTAATTTATTTTGTTAAAAAAAAACAACCATTATTCGAAATAATAGTAGATAATTAATGAAACTGAATCTAATATTATTTGTTATATCGATATTATATTATAATTATTTTTTGTGAAGCTTATTATGTATGTAACATTATTTTCCAACCATTGTGTTTAATTATGGGAGTTCTATTAATTATTGCTTTAATAATAAATCAAATTAAACAAAAAAAATCTCTCTCGTGCACATTTTGAAATAAAATGCAATTATATGCACATATTTGTTTATGAAAGCTTTCAATGGCATGATTGTAAAATTAAAAAAAAAACGATTCAACATGTAGAGTAGGATCAGAGCCGAAAATAGTCACAGCCTGGGGATCAGGATGGCTAGTTACATACAGGGTGAGTTAGTAGTGCGTCGAAGTTCGATATTACCTTAAAGGTCAAAAATTTCAAACGAAACTAAGCAGTCAGTGTGTAGGCAGTCATAAAGTACGTATTTTAAAATTATTGTTATTTGTACAGGGTGGCTCATCTCATCAGGGAGAACCAAACTTACGTTTTTTTAAATAGAAAGCCCTATTTATTATTCCACAATTTTATTGGTTTAGACTTGATATTGATCATACTAAAATTTTAGAAAATTATACAGAGTCGTTCAAAAGTTACCACTAGTATTATATGCAAAACATGGCGAATTCTAAGGCTTCTGTACTGGAACTGAAATAATTTAAACTCTGCTTCTTACGGACATAGCTTTTTGATAGTTACCAACTTTTATAAAAAGATAATTGTTAGTATATAGTGCAAAACCTGTATACAGGGTGAGTCCAAACTCAAATTTGCGTTTTACTCGAATTTTCCAAATGAGACACCCTGTATATAATTTCAAAAACTGAAAGGAAAATCATCAGTTGCGATGTGTCGTATTGTATAACGAAAATGAAAGGATGAAGGAAAATAAAGGTTACCCTAATGAAAGAAAATCTAGATTTACTACTATTGGACCTAGACAGTGTTATGGAGTCCTTTATCAAAATTAATAATAATTATTGTTTAGTGGGGAACACTAAAAATTGGACTGTCACTACAAAGAAACCCCCCATCACCTAAAAGGGTGGTAAAAGTTAAATTTACATTAAATTTTAATATAACATTTTCAGGCCACTTCAAGCTCTACTAGACGTCCATTTGGAGACAGTTCGTTTCATGCCACGAATCGCCCCCTCTCTCCCTGTAGATAACGAATCAAGCGAGCCAGCGTTCGCCATGGAGCATGCAAGTGAGAATTTCATCACTTGTGAGGTGATGTTAGGTACAACAACGACTGAGAGTTATGCTGACTTCAATGCTAACGATATTCAATACGGGTTGGTATTTGTCACTGTTATTTGCACTCCACTGTATATTTAGTTTCATTTTTCTATTGCAGTTTCGAAGAGGACCAACGTAACCGGATATTACGAACCTACATCCGCAACACTTATTTCTATCATTTGAATGAAATATTTTCCGCCGTTCGGAACGAATACACGGACTGGGATAAACCCATACCGCATCCGATAAATATACGCGATTCTACTATGGAGGCATTAAGTGATGGACATACAGTGGCGCCATTAGTGCGGGTGGCGTATTTACATGCCCGACGTGGCGCCAAAACGTACTTTTTCCATTTTGGTTATCAAACAAAGGAGAGTGATTATCCACAGGTGATTTTTATTTTTAAAACAGTAGTATCTCTATTGGAATTAACTTTAACATAGTGTTAGGTATTTCAGTTTTTCAATTTCAGTCGGCACGGTTCCTATCTTCGATATTATTGCAGCTACAAAGTCCGGTGATAACGATGGTGAAAACTGCACAAAAATTGAAATTGCTTTCGCGAGTTTCACTTCATCAAATGGAACACCCGGTATCCCCCATTTTCAATCGATAGGAAATTGAATTCTCAACAAAATTTGTTCAATGACCTTTTATCCTAAACTCAAATATGACAAAGTTATCGATAATTCTTCAAATTCGTCAATGTGGCTGTTGTTTGAAAAACAACTCTCGTTTGTTTTATAAATGCCAACTTAGCAATAGTGCCGACTTAAGTTCAGTAATCAAACTTCAAATTTTTCCCTCCACAAACTTCCTGTATATTTGGAGTACTATAATTTTGAGGATGTTTCGATTCTGTGAGAACACTGGACTCAATCACAAAATACTGAAAGTTCCATTTATTTTTGAACGTTCTGCATTCACTATTTTCCATTCTAATAAACCACACATAAAAACAGTAAGTCAAATCAAAATACTGTTGCACAGGGGTGTTACTTTATTTCACAATAAACAGTTTCGCGTCCTTCGCCTTTCCTACGCAAACTGACCAGAACCAGAACCAACCCGTAAATTCACAAATATTTAATTACAATTAATGCCACCTTTTGATGGGTAGCTGAAATGGTACATACATACCCAGTAAACACGCATACGGTTATTTAATGTTTATCATTACAAAACACCTTTCCAAAAAAAGGTACATTAAATACGTACATTTACTTTTATATGTCGCGCTTTTTCACGTGTATTGAACGTATTTATGTATATATATTCAACGGTGAAATCAAACGTTATTTAAACGGTTCTAAAAGACGTTAATAATACGATTACACAAACGTTAATTCTTAGCTTTTAAAAAACGACAAATGCATGTATTAAATATAATGTAATCGTATTAATTACGCATTTTAGAAACGTTTAAATAATGTTTGATTTCACATTATTTAATGTGGCTTTTATATATTTTTGTAACGTGAAATATACGTTGATAAAATGTATGGAATAAATCAATAAAACTACCAGATTTCCATTGTTGGGTTGGTACAAAAGTTTGATGAAAACATAATGCCCTTTGTGTTAAATAGTTAAACCAAAAAATATAAACATTTGGGTGTTTTTGGTGTTTTTTAATATTAAATATTGTGGTCAAATATAACTTACAAAATTATACGATACAATAATGCACGTTTCGGCGAACGCTTTCGGTCGAAACTTACTTTGTATCGAATAATTTTGTAATTTCTTTTTGACAATATTTTATATAAAAATATTGAATAACACAAAAAAAAAACTGATTGTTGATTTGTTTTTACTATATTTACAACCAACAATCCCACTTTTTGATTTAACGATTTAGGATATTGGAGACATACTTTCAGCATCGAACCTTGTCCGTTATTTTATTAGGATAAAAACACTTTACATTTTTTGTTGTATATAATTATAACAAAATGTTCTAGAATCATCACTAGTGTAAAATGTAAGATAACAAATTGTCTATAAATATGTAATTTATTCTAAACATAGGAACATTTTTTTTAATAACAAATAGAAAGTTAAATTAAGGAACAAATAATTCTTTCATATATTAAGAAGAATAAAATACAGAATTATGCTTAAATTTTGACTGCTTCTTAACCGCTTACGATAGGGAATTTTAATTAATTTAAAAAATCAATAAATCATAAATCTAATACATAAATAATGCTTGCAAATCATTTTTCTGGTGCATGGGAAAGTCCAATTTTTGCTGCTTCTGAAATGAAAAATGCATACTAGGTATTAGCATAATATAATTATAAATATTTAGAATGTAATGTTATTTTTGCTAGAAGCGTATAGATACTTTATACATTTTTAGGCAAAAGTAAAAGATATTTACTTTTAATCTAAAATTATATTTTCTGAGTGCCAAACACCCAGTAAATTCATTGCATTGTAATTTGTCAATTTTAATTTTTTTTCCTGTGAATTTTTTCAAATTTTATAATCTAATTTTTATTAGTGTTCTAAAAGCAAAATATCGAGTGGTGTGGCTGGCTGATGAGTACAAACGAGTACGAACTATGCGCATATAGTAGTCTCTACTTGATATTTTGAAACAACAAACTTCAATAGTAAGCAAAGTGTATTTTATCTTTTTCTCTTAAGTACTGTGAGGTGCTAGGCAACTAGTGGGAAATATTCTTACGCACGGGTAAATGATAAACAGCATTACAATGTACTACATTGTCAAATTATGATTGAACATATAATAAAGGCATTTAAAGACAGTCGTAGAAAAAGTATAGTGTGAAACTCACATGAAATGACCATTTCCTACTCGTATGATTTGCAGCACTCGCCTGCGGCTCATGGTGCAAACGATCATACTCGTAGGAAATATATGTGCACAATTGCAACGAACATGAAATGAAATAATAGTATATTTATACTATTTTTTGTGAGGCTGGTATAAACAAATAAAGGAATTCTAAATTGCATATTTGATTTGATTTATTCAATCATTTTGGCAGAAAACTTAGATATTCCTTACATAGATGTAGAATAATAATATTTTGCAGAGTTAATGGATAAAAAATGAGCTTTGGTTGCCAAATTCTCCTTTATTTCAAAGCCCATATGCTTAAATGCGGTACAGTGGCAGCAATCAGTAGCGTAGTTAAAAAATTTCAATAAATATGTGAAATAAAACACGTCTTCTCCACAAATTAGATCGTTTATATGTTAAGACAAACTCAACAAGAGCCAAACATGTTTCGGAATCAAGCCGATTCCATCTTCAGTGGCTACTAAATTATAATCTTTCATATTGCCTGTTCACGCTAGGTGTCGCCAAAAACAATAAATAAAATCATCATCATCAGGACCTTTTCATAGTCATAAATAGGTAAAATGATTGCACGCCACTGATACCCATCTGCCAGATTTAATCAGAAAGCAGCTCAACTTACACACAATACACAATTTTTTGCCCTTTCCCTCGTGCTCTCTATATATATATGATATTTCCTTAGAGACTTGGCAGTGTCCGGGGAGAAGACCTAACATATATTCTCGGTCTACCCTTAGTGGCAGGTCAGCCCTTTTTTCCACAAAACTTCACCAGGCAAGACATGGGAGTTGCGGAGGCACTGCTCAATTTTATCAGGTAAGATTACATTTAATTATTTATTTCGGGCATTTGTTGGGACCATCAAAGATATTCAGGTAATAAATTGTACAGCTTAAAGTTGTACTTGTACGGAGTGTCTAAATGTACAGGGGGATGAATAGATTTTGTAATAGGATGAGGTTTTATTGAATTGAAGTTTTCGAGTAATTTAAACAAAAACTTTAATGGATACGTACTTCCGTTTACTTTAAATAATGGCGCACAGTGTAAATCATGTTCTTTACTGTCACTGTTTAGGTTAACATTGTTAATACTGACACTCAAGGCACAGTTTAAAATAATATACAGTTACTTCACTCGTGTCGGCACGTTTGATGTTCATGTCTACAAAGCAATTGGCCGCACTTATAGTTATAGTATAGTATCTTATAGTATATAGAGATATATAGTATAATAGCCTAATTGCAGGCTCTCGGAATATCTCGGGAAAAGTCCCACTATATTCCAAGCAGAGATCAACGCTATTTTATTTATTTATTTATTGTCATTACATGTCATTACCAAAAAAGGTTTACACAAGTCATATTAAATATTAAAATATTACAGAACACAACATAAAAACGTAGAAATGTATATAACTTAATCAAAACAGAAAGTTAATGCTGAGGAATTCATCAATGGAGTAAAAAGCCTGGTCAATTAAGTAGTTTTTCAATCTATTTTTGAACATTGCAAGGCTCAGTGTTTTCAAACTATCTGGCAAATGATTATAGCATGTGGGACCATAATAATTCACAGAATTTCTGCTTCTACCCAACCTCATATATTCAGGAAGAATGTCATTTTTGTTTCTGGTATTGTGGTTGTGAACTTCATCATGCCTTATGTACAGATTGTAATTATTTTTCACATACATAATTGAATTGTAGATATAGAGACACGGGAGTGTAATTATTTTACATTCTTTAAATTTAGGTCTGACATCCTCTCTAAACTTTAAATCTGTCATTATTCGCACCACTCGTCTTTGGATTGCGAATACCCGACTAGCATGACAAGAGTGTCCCCAAATTGACAAAGCATATGAAGCCACACTGTGAAAATGGCCATAATATGCTGATTTCAAAACATTAAAAGAGACTTCACCCTTCAAGCTTCGCAACATGAACACAACCTTAGACAACTTGGCAATGGTAACCTCAACATGACCCGCCCAGGTTAGCTTTTGGTCCAAAGTGACACCCAAAAACTTTACCAGACCATCAGAAACAGCAACATTCGTCTCACGTAATGTAAATATTTTAGTAGCTGTTTTATTGGCATCCATACAGAGTTTGTTAGCTGCAAACCAGTCCGCAGCCCTCGACTGTGAATTAATCATACTTGAGGCCAGAACATCACTCGACAGTTCAACATCGACAATAGTTGAATCGTCTGCAAACAATGTCAGGTCAGAGCATGGCAGATGTAGCGGTAAATCATTAATGAAAATCAAAAACAATAGAGGTCCGAGCACCGAGTCCTGTGAGACTCCACAAGAGCTCAACAAGGTCTGAGAAGACTTTGACTCAAACATCGTTACGACATTCCTACCAGTGAGATAGGAACTCAGCAAACGAATCGAATTCGCACTCATACCGTATCGCTCCAGTTTACCCAACAAGATATCGTGTGAAACGCAATCAAACGCCTTTGTTAAATCAAGAAAAGAAGCCCCCACAAGCCTTCTACTCTCAAAAGCGGTTATAACGCTATTTATAAAGTTTTCTATAGCTGAAACGGTGTTAAGTTTCGGTCTAAATCCAAATTGTTTCGGAGAAAATAAATTATTTCTTTCAAAATACTTGGCTAATTGTTTAAAGAGTATCTTTTCAAAAAATTTTGCCTAGAACAGGCACTATAGGAATAGGGCGATAGTTGTTCAATTCATCTGGAGATCCTTTTTTGAATAACGGTATAATTTTGCTAAATTTCAGACAACTCGGAAACATACCGGATGAGATCGCCAAATTAATCAATATTGTCAATGGTATAATTATTATATCCTTAATATATTTAATGATTACGATATTCAAATCAAAAATGTCTTTCGAGCTTTTATTTCTAAAAGAGTTTATTATATCTCTCATCTCAATAAAAGATATTTCATTAAACTCAAAATTGCCAGGAATGTCAATAGACAACAAATCCAGTGGACTGATATTTGAGGATAAGCAACTGGCAGCTCAGGGGGAAAAAGATTACTCTGACATGGGTGCCAGGACATGAAGGCATAGAGGGGAACGAAGCGGCGGACCAACTTGCAAAAGAGGGCGCAAACGCTCCGTTCTGCGGCCCGGAACCCATCTTTGTCCTTCCAAAAAGCCATATGATGGAAGAACTTCGGAGATGGGAAAAGGAACAACTTAAGTCCTACTGGAGAAATACTCCAAACCTAAGACAATCAAAAAGGTTTATCAAACCTTCAGAGGCCAACGCAGGGAAGATTATCCAACTGGAGAGAAGTGACCTAAGGCGAATTACAGGTCTTTTTACGGGACACCACCCAGTGAAGTACCTTCTCAAAAACATGGGCCTAACCGAGGACGACACTTGTCGGTTTTGCGAAGACGCAATAGAGACAACAGAACACGTGCTCTGTGAATGCATGGCACTTTTCTGCAAAAGGCTAAAACACCTTGGAGGGGTGACCCTAACACCCGACAAGGCAAGGAATTTAGCCCCCAAAGAAATCATCAACTTCATGAAAAGTGTGGGACAGCTGGGCAATTCATAGATTAGAGCAATTCACAAAAGATCTTCTGCAGGTCGAAGTGAGGGGAGGCCAAACCGCCTAAAAGACTCCGATAAAACAATCTTCAATCTACACAGACACTCAGGGAGTCATGACTTTTCTGTCTTAAGGTCGGTTTACATGTTGATTAGTAGCAACTGCAGGTGTGCAGTGGTGGTTTAAGTTTACATTCTGAACACAGATACTCAAGAAGTCACAACTTTTCTGTTTTAAGGTCGGTTTACATTTTTATTAGTAGCAAGTTCAGGTATGTAGTGCTAGTGTTAGTTGTCAAAGTGTAAATGGATACGTCAAGTGATTAGTGTAAAGCGACTAGTGCAAGTAACAAGTGCAATATTTTTCTGTTTAGCAATCAAAACCCTCATATAAACACTTCGATTGAGGCGTTACACTAAGGTCAAAAAAATGCAACGTCGCGTATACCGTATAAAAAGATCGACATTTGCCCACTCTGTACTCAAAAAAAAAAAGCCAAACTTATTTACAAATTAATCTAATTTTTGCCTATTTTGTTTGTGTATAACTTAAATAATTCATTAATCATGCGGAAGAAAAATCGCTTTAATTCAATTAGGGCGGGTACATTAAAACAGGAAATATAATTAGTACTCTCAAACTTTGCTTAACCAACTTTTAATGTTTAGATCGTGTTTGGCGGAAAGTTTTAGTAAGCAGATGTGCTATATATACATAGTTATATACATTATTCTGTATACAACAACTATCTAACAAGAAATAAATCTTACAGCTACTATGGCAGATAGCTCTCAAGCCAATCATTCAGTCAGAAACTTAGCGATATAATCTAGATGAAATGGTTTCAATTTAAGATGATAAGTTGTATAAAGACAGGGTGTTTTTATTGTATTGTATTTACTAACCTTCATAAGCACAATATAGTACATAAGTAAGTCATACTTCATGTAGTATAGTAAAGCAGATACAAAAATGCTTTGAAATGATGTATCACTCGACCCCTACTGATATACAAAAAATTTAGTCGTTGTGTGGGCTCAAGCGATTTCAACCAAAATCTAATACTTGTAACAAAAATAACTATTATTATCATTATTTTGTGATTTGAAATGCCTTAATGTATGCATTCCAGCAATTTTGCGAAAAGCGGTGATCCCAACGGACCCGGAATACATAAGGATATACCCGACTACGGAACGGCACGAGAGAAGACACGGTATAGGGGACTCACATGGGACCCATACGAAATTGGGTCGCAGTCCTATCTCAGTTTGAGTAAGTGACATTTTGATTGTTTCGAATAATTAGTTTATAAGGAGATTTGTCTTAATTAACATGCTATATTTAATTAATAGTAGGTTAAGTTAGTTTGGTGTAAGGGATTTCATTAAGAAGCAATTATTATTCTGAGTTGAATCATT
The DNA here is from genome assembly GCA_911728435.2 of Apoderus coryli. Classification (NCBI taxonomy): domain Eukaryota; kingdom Metazoa; phylum Arthropoda; class Insecta; order Coleoptera; family Attelabidae; genus Apoderus; species Apoderus coryli. Next base: position 17,201,608 of record OU452206.1, read on the forward strand.
TCATAAGAGGTGTAGTCGACTCTGTATCAAGACATGGAGATTCGCGGTTACATTAGCGGGATTAACGCAGTGCTTTTTAGCCGTTGCTATGCTCTAGTATCACCGAACATATAACAGCATAGAAGGAACACTTTGGCGCTGCCCTTTATTTTCGTTCGATCAATCCTTGCCGCTGCAGCTGCAAGCCTATGCGCGGGCGGACTCGATGATTTAAGTGACTGAAATCTGTTGTACGAGATCTACACATACCCTATGTTAAAAAGACAGATAACGCTCCGCACGTAGTTTTGTTCCACTCGGTACAAGAACACGCAGCTGACTTCTAGCCGCACTGCTTTTAACGGGCGCGAGAAGTAAGGGGCAACGGCAACGTTTCGGGTGTTTTCGCGATTTTTGACGACTGACCCTTCTATATACCTATTATTCGGTGCGAGTATACAGGGTTGCCAACTTTGTAGATTTTCTACTAAATCATTTAAAACGTATGTTCAAATCGTCAACCGTTTTCATTTATGTATGCATATGCGGCAAGGGTTGCGGACAGTATTAGGTGCACGTCACAGCTGAAAGTTGGATATTGTTGCAAAAGCATTTTGAGTTGCCTCATTCAGCACTTTCCTTGAGAGAATATATAATTGTTACAATTTACGAATAGGCTTGTATAAAAACAACGATATAAATGATTGTCTATTTTAGTGTGTGTGTTTTTTACCATATTATTTAATTATTTATTTATTTTTATTCTCGAGATATATTGTTGTTAAAAGCGTTCATTATTAATTGTTCCAATAGAAAGATCTTGTGCGTTTTTAAAAATAAACGAAAAAACAGATTTTGGTTATGTTAATATCCAAAATCTGATGCCTTTTTGCGTTCGAAACTCTGTTTTGTTCTTTCTGACGACCCTTTTGTTTTCTTGACATCTGGCAAAGGCGCCTGGAAATAAACAACAAAGAATAAAATAACATCTGTTAACTAATTCTGTTTGATTTTATGGTAATAAGCTTACCCCGCCTTGGGTGTCCATATGTCGTTCGTTATTAACAAGGAAACTGTTTAGTCCTGACCTGCACATGGTTGTTTTACTATTGTTGCCCTTATTCTATGTTGCTACAATGTCAGACACCTAGATCTGTTTAATTATGAGTTGATTTCTGTATATAAAGTACTTACTTGTTTTGGTATGGCCCTCGTATTTGAGTATGGAGTGTGCTTCCACTAGTTTTCTTGAAGTTGATGGCACGGATGTGTTTTATTCGGAAATTAGGGTAATAAGTCAGGTTCATACCGTAGTTTTGTTGTACCTGCTGGGTGGGAACTTACGCTAGAGATGTTCTGTATAGTGAACATCTCTAAGCTGAAAATAGGCGATCATCTGTCCTATAAGAGATTGAGGAATAACGTTAGGATACAGTCCATCGTATCGAGTTGTTCTTACCTATTTTGTGTGTTGTTGTCATGTTTCTTTTTAGTTGGTTTGTTTTGTGTTTTGTGTTGTCACTGGTCCTTGTTCGTTTTCCTGAATTTTCGGCTCTCGGACGGCAGGTGCTGCCGGGTCTTCAAGGGCTGCCTTGAATGGCGAGGTTTTTTGGAAGGGTGGTCGACGGGGGGTGGTATTTGGCGAGCCATGGAGGGAGGGGTTCTAGTCTATTAGACCGCTGTGCCACCGACGCATCTCAGATAAATCAGGTGAGATAATTTTTAGGTTTTGTTCTTGAATTTCTTAGGAACGATTTTGTGTTTTGGTTAATATATTATATTATCCCTTCAGATATCGTCTAGTTTGGTCCACCCTGTACAGACGTCATCGGTGGGATTCTTGGGTGTTGAGATTGACTCACTGTTGAGTTGGTGCAAACAAATTGAAACTATCTCAGGAAAGCTCCGCAGCTTTTCGTTTCTGTTTTGGAAACGGAAAAGCTTTGTTCCTGCCGATGTCTTTCGATCCTCTTATTTTGCATTGTAGGAGTGTACCTTTATTAATATTATTATTCCCTATTCCGCGGACTTAACTTAACGCCCCTCGTATATTGTGTTCCATTTATAACATTCTTACAGTTTTCAGTTCACTTACTCGCGTATTCTAATTGCAATTTTGTCTAGATTAGCTCAAAGCTAAATTTTGAATAGTTTGCAGTAATCTACTCATATTGGGAGATGCTGTCGCTATATAGCTACGTAAAACCTCTTTAGCATAACATATACACCAAATACAATAACATAACAGCTTATATCAAACACATTAACGTTCAATATCTCTATATATGCTACAGTTAGTTAATGTACCAGCTCGATTGCCTGATGCCGGAATAATTTCGCAGTTTCCTGAAGCTAATATTATTGATAATGTAATAAAGCAAACAATATGCGACCAGAATATAGACTCCCTCGATTAGAATTTTGAAGATTTCCATCACAGTAATTTCAAGTATGCCATCTTCAAATAAAATAACTTCCTTCGTTTATTTAAATAGTTTTTAGGCAGCGGAACGCTGTCGTTTCTAATTGAGGTACATTGAGCAATGATTCGAAATCCTCCATGTTTTCCAGTGGAGTAAAGGGGTTTGAAGTGATCGTGCAAACCATGTTTGGGTTGCGTTGGTTCCACCTCAGCCAATCCAGCGATTTCCGTATGTTGGTGTTAACAACTCATGAGCGATACTAAAATATGCCGCTGCTCCAGGCTCTATAAACCACATTGTATTTCTTATTGCCAATGATACATCCTCCAGAAGTCTTCCTGGTAGAATTAGACAGTAAAATTATTATTATTATACTAGCTGGACCAAAAGAAATCACCCTATTGGAAGATGCTCTCATTTTTGCAAATGGCCGCCAATGTCAAATCTGTTTTGACATTTGTGGACTAGACAGATGCAGAATACAAGTAAACAAGCAATGGAGCGATACACTCCCCAAGAACGCGGAATAATCGTGTCGATTTTATTGCGTAACAATTCGTCTGTGGTGTTGACGCAGCGCGAATTCTGTTGCCGATTTCCCGGCTGTCCGACACCAACTGCGCAAACACTGCGCCGATTGGCCACCAACCCTGAAGAGTATGGGACCACACGAGACCTTGCCAAGAGTGGCCGGCCCCGGAGTGCCCGTTCTGCCGAGAATATCGCCGCTGTTGCCGAGGATGTCGAGCTGTCGCCGGAAACATCTACGAGACGCCGTGCCACGCAATTAGCCATCAGCCGGACGTCCCTAACGCAAATTTTAGTCAAAGACCTGCGCATGTTCCCGTACAAAGTCCAGTCCGTGCATCAGCTGCTGCCTGCCGCCCAAGCCATCCTGAATCTCGAGGAAGAAGTGGACGATTTTTCGACCAAAATCATAATGAGCGATGAGGCTCATTTCCACATCAGCGGGTACGTGAACAAGCAAAACTATCGCTTCTGGGGCACCGAAAATTCACGAGTGATGCACGAGGAGCCATTACTCCCGCTCAAAGTGCATGGTGCGCTCTTCACGCTGGAGGAATCATCGGGCAATTTTTTTTTGAGAATGCCGCTGTCCAAACGACATAAGAAGTAAGATTCAAGAATAGTCATAAGATATTTTTAGATTTATTCATACAGGGTGGTCAAAAAAGTATACAATCATCAATGTCATTTCATCATTATTTGTATCTAATTTTAATTACGTTGCTTTCTATTATTTTCATGGCTAACTAAATTCATTGGCCAAAGTAAGATTCAAGAATAGTCAACGGTACTACAGAAAAATATTACATTGCCGATATTTACTTTGCCGATATTTACATTGATGATTGTATACTTTTTTGACCACCCTGTATGAATAAATCTAAAAATATCTTATGGAATTGGATAAAGGAGACCTTACTTTATAAGAAGAGCTTAGGCATCGGACATGATTCATTATGTACTCGTAGAATCAAAAAATTTAATAATATATAGGGGTCCTATTGAAAATAACAAAGTCGCCACCAACTTCCGGTATAACTGGAACTGTTATTCGGTTGCTATTATGTTGTTTGAGTAGAGCATTCCTCCGGACTCACCCTGTATTTGATGTACCTATAAACTGAACGAAACCTTAAACGATTTTAAAGGCTTAATTATAATTTTCATTAACGTTTTAGGTATACATAATATACTTAATATAAAACGAACGAACGAACTTTCTGTAATTAACTAAGTTTTGAAAACAATTGTTCGTTATAAAAGCCAATTTTCTCACCTGCCAGTTAAAAGTTGAGGCACCGGTTAAGTTAGATGACAGGATAGTGGAAAGGCAATTATTCGAACAAGGCAATTCATTTATTTATTGAATTAAGAATAATCACTATTTCTAGATTATTTCCTTTTATGGCATAATTACGACGTTGTTAAACTGATTTCACAGTAAACTTCTTTGAGGGACTAGCGTAGCTACATTTGTTGCATTAAGGGCCGGTTTATCATTTACTCCAACTCAGGTATTTCTGTTGTGAACCCTAAGATGGCTAAACAGACCGATCCTCGAGCCACAAACCTTGTCGCTGCCCCATCGATGCATTCTCTCTCCTTTCGATGCTGTCGTTTTGCATCCTCATGTCATCAACGCTGCTCTTCAAAAACTTCATGACCCTCATAAATGGTACGCCTAATTTGACAGTTTCTTTCTACATTTAAAATACTCAACATTGACATGTGAGCCTGTCACATAAGCACAGTATAATAAATAATACAGTATTCTGACTTTCACGTTTGCAAGCCGTCCTGCGCATATCGTCGCGCATGCCGCCATTATGGGTTACAACGTCAAAATAATCGCATAGACGTAGATAGATACAGTTCACTCCTGTGTTCAATATAAAGTTCATTGTCGGCATGTACGAGATAAATATATATTGTGTTTAAATCTAAATCTGTGTTTTTGGGATAGTGTTCGTGAGAATTAAAAGGATTTTATTTTTATTAACGTGTCTTGGGATTCATACAATGAATAATCACGGAGGACATGTGTGTGTTGCAAAATGTTGTCCCAATAAGCGGTACACAAAAAGAGTATCGGACGTAAATATATTTTGTTATACAGCTCGTGTAGTTTAATATTAAAAAAAGAGTATATTTCACCACTTCGTAATATCTAAAAACAATGTAAAATACCGAATCAATGATCACTTTATATAATTCAATACTAGGGGAAATTGAGTTCATGTTTAAATTAGCATCTTCACGTGTTTCGGGTGTAAACAGATTTCGGATTAATTACGCTATTGCAGAAATAATAAGTACGACATTTTGGCAGCAAAGCATTGTAAGTTGGTATGTTGTTTAAGCGAGTAGATTCCATAAGAGTAACACACAAATCTATTTTCTTTTCTACTGACTTTACTTTAATGAAAAATGTGACGATTTGGGAACTATTTTAAAAATGTTTCCCTTCAAAGCAGCCTCACCAAAAGTAGCCTACCGCCTATTCTCAATATTTAACTGTATGTTAAAAAAAAACACATTTTACAATTGCTTATCATCGGAGGAGATCCGTACGAACTTTTACTCATTTTCGTTGAAGATTACAGTGAATAAGGGCTATCACGTTTTATATTAGTTAAAAATAGCCACTCTAATTGACTTAAAAAATATTAAATAAAGCGTTTACTATAACTTAACAAAATAAAAAAAAAATGTAATATTAAAAAAAACAATAACCCATGGAGACTTCAGCTTTTCGAATTATCGACCATTACAGAAAAAAAATTAGATATATCAATTCAACAAACAAAATAAAAGTTAAATTTAGGTTAAGTTAGGAAGCACTGCTTCAACTTTTGTAAAAATGTCTTTTTTTTACTATAATAAAATCTTTATTATTGTTGTGTTTATTATTATTGTTATTAAAAATCACCCAATCATGTCAACATTTTACTGATAACACCACTCAAGGTTGTTTTCAATCACTATGACACACCACAAATATTTCTGAAATTGACAGCGATATTATTATGTACTTAAATATTTTTACAAAAATAAAAATACAGTACTGTGGTTAGAAACCAAAAACTATAATTATGCTTAGTCAGGACCTGACTTGTAACCCAAAATGGCGGCATCTTACGTCACAGTTTTTTTCAAAGTGCGAACGTGGAGGCTGTACTTATTAATGCTGTGACATTGACATGTGAGCCTGTCACATAAGTTTGTCTGATCTGAGTTTGTCAAAGGATAACGCCTATTATCATGTACGTCAAAAAATACTCCCATTAATTCCTGTCAAAAACTGTCAGTTCATAACAGTAATAATTAATTATTAAAATAAAGTTCTTTTGGTTCAATATTGTAGTATGAAGAGGCAGGCGAAAAACAGTTGTAAGCACCACTGGCGGTAAAGCCGCTGCAGCCCTTCGCTGTATAGCTGCCCTCGCTCGCTTCGCTCACTCGTGCGTCTATACAGCGGCGGGCTGCAACGAATGCTTTACCGCCCTTTATACTTAATATACTATTTTGGATTTCCCATTCGATTTGAAGTAATTTTTGTTAACACTTCCCTATTTTGAAAATATGTCATTAGAAGACTACCGATGCAGTTACGCCTGAGCTTAACGTAACGGAGCTTAAATAAAGGCAACAGTTTTCGTTGTAAAGTCGATAGCCTTAGTGAGAGATCCGGTATGGGTAAAAACGCTCATGAACACAAATACTAAGTTCAAATCAGATTATTTTGCTGATGAAATTTATACATTATAGATTTGCATCTAACTTTTTCAAAATTAAAAGAACTTTAGTCAACCCATTCTAAAGTTTGATAAATGTTAACTGTAGTGTAACAACGTCTTCAACTTAAATTCCCTTAGGGTTGTCTAATACATCAAAAACCACTTACAAAATATTACGTAAGGAAAATCACCATAAATGAGAGAGCATTTCTACTCAAACAATGAAATTTTCAGGGGAAAGAGATACCATCCAACCTGATGACTTAATCGGCTACAACAAGACGAACAAGCCAGAGCTAGAAATCTGAAGTGTACGTAATTTATCAAGCAAAACCGCTTTGCTTTACGCATTTACCTATACCGGGAGGTTCAGCATAATGTCCGTTATTATATGTAAACTTGATACAAATAATATTTCCAGGATTGGATCTATAAAAAATATAATGGACTATTTTAGGAAATAACAGAACTCATCAGCTTTTGAAATTGTTCCATTTTTTTTGGTATCAGGATATTGTGTGGATTTCTATCACTCATTGCTCAGTTATTGATGGTTTTTTGATACGTGAATAGATCAATTAGTTCTTTTATTCATCACATAGTTGTGTTTTGATTTCATTGTTCATTTTGACCGAAGAACTGCCCCTGTTACACCGTTCAGGACCTCCAACCGAGAATGACTTGACTGTATCTCCATAAAATTCCCATTTTCTTATTAATTTATTATGTCTTCCTGCTGGAGGAGTACTCTAGTCCTGAGCCAATCGAAGAGGAACAAAAATACCTTATGATATATCATATTGAATCCTAATATACAAAGTGTCCACGGATAGAGTTTGGAAGAGGAATAACTTTTTTATTTGTCGATTTAGAAGAAAAAGTCATTCTTTATAAAAACGTCTGCTTGTATCGAAACTACAAATTCAAATACCAAATTTACGATTACTATACAGGGTATATCAAAAATAATATTTTTAATGATTTTGATTTCGGCAAAATTTGCTTCATGTCCTCCGTTGTATTTCAAATATACCAGTAGACGCCATCTGCTTGAAATCGTACTGTGTATTATTTCCAGACAGATATTCTTATGTAAATTTCGACGGCGAATTCTTGACAGTCAAATGTCCATGGGCCCAATAACTATGTATTTTTTATGGTATCAATATCATATCAAAGAAACAGCCTCCGAAGAGAAAATGGTGTCAGTTGGACGACAAGAACATAATACATGTTCCACCGTGATCATCCTGCAGAACAAATAGCATTAGGAATCTCCAGATAGGACTAACCGCGAGTGGTCTAAGTTTTTCTGGTCCAATAAGTACCCGTTCAGTCCCCTCTTTTACCAAAGAGTTGGCAGGTTCTTTTGCGTCTAAAACATAGTGTCCAGGAACCCAGACCACAGTCAGAATAGAGTTCCACACTGTAATGCAGAAAACTTATATCTCGCGATTGATACGTGCAGAATTGATTTTCATGCAATTTTGCTGAATCACCTGGTACTTGTAAAAGAACTTTATCACAACCACCCCACTCATATAATTTCGCAAAACGAGACTCCCCTCTTAATTCAATTACAGATTACAGAAAGTGTAATAAAGCTCGGCGAAGTTTCCTATCGTGCATCCTTGTAAATATATATATATATAAATCGTACATGCACAAAACGGCGGCGGTGGGTGCGGCGGTCCACTTAAACTTATTGTTTGTTTGCTGCTCGATCTGCAAAGAGAGCAGAATTTAAGCTTTAACTTATTTGAAATGACGATGAACTATGACCTCCATCTTCTAATTTACTATACAAAACTCACAGTAAACAAAGTAAATACCGGCAATGTAATATTTTTCTGTAGTACCGTTGACTATTCTTGAATCTTACTTTGGCCAATGAATTTAGTTAGCCATGAAAATAATAGAAAGCAACGTAATTCCAATTAGATACAAAGAATGTATACTTTTTTAACCACCCTGTATGAATAAATCTGAAAATATCTTATGGAATCGCAGAAAGAAGACCTTACTTTATAAGAAAACGCGTATAAAATAATTAACAAAGATTTGCTTATGGAAAAATTTTTTTTATTATTATTTAGCCATAAAATGTCAATTTTGACATAAATCTTGATATAAGTCAAAAACAGCTGAGCTTAGAGATATGACATGATAGAGGAAACATGTCTAGAATTTACGTAGAAGTGCCAAACTATGGATATTTTTCTTGAATAAGTTTTCAGTAACTTTAACAATAAAAAATCCAGGACCGTATTTGAAATAACGAAGTTGATGATGGTTTTTCAAAAACGATACGTCGGTAGTGAAAATTTGTAAACGCTATCTTATTCTCCTCAAAAAGTAACAATGAGAAAGTGCTCTTCATTTATTTATATCTGTAAAAAGAATTTCGGATATAAATAAAAACTAAAATCGCAAAAGATCGTTTTTTCGAAAATTATCGAAAACGGTTATAGTTAGTTTAATTTTGAAAACTTATTATGGACACGGTGTATATTGAAGGTTTGAAAAAATCATGCAAACTATAGCAAAATGCGCATTTGGACCTTTTATCAGAGGACATACTGCATAAGTAAAACCGGTAAAACCGGAAGTGTTATACGGTTGGTATTATGTTACTTCTTCTTCTTAGGACGCCGTCTCCCTACGAAGGTTGGCGATCCAAATTGCTATTGTTGTGCGGGAAACCGCAGCTCTGAAAATTTCTATGGACGTCTGTCCGAACCATCTACGTAAGTCCCTCAGCCATGAATTTTGTCTACGGCCGACTGACCGTTTTCCTTCGATCTTTCCCTCTATTATCAGGCGGAGAATCTCATATCGTTCGCCTCTCATGATATGTCCTAGGTACTGCAGCTTTCTCTCCTTGATTATCGTGAGAAGTTCTTTGTGTTTACCCATTTGCTGCATAACCTCTATGTTTGTCTTATGTGCCGTCCAAGAAACTCGCAGCATTCGTCTGTAGGCGTACATTTCGAACGCATCGATTCTCTTTTCTATGGTTGCATCAATGGTCCAGCTCTCACATCCGTATAGAAGGACAGGGAAGATGTAGCAGCGAAGTAATCTAATCCGGAGGTCCAGGCTGAGGTCTCAGTTTGCCAGAAGTGTCCTCATGTTATTCAGAATTTTCCGTGCTTGCGCAATTCTTGATCTAATTTCGGTCTTTGAGTAGCATTGCTGGCTGACGAGTACCCCCAAGTATTTTATAGATGACACTTGTGTAATGTGCTCTCCGTTGATCATTAGAGTAACGGGTCTTGGTGATCTTGAGAATACCATCAGTTTGGTCTTGGATGTATTCATATAAAGCCCAAAGTTCTCACTATACTCCACAATAAGGTTCATAAGGGATTGAGGTTCTGTTATACTGCTGGCTATTACGACGGTATCATCTGCGTATCGAAGGTTACTTATATTGATTTCATTGATATTTATGCCTGCAGTTGAATTTTCGAGAGCTTCGATGAATATTGCCTCAGAGTAGAGATTAAACAGTAGTGGGGACAGTACACAACCTTGTCGCACGCCCCTTCTTATTGCTATTTCTTCTAATGTGGACCCTTCGATTTTGACTGTTGCTGTTTGGTGCCAATAAAGTTCAGTAATGATCCTTAGATCTTGAGCACCGATCCCAGTTGATTTTAGGATGTTGATCATTTTTTGATGTGACACACAATCAAAAGCTTTTTTATAATCAATAAAGCACGCGAATACATCGACGTTCATGTCCCTACATCTCTGAGTCAGCACATTCAAAGAGAAAAGTGCCTCTCGGGTACCCGTTCCATTCCTAAAGCGAAATTGCGAGCGATCAATTACGGACTCACACTTTTTGTAGATGCGGTTATGAATGATCCGCAAGAATATCTTCAAGGCGTGGGACATCAAACTGATCATGCGGTATTCGTCACATTGTGATGCCTTGTTCTTCTATGGCAAAGTAACAAAGGTGGATCTCAGCCAGTCTGTGGGTATTTTTCCGCCTCTGTACATTCGGTTATGTTACTTGAGTAGACCATATCGGACAATACAGATACCGAAATTTTCGAGATTCAATTCACCATATAGGAGACCCTAAATAGCGCGACGCTAGTGGTTCTTTTTCTATAAGTTTAATTACAAGGAAAAATTCTACATAATGTTTTTTTTTTTATGTTGTGGCGCCCCATTAAAAGTTTGTAGTTCTCATTATCATTATACTCATCATTTTTCTAGCGAGTTCAGACTTTTATTTTCTCGTCAAAAGAATACATAAATACAACATCCTGTTAAATATGCAACCTTTTCAGAGAAATGTATTTATAAAAAAAATGTATAAGCATTATGGATACGTACATGACCCAGATATATATGGCAAACGTTCATAAAATAAGTTTTTCCAGGCTTCAAACAATTAATAACGTATTCCGGCCAAACGATTTATCTCCGTCCTTTCGACACGGCGCTTCAGTTATACCTGGGGTATTCGTATTGTTTCTGTTTTTATATTTATAGAAATTTTAAAAGTGTTCGATAGGAAAAGAAACATGATGCACCCTCGTAAAATAATCCAATAATTTAGTGTGTGGAAATGCCTGGGAAAGCAATTATCGCTTAAATGTTGGATTTCGCGTGAGCGGAACCAGTAGGTACATCTGAAAACTTTTGTTGATCATTAGTGAGTAGACAGGGTGTTGGAGCAATGATATCCAATTTTATCCAAAAACTAGATTTTCGATTAAATATTTCATGTTTGTCTCTCCACGAATTGTGCGTCTCAATCTCTTCCAAACCAGAGTTTCTTTTGATGGTTTTACACTATGAGGTTCGATCTCAAAAAGATTGGCTTCAGTGAGGTGGTTAATGTCGTTTTTGCGAAGGAACAATAGAGACTACAGAGCATGAATTAATTCCAAGAAATTCGATCCATCTGATTAATATTAGACAACAATCATTATTACGACCATTGGCCACTTCAATGCAAAAATGCATCAACATGGGCACTCTACCGGAGGAATGGTTGTCTGCTGTCGTGATACCGATATTTAAAAAGGGTGACAAGTTCGCTGCAGAAAATTATCGACCTATTAGTTTGACCTGCGCACTTTGTAAATGCATGGAGAAAGTCATTACCAGAAATATGACTTAATTTCTAGTTGAATCAAATATTATTCCCAATGAACAACACGGGTTTATGCCCAAGAGGTCGGTGGAGTCGAATCTTCTGGAATGCCTCAATGTGTGGACCAGCCATAATGATGGTTGGTCAGCCTACGAATGTGTTGTATCTGGATTTTGAGAAAGCATTCGACAGAGTGCCATTTGCTCGTTTGTTGCTGAAATTGGAGCATTACGGCGTGCGTGTGGCACTCCTGAGGTGGATTGAGATGTTTCTTACAAAAAGAATTTTCCAAGTTAGAGCGAATGGTGCATTATCCGCTAAATTGCCGATCTTGAGTGGTGTCCCGCAGGGGTCTCTACTGGAGCCATTGCTTTTTCTGGCATATATATCAGACTTAACAAGAACCATCACGTCAAACATGAGCTTCTTTGCTGATGACACCAAATTGTTTTGTAACCCACTGCGAGACGATAATGAATTGCAGATCGACATTGATGGGGTAGTGTCCTGGTCGGCGGTTTGGTTGATGAACTTGAATTTGGAGAAGTGGCAGGTACTACACATCGGAGCTAATAATCCCAGGACTCCATATTTCATCAATGGAAATGCCGTTAAATCTGTAAATCAGCAGAAGGACCTTGGTGTCATAGTAACAGCGGATTTGAAGTGGGAGGGCCCATATTTCCGCCACAGTGAAGAAAGCTAATAGACTGTGGTATCTGATACAGAGAGCTTTCAAATCGAGATCAAACTCTCTAATATTGCAATTGTATAAATCGTATGTCAGACCACTATTGGAATATGCCAACAGCGTTTGGTCCCCCTACTTCATTAAGGACATAGAGGCATTGGAAAGGGTTCAGAGGAGATTCACTAAGCTACCTCATGCACTTAGCCATATACCATATGAGGAGCGATTGAGGCTTTTAAATTTGACATGTCTTTATGATCGACGACAACGAGGCGATCTAATTCAAACATACAAGATACTTAGTGGCTACTACTCGGTGAAACTCGATGTATTTCATCCTGCTAGAAATCCTAATCTGCGTGGCAATAGTAAGAAACTTGACAAGGAGAGATGTGCTAGACTTCCTCGGAAGAATTTTATAACAAACAGAGTTGTATATGCATGGAATTCATTACCTGAAGAGGTGATAATGGCGCAAACGGTTGACAGCTTTAAGAACAGGCTGGACAATTTCATGGAGGACCATGGCGATCAGTTGGTCCACTACTCGCTATAGAAGATTAATGAGGATGACATCAATATTTCAAAAACCTCAACTTACGGTATAACCGGAAGTCTTACATATATGACAATATTATAAACTGAGAGATTGGGTTGAGCTGAATAATCACTTAAATTTTCAAAACAATGGTATGGTTACTTTTCCCAAAACTTCTAAGGTACCATCGACCAGCAATCACCCTATATATAGGGTGTTCCATGTAAAATAACTATATTGGAATAGCATATACACATCGATTCAGCTCATCGTGAAGGACCCGCCGCAAATTAGATACAAACAATCCAGAGATATGTTTTTTATGTAAATCTTAAGAAAGAACAGCAACATCATAAATTTATGTTATCATTCCCCATCGACCCTAAATTATTCAAGGCACTACGGTATGACAACAAATTTGTATTTGTCACCGCTAAAAGCGCTATTAGTTTAGGACCCTAACGACTTCAAACATTTATCAGCTTTAATCTTTTCATGCTTATATTCCTACGTATGTACGTATAGCTACTGTGAATTTTAGTGGGGTTTCGTTAGCTCGAAGCTAATTAGCGAAATAAGTGTTGCTGATAATAACAAACGTACCTAGTGCTTACGCACGTCATTATAACGTATGCGACATCGACAGTTTATCTTTCTTTCTCTCCCAACAAGTAGGTACCTACTTTACTTTTACTTCATATTTTGACTCAAATTGGCCTGCACTCGGTTCTATAGAGGCTTAGTGTCGTCGATTCATTTGCTTGGTACAAGCTGCAGTGATCATAGGAGCTGTAATTGTTGGACAGGCTTTATGATTTCGCTCCTTTAGCTTATCATTAGAGGAGAAGGTCCGAATATGGGCCACATTTTGTTTTTCCAAAATATTTTATATTATTTTTGGACTAATTAACCTGTAATTTACCAAATAAATTGCTAGAAGAATCAACTTTAAAGTTATCAACACGTGTTTGAAAAAATCGTTAACGTTAGATGTGTGTTTGCCAAAATTCAAAAAAGTTACATTTTTAAGATTTGAGAAGAGTGCTTGAAATATGGGCCACCCTGTAGAAGTATCAAAAAATCGTATTAAATTTTAAAACATATATATTTTTTGAACGAATATGACATAACAAACTTTATTTACAAAAATCACAAATATATTCGCTGCGTTCTGTGTCCGCACAAGCCTCATGTGACCACATATGACACATCAAACAGCACACCCACAACTCGCCCTTGACGTCTTCAGAGAAAAGTCCTTCACAATAAATGCACGTTGCATCCTCGTTTTCAGGACGAGTTCCGAATTCTTCCAAGTCGTTATCTTCATCATCAGGAATGAATATTTCATCCTCGTTATTCTCAGAATCGGAGGAATCATCAGTCTTCTTCCGTTTTTGAGGTTTTGATTGGGATTTCGGTTTTCCCTTGATCAAAGTTTTGCCAAACACATTCCGTTTTCCTTTTTTATTGATATTTTCTATGTTTTCAACAGATATTTCTAATTCGGTTTTGTATGGAGAGGACGTTATAATTTCAGACTTAGAAGACTTTTTCCCACGATTAGTTACTTTCCTTTTTATGGAAGGGACTGGGGAAACTACAAAAGGTGACACAAGTCCGAATAATTTTGAGGGATCTGTAGAAGCAGGGGCAGGGTAACTGTTGGAACATCCAGGTTGGGGATTAATATTCTCGGAAAATTCAGGATTACTGGAACATTCCGAGTTAGGGTAGGCAGATTTAGAAATTTTTTTATTATTTTCTGTTGGTGGAATAGACACAAGAGGAAAACTTTGACCTTGAGAAGTATTGCTGATGCTAGACATTTCTTTAGAAATAGTGCATCTTTTAACAGCTTCAGTTTCCTCAGCAATAAAATCAGATTCACAAAAAATATGCCTGTTGAAGGGACAAATTCCAGTTACGCGAAAACCATTGATAGCAATTTGTGCAGTCTGTGATTTTAGGAATGCCTTTCCTAATAACTCAGCTATTTCAAAAACTGAAACAGGACGCTGATTAGTACGTATCCAATTTCTTATTTCGTCACTATAGTAGACTTTAAACGGACCCATAAAACTTTTGTCCAATGGCTGCAATTTATGCGTAGAGTGTGGTGGTAGTGACACTATGGAAATGTGATTTTCCCTGGCCAACCTAATGACTTCCAAATTGCGAGTATGGCTATAATGTCCATCCAATATTAACAAAACCGGGTCATCTTGAGATGGTTTAACAAATTGTATAAAATGATGAAACCACTTCGTGAAGAGATTTTGTTGGATCCATCCACTGGGATGCACATCATAAATTGTTCCTGGAGGAGCTCCGCGGATTAACTGATCATTCCTATTTTTCCTGGGATATATTAACATGGGTGGTAAAAATTGTCCTCCAGCGCTCATACAGGCAACGAAAGTCACAAGTGATCCTCGTTCTGCAGAAGTGATAGCAGCAACCTGTCGTTTACCTTTTCGACCAATCACAGTAGGTACCTTGCTTTGCACTATTGATAGACCTGTCTCATCGACGTTGAATATCCTGTGCGGTGGAAAATTGTGTTTATTGTACTCCACGTCCAGGTTATCAAAAAATCGTGAAGCGTTTTCGGCATTAAAACCAAGAGCTCTTGCAAAAGATGTACCAGTTGGTTTTCGTAGAGAAATGGATTCCTTATGGCGACGTAAGAATCCGTCGAGCCAGCTTCTTCCTGCAATTTTGTTCCTAAAGGGATTCTTCTTAACATTAAGTTCAACCAGTTTGTACGCCATAATTCGAACGTCTCGTCTGGTGAGACCATAAAACTTTGCCTCCATTATGAGAATGTATTCTACAAGCTCCTGCTCCAATTGTTCACCCAAAACTGTGTTTCTTCCAAGAGTAGTTGCTGTTATGCGGTCAGGATCTCCAGGGACTTTTAAAAGCCTTTGTAAAGTAGATCTTGGTACACGAAACGTTTTTGCGGCTTCTCTACAAGGTAACGAGTGTTCCTTAACTGCAATTATTGCAGTCGTCATATTCTTAGCATCCCATTGCTTTCTTGTATTTTTTCGAACGTATTTTTCTTTTGTTCGGGGCATTTTTACCTAAAAAAATACTACTGCAATTTTCTAAACTCTATTCAAAATGTGGTCCGAATATGGGCCAGGCTCATATTTCAGGCAACTAAGTGGCCCATATTCCAGACATAACAACAAAAATTTCAACATATAACACAGCATATAAATGCATTAAAAGGCAAAAACCCAGTAACACATCTTAAAGAGAAACGTTTCTAGTACATACTTACCAATTTTTAACTTGATAGATTAAAAATTATTCACAAAAACACAAAATATTTACGCGCTCGAATAAATGTTGACAATCAGCAGAATGTCAGCTTGTCCACTGCTCCCCTGCGCCATCTGTGTTTCAAAAGCCGATGATAGAGATGTGTTTGGGGATCAGTGGCGTAAAGATTAAAGTATGCTACACATAGCATCGGTATAGGTTGCGCCCAATAACGGGGTGGCCCATATTATCAGCATGGCCCATATTCGGACCTTCTCCTCTATTGGTGGACAATTTTTGGCAAACCATTTCTTTCAAATAACCCCCTAATGGGTCCCAATCCACCTTTGGGCGTGGGGCTCCAGTTTCTTGCCATATTCGTTCCAACAAGTTAATTTCAATTCTGATGAAAATATGGATCAAAGAAACGGCAACAGAACACACCAGCCCACACGTTAATCCCAAATATTGTTTGAGAACGAGTTTACATTGTCCATCGAGGATTATTTTACAAACAGATAATGAACGTTGTGTTTAATGAGAACCCAACCAAATTTATGACAAAATGTCTCGCGTATCATACATCATAACATGAAGGGCTGGAGTAGACTTCAACCTTCTTTGGATATCAGTATGGCGTAATCCTTGTACGAGATGAATTTTCAAAGGATGGTGTTGATTTTGTCTAGTGAATTCGCGGGATCGTACTTCTCATTTGTTGGTGGGAATGTTTTATTTTTAGAAAATGATTTAGTGCGCATTTTGGCCCTCCTTGAAAATGTTTTATCTGAAGTTGTATCGCAATGTTTGTGATTGATTTTTAGAGACAGTAAACTTGAATACTTCTTAAATATCAAAAAATACAAAAATATTTGCAAACAAAATCATTAACAAATAATTTATGAGACCAACATTTCAAAATTTAAAAAAGTGAAGTTGGGCGATGATTTTCTTGGGGATGCGATGATTTTCTTGGGGATGCTTCAAAACAGTAACTTATTGACTGTAGTACATTGAAAACATAAGGCAAAATTTTTGAAGATAAGTTTACAGAAAAATTTAGTTAATATTGTAAAATAAGTGAATTCTTGTGCTAGCGGTGTCAAAATGTAAAAAGTTCTGTATAATTTCATTTAATTGTCCAATTTGCTTTATTTATATAGAGACATACTATCCCTACATATCGTTGTAGGTACAAGTACACAGAACAATGGTCGAAAGCAAAATTACACAAATTAAACATCAGCTGTGCACGCCATATAGACACAATAAAATGGGTCGACCGAATTCCCAACAATACAAATTAAAAAATATTACATCCAATGCCTTTTACCTTAATTGGAGTAACATCCAAAACTAAGTTATGTACATCCACCTATGATTCTTTACAACTATCGCAATACATGTTGAAAAGTTGAGAACTCTCATCAAACCAAAGCCTAGTATAATTACTATGATAAAATTTTTAAAGGTGAAGAAAATTTCTTCAACTGCATTAACGATTCTAGAAAGATCTGTGTGATTATCTGTGTTTCAGGTACGTTATCGAATCTAACTGGGTTTAGATCACGATCATCATTGTGATAGTTCAATTAAAGCTGTGGTACAGCTCTTTATGTGCACGTTTATGATTCCAGTATACAAACCAAAACATTTTCATTAAGAATTTAAATACTTTTGTATACTCGAGAAATAAAACTAGGATATTTTTTTACAAGTTTTTGAAAGTTCGGTGCTTAGTCTGAAACTATACGCTTTCACGTCATTTTACCAGGGTTAATAAGTGGTCTTACAAACCAATACCTCTATATCGCGAAGTTAGTAATTAGTAAAGGGCGGAATATATGCAAAGTGCATATATTTGCATATTTTGCATATTGTTTCAAATTTCATAAAAAATTGCATATTTCGGCAAAAATAAAATTTGTGTGCATATTTTTGCAGAAACTATTAGAACAGCATATCCCTTGGTGAACAAATTAATTTCAAATGTAAAGAAAGTGTTTTTGAAAGCACCTCTAAGAGTGCAGATCTATAGAGAGAAATTGCCAGGAGTTAGTTTACCTCCAGAGCCCGTAATTACTCGATGGGTAACATGGATTAAGGCCGTGATATTCTACGCAGACCATTTTGAAGCCATCAAAGACATAGTTTTAGATTTAGAAGACAATTCACAGTGTGTAGTGCAAAGTCAAGCAGTATTAAAAATGTAAATTTAGCTACGGAACTTGTTTTTATTAAGGTTAATTTTAGTTTTATACCAGATATAATAAAGTAGGAATATAAGTTTAAGAGAATCAATTAAAAGTGTTAAAACTTTTTCCGACAAATGGAAAAAAGTTCCCGGTGATATAGGAAATTAAGTAGAAGTAAACTCGAAGTTATTGTAGGAAAGAATGAAGGCTTTAAGTATTTAATGGAAGTCAAAAATATTTTTGATACTAAACTACTAGTAATACCTTGGTCTTATAACTTACTACCCAAATTAAAATATTGCCAGATCACATCGGTAGATGTACAAACATATTTTTACAGACAGAAGGCAAACACTTTTATCGGAAATTTTTAAAAATATATCGTTATAAATGCATTTTATACTATTTCAGGTTAAAAATTTTACCTATTATATTTTTCTTTTAATTTTACTTAAAATAAATAATTTTTGTAAGAGTCGGCGTTTCTTTATTTCAATTTTTCCATGTTATATTCAAGGCATATAATTGCATATTTTGACAAATAAATGCATATTGTTGCATATTTCAAAGAAAAACTATGCATATATATGCGCATATTTTAACTGAATTGACGTGCATATATTCCGCCCTTTAGTAATTAGCCATATAACAGTTAAGAATTAAAAAAACAAAATTTAATGATACGAAACAATTCATAGTATAATAGTATAGGCTTGCATATTTGCTGATAAATTTCCATTAGTATGTTCTGCTAACCTCTTATTACGTCCTATACCTATATAATCTCAAGTTGGTGTACAATCATTGTGTTTACCTAAATGCCCCAAACGTACACATCTAATCGAAGGTTATTTACATTGTGATAAGTTTCAAGGTATAGTCAACAAAATAAACAATATAGGATCGAAAATTCTGTAATGTTCTTGCATTACTAGTTAACACTTTGAGCAAACAATGGGCTACTATAATAAAGACATTTGGAATCCAGTACGAGTACAAGAACAGGAGCATTTATTCAAGGAATAATAATAATAAGTTTGGGATCGACACATACTCGTATTATGCGATTGTCCATCTTAAGAAAGGACGCCTAGCTAAACACGGAGAGGACGTGCAGTTGGTGGATGGAAGTGTCTTAAAACATTTGGACGCCAGGAGGACGTACACGTACTTGGGCGTGGCTAAAAGCCACACACTGCAACAAATATGCTCGCTGTTCCAGTCCTCCTTTACTCCTTTGGAGTGTTAAAATAGGTACACCATAGCGGAGCTGCACGAACTCGACATGAATACGCGAAAGATGATGACATTGACCGAAGTCATCCTCCTAAGGCATCCGTTCCAAGGCTTCACCTTCCACAACATCGAGGATGTCGAGGAATCTTACGTTTGGTGTGTATGCATGGCAGGGTGGTAGGTACTGGGCGCAGCCTACGAGGTAATTAGTGGTAGAGTTCAGTATCCCGCATGGTACTAGATCACGAGCGTGCGGGGATTGGTGCTCAATCACTGAGTTATATAGCGCAAACCGGAACGCTCCTCGCATAAATGTCAGCAGGCTTTTTAACATTGATAAGGACAAGCCTCTTCACAGGTGTCTTCTATATAACACCATTGAGGACATGGGTTTATCGAACCCGCTGACCTTCTCCTTTCTAAGATCCGGCTGGCTAAAGTGAGAGACGGAGAGCTTCATTATTGTCTGTCAGGATGGGGTACTAAACACCTTAGCATACCGTAGTCTCATTATGGATCTTGACGTCGCTACAGTCCAATGTAGGACTTGAAATTCCTCGTTAGAGACACTAATGCATTTGTTATCGGCTTGTCCGATATATTCTGTCACTGGTTATATTCATCGCCATGATGCGGCATTACGGATGCTGTATTTTCATCTACGGCAATCGTAACTGTCCGTTGCCTATGCTCAGGCTTGGAATAGCGAATAAGATTGACATAGTTCTCCTTGACAAGGCGAACAAATAGATTATCGTCATAGAGTTCTCTGCTCCGGCCGAGACAAACGAGAAACGGACAAAGTTTCAGGATCTCTTCTATGAACCTCGTACGATGCACACGACACTCTTTGGTCCTTGGTAATATGGCAGAAAACTTAGCCAAACAGAAGGAAGTCATACTCGGGTCGTTGCGTATGTTTAGGGCACATGAGTCTGCGGGGTTCTCACGAACGAACCATGCCTAGTATCGAATGGATGAGAGCTAAAAGATCGGCCATGCTCCCTTGACACCTGCCGGGGTCGGAGACGGTAGGGACGATGGAGGGCCATCTGTGTCTGTACGCCTCAGACACACTTATTTTCTTTTTGAAGCTCAGGAATACAGACAGAGGGAGAATCGACACCACTCGAATTAAACTAAAAATTATAATAATCTCTAGATTGTTGCGAATGGATATAAGAGTTGGGTATAGATAAAGGCAGCATCATCGATATCTGGATGAAACATTTTTTAGTTTCCAATAAATGAATTTTGGAAATAAATTCATGAAGAAAGCTTGACCTTGCCTAGAACCACCTAATTCTCAATCAATTATAACGGAAAAAAAAATAATAAAACACAAAATCGCTGCTTATTGCTTTATTTTTATTAATACCATTGAGACGCCAATACTGGACCCTGGTTTTCGGCACTTTGTCTTTGTTCTCTTCTTTCGCGCCTTCCTCGCCTTTCTGATCAACGAGAACTTGGTTATTTGGTCCAGCAGCCTTTAAAATTGCTACTGGAATTTTCACTAAGTGTAAGTCCTCCGTCAACTTGAACAGCATTTACTTCGCCTTCTGTGATTATTTGTGGCCGCCTTAGGCTTCCGATGTCGGGGTCCCATATTTCGCTGATTTGTCTTACTACTTAATGCGTGAGAACGAAAATAAATTCCTCTGTCATTTTTGGATTTGGCTCCACACTTTTAAATTAACATCTGATGAATTTAATTCAACTGGAGATCATAAATTATACGAATGCTGGATGCTTGATGAAATATTTCCAGGCATATTTTACCGAATATACTACCTTTATTGAAGTATTTGCATATGGTTTAAATCCGGGAATTAATCTACGAATGTCCGTAAAATAACTAAACGAAATAAACATACAGGTTGTGTCTCTATCGATGGCACGTTAGGTGTTTTGATACAACTAACCGTATGATCATTCTAATGTATCAGCCTAGAATATCTTGATATTTATGCTGATGGCATGGAATGGAACACCCTATATATTATTACTACCAACGTTTCTGTTTATTTTAAACCACCATCAGGACTATGAAATGACAACTACAAAATGCGAAATTTACAAAAAGATGCAAACAAAAATGAATACGAATTCCACAATATTTATGTTTCAAATTTGTCATACTGAGTAATGATATTTGTTTTAGCCTTGAAGCCAAAAATGAAGAGCCATTACCGGGGCCACAAAATGGCGGTGTGGTTGAACCTAATACCACAGTTGCATCAACCTGGCGATGAAGATGTCAGTATGAGACATCATCACTTTCATGAGAGGGAGCCTCATTATTATGCTGGTGAGTCCTGGAAAGCATTCAAAAATACTTTTATAAAAACAAAAAAAAAACTAAAATAATTACTTAAATTACAATAACCAACAAACATAAAAACATATCTGAAATGAGAAGAACAAAACTTAAAAAATGTCACAGTATTTTAAAACTGCTTTGAATGTATTTAAACTAATATTGAGGATAAAAAGCAGCTTCCTAAAGGTATTTTAAAACATTATGTTGACTTTTCAATTACCTATTATCATGCGAAAATGTCTGTGTTATATTTTTCTATAAAATAAGGTTATCAAATTTGAATGTAAATTGATATTTCTCGTTTATCGTCTCCGCTTTGTAACTTTCCTTTTTAAAATATTAAAAATATTTATGGTGGAAAAATTGAGCAAGTAATATTTTAATAAAATATAAACTTCCTCTCTAGACTGAATCAGAGACGTAGAAGCTGACTTGGCGATGGGATTATCACTGATGTGGTTATTACTCTTGCTTTCATTTTTATACTGTAGCATTTTTCAATTGGGGAAGCATCGGCATCGCTTCACCGAAAGGTTGGACGTCAAATGAAGCTCATATTAAAACACACAAGAACGCTTCTAAAGATAATTTTTTACTAAATATAGTAACCAATCAAATTACTTAATTTTAAGTCATGTGTCAAATTTCATCCAATCACCTCTGGATTACAGCGATAATACCCTACATGTGGTGTTTTCAGTTTGGTGTTTTTCATTAAAAATGAATTAAACGTCAAACTGACAACTGGTTTAAAAATGTCGCGAAGATTTGGTATTGCATCTAACGATGCAATTAATGATATTATATCTAATAATATACCAAAAAATACAATCAAATCAAAAAAATATGTATGGAAAATATTTCTCGAGTTTGTGCGACCAGAGAATACCAACTGAATGCTAAAACGAGTTTGCATACTTTGGCTAATATATTGAAAGATTATGCGGTAAATATGAGAAAAGCTGACGGAACTGAATATAAAGAAGCAACTGTAAAAACAATTTGGAATACTACGAGTAGGCTACTCCAGGAAAAATACTTCAATGACTTCAAAATTGTATTCGACCCGTTTACCAGTGTGATACTCAAAAATGCGCGAGATGCAAGAAATGCAATACGTAAAAGATTACAGCAGGATCGAAACAAACGAAAATGCAGTTCATCAAATTTGAGTTCAAGTGATTTGGCTAGAATCATTGGATTATGGGATGAATGTACACCAGAAGGTTTACAAAAAAAAATTAACCATATTGTGGCTGTTGAGTTAGCTTGGCGAGGTGGTGAACCAGCTTATTGCCTTATAGATAATTTCACGATTGAGAAAAATAATGATGGAACGCCAATTAACAGAATTGAATACAATCCAATATTCAGTCAGACATGCCAAGGAGGATCGAAAAGTTGTACAAATAGTAAGTGTCTTGTTCCAAATATTGCAAACGAAAGTGCATGCCCTGTTCGGTTATTCCATAAATTATTGTCCAAAACGGGGAAAAATATTACTTCCAGTCGCCTATTCTTGATACCAAATCGTTTCTGGAAATCCGAAAGTGACACATGGTTTGACAATATACCGGTAGGCAAGAATACAATTAATATGTGGACCAAATAATCCGCGCAAGCTATTGGTTTGGACACTAAGTGTAAAAAGATATCCAATCATTCGAACAGATCAACTGCAGTTAGCCATTTGGCAAATAAAGGAATTCCTGAACAGCAATTAATAAAAATAACAGGACATAGCAGCTCTAATTCAATTAAATCGTACTTGAATATTAACCAAGAACGCCATGGTGAAATAATCAACACCATGCGAGGAATTTCTTCAACAGTGGAAATTAACAATCCGTCAACTTCAGCAAACTCTTTTTCCAAAATTATCTGGGTATTATCAAGACCCTAGGGGTATTACTACTGAAAATGCAGTCTTTGTATTGATAAATAATCATCATCCACATTACACATACACTGCTTCCTTAGAACCAATATTATACTGTCAGGATAATGGCTTAGTCCTACTCACGTTTCCGCCACACATGAGTCACCGATTGCAATTCTTCTTCATGTTCGTTTTTAAGGCACTCATTGAAAATTATTCGTTGGCCATGCTCGTGTAAATCTTTATTTTTAAATTCTACACTACAGTTTATAATATCATGTTCGAATGGTCTCCAAAACCAAATACTCATTGTGATTAAGCAACTACTTGATCACCTATATATCTGACTAGTTGAATTTTTCTTATTCTCTTTCATCCATCTTTCGTCTCTCGGTGTTTTACAATGATGCAGGTATGCTCATAATATTTCAACTATAACTGTCGCTATGTTTATTCAGATGCAGAAATGTTAGAAAAAAGTTGTAAAAGATTTTATTTATATGTTTATGTTAAAATTGAGAGCACTGTACAAGTTTCTTGCAAATTGAACACTATTTTATTTATGGACATCACACCTTCATAATTTGCATTATTTGAATAAATATTGCTAAAAGGAGTTATCGTGTTGTATTGTGCCAAATTATTCGTTTTATAAAAGTTGTGTTTATAGAATATAAAAGAGCTACTCTATGCAATTTCACAATTTTACTGGCAAATTAAATTTTACACAACAATAAAGAAACAAAATATTCAATTTAACATAAAATGTTGTTGTCTTCTCATGATCACCAATTAAAATATGTAGGTACAATGTACACACGAATAAGATTTCTGTTCACTGTTCTTTATACATTATCAAATAATGAACTATTTCCACCTGAAAGTTCAGTAATTACTTAGTGTGTTCAAGGCGAATAAAGGTGTATACTATTGTATGCGGAAAACGTTATTAAGAAACTTTCGGAAATATACACATTGGATATATACTTCTCAATTTTGCGAAGAAACGGTGTTAAAGTT
This sequence comes from Apoderus coryli, assembly GCA_911728435.2. Lineage (NCBI taxonomy): Eukaryota > Metazoa > Arthropoda > Insecta > Coleoptera > Attelabidae > Apoderus > Apoderus coryli. The sequence goes on from OU452206.1 coordinate 17,226,549, forward strand.
GGAATACACCTTGCAGGCAAAATGCGCATTACACCTGGAAGCAGTTACAAATTAATTATACTAGTTCGTTCAATTATTTAAATACTGCAGTTTCATCTTGGAACATATAGGAGAAGGAGTAGTACGTTTTAATCAGAATTAGTCAACATAGATCTTAGAATATTGTGAAAAACTATCACAATAATCGTAATGAAGAATATGAACAAAAAAAAAAAACTTACAGCTATTCTATAGAATTCGACAATATAATAATATACAAGGTGTTCTATTTAAAATAACGAAGTTGACATCAACTTTCGGTATAATGGGAAGTGTTACGTAGGCGCCAGTATTTTTTTTGAAGAGGGTATGGGCATCGTATACGAAACAGGACAATACCCACAACAATGGCTAAGTTCAACATTCACCTAAGAAAAATAATGCTAGAAAGTGTGGAGACCATCGACTGATTAGCCTGATGGGCCACACTTTGAAAGTATTTCTAAAAATAATTCATCAGAGGATCTATAAAAAAAGCGAAAGAGATATCAATAGCTTTCAGTTTGGGTTTAGACAAGGGATGGGCACAAGAGAAGCGATAGTGGCCACGCCAGTCCTTGTACAGAACTGCCATGATGTGAGAGCAGACATATGCATTTGCTTTGTTGATTACGAGAAAGCATTTGACCGAGTTGAACATCCCCAACTAATGCAGCTCCTCAGGAATCTTGACATAGACCAAAAAGACATTAGATGTATAGAAAATCTATATTGGTACCGGGCTGCACTAATTAGGCTCAATAATGAGCTGTCTGATGATATAGAGATCCGGAGGGGCGTGCGACAGGGATGTGTCTTGTCCCCGCTTTTGTTCAACCTGTACTTGGAGGGGGTCTTCCCGGAAGCATTGGAAGATGCGGAAATCGGTATTAAAGTCAACGCTGATAACATGCAAGACTTACAAAGACTGATCAACACAGTCGGTCAATATAGCAGATTGATGGGTCTAAACATAAACACTAAAAAGACGAAGTTTATGATAATATCAAGGAACATAAATGCGTTTGAAGACTCACAGTTAACATTCAACGCAACGCGAAAGAGTGAACAAATTTAAATACTTGGGCATGTGGTTATCTGAAGACTGGATCTCTGATATCGAGGTCAAGAGTCGCATCGAACAAGCCCGACAAGCATTCCTAAGACTGAGGAGAGTATTTAGTTGCTCGGACTTCGATCTTGTTCTGAGGTTGAGATTCTTAAAGTGCTATGTGTGGTCAGTACTTCTCTACGGAGTGGAAGGTTGGACCCTTAAAGTCAACAACATTAACAAATTGGAAGCGTTCGAGATGTGGCTTTACCGCAGAATGCTCAAGATACCGTGGACTGCAAGAATAACAAACGTAGAAGCTCTGTCCAACATCAACAAAGAACGTGAACTGTTAACCACCATTAAAAAGAGAAAGACTTCATATCTGGGGCACGTGATGAGGAACAAGAAGTATAAGTATTTACAGTTGTTGATCGAGGGTAAGATAGATGGCCGTAGAGGGATAGGAAGGAAGAAATTGTCCTGGTTGCGGAACATAAGACAGTGGACAGGAATAAATGACATACAGACCCTAATTCACACCGCAAGAGATAGAGAGAAGATGGAAAATGTGATCGCGAACATCCATTAGTAGCTGGGAATTCGACGAGTCGATGCCGTTTTGAGCGTCTACTGGACCTTCTTGCTTCGATGCCATTAACAGCTGCAAACTTCTGTAAACTGATGTAAAATTTGGCGTAATTTAGTAGATTATAATGATATGCGAGCTGGGAACATTTCCAAACTTCTCGTCTTTCACAAGAATTATGTCACGTATCCGAGACACGCTATATATTTTACAGATTCATTGACAAGTCGCGTTGCTCAAAATTAATCGCTTCGCTCGGCTAGTCGTGCAAAATCCAAATTAATGAGTTCTGTCAGTTAAGGTAATCGCTGGGAAATTAATTATTATTGTATATTGTAAATGTAAAGTAGTTCGACACTTGAACAATGGGAATCAGCTCAATACGAACACAAATAATTTATGTACAATATACAATAGCAGTAGTTGTTGTATTGACTTTAAATAATCATAATAGCCTCTTTATTGTTAAGAGAAAAATATGTTACACAAATTTAATATTCTTAACGGTGCCGGTGGCGAGATCTAGCTGCATCTATTCTATGTATAACCACCACAAACTTAACTAAGGAGAGCACAAAAATAATACATGTAAGACACAAAAATACAATACAACATCACCAAAATTCTTGGTTCCCTTATGGTTTTTTTTTCAAACTTTCACTTTCCAAACACAAAAAACAAAGTAGCAAACTGAAGACCAATCATCAGTCAATCACAAATCAATAAAAATAAATTAGGGAAACAACCAAATCAATCCCGCGCCATCCCACCCGGAAACAGACCGAAAACGCAAAACTCCAAACACCGTCTCCCGAAAATCAGGAGCAAGAGACCCGACCCCGCCGTGCTGACCGAACCAAACTCCAACATAATCCCACTCCAGCAAACCAAAAAACACACGAAAGAATCACACATGCTTCAACTTTAAAAAAGAACCAGGCTAACTCTGTTGAAGAACACAATCGGTCCACACCGATTCAGCGCAGCTGCCCAGAGAAAACCACAAACCCCGAAACCGTGCCAAAGTTCAGCGGTGCGCCACCTCTCCAAAATGAAGTGCATAACATGAATCAAACACACAACAGAGATGCACAATACAAAAAATGAGACACTACTATTTGAATTCAAGAAGTTTATTACAAAGTACATTTAATTTGGTAATGTATCCAATGCAAATTGGCTGAATAAAATTTTATCTGAACAAGAAAAAAAATACAAACGAAAAATAGTGCATAATAAAATGATTACCAGAATTTGATATGTAGAAGAAAACCACTTTAGAGCGAAATCAAAAATGCATTAATATTCCGTGTGTCCTCCCCTGTTCATTGGGATGTTGTTCCATTCTTCTTGAGTCGCGAGTGTGAGGTCCTAGAGGGTGATAGGAGGAATTTCGATATACCCCTCAACAACCCTTAGAGGATTTGCACCTCCCTTGCCGATTAATTTGCATCGTCAAGAACGCTGAAGAAAATGCCCTTATTGCTTATATACGACGGTTGCCTTTTATATTTCGGGATTAGAGAACAAAAACAAATATTAGTCATCGAAAATCACTTTATTGTTTTTCAAAATATTCCTCGAAATATTCTCCATGAATATATATATATACACTTTTGCATGCGTTTGAACCAATTGTCGAAGCACTTTTGCCACTCTGATTGAGGTATCTCCAAAACATGCATTCTGAATGCAGCAAACCGCTTCTTCAGGTGTCGAAAAACGTTGACCTCTCAGTTTGTTTACGTACGGGAAAAAAAGAACTCATTCGGTGCCAAGTCAGGACTATACGGCGGATGACTCACCAAGTCGATGTTTTGAGTGCTCAAAAATGCAGTTGTTTGATCCGATGTGTGAGAGCTCGCATTGTCGTGATGAAGAGTGATCCGTCTTCGTCGGCTGGGTTTCCTGATTTCTTGGAAGACAACTGGCAAACAAATGGTTGTGTACCACTCAGATTTGACTGTTCTGTGTTGTTCTAGTGGTACGGTTGCGACATGTCCAGTTTTTCCGAAAAAACAGGCGACCATTTGCTTGAAAGTGTTTCGTGCGCGAACAACTTTTGTTGGATTTGGCTCATCTTGAAACACCCATACAGTCGACTGCTGTTTACTTTCGGGCTCATACGCGTAAATCCACGATTCATCACCTGTCACGATGTCATAGACGTGTTTCGAAGCACCGCGATCGTATTTTTTGAGCATTTCTTTCAACCAATCGACAGGAGCCTTTTTTTGAGCGATTGACAAGTTGTGTGAGATCCAACGCGGACAAATTTTTTTGACAGGCAAATGTTTATGCTATATTGAATGTATCCTGGTCCCACTAATGCCTAAGGTTGTCTCAATCTCTTGATAGGTCACATGCCGATCTTGCAATATCAGTTCGCACACAGCATCAATGGTTTTCGGAACAATAACTGATTTTGGACGACCTTCACGAAATTCGTATTGGAGTGAACTACGACCACGATTGAATTCACCATACCATCGATAAACACTGGTAATGGATGGAGCTTCATCGCCAAAAATTGAATTAAGTTCATCCATGCACTGTTGCTGAGTTAATCCATGTTGAAAGTTGAAAAAAATAATCGCACGAAAATGTTCACGATTTAGAGATGAATCTTTTAAGTTACTTTAAACAACACTCGTATGTCAAAACGTTCTGAGTACATATAACCTCAAAAATGTCCAACTTTACGATAGAGCTGTCAGTTGCCAGCTTGCAACACCGGGGTTGCCAAATATATGAATGAATGAAATATAAAAGGCAACCCCCGTACAATGACCGTTCACTACTTTCTAATGGTTTCTAATTATTTTTTAATAATCTAAGCACTGATGATGGGAATAGGTTTCTCGAAACATGTATGGTCTTTCTTTTCAATATTAAAATAATCTTTCTGTTTAAAGGTGCTGTTCGAGCAGAATCGTTTACTCGGTTGCCTCCTCCATTGCATCCTGCCTCAATGACCAATACGCATATAGTAGCCGTAGCGGACTCGGAATGCCTCACTGAAGCCACTACTGAAGACGAATTAGAGCTTCCTAACAACATAAGTGGAGGTAAGGGTTTAAAGCATTTTGCTTGATAAAGGAAAACATTTTCTTGGTGATATTTTTGCACTGATGTAATCTTAGTTGTCGATCAAATTAATATTTTTTTAATTTTTGACGGATTTCACAAATCTCTAAACTACCCTCAGAGATACAAAGGGTAACAATTTGCAGAAATATTTGGTAGGTAATATAGAAAACTGCAAAAATGCTAAATACTAACTTTTGTTTTTTTATTTCAGAAGCCAATACAGATCAAGAGGGTGAAGAGCTACTCCAACACCTTGCAACCAAACACTACTACAGTTATACAGCTGCTCTAGGTGTCACTGTTGGCGTTGGTTGTCTACTTTTGTTTCTGAACATGTTAATATTTGCTGGTATCTACTACCAGCGTGAGCGAGATAAACACCGCCAAAATCCGGATAATAGAAATTCACGATTGAATTCGTCACCATCTACAGACACTTTGCCAATGTCACAACGGCCTTCCACACCAGGCAGTTCTGCTAGACAATCACCCGTAATGGGTAGGAAACATTTGGAGGAGACTGCGCCATGTTATAACACGGTAAGTGTTTAAGAATTTGTTGTAAACCATGGGTTTTACTATGCTTTCAGGGGCGTTTTTGAAATCTAAAATATCCAACACTATACCGTATTTAGTGAGTCAATACATTATTTGATGATTTCTGCTAATTATTGTTTTAATATTGGCAGCTTCCCCGTAGTACAACACTCCAAGACTGCCACAACAATTCCATGTCCAGTCAAAACACATTGAAAAAAGAAAAACCACCACCACCCCTACGTACGTCAAGTAATCCCTCAAACCAACAGCCAGTAATCAGCGGTGGTGGTACGGTGAAAAAACGCGTCCAAATCCAGGAAATATCCGTATAGCATAAAGGGAGCCATAACGGCTCCCCCAAATCCAAACCGGACGTGACGCCGGACTACTATATACAGGAAGAGGAGGTTATGGACCAATGCGATTTGGTATCGGTGCAGTTATAACAGACCGAGGATTGTATAGTTATATATTTGGATTAAATGATTTTGTGGTGATTTATATCAAGATTATAAAGAACGGAAATAGTTTAAGGATTTTTTATTAATGTAAGATGGTGTTTTTGTAAGTCGAGTTATGTGTAGAAGAATAGATTAAGTAGTTTTTCTCTGTACGGGGATCTTTGACCCTGCAAACGCTGCATGGGGAATATTTTTATATCATTCGGAGGTAGATTCTACTACTAATCGCAAGAATTTCTAGTTCTCAAAGGCAAGAACTTCTATATTTATATATTATATTTATGAGTTTACCCTTATGGATAATAGGTCCAAATGTGCATTTTCTATAGTTTACATGATTTTTTTAAACCTTCAATATACACCGTGTTCATGATAGGTTTTCAAAATTAAACTAACTTTAGCCGTTTTTTTGGAAAAACTTTTTTACGATTTTAGTTTTTATTTATTTCTGACATTATTTTTACAGATATCAAAAAATGAAAAGCACTTTATTGTTGTTACTTTTTGAGGAGAAAAAGATAGCGTTTACAAATTTTCACTACGACGTTTCGTTTCGTTTTTGAAAAACCATCAACTTGTTTTTTTTTCAATACGGCCCTGGATTTTTTATTGTTAAATTTAAAGCTATGTTCAAATCAAAAATAGTTGGTATATCACATGTAATGGCTTAAACAAGTTTTCAGTGTTTTAAGCTGTTATTTAAAATTATGCAAGAAAAATCTCAATAGTTTGGCAGAGTAGTAGATTTGCAAAAACATTCTTTCGTCGTTACTCACAATTATTTATTATTATTTGTAATTTATTTCTGTCTCAGTACAAAATTTTGTTCTGTTAAATTTAGTTAAAATTTTTGTGCTTTTGAAGTTATTAAAAAAACGCCTTTCTCAGATGAATGTTTTACGCAAAATAACTGCCAAACTATGGCAATTTTTTTGAATAATTTTAAATAACAGCTCAAAAACACTGAAACCTTGTTTAAACAATTACGTGTGATATACCACCTATTTCTGAATTGAAAATGGCTTGAAATTTTATAATAAAAAATCTAGGGCCATATTAAAAAAAAAAGTTGATGATGGTTTTTCAAAAACGAAACGTTGTAGTGAAAATTTGTAAACGCTATCTTATTCTCCTCAAAAAGTAACAACGAAAAAGTGGTTTTCATTTTTTATATCTGTAAAAATAAGGTCAGAAATAATTAAAAACTAAAATCGCTAAAAATCGTTTTTTTCAAAAATTCTCGAAACGGCTAAAGTTTAATTTTGAAACCATTCAAAATGTGTTTAAATTGTACAACTTTTTCTATTTCAAGCGACATTGTAACTCCTACCGTTTCCAGGATTTCAATACTATCCCATTCTTATCTTGGACACAGTGTATACATAATACAGGGTGTCCCAACATTAACCTAAAATAATATAAGGGGACATTCTACCAGCGAAAATAAATTTTTTCTTCCATATGAACATATTATACCGAAAAATTCTTCATTTTTCAGATACAGGGTGTTATTTGTAAATTCCTGACGATGGGTTTTTAGTAATATTTCCGAAACGGGTCTCGATATCAAAATGAAATTTAGCACACTTACGTAGCTGATGAAACTGATCGGTGGAATGCACATCAAATCCTCAAAAATGTGTTTGAAATTGTATTAAATCTTCATTTAATTTAAACTATATTTTTGTACATACCACGTCTAGATGTAAGTATTCGAAAATTGTTTGTAATAAAATTGTTCACAACTACATAATTTCGGGTAGAATATTAAAGGTAATACTTAAGTAGGTACCTAAATATCGCCAAAAAATAATTATAATAAATAAGACGTCTTATTAGAGTTATTAATTATTTTCGAGTGTATATACTTTATAAAATTACTGTAGTCATAGAGGAATACTAATTATATGTCAACTAGAATAACGATTAAAACCAAAATAATAGTTGGTACAGTCACTTTGAAGATTTCATTAGTTGTTTTATCAATTTTTCTGTCTTCAAGAATAGTGAATATAATATGAACTGCACCGATTGATAACTCAAAGACTTAGCTTGGAGAAATACCATAAAGGAAGTTTTCGATCTCGTACAAGGTGCTCATTTAAAAAATTTTCAAATATTAATTCAAAAAATGTTAAAGACAACATTTTGAAATAAAAAAAAACATTTTTTTGAACTATTCAACACATTAAATTAGAGACACTTTATGTTGGTTTAGAAATGGCATTTGTTGTAAACAATGCCAGCAGGCCTAAATTATGGAAAATGCAATATATTAAGAACGTGTTATACATTCGTAGAACGAAGGTTATATTGCAGATCTTTTATTAATTTTTTTATTTATTCTCATTACATGTCATTACCAAAAAAGGTTTACACAAGTCATATTAAATACTAAAATATTACATAACACAATACAAAAACATAGAAATGTATATAACTTAATCACAACAGAAAGTCAGTGCTGAGCATCAATGGAGTAAAAAGCCTGGTCAATTAAGCAGTTCTTTAATCTATTTTTGAACATTGCAAGGCTCAGTGTTTTCAAACTATCTGGCAAATGATTATAGCATGTGGGACCATAATAATTTACCGAATTTCTGCTTCTACCCAACCTCATATATTCAGGAAGAATGTCATTTATGTTTCTGGTATTGTGGTTGTGAACTTCATCATGCTTTATGTACAGATTGTAATTATTTTTCACATACATAATTGAATTGTAGATATAGAGACACGGGAGTGTAATTATTTTACATTCTTTAAATTTAGGTCTGACATCCTCTCTAAACTTGAAATCTGTCCTTATGCGAACCACTTGTCTTTGGATTGCGAATACCCGACTCGCATGACAAGAGTGTCCGCAAATTGACGAAGCATATGAAGCCACACTGTGAAAAAGGCCATAATATGCTGATTTCAAAACATTAAAAGAGACTTCCCCTTCAAGCTTCGCAACATGAACACAACCTTAGACAATTTGGCAATGGTAACCTCGGCATGACCCGCCCAGGTTAGCTTTTGGTCCAACGTGACACCCAAAAACTTTACCAAACCATCAGAAACAGCAACATCCATCTGACGTAATGTAAATATTTTAGTAGCTGTTTTATTGGCATTCATACAGAGTTTGTTAGCTGCAAACCAGTCAGCAGCCCTCGACTGCGAATTAATCATACTTGAGGCCAGAACATCACTCGACAGTTCAACATCGACAATAGTTGAATCGTCTGCAAACAATGTCAGGTCAGAGCATGGCAGATGTAGCGGTAAATCATTAATGAAAATCAAAAACAATAGAGGTCCGACCACCGAGCCCTGTGGGACTCCACAAGAGCTCAACAAGGGCTGAGAAAACTTTGACTCAAACATCGTTACAACATTCCTACCAGTGTGATAGGAACTCAGCAAACGAACCGAATTCGCACTCATACCTATCGCTCCAGTTTACCCAACAAGATATCGTGTGAGACGCAATCAAACGCCTTTGTTAAATCAAGAAAAGAAGCCCCCACAAGCCTTCTACTCTCAAAAGCCGTTATAACGCTATTTAAAAAAATTTCTATAGCTGAAACGGTGTTAAGTTTCGGTCTAAATCCAAATTGTTTCGGAGAAAATAAATGATTTCTTTCAAAATAGTTGGCTAATTGTTTAAAGAGTATATTTTCAAAAATTTTACCTAGGTTTGGGCGTTTATATCGGTTTTTTTTGTGCGGTCTTACTGTTTTATGTGATTAAAATAAAGTAAAGACCGGACAAGGTATTCTGCTGAAGTCATTTGAATAATCAAATAAACAATTAGCATCATTAGCTTAAACTTCGGTTAGTTGAATTCTATAGAAAAAATCATAAGAGTGGAATTTCTTTATTCTACTGGCAACTGCGCTTGATCTTTTGTAGAAGTTAAGTTGTTGCTCTTATTCATTCTAATCTTCAAGCAAAACTAGTTCCAGGCCGTGTAGACCTCCTCCAAAGCCAAACATATGTAAAATATTCAAAGCTTACTTTTGTTAACGCTTTTTTGTATACATTTGTATGCATTTATGGGGATCTTGGCCTTTTCGGGTATCCGATTTACATTTTTATAGGTATCGCATTATTTTGAAAATGTTCTTAACGCGTTCATAACGCCTAATGGTGGCAGGCAATAAACCAGGTAGAGTTTTCTGTGAGACACCTGGGGAATTTCTAACCCATTTTACAGTCGAGAAATGTGTCGATATATTCATGACCTCAATAAATATTTGTATGGTTAAATTATTAAAACATGCGAGAAAATTAATAACAATTGCCCCATCCTGAGCGAAGCTTCAGTGCAAAGTCAATTGTAAACAAGACAGATAAAGAAATTGACGTTTTGGACGGAAGGGATGCATTGTTTTCCTTTCTTTCTCCCTATGAAAAATGGTAGTGTAGCAGTAGCACCCTGTCCTACCCTCCCAAGCAAGTTCATAGGAGAGGACAAAGGAGGATTTTTAAGTCCTCCTGGAGTGTCTTCATTGCTGTTTTCTATGCTTTCATTATATGCCCTAGTGAAATCACACTTTGCGTTTGTTTTCTTCGCTCTGTAAATCGCATGTTTTTGAATCCCTAGGCTGTTTTGCGACCTTAAATTCCATCTGCCCAAGTGAGTTTGTATTTATTCCCTGTTTTCCTAAACCGGGATATGCACTGCTCAAAACGCTTAAACACATCATTATAATATGGAGATATTGCGAATGAGGTGAAGTCTCAAAAAATCTATGTTCACTTTTTGAGATTTCGATCGATGTAGTTCGTGGACAGACACCCTGTATACTAACATAGTGTTGAAGTTATTGTAAATACCTAGCATGATTAACTTTTATAACAACATTTCAACGTATTCATGGTGAAAATATTCGTTTTAGCTTTACGAAACTTTTTTTTCTAAAGTAACTGGACTACATCAATAAAGAACTTAATATTACTGTTAAAGTTTCATTTGTAAACTATATTGTACATAAATTTTAAAATAATGTTAAAACTTGTCATTTTTGTATATATTATTAAAATAAAGACACACTGTACAAACTATATCATCCGTATTTTTTTTCCAAATCTTGAATCCCAAATAAAATAATTATTGAAACTGTTTTGAAAGTAGAACATTCCCAACTCAACAGGTTGACCAATATGTACGGTTTAGTTCATTACGAAGTACGTGCAAAGCGCCCTGTATAAGAACTGGGTTGAAACTAGCACCAAATGCATATTTCGCACCCTAAAAAACTCTATTCTTTCACTTTTTAATTGAATATCTTCAGAAATTTTCTAATTTCATCTCTAATATCTTATGGGACACCCTGTATACTAGTCAAGCAACCAACAAAATTGTTGCTTGACTTACACTGTTTGCTCCTGTCTTCTTTTTGCATCGATATAATATCAGCTATAGATCGCCAAAGTTCATTGTGGATTAAAAATCAACTTCTTCATCTTATTTGATGAACATTTTTCTAATAAATATCCTTATAAAGACATCCTGTATATCAAAATAATATAATTCAATACTTGTTGTTGTATGCAACCCGTTATACAGTAAGACGTTGCTGCCCTCTGTACAGGAATAGCAACTTTAACCCAAATACCAAAACAGGATTTGCCTTCACAACATTTATAGCTTCTGGATGCTGGGTAATAGAGGGCGCTTATCCTTTTCCGCTGTAGATTTCTTCTTTACAGGTAAATTTGCGTGCATCAAACTTCAAACGTAGCGGATTTGATTTTGTGTATGTGTTAAAAAAGCCGAAAATCAATAATAAACAAAACATGGTGTAAAGTATTTTGTCTGTGTTCAAGTCTTGTCAATTGTTATTTTAAGAATTCCGTAAGTAAAATACATTTAATTTTAATGTGTGTTGTGTGAAATAGGATGTTATGATTGTTAGTGATAGATGCAACAATATCCGGTAGTTGTTATTTTATAACAACAGTAAAAACGATATATTAATACGGTATAATTTTACACATAAGTATTATTCCCATTAAGTTATAGGAGATTGGAAATTGAGATTGAGCGTAACAGTTACGAGTTACGGGCATGTGGGCGTTTTAAATTACAACTGTCAAAATATTGGTAAAAACAATAATAATGTGTTCGTTTGGATATTAATTAATTAATGTTCTTAGGTAAATGCATACAATGTTTGTTTATTTCGTAATAGTTGATAACTAATAACTAATTAGGTATCTAGCTACGTAGGTATTTCACAGCGGCATATTACATACGTACAAATTCATTTAAAAATTTATAAGAAAGTAGGTATCCATTTAAATATTAAATTCGTTTAAAACTGCGTTATTTGCATTTCCAATACATGAGTAAGTACCTAGTAAGTAAATATGTCAATATATTGTTCATGAGTGATGAAAGTACTTAACTAATAATTAATTAGAATTAATTTAAGTACATAATTAATGATCTTTGTAAAAGTATTTACTTATTTTGACATTATAAAGCAGGCCGAGCTAAATGCGTTGATAAGTACCTATTGTACGTAAATGTCATTTTGTAACACTTGGTATTTCTTTTAACAATTTTCAGAGTAAGTGGCTTTGTAGGCACTAGGTATGTACCTTTTTAATTTGCTAAGTGTATAGGTACCTACTACTTAATATTATTTCGCCAATATAGGTAGTAGTTTTGTGATGAAGAAAATAAAATTAACTCTTGGATTATTACCTACAAGTAAAATCTAAGAATAAACACATAAAATTCGTATGACGTGGATTTGGGATTGGTAGGTATCATCTGAACAAACCAGTTTAACAGACGATCGTTTAGTATCTTTCTGAGGTATTTGTTAGTGAATTTTATATTGTATTAAAATATTTAATTCATTTTTCGTAAATCCTACATTAAAAGCAATCATATAGGGTGTCCCAAGCACCAAACTTTTTTTTGCTGTATTTGCAAAGTTTTATACAGGGTGGTTCAATAATCGCAAAATATGTATACCTACTGCTAAGGAACAATATTGATTATGGGGAAACAGGATAATATACAGGGTGTCTTCAAAGACAGTTTAAAAGATTTCAATTTTTTGGGGCCTTGGTTTGGTATTGTGTGATGTTTGAGTGCTGGTTCTTGGTGTATATAGACCTACATCCGGTGATCTTAATATATTTGTTTGCCAGCTTGAGCAAGTATTGGATGAACTTTTGTTTAGGTATGAGGGAGTTGTCGTAATTGGCGACTTTAATTATCATTTTGATAGACCTTACAGGGACTGCGACTTGATATCGACAGTACAGAGTTTTGGTCTTAAAATTACAATATCTGATTTTACTAGAGTGACTGACAGTTCCCGTAGTTGCATAGACAATGTTCTTACTAATTTGGATGAGAGTTTGTATGCCTTTCGTGTTTTTGATCCCTGCATATCTGACCATGCTGCTCAGGTCATTGAGATTCGGGTTTCTTGGGGTGTTAAGGTTAACAGTAGTTCTCGACGAACGGTTACTCAAGCGGGTCTCTCTGATATGAGAGAAGCCTTGAAGTCGACGGATAGGGATCAATTTTTTTGTTCCAATGATGTTGATTTTCTGTCATCTTACCTGTTGGGTATTTTCCAACAAAATATTAATACATATTTTCCGATCAAGAAACATCAGAATCGTGGAACGCCAGTTAACTGGTTTACATCGGAACTTCGAGAGAAAAGGTACAAGCTCATGGCCATTAGGATAGTTTGTGAGTCAACGGGCGACGCTTCTCATCGGACCCTGTATAACTCGTTGCATGCAGATTATAGGAAGACTATTGTTGACCATAAAAAGATGGCCTACGAGAGATATATAGCTAGCTCCACTAATAAACCACGTGATATCTGGAGAATAATTAATATTAATCTCACCTTATGTGATCTGAGCAAGGCCTTTGACTGTGTGTCTCATGAAGTTCTTCTGACCAAGCTATTTCGATATGGTGTGCGGGGACTCTCGTTGCAGCTGCTGCGGTCGTACCTGACTGGCAGAGGACAGACAGTGACTCTTCGGTCGGAGCTGTCTGAGGTGCGGGTATTAACGAGTGGAGTGCCCCAGGGCTCTGTGTTGGGTTGCTCTTTGTCGTTTATATTAACGACCTATATAGTTATTTGAATCCTGGAAGGGTCATTCTTTATGCTGATGATACCTCTTTGGTGTGTTATGGGAGCAGTGTTTCACAGCTGCGGGGAACCTTGAGGGAATTGCGAATGGCCGGTTCACTAGTAATCTGCTGAAACTGAATATTGATAAGACCCAGAGACTTACATTTTCTAGTGCTAGTGGTCATGCTCGGGGACGAACAGCCAACTTATTGGGGATTATTGTTGATGTTGCGCTTTGCTGGGCGTCGCACGTTGATTTTCTCAGGGGTAAGTTGTCTTCTAGTATTTACGTTATTAGGAGGCTCAAATATTGTCTGAGTCAGCAAACTCTGAGAACTGTTTATTTCTCACTGTTCCATTCTCATATTTCTTATGGAGTGAGTCTCTGGGATAACTCGTCATCGGCTATGCAAATATTTAGAGTGCAAAAAAAGGTGGTTCGCATTCTGGCAGATGCTGGATATCTGGAGCATTGCAAGCCCATTTTCAAATCTCTCAATATAATGCCTCCCGTCTTTATATATATATATATTATCAACTGCTTGAGATTCACAGATGTAAGCCCGATTTGTGTATTAACTCAACTTGTCATGAGTATGGTACGAGATCTGCGGACTTGGTACGGGCTCGGCGATGGAGATTGACTAAGTCTGCAAAGAATTCCCTACAGATTCGGTTGTATAATGCACTTCCTCGTAGGGTCCGGGAGTACAGTTCAGAAATGTTCAAAAGAACTATAAAATCATACGTATAACCTCAAAAATGTCCAACTTACGATAGAGCCGTCAGTTGCCAAATCCCGAAATATAAAAGGCAAATTATTGGAATGATATTTTGAAAATAAGACTCCTTTCATGTATCTAAGCAATGTTGGGACACAGGGTAGTCGGTAGCTAGTAAGTTTAATGGCATGGTATGTAAATAGGTAAATAATGTACAGCGATACGCCCCCCATTAAGTTACAGGCGCCGAGTAAATCGACAAACCAGTCTGAATTGTTATTTTGTCTAACGTGATTGAAATTGAAAATAAATCTATTTTAAATACATAATAGTACACTAAATATTGGTATTATATTGTAAAATATGTTTTTGGTAAAGCCAGGGGTTTGACGTTTTACTTAATAAGTTAAAAAGATCATTGACGAAGTATTAATATAGACTCCAAAATAATACGCTTGTATTTGATCCCATTTTGAGATATTTTAATGGGATATATTATGTGGCTTACGAAGTGTGGAACATTTTTTAAGGTCTGCGAAAGAAATTTGTGGGCTAGTTACATTAAAATTAAAATTGTAATGTTCTCAAGCAGTCTCTACGCCACTGCCACGGCACATTTAAGTGGTTTATAAGAGGCAATTCTGGAATAAACCTCGTAAAAATTTTAATTATCTCTATTATAAGCAAACTTGACAAAGATTCAAACTTGGTTGCTGCCAATTATCTTATATTTTCAATTCCGAACTCTTTTCTTCTTCTCTTTTGCTTAATTTGCTGCGCGTCACTGACCTATTCTTAGAATGCAAACGAAAGTGAAGGTCGCCTTGTCCAAATGAAAAAGAAAATAAAAATTAATTTGCAAAAACTGGTTTTGAAAAAAAGAACAAAAATTTATGTCTATTCAAATTATCATAATATATAGGGTGACACTGGATTAAATGATACTTTCACAGTGGGAAAAACATTTTTATTTACGATACAAGATTGTTAATTACAGGGTGAAAAACGTGTTCAAATTTATTGCATTAGAAAGAACTGGGTGCACCTTACGTTCCTGAAACTGAACAACAATTAAAAGTTAGAAATTAGCACCCTTAAACAGTTATTTATTATACAAGGGAAAAGAGTATTAGATTTTAGCTCGAGAGAAATAGTTTAAAAAATTTTTAACCTAAACAATTAGACCACATTGACGTTCGAAAAAAGTGTAAAATGAGGTAAAAAGGTTAGAAAAAACGAATTTCTTAAACATAGCAGAAATATTGACGAGTTATTTATAGCTTGGATAGAATATAACCTAAAAAATGTGTTATAAATAACTTCTTTTCATAGGCGTTCGTAAATAGTGTAAAAGGGGTCAAAATAAAAACATATATACTTCCTAAACTTATTCGGAATCCGGAATAATTTTTCGTAGTTGTGGTAGAATATAACCTAAAAAATGTTACATAAATGAACTGGTTCACACAGGCGTTCGAAAAAGGGTCAAAAACGAAAAAAAAAAATGTTTCCCAAATATACCAGAAAAATTGGCTAATTATATATAGCTTTGATATAAGATAACCTAAAAAATGCAGCATAAAATTTTTATTTACATAGTCGTTCGTAAAGAGTAGAAAAAAGGGTACAATAAAAAAAAATTAAAATGTAAAAAATTTTATATTTGACTAGTTGAATTGGTGTTAAAAATACACGACAAAAATTAATGTAGCATAGGCGTCCGTGAAAATTCTATAAAAGGGTCAGAAAAAAATTGTATTCGTGATAACTCAAAAACCACTTAACGGATTTTAACCACATTTGGTACGAAAATACTACAGGATATTTATAGGTGGTGATTAACATTGAGCGTAGGCAAAGGGTTTAAAAGAGGGTTCAAAAAATTAAAAAACCATAGTTCTTAAACTTATCCGAAATATTGAATAATTTTTTGTGCGTTTAATTAAACATAACCTAAAATATTTAACCTAAACAATTAGACCACATTGACATTCGAAAAAAGTGTAAAATGGGGTAAAAAGGTTAGAAAAAACGAATTTCTTAAACATAAAAAATGTGTTATAAATAACTTGTATTCACAGGCGTTCGTAAATAGTGTAAAAGGGGTCAAAATAAAAACATATTATACTTCCTAAACTTATTCGGAATACGGAATAATTTTTCGTAGTTGTGATAGAATATAACCTAAAAAATGTTAAATAAATGAACTGGTTCACACAGGCGTTCGAAAAAGGGTTAAAAACGAAAAAAAAAATGAAAATATTCTTGAAATAAAAGTCGACCTCCACACAATAAATTTTAATATCTCCAACAAATTACAATTGTCACCATACATGTTTCGCAGCTCCGGGCTGCATCATCAGTGGTTATAAGAGATTCTTACGAAAAGCTATGTTATTTAATTTAGTTAGTACATATTATTTTTGGGAAATTTATTTATCAACTGTAGAAATAAGAATGTATATATTATTTTCAATTGCACTAAAATGATCTCAACTTTTAAACTTACCATTGTGTGAAAAAATTCCATTAAAAAATAAAAAAAAAATTGTTAAATTAAGTTTTGTTGCGTTAAAATTAAAAATCAAAACTCACATCATTTCTAATGTAATTTTTTTTTTTTTAACTAACTTACATTATCGAAGTGAAATTTGAAGTTTTAAAAAACCTTTAAAGTAATCAAATATCTGTCAATATCATTCTGTGATTTGATTTAAAAGTTGCCTCCTTTTGTAGATTTTAATTTGTGTCCTGAAGTTTTCCTTTTTTTTGTTGTATATTTTTAACATTATTTTCTTTGTGTACCTATTAATAGGTGACGTGTCTTTTACAATATAATTATTGTGTTTTTTTTTATTATTTTTTTCATGGGATGTAAGGTTCTATTTTGATGATAAAATGATTCAAACAAAATACCCACTAAAAGTGGTACATAGCAAAAAAAATCTACAGAATCATGCGATGTTGGTAAGAAAAGAGATGTACCTGAAGAAGGTGAATAAGCCGAAACGTTGTACTATTTGATATGAAATAAAAATATTTCAAAAGGAAAAAAATTCGCTTATAAAATAGAACCTTACATCCCAAGAAAAAAAAATTGTAACAAGGTTCAAGAAAAATACAATACTAAAATAATTACACAGGCCAACACACATTTTGGTGCCTGCGATTTTTTAACTGTTCCTGAGTAATTTTTGGATGCAGAATGTAAAAAGGTTCTCAGATTTTGTCTATCAGATCTAGTTTTTGAGATTTTTTAAAAAATTGTGTATATAATTTACGTTATAACTGTTATAATATATAATATTACTATTGACAGTTAAAAAAAACAAAGACACATGGATTTAAGTATTTATTGCAAAAACTTAATTTACATAATTACATTAGTCACTAATCACATAAAAATTTTCTTTTATACGATTTTCTAGAATGGAGTTTACTAGGGCAGTCTCGCTGAAGGCTCCAGCAGTAGTCCGCCATCATGTGGCTATCCCATCGTCCTTGATAACGATCTTCCATAGTTTTAATATCCTGGTGGAATCTTTCCCCCTGTTCTTCACTACAATCACCTAAGTTTTCTGGAAAACGATCTAGGTGGCTGTGGAGGTAGTGAACTTTTATACTCATGTTACAGCCGAGAATATTAAAATTTGAAAGCATAGTTTCCACTAATTCTACGTAATTGTCTGCTTTATGATTGCCAAGAAAATTTTGTACTACTTGAACAAATGAACTCCAAGCGTTAGATTCAGTCTCGTTCATTGATGTGGTGAATTGTGGATCTTTAACAAGTTGCCTTATTTGAGGACCATCAAATATACCAGCTTTTAGTTTTTCCGTGCTAATGCCAGGAAATTTACGTGACAAATACCCAAAACAATTTCCATCTCGATTTAAGGCCTTCACAAATTGCTTCATTAGGCCTAGCTTGATATGCAAGGGCGGAAGTAAGATTTTTTCTCTTGAAACCAAAGGTTCGTTGATCACGTTTTGTATTCCTTGAATCATGACATCTCTTGAAGGCCAATTTTTGTTAACCCAGTGCTCATTTTTAGCTCTGCTGTCCCAAAGGCACAAAAAACAAGGATATTTTGTATAACCACTCTGCTGTCCAAGGAGGAAGTTAATCATTTTTAAATCAACACAAATTGACCACTGATGTTCTTCGTATTTAATTTTTCTCAAAACTAATGCTATTGTTTCATATTCTTCCTTCATGGTAGTAGAATGACCAATAGGAATTGAGCCATATTTGTTACCGTTATGTAAAAGAACACATTTTAAACTACGTTTTGAACTGTCAATAAAAAGGCGCCAATCATCTGGAGTGTATTCAGGCAAACCCATTTTTTCTAAGAGCCCTTTTATATTGTTACAGAATACCAAGTCATTTTCCTGAGTGAAAAAAGGCAGCAGATCCTTATCCCTTTTACGATAAAATGTGATATTAGTACCTCGACAAAGTAGATTTTTTTCTTTTAATCTGGATGCAAGTAATTCAGCGGATTCCTTTGAGAGATTCAGGTCTCTTATAAGATCGTTTAGTTCTTCTTGATTGAAACACTGCGGAGTTGCTAAATCTGCTTCAAAATCGCTGTCGTTTTCTGATTGAATTCTTTTAACTTCGTCAGACGTTGATGTTTCTGTATCATCTTCTGTCAGTTTGGGTAGACTGCTGAATGATGGAACGGGTATTTCTTCCGAATGCACTACAGGCCTTCTTGCAGAATCTAGATCAGGATATGTTCATTTGTGTCTATTGTTTCTATTTATGCCTTTAATATTAACGAGATAAAAATAGCAGTCGTCATGATGGTTCCGCGGTTCTCTCCAAACCATTGGTACACCAAACTTTAGGCACTTCCTCTTTCCAGTTGTCCACTGTCGCAAATGTTCAACACATGTTTTACATATGAAATGTGGGGCCCAAGATTTATCTTGATCTCCTAAATGAACGCCAAAATAGGCAAGATAAGCTCTTTTCACAAAGTCAGAAATCCTTTTTCTGCTCTCTTTCAAAGTGTATTCACCACACACATAACAAAAAACATCGGGATGATTTACACAGGTACGTCTGCTTGTGGATGCCATTGTTTCAGTTTAGTGTCTTGATACTACAAAACGACCAAAATTTACACAAAATGATAGCACAACTTTACTTGGGAAAACTCAGTAATATACTAAATCAAGTACAGCCAAGCAGGTATAGAAGGATCGGGTCATAGGCAATTACAGGTATAAAAGTAAGTAAGAGCATTGTATTGAGTAGTTCCTAGTATAGGAACATTGGGTCAGGGACAATTCCAGGTATCCATTTGGCTAATTAGATTCTGGGAAATTCCTATTTTGACGATTAAGTACATATTTATCTCTTTATTTGTTGTCCTTTATCAGAAAAAAATATATCATTTAACCTGTAACGTGTATCTCAAAAACTAGAGCTGATAGAAAAAATCTGGTGGCATTTTTGGAATCAGCACATTAAAAACATCTAAAATCAGATGTTAGATTTCTGGCACCAAATTTTTTTTTTCATTTTGTTGGCCTGTGTAATCTTACGGTATGAACCTGCATTATAATCTGATAAATATTTTGGGAATTTGTTTTTACAAAGCAGCAATTTTATTATTAACGAAATCTTTACTTAGCAAAAAATATCAACAACTACTTAACTTGTGCATATAAATTACATTGACATACAAAAGATATTTGACAGTTCACAATTTCCTGTAAACTAAAACATAAGTCGAATTCACTCCATGACCGATTATAACCGGTTTAACTTTTTGCATTCACGCGACCCCGATTATTGGCGGTTTCACTATGATGACGTCACGAAAAAGACCTTCATGACATTATCACAGTTAACATGTGTATGTTAACTGTGACACTATATTTTCTTTGCGGTTTCACAAGAGCCCGAAACCGTCAGAAACAGTCGGGATTCTGCGCAAACCAATGATGTGACATGATCACCTACGGCTCATCTCACTTGATTTTTTTTTTTGTAAAAGGAACGTGAAACTCAACATTGTCATTAGCTAATTGCGCTTAATTTTTCACGTAACTAGATTTATTTTCATAGGCTTCGAAACTGTCAGAAACAGTATGGATTCTGCGCATAACATTGTTGACAAGCGATGTAATTGATTTGCGCAGAATAGAGACTGTCAGTTTACGACATTTAACTAGGTGAATAAATATGCTACATTTGATTAATTCATCTTTACTCGTTTCGAAAATATTGCAAAAAAATCGACCTCAGGCAGTCATGTATCTTTGTAAATAAGGACTTTTCGAAAAATTACAATTTAGGTTTTTTTCATGATTAGACCACAATTCACAAATTTTGACCACCTATTTTAGAAACACCTTGTACAACGCACATTTTTTTTATTACTGATGTCTAGGCTCTGCAGCACTGCCTCTTTATCAGGTCACGAACCGCCACTGATTTTCGCATTGTGTTTCGGAAATTGTTTATCGTTTTAATTTGGTATTACTTAACCAGTTGCATTTTTCTTGCACTTATTGAAACGGTTATGTCATTTGAATTATTCTTAGATAAATTATCTTGATATACCTAAGTACCTACTTACTTTTTTAGAAAAAGTAATTGTATACCATTGTATAATATACAGCCGATGTCATGTTTGTGTGTCTTTAGTATCTCACTCAAAAATGATTTATATTGCACGGTAAAGTAGGTTGTTGCCTGTTGTGGGTAAAACAGACAAAATAATGCGGATTTTGTGAAAACGACTGTGTTGACAAGTATGATTATTGCAAAAACACTGAGAATATATTGTACAGAAGGTCCGGTATTGGGTGCAAAATAGTATATTCTGTGACAAGTGAGGAATGGGGCATATTCTGAACGAGTGGAAATTTGTCACCCGAGCCGATAGGCGAGGGTGACGTTCCACGAGTTCAGAATAGCTGAGCAAAAATTACATTTTTTAGCGTTACAGAAAAGAAAATTGCATTATACAAAGTGATGACATTTTGCAAACCCATAAAAATCTTGATTTTTTCAAATGGCGCACCCTGTATATTATCTCACTATTAAAAAGCCAACATTCTAACGGTTCAAAAAATACCATAAAAGTTATTGCCTTACTAACATTTTTTTTTTAAAAATCTGATTGAGGTATCTCCAAAACATGCATTTTGAATGCAGCAAGCGCTTCTTCAGGTGTCGAAAAACGTTGACCTCTCAGTTTGTTTTTTACGTACGGGAATAAAAAGAAGTCATTCGGTGCCAAGTCAAGACTATACGGCAGATGACTCATCAAATCGATGTTTTGGGTGCTCAAAAATGTAGTTGTTTGAGCCGATGTGTGAGAGCTCGTATTGTCGTGGTGAAGAGTGATCCGTCTTCGGCGGTTGGTTTTCCTAATTTCTTGGAAGACAACTGACAATCAAATGGTTGTGTACCACTCAGAATTGACTGTTCTTCGTTGTTCTAGTGGTACGGTTGCGACATGTCCAGTTTTTCCGAAAAAAACAGGCGACCATTTGCTTGGAAGTGCTTCGTGCGCGAACAACTTTTGTTGGATTTGGCTCATCTTGAAACACCCATACAGTCGACTGCTGTTTACTTTCGGGCTCATACGCGTAAATCGTCGACCTGTCACGATGTCATAGACGTGTTTCGAAGCACCGCGATCGTATTTTTTGAGCATTTCTTTCGACCAATCGACACGAGCGATTGACAAATTGTGTGGGATCCAACGCGAACAAATTTTTTTGACAGTCAAATGTTTATGCAATATTTAATGTATGCTGGTCCCACTAATGCCTAAGGTTGTCTCAATCTTTTGATAGGTCACATGACGATCTTGCAATATCAGTTCGCGCACAGCATCAATGGTTTTCGGAACAACTGATTTTGGACGACCTTCACGAAATTCGTCTTGGAGTGAACCACGACCACGATTGAATTCACCATACCATCGATAAACACTGGTCCTTGATGGAGCTTCATCGCCAAAAATTGAATTAAGTTCATCCATGCATTGTTGCTAAGTTAATCAACGTCGAAAGTTGTAAAAAATAATCGCACGAAAATGTTCACGATTTAATTCCGTTTTTGGGCCGAAATGAATTAATTAAAAAAAATTGTTATTAAAGCAATAACTTTTATGGTACATTTTGAACCGTTAGAATGTTGGCTTTTTAATATTGAAATAATATACAGGGTGTCCTATTTGAAAAAATTAAAATTTTTATGGGTTTGCAAAATGTCATCACTTTGTATAATGCAATTTTCTTTTCTGTAACGCTAAAAAATGTAATTTTTGCTTGTATCTTATTTTTAGTGGCTTGAACTCGTAATTTGACAGTTAACTTACAATCTTTATAGCTTTTGGCTTTGGCTCGGGGATTTGTCTGACTAAACTAGCTAGTGGGATTTCGTCTTCTTCATGACTATCTTAAAGATTTTCCTCTGATATCGCAGGTGGAAGTATCTTACTCGTTGATGTTGCAATTCAGGCAGTGCCCACATGCTGTCAGGCTGCGTCAAAAAAAAAACAATATTTTTCAGATTCACATCCTTCAGGGATTGCGAAACATAACAATGAGACTTATGAAAGGAAAGGTTCAAAATTCATTGGTTTTTATGATGCAGATAGGGGATCGTGTACAATTGATACAAGATCGTACACTGGTTGTTGTTTTATTTTTGGAAACGGACTTCAGTTGGGAATCGACAAAACCGAGAGCCTTATATACAGCTGAATATATTTTCTTGACCGAAGCAAAAAAAGAAGCTGTACATTTAAAAGAATTGACCAATGACATGGGATGTTATCATGATCATATTTTAATATACAATGATAATCAGGCTGATGCCGTGATCGTGAATTGTGGACTGTATTGCGATCTTTTATCGATATATAGAATTAATACAACAGAAGTAAAAGCCACCAAAAATTGACTTACCAATTTGTTACTTGCGTTGTAGCTGCGGGGCCTCGTTTTAGATATATTATTTGCGTCTTCAAATAATTATTGTAACCCAAACCATTCGTCACCATCACAAATCGACCATAATTAAATAATATACTTGAATTATATCGAATTACAATAATATTGTTAACGTATATTTGCGAACGACAATTAATTTTCAACTGTCTATTAAAACCGTCGTGTCGTGTCGTCCTTCTCCGCGCAGGATCAGTCAAAATTTGGTATTATATTAAATGAAAAGTACTAGGCAACAAATACAAATTAGCGGATTATGCGCTAACACAGGCAGCACAGCATTTAGTTTCCAATCCTATCGTAAGTTCGAAATCAAAACACATATCCATAAAAGAACACTTTATACGAAATCTCGTTGAACCAGAACCAAATAAAAATTGTCTATAAAAAGACAAGTGATATTTTGACGAAGCATTGAATGGAAATCGTCATCATTTTCTCCGTTCAAGTATTGGACTTCAGATGAACAGTTTTAGAATTGAAGATGTATTGCAATCCTGTTCATCACTGTTTAATTTGAATTGATATTATTTAATAATGTTACCTGTATATAGGTAATTATTATTATTGTCTGCTCTGCTATCCAGATTTTAAATAGTCTGTACGTACTTGGAAGAAGACATCAAAGGGTAGGATGTGTTTAAATTGACGCACTGTACCTATATTAATACAGGTCGTTTTATGTAATACCTTTTAATTTTATTAGTATCGTTATTATTATAGATCAGGCCATAGAGATAAGGGAAGTCATGAAGTTTGTGTATTTATGCAGATGCATGATAAATGTTCAGGTTGTCCTTTATTAAGTGGCATTTGAATATAGGCATTTTGAAATACATGCTCTTACAAACATTCGTTACTATTTTGAAATAAAATGTTTAATGTCTCTTAATTTCCAATTTTTTTATTGTCTAAAGCCTGTTTTGTTATATTTTTTCAGAGAAATCCATCGTACCAATTCTGTATTATAAATGGTGAAAGTCAAGGACGAAGATCTAGCAATGGCCGAGCCAAATCCACCCACGCCACCAAACAAACCAGTACGGAAACACCGATTCTATCCCCATCCGCACATGACTTTTAATCATGTGATCCACCATCACCATCATCACTGTCAACTGGCGCAGTCGGAGTGCGCGGAATTGTGTAGTAGTCCGTCTAGTGCGTCGCCGGTGAATTTTTATTTCGGGCCCGGGTTTAAGCCGCATCGGCAAACGTCTGATTATTACGCGCCTGGTCCTTCGAGCCAGCCGCAACATCATAGTGTACATAGTGCGGAGTTTGTGGTATTGTTTCATGTGAATGCGGGAGTTTCCATCAACTTCCAGATGGGGGACAACATTGAAATTGTTAAAGGTGAGTGTGTAGCTTTAAAGTTATCATTTAGGTGTGTTGCTTGTATTTTTCATTAAAATTGTGTAGAAATGTGCTCGTACGCACGCCACTGGTTGAAGTAAAATAATAATTTTTGCGTAAAAAGATGTATCGAAATTATCTATCCAAACTTTTTTTTTAGCTTTTATATCTTAAGTTAGATAAGTATCTTCAAGTCAAGTCCCTCGAAAACTAATGTACCGCAATGTTTTCCCAATTTTTTCCAAAAACTATTAGGAATTTATAAAAATACGATTAGACGCGTTCCGAGAGCAAGAAATGTTCTTTCAATTGCTGTAAGAATAACTCTCGTACAGTGTTTCGTTTAAGTTTTATCGCATCAGATAAGTATCTTCAAGTTAAGTCCCTCGAAAACTAATGTACCGCAATGTTTTCCCAATTTTTTTCAAAAACTATTAGGAATTTAGAAAAATACTCTTAGACGCGTTCCGAGAGTAAGAAATGTTCTTTCAATTGCTGTAAGAATAACTCTCGTACAGTGTTTCGTTTAAGTTTTACCGCATCAGATAAGTATCTTCAAGTCAAGTCCCTCGAAAACTAATGTACCGCAATGTTTTCCCAATTTTTTCCAAAAACTATTAGGAATTTAGAAAAATACTCTTATACGCGTTCTGAGAGTAAGAAATGTTTTTTCAATTGCTGTAAGAATAATTCTTGTACAGTGTTTCGTTTAAGTATTAGGGTTGACTGGGGTAATTGTAAACATGGGGTAATTGTAAACACAGTTGGCAATATGAGTAGTTTTTTAAAAATCACTAAAGGTTGGTAGCGATGTGTTTGTTTATCCCTCTACTATTTGTGCAAGATAATCCGCCATTCTTACTTGGCGTCTTACCGGTATTTATGAGGTTTTTGTCGATGCATTGTTTTAAAAGTGAAATTAAAAGTTTTTGTGACGTACAAAAGTGATAAGAAGTTGTGTTTAAGTACTGGTAAGTAGAAATATTGTTTCAGCTATGGTAGCCACTGGATAATTGCACTAATACAATGTAGTAAATTTTACTCTCAACGGTTATAAAAGTTACATTTGACTGTTTACATTTACCCCAGATTTATTCACATATGGGGTAATTGTAAACATATACTATGGGGTAATTGTAAACCGTACTAAGCAATATTTTAAACTTTTTTTACAGATTTTTTGAGGGTACAAAATGCCTAGAAAATACATACGCAAAACTACAACCACTTACACTGCTGATGACGTCTGGCAAGCTGTACGCGTGGTAACCAATGGTAATGCGACATATCGAGAAGCTGAAGAAAGATATGGGGTCCCTATATCAGTTATCTTTCACAGAATAAAAGGTAGAAAAATCGCACTGGAAAGAATAGGCGCAGGCAGACCACCGGTTTTAGACTTAAACACGGAGAAACAAATTGCAATATGTGTAATTGCTCGTGCCAAAATTGGATATCCTTGCGACAAAGATGAACTAAAGCAACTTGTAGCAGAATATGTAAAGGCAAATAACATTGCCAATCCCTTCAATAACAACGTCCCAGGAGACGACTGGTACATTGGTTTTATGAATAGAAATACAAACATTAGTCTCAAAAAGCCTGAACATTTACAAAAAGTTAGAAAAACGGCCAGGGATCCAGCAATTGTTTACGATTTTTATTCAAAATTAAAAAACTTGTACGAAAAACATGAATTGCAAGACAATCCTACCAAATCTAAATTTATATTTAACTGCGATGAAAGTGGTTTTCCCAGTGATCCAACTCGTTTAAGAGCTCTTGGTGAAAAAGGCAAACCCCTTAGCAGAGTATCCGGAGGTTCTGGACGCGAATCGACTACTGTGTTAATATGTGTCTCGGCTGATGGTAACCATATTCCTCCTCTAATAATTTTCAAAGGTGGAGCAGTTCAACCACGCTGGGTTTCGAAAAATGCGTATCCTGGAACTTTATATGCTGCTTCTTCAAATGGTTGGATCGAAGAACCACAGTTTTTTTACTGGTTCACTACTGCTTTTATACAACATGTAAAAAATGTACGTCAGACGTCTGAACCTAATTGTAATCAACAAACGGCCGTATTATTTTACGATGGACACTCAAGTCATTATAGTATTCGAATAGTCGAAGAGGCCATAAAGCATAATATAGAACTGGTGCGGTTTCCATCACACCTAACAGATAAGATCCAGCCCTTGGATAAATGTGTTTTCGGCCCAATGAAGACCAAGTGGGATAAACGGTTGGTGGCGTATGGTAAGAGTCAAATGGGTCAAGGAAGTGGTCGTTTATCAAAGGAACAGTTTGGAGTGTTTCTTGGCGAAGTTGTAAAAGAGTCGCTTTTGCCAAAAAACATTATTAGCGGATTTTTATCAACTGGGACATATCCAGCAGATCCTTCAAAGTTTTCTGAAGATCTCTTTGACCCTATTGATCTTCAGCGTTATAAAAACCGTCAAGCAACCATTAGAGCTGCCGAAATACAGAGAGAGAATAGTATCATTCAATATAATCCAGCTGAACCCTGCACGTCGTCGGCTCCTGCTTTAAATCAGATGTGTTCAGCTGCTTTAAGTCAACCGCATCAAGCTTCTCCAACTAAACGATCAACGTCCACTAGATTTTCAGAAATAAATAAAACTCCTATCAAAAATATTATAACTGCTACTGTACGTTCAGAGTCTTTTAGTCCAGAAGTTGAAAATGTGGCTTTAAATTTGTCAACCAAGATATCCCAATCATACATACCAGAAAAGTTGAATATTATTCCAAAAACAGTTGTGGATATATTCTCATCTGTGTTAGAAAAACAAAATCCAAAGGTTCAAACAACTGACGACGTGAAAAAAGCATCTGTAGTACGAAGATTAAAGCAACAAAGTTACGGTGAAGTACTTACATCTACTGAAGTTTTAACAAGATTAAAGGAAGTTGAGGAAAGAAAACGACAGAAAATTACCACAGGAAAAGGGAAAACAAATGCAAAGAGAAGTAAGAAATTAGTTCAAGAAGAAGAAGACGAATCCGAAGCTGACCGATCTAAAATTACACATGACAGCTCAGATGAAGAAACCCAAGAAGACATTTTAGTTGAAATGGAAATAGAAAATACTCCAGAAATTTGTTACGAGACGCCTGAGTCTGGCAAAATAATTCCAGGTTGCTATGTTTTGATAGACTTTTTGGGTGGGAATAGAAACAAAACGCATTACACTTATGTATGTGTTGTAAATAATGTTGTTGGCGAAGAAGAATTTTCTGTCACGGGACTAAAGTGTCTTAACTACACTAAAACTGATTTTATTGTAATTGAAAATGATGTTTCAGTTGTAAATTTAGAGTCTATTAAAGCCTTGTTACCCCAACCGTCTGTAGAGACACGCGATCGAAAATTAGTTTTTGTATTCCCAGGATCTGTTGCTGTAAATGAAAAAAAGTAGCATAAAATATATATGTTTTAAGTTTAACCAATAATGTTTTTGACATGTTTTAAAATAGTTTATTTTTTTGGAAATGTAAGAACTTTAATTTTTAATAAAAGTTTCTTCTGAGTACAAATATGTTTTTTTTTATTTGGGGTAATTGTAAACAAAGACCTATAGCAATAATGTTGTGACATAAGTTATAAAAGTGTTTTATGTAGCATTCGACAAAATTTTACTGTCACATCTCATACAGTTTTTGACATCAGTGTTTACAATTTCCCCGTAGTCATAGGGGTAATTGTAAACTGGTGGGGGAATTGTAAACATGACCTTAAAAATAGAAATAACATTTTTTAAAAATAAATATAAAAAAAAATGAAAGATGATATATCAAATACTACTTTACAACTTCGTTTGGATTTAAAATTCCTCTTACTACATATTTGAAAAATTAATCAATTAAATTCCTTAAAATTTGTTTACAATTACCCCAGTCAACCCTATCGCATCAGATAAGTATCTTCAAGTCAAGTCCCTCGAAAACTAATGTACCGCAATATTTTCCCAATTTTTTCCAAAAACTATTAGGAATTTAGAAAAATACGATTAGACGCGTTCCGAGAGTAAGAAATGTTCTTTCAATTGCTGTAAGAATAACTCTCGTACAGTGTTTCGTTTAAGTTTTACCGCATCAGATAACTTAAGTTGACATTTGTTGTTTATTTGTAGTTAAAAAAAAAAATAGAAAAAATGATTTTTTAGTTCTTGTCCCTCTAAGACTTTTTTTCCGTAAATATCTTGCCCTTGAAAGAGTTAAACGAGGATTTTTCAAACAAAGTGATATTATTTTGTGGTTTTCCATCTGCCTCTTAGTTTCCAATTCCGAATCTGGTATTTTGCTGCACTTAAACAAAGGGCTTTAAGCTCGGCTTTAACTTAATTAAAAAAAAAACGTTAGACATTATTTTGCATCAGTGATTCATCGCATACACATACTGATTGTTTCTTTAATGATTTCTTAATGATAATTAACAAGTAGGCGCTAAAGCATTCACACAACTATAAAAGGTGATTTTCACTTTTTTATAGGATTTTTTTCGCACAAAAACCATAAGTAGGTTCATTTACCACTAATTCATTAATGTTGTAATTCGCCGACAGTCTAAATATGTTTATTGGCAAAGAAAAAGATGATTTCGATATAGTATTAATAAAATTTTATCGTCTATTCTGCCAATTAGGGGTATTAATTAAGCAATTAGATGCCATTAAAGATGTTTCAATAGGATGAATAATTGCGATGTTCAATAAAAAATACTTAAACTTTAGTACAGCATGTTCTGAGTTCAAATTTTTTCTCTCTATACCAGGTGTCCCACCGGGAAGGGATTCGATCGATTATGGAGGAACAACCCTGTGGAACAATCTGAAAATCTGGTGTAGTACTTACGTCGATGGGGCCAATTCGGCTAAAATGTTTTCAAGAATCTAGCACTTCCGGTTATACCGGAAATGGGTGTCAACTTCCATATTTCAAATACGACCCTATATAAATTATACTTTTTTTTTGATTCTCCTTGTAATTCTAAACATATTTCATGCATAATATATGATGATCTCTTTGAGTATTTTGAGTCGTTAATCTATCTCTATAGCGGGCCCTTCATGATTGTTGGTGATTTTAAAATCCCTCAGGCAGCTGACACTAATTTGATTACCTCGCAATCGGCATCATCAGCATTTTATGACACTTCTCAATCTTGATCAATATAATGGTATTGCTAACATTAATAATAGAGTGTTGGATTTGGTCCTGTCTATTTTTTCGATTTAATTCAGATCTTGCGTTAATTTTGGGGCAGCCTTTACAAGTTCGGGGTTGCAATGTCTAAAATCAACGAATTGAATTTAAAATTGTCCCCCTTCTAGCATATTCGCAAAATTTTTTGCCACTAGCGACCATCCTTTGTTCCCTAATCTCAAAATATGACTGATTTTTTTGTATTGCCAGATTTTTAGCTTAAGCTGGAACCATCATTGGCCCACTTTAGTGGTAATGGAACCCCAGCTTTTACAAATGACTAGGATATTTTAGTCTCTAATTTTGACATTTAACAGTGAAGTTAAAAGCGTATATAGGACCAATCACTGTCCAAACCGTTAGAAGTGGAGGCGAAAGTGTGATGAGAAGCGAACTGAACGTCCAGTGAAAGTCGCTCTACTTTATTCGATTTTTGGGAAGGCCAACGAACAATCAACAGCCAATATGAACAAAGTGAATTCTACCAATCACACTAAACGTCTTGACCTTTGATAAATGCTTCATGATAATGCTTCGCCACATACGGCACAGATAATGCATCCGAAAACTGGCCTGGGAAATTGTCCCACACCCTCATTATAGCTCAGATCGTGTCCCATCGGATTGGTTCCCTTAAGGTGCAAATATTGTTTTTGCAAATCGTTTCTCCAAACTTTTTCTTGTTCCTTTGTTTGATCATCCTTTGGGATAGATACCTAAACATGATTATGATTGAATCCAATATTATTTGCAAATTAAAAAGTATACCGGGTATTGAATGAATTACATCCAATCACTTTGTCTTTCTTCAGGCGATTTAGATTCATTTTCTGTAAAAAAAACTTTAAACACTTTACTTTCTATCCTAGTTAGAATAATTTACATCTTATGTAAAACACAAAGAAATTGCTTTTTCAATAGACATAAAGACAAGCAATTTTATAGAAACAAAACATTCTTTACAATGTGAAAGTATTGGTAGGTACATTTTCTTACAACTCAATCAGTCAGTTCAACTAGTGGGTAATAGCACAGTCATTTATTTATTATTTCGTAATGTTCATTGAACTGCCTGTTTGCAATTACTTTATCTACTTTTTAAAGATATAATAATTATTATAATATGTGCAATAACGAAAGCTCTGTTAGGTACGAGGGTTGCATTTTATATTTCGGGATTTGGCAACCCTGGTGTTGCAATCTGGCAACTGACAGCTCTATTGTAAAGTTGGACATTTTTGAGGTTATACGTAGTCAGAACGTTTTGACATAGGAGCGCTATTTGTGTTGTTTACAGTAACTTAAAAGAATCATCTCGGCCCAAGAATGGAATTAAGTCGTGAACATTTCCGTGCCATTATTTTTTACAACTTTTCACGTGGATTAACTCAGCAACAGTGCATGGATGAACTTAATTCAATTTTTGGCGATGAAGCTCCATTAAGGACCAGAGTTATTCGATGGTATGCTGAATTCAATCGTGGTCGTAGTTCACTCCAAGACGAATTTCGTGAAGGTCGTCCAAAATCAGTTTTTGTTCCGAAAACCATTGAAGCTGTGCGCGAACTGATATTGCAAGATTGTCATGTGACCTATCAAGAGATTGAGACAACCTTAGGCATTAGTAATAATATAATAATAATAATAACTTTATTGTTCTGTAAGATTATACATCTTATAACAAGAGTGTGGTTAGATTACATAAATATTCAAGAACCAAAAATAAAAATAAAAGACTACATTATCAGAAAAAATGCAAATTAATAATAAAAATACTCTCAACAGTATAGTATCATTATACAAACAAAAATAAGACGAAAAATATATATGATGACTAAGAACTATTAGAACAGAAATAATATAATAATAATCAAAACAAAAAAAAAACTAAAATAAAAAATCATCAGAGATCATGTCTGCATTGTTCACATAGAATGATGTAATAATGCTGAGGTCAGAATTACTACAAAACAATAAGTCAATTGTACTTTGACCAGTATTTGACACGAAAGTGTATTGTGATGGTCTGTCGTGAGCTGACCTGCCATTTACTAAAGTAAAATAATTGGTATCCATAAAGTCCATGAGAAAACTGCCCCTGTAGTTAATTACAAAATCATTACATAATCTATCCAAAAATAAGTTTGACCCCTCAATACATTCTGGAATAGCCAGACCCAAACTTCCCACCCAGCAATTAAAATCACTCCCAATTAAAAATAAAGTATTAGGGTATGAATCAATGATAAACGATAAAGAGTCCTGATACATATCAAGCAACGTTTCTAAGTCAGGCTTAGTCCCAGGTTTAAAGTATACACTAGATAAGTACTAGAAATCTTAAATTACTTTCCTTATTTATACACAAACAGGTAAGCCACCAATGTGAAGAGTCTAATAGTGTTACATTAGAAAATTGCTTATCATAAACTAGACACAGACCACCACTGGCCCTTCCCCAAGATTTGTCCCTTACTGCAAAAATGTGTTGGCGTTGGATCCCACACAATTTGTCAATCGCTCAAAAAAAGGCTCGGTCGATTGGTTGAAAGAAATGCTCAAAAAATAGGATCGCGGTGCTTCGAAACAACAAAAGTTGTTCGCGCACGAGGCATTTCCAAGCAAATGGTCGCCTGTTTTTTCGGAACAACTGGTCATGTCGCAACCGTACCACTAGAACAACGCAGAACAGTCAATTCTGAGTGGCACACAACCATTTTTTTGCCAGTTGTCTTCCAAGAAATCAGGAAAACCAACCGCCGAACACGGATCACTCTTCACCACGGCAATTCGAGCTCTCACACATCGGCTCAAACAACTGCATTTTTGAGCACCCAAAACATCGATTTGATGAGTCATCCGCCGTATAGTTCTGACTTGGCACCGAATGACTTCTTTTTATTCCCGTACGTAAAAAACAAACTGAGAGGTCAACGTTTTTTGACACCTGAAGAAGCGGTTGCTGCATTCAGAATGCATGTTTTGGAGATACCTCAATCAGAGTGGCAAAAGTTCTGCGACAATTGGTTCAAACGCATGCAAAAAGTGTATAGATCTTCATGGGGAATATTTTGAAAAACAAGAAAGTGCTTTTCGATGCTTATATTCTCTAATCCCGAAATATAAAAGGCAATCGAATGTATTAAGTATACGAAAAACACCCTGTATAGTCGACGGTCTTGGGACTCTGGACTGTATAGATAATCTCGGACCACACAAGAGTGAAGTCTCTGAGTGAAGAAATAATTATAGGAAATTACATAATATACCTAAATAATGTAAATAAGAAGAGTTCAAATGTTAATCTTGTCAACAGCTGTAGATGATTATAGCATTATGTATGGATATGATTATTTATTTATTTTTTTTTTCGTAATATACATCGATAAACTGTTTCATTTACATCATTTTAGATAATTTATGAACTGTAGATTTATTCAGTAGAAACATGTGTGATATACTAAGTACTGAACTCAAAAAGTTGATGCAAGATTCAATCTCCATGGTTTGAGGCCTTTAAAGTTTCATTCAAATGACACCTCTACATCCAGTTTCAACGCTCTGATAAAATATTTTAATTGCAGTTGATCTGTTCGAATGATTGGATATCTTTTTACACTTAGTGTCCAAACCAATAGCTTGCGCTGATGATTTGGTCCACATATTAATTGTGTTCATGCTTACCGGTATATTGTCAAACCATGTGTCACTTTCGGATATTCAGAAACGATTTGATCTCAAGAATAGGCGACTGGAAGTAATATTTTTCCCCCTTTTGGACAATAATTTATGGAATAACCGAACAGGGCATGCACTTTCGTTTGCAATATTTGGAACAAGCCACTTACTATTTGTACAACTTTTCGATCCTCCTTGGCATGTTTTACTGAATATTGGATTGTATTCAATTCTGTTGATTGGCGTTCCATCATTATTTTTCTCAATCGTGAAATAATCTATAAGGTAATCAGCTGGTTCACCACCTCGCCAAGCTAACTCAACAGCTACAATATGGTAAAAAAAATTTGTAAACCTTCTGGTTTCATCCCATAATCCAATGAGTAAGAGCAATTTTAGTTTATTTTTAAAAATATTTAAAGATGCTGATGACTTAATTGAGGAGGGCAACAAATTAAAATAGCTTATGCCAGAGTAGTGCGGCGACCTCTTGTAAAACTCATGATGAGGCCTAGGCAGCAAGAGCTGACTTCGGTTGCTGGTGGCGTAGTCATGGAGCGAACCTTTAGTTGATAAGAGGTGACGGTTCCTGAATGTATACACTAACAGCTTAAACAAGTAGATACACGGTGCTGTTAAAATGCCTTCTTTTTTGAAGGTGTCCCTGCAGGAGAAGTTATAAGGTAGATTAAATATTGAACGTATTATTATTTTTTGTATAACAAAAACACGATACATCTCGCAAGATCTACCCCAGGCGATTATGTTATATGCAATCGTTGAATAAACAAGGGCCTAGTATATTGTTATCAAGGCTGCAGAGTTCATGTTCCCTTTCAAAGAATACACTACAAAGGATTGCTGATTGAGCCTCTTACATACATTATCTATATGGTGTGACCAGCGCAATTTTTCGTCGACCGCAACACCCAGGAGCCTTACAGACGAAGACCAAGACAAGATGGAACCCCCAAAGTGCACATCAAAGTCCAGAGAAGGCTTATATCTGTTGAATTGAATCAACACAGTCTTATTTCGGTTCACCATATATCGGTTGGCACAACACCACAAGTCGAAGATCCGCAACGTAGACGAAATCTTTGTTTGTAGAACCTTAGGGTCCCTATCACATATAACCAGAGACGTATCATCCGCATACATGAAGGGTTTGGCAAATGAGAGTTGCTGAGGTAAGTAATTAACAAACAACAAGAACAGAAGAGGGCGCAAAACACTACCCTGGGGAGTTCCCACATTTACATTCTCATACTCAGACAAATAAGAACTTATTCGGACGCGAAATCTACGTTGATTTAAGTATGAGAAGATCCCGCTGTTCACGTTTCCCCTAAGACCCATACAAGACAGCTTGGAGGACACAAAGTCTTTATCAACCGTATCAAATGCCCTAGACAAGTCAAAGAATAAGGCAGTGACATACTCCCCCCTATCAGTGAGGTCCTGAACACACTGAACGAAATCGGTTATGCATGACTCCGTCGAGAAGCTCCTCCTGAAGCCAGCACAATCCGCCAAAATATGATTCTCATTTAAAAAATTGAAAATTTGATCCGACATTACCCTTTCAAAAATCTTCGATATGATAGCGCTATGGGTCTGTAGTTTTCAATATCTGCAGCATCCCCCTTTTTATAGAGAGGGATGACGACTGCGTTTTTAAGTTCGACTGGAAAAACACCAGACGAGACTGAAATATTTATGAGTTCGCTCAGGATTGGCGCAAGTTCTTCAATGCAACACTTCAATAGAAAAACGGGTAGTTGATCCTCACCCGTAGATTTTTTGTTAGTTAAGCCATTTATAACAAGTCTAATATCACTTTCGATGACAGGAGTAAAAAACATGGAACGTGGGTTATTCTCACAGGTCGTGCACCGGTCCGATAACCTGTTATTAAAGTGCCGATTCAGGCTTATCTCAATATTAGAGCCATAGTAATTTGAGAAAACTCTCGCCACTTCAAGAGGGTGAGACACAGGATTGCCACACACATCCCTAACCTTAGGTGTTTTATTCGTTGGTCAATTATTTTCGGAAATATACAGGGTTTCCACACTTGATACTCACTCTTTATTTTTAGATGTAAAATCTGCTTTTAAATTCTAGACTAGTTCGAATTATAAATATAATTTTCGCGTCAGCTTAAGAATTATTTTTTATTCACCGAAATATTGTTTAAATAAATATCTACGTACTTTGATATTTAGAAAAGGCATGCAAATTATAATCTACCTACTTAATGTTTGTTTTGTTTCAGGTATGGTGAAAATAATAATTCTAATTCCGTTATTTTTATATGAAAACCAGTAAGGATATATTATTATGGTGAGTTCTTTTTTTGCAAATACCGTTATACAGTGGTTTCATTTTAGAACTTGTTGCCCAGAATAACTCTTCGTATAATGTTGATGCGAATTTTAGCAAAAACACATCGAACTTCAAAACCATTTTTGGTTGAAGTTTGTGTTGGAATAGAAATCATAGTAAACAACAAAATAAAGAGTTATTCTGGGTGGCAAGTTTTAAAATAAGAGCACTGTATGTCGATTATCACTTTGTTTTTTTTTTTTATAAAAATTATTAAGATCAAAGAATATTTTGAATAAATAAAGGCAAATAGAGAAAAATACAGTAGCATGTAGATATCTTATATTGGAATTAATATCTAGAATATATTTACCTACTTCATAATAATACTAAATCAAACACATTTTGTGAAACTGTCAATCATATTACTTTTATGCCACCTGTTAGCAAATCATAATACGTCTCATACCAGGTATTATTAAAAGCCAACCCTCGTAGGACAATCCAGAGCGCCCAACTTTGAAACATATAGTTGTTTTCTTTTGCTTTCAGTAGGAAAAATATCTAACATTAATAAGGCGGCAATACAAAATTATTAATATATTAGATAAATCTTAAATTTTTTCTCCAAATAATTTAATATCATTTCAGTTTATAGAGCGGCATGGACGCTGCAAACGATTTATTGTTGTTAGATTTTACCAAGGTCGTTTAATTTTATTTTTAATTTAATGTTTTAGAAAGTTATTTAACAAACCGACCGGCTCACATAGATATAATAACCATAATACATAATAGGCTACGGCAATAATATTAAAACAGCAAAATCAATCAAGCATTCCTATTTAATCTGGACGTGATCTAGGGTTGTCAGATCATAAGTGAATTTAATAATATTAAAGCATAAGGTGACTGATGAAGCTTCATTTACAAGAACTGATATAACGAATTACCACAACTTTCATATTTGGTCACAACACAATCCATACGAAGTGCGAGCGAAAAAGTTTCAACACCAATTCAGTGTGAACGTCTCCTCGGACCATTATTTTTACCAGCTAGGCTCTCAGCACAATTATTTTTAGACTTTTTACAGAATAATTTAAATGATTTAATGGATGACGTGCCACTTCATTTACGTGCGAATGGTTGGTTTCAAATGGATGGAGCACCAGCACATTTCGGGCGGAATGTGAGAAACTAGAACATAGCATTACGAAAATCAATGGAATAGCCGTTTCCCTGGAGAAGTCGAAAATAATCATGAGGGACCTATATCTTGGCCCCCAAAAGTCGCTTGACTTGACTCCACTTGATTTCTTTATTTGCGGCTATCTAAAACAAAAAGTGTATAGGGTGCCGGTCAGAAAATGCGAAGAATTAGTCTTAATAATTCAAGAAGCTTGTGATGAGTTGCATCGTAACAATCACATTCTATCGGCAGCAATTAATAGCATCACCAGAAGATGCCAATTGTGTATTGACAATGACGATAGTCATGTTGAACAGTTTCTGTAAAAAAAAAACTGTAAAATCTGTTAAAATGTGTAATGATATGATATTTTTATGTTGATTTTCAATACATTTGGTGGCGTATCGGTTTTTTCATTAAAAATATCGCAATTTGTAGCAGTACGCACGCCACTGCTGGGAATAAAAATAATATTATTACATGAAAAAATGAAGCTAGATTACCTCTCCACACTAGCCAAATTTCATTGAAATATCTCAATTGGTTATAAAGATATTAATAAAATTCGAATTTGTTTCTTAAATTTCAACACCCTGTAACTTTGTAACGAAGCATTTTTCGCACATAGTTTATTAACCAAACTCACATTATTTGTCGATTTTCTATAGATTCTAAAATTTATGCAGGTAAAAGTTGGACCACCCTGTATAGTCAAATTGGCTTCTTAGGACTCCTGCTATAACGTCCTCAAATATTCAGGTCTATTTACAAGTAACCCTACCCTGTATTTATCGCATTTGCTAACGTTAGTTTGGACGAACAAGAAAAACAAATAAGGTCTATGATATCAATGAAGGAAAATATTATATTAAAAAATATGTTTCTCGTTTAACCATATTTGAACCATACATTTCTAGAAATCGAATAAAATTATGTGTATCTAAATACCTACGTCATATAGAAATAACATGTTAATCTTAACTTAATTAATAATAATTAAACAAAAACTGGCTTCTCTCATAAAGCCTTATATACAAATCAATGTTTTTATCACCTCTATCTCATTCTATATGGTCAATTTCTACACATTATAACCAATCAACAAATAACAACATGTATTTCATATATCCGCCGCCATTATCTAAATTCAAGTTAGCATGACAATTCTACTCATAGATCATTGTTCTAACCACCATGTTTTTTTGTGGATAAAGTATATTTTTCATATTTAATAATAATGATATAGCAATTAGTGTTAAATATTAAACTAAACATACACAAAAACAAAAACAACCGCACAACAATAACAAAAAAAAACAAACAATGTTTTAGAGCTTTACCGACGTTTTCCTTTTAATAATCCATAAGAATAGAAATATTACCTTGAATATTGTTATTTAAACAACATTCACTAAGTACCATTTATTTTATTCATAATAATTATTATATAAATACTATTATATAATGTCACTTTTCTTCATTTCAAAAACAATATTCCAATAACATTTACTTGCTGTTCAATTCAATTAAGTACATTGCGATGGAGTTCTATTTGCCTAACAGCGATATCTAAATAAATTCGCAAAACTACACAAATTCAGGACCGATATTAAGTAGTTTCTCCTTTGCGAAAACGAATAGCGACAGCAAAGGACCTTCAGAGTACACTTAGGATGGCTCATCAGGTAACCATTTCTAACCAGACTGTTAGAAACAGGTTACGGGAAGGAGATTTAAAACCAAGAAGGCCGGTACGAAAACCTGTTTTAACTCGACATCATAAAACTATGCGATTAAACTTTGCTCGTGAACATTTGGGATGGCAACTTCGACAATGGAGGCCCGTACTTTTTACAGACGCATCAAGATTTCATCTCACTCGTTGTGATGACCGATTGCGTGTGTATAGACGTCCGAATGAACGATAATCCACTGCTGCTGTACAAGAAGTATCCAGATTTGGAGATGGTCCGATAATGGTCTGAGGTGGAATAAGTTTGGACGCAAAAACCGATCTTGTAGTGATACTGGGAAGTCGTACAGCTGCAAGATATATGGATATCAGTCTGTTAGATCAGGTTATTCCTGCAGCATTTGGTATAGGCCGTGATTTTCTTTTCATGGATTACTATAGATTTTCTTAACTAGCATGAAATTCGTAAAAATTTCTTTCCAGCAAGCATTCTCTTGAGATCTGAATACAGGAAAAAGTCGCTGGGGGCTAAATCTGGAGAATACGTATCGTGTGTGAAAAAATTCTAGTAACGCCATCTATGTGTCATCCTACAGACTTGAAATGAATTGAATGACCTAATATAAGGTTGTAAACAAATTCTCGTGAAATTCGGGTACATAATGAAGATATGACTACGAGAATGACATAGAACTGCTGGTCGTCTCTCCTACCTCTGTTTCTTTGGCACTTTTCAAAACATTAATTAATGCCCTTTCAATGTCTTATCGACTGCGCCAAAAATATAAACGGGGTTTATTCGATAAACAAAATAGAAAAACAAATTATCTTATGATTTTTCTTCATTTTTTTAAAATTAACTCCTTAAATGCAGGACTATTTTTGTACCTGCAGAGTTTTTATCTTCCGTTTTTTTCAAGTTCAAAGTCTGGGATAAACTTGATGCATATTTCCTCACACGTTTTGCGTTATTCCTCACGGTCAGATCACAAACCAGATCGCAAGTTGCAAATAGCAGGAATTTATCAATTAAAAATTACATTTTAGGTATGAAGTGAGAAAAAATACACTGCTGGAAACAAGAACCATTCAGTTTTTCAGTATTTAGCTATTTCTAAAAGAACGTTGTATACATCGATGCATCTACATAGATAGGAATTTCGGTTGATTGGACAACAATTCATTCAAAGAACATGCCACCGTATATTCATTTGCGTTTAATATTCTGCTGTTGCTGACCTGTTAAAATAGCGTAAAATCATGTACAATCCAATTAATATACAGGGTGTACCAAAAACATATCGAAAAACTTTAGGAGGTGATAGCAGACATCAAAACAAACATTTTTTGTTCGGTAAATGAGCCATTTTAGGATAAAAAAGAAAAACTGACCAACACTACAACACCTCATCAGAAAATAAAAGACCCAGTATGGGATGGAGGTAACACTTGAAACCAAACAAGGTAATGAGTATGTATATTAACAAAATATCAAAAGCATTGCAACAAAAATAATTATAAGCTAAAACAACTTAAAACAGAAAAAAAAAACAAGAAATACCATTAATGATTTGTCAAAATTCTTGTTTTTGTTTCTGTTGTGTTCAAGTGTCGATAACTCAGTAGCGAGTGAGTTTAGAGATAGGAAGTGCTTCATAAAGTTAGTTTCAAATTCTCCAATCAATTCAAAAATGATGTCAAATATAGGGTGTCCCATTAAAAAAATCGCAAATTTGATCAACTACGCTTTGTTGGGCCACCTGGTATTTTTTAAAGTACTGTCAGTATATGCTCCTAAAAAAAACCTACAAGTTCTGTCTGAAACTTTTTTTCATATCAGTAACCGTTCGTGATATATTGATGGGTTTCCATACTTTTTGCTAACCCGGTATACAGATAGATTTGGTTGCGGGTGCGATACCCTGTATACAATTAATAGTTGATAAAATTATGAATAATGATTATTAATATCTTTCATTCATTTTAATGAACGTAAACAAATGCTGTTTTTTATTTTGATGCATCGCACATACCAATGTACAGTTTATACATTCGAGAATGGCAACGACCCCAACGTTGATATCAACAACTTTCACCACCTGCATCATAACATAAATTAAATCGGAAACTTACTTTACTTTTTATACCTATACAGGGTGTCCCAGACACACGTTTAACTATATGGAAATGCTACTCAGGCGCACAAAAAAAAAATGTCCAAATTATTATTTATTTCCATTTTTTTAGCGAAAAATCATTTTATTTTTCCACATAAGTGAGGTTGTTGGTTGTCACTAAAGACTATTATTATTATAATTTTATTTGAAGGCACCATACCTCAAAAATACAGTCACAGAAACAGTGGCGGCTCGTGACCTGTTAAAGACGTAGACATCAGTAATAATTTTTTTCTAATAAAAACTGCGCTTTTATACAGGGTGGTCCAACGAAAAGTTTGCACCTAGCTTTTCTCTTTTTTTTGTAGTCGAATGCGAAAATGCTCGGACACGTCGATTTTGCTTTTGAGGGGGACACATTTTAAACATATTTTTCGATCTGCGCCTTTAACCCCCTAGCGGGGGTGAGTAACAACCCTAAAATTTTAAATGGAAAGAGGGGTCTAATGACATATCATTTGAAAGGACACAAAATTGTCTTTCTAATGATACCCTATTTGTCGAATTTTACTAAAACAGTTAATACGAAAACGACTTTAAAGACATTAAGCCGATAATTTTGGTATTAATGAGAAATACAAATAAGTTTTAATTATTACGACTGAAAACAACTACAATCATTTCTAAATTATTTACTTTGAAGAAAAACGGGATTTCAAAAACACTATCTTATTTATCAGAACTAAATTCCTCACTAATCGTTTGCGTTTTTTGTTGAAATAAAAACTGCAGATACGTGTAGGAAAAGAATTTACACCGTTTATTTTAGTCTTTTCATTGATTCAGTTTGGTTGCTTCTCAAGTTATTTTACTTTTACCGTACAAAATGATTTATTCCATTCTAGAACGAGTTGAAATTATTAAACTTTATTTTCAAAATAATAGTAGTGCTAGACTTACGGCTCGCTTATTTAATGAGAGACATCCCGATAAAAATGTGAATGATGTGTACGTTGGCAAGTTAGTTAAAAAGTTTGTAGATACCGGATCTGTCTGTAATGTAAAACACCAGCCGCAGAAACCGATCAGAAATGAAGCTGTGGAAGTCGCTGTTTTAGGGCATGTTGAAATGGATCATAGTCAAAGTACCCGTCAACTAGCTGAAGCCTCAGGTGTCTCCCGTTCGTCCATAATACGAATTTTAAAAGCGTACAAATTTCATCCGTACAAAATCAAATTAGTACAGGAACTAAATGAGGATGATCCTGATAGAAGGCTGCAATTTTGTGAAGCAATGAGCCAGCGTTTAATTGAAGATCCGCAATTATTATTTAACATTTGTTTTTCCGACGAATGCACATTTTATTTGAATGGAGCTGTAAATAGGCACAATTGCCGTTACTGGGATGACAGTAACCCACATTTATTCCGTGAGGTTCATACCCAGTATCCTCAAAAAATAAACGTCTGGTGTGGCATATTAGGAAATCATATTATAGGACCACTTTTTATTCCTGGAAATTTAACTGGTGAAGTGTACCTAAACATGCTTGAAGACACAATTGATCCTTTAATAACACAAATAATAGAAGATGACCAAAATCATACTGCTGATCGGCTTTATTTCCAGCAAGATGGAGCACCTCCGCACTATGTGGCTCCTGTAAGACAGTTCTTAGATGACCGGTTCCCTGGACGGTGGATTGGAAGGAGGGGCCCAATTGAATGGCCTGCCAGGTCACCGGATTTATCGCCTTTAGACTTTTTTCTTTGGGGGCACTTAAAAAATAAATGTTTTGCCACGAAGCCCGAGTCCATAGAAGATCTTCGCCAACGCATTACAGAAGAGTGCAGAAACATAACACCTGATATGCTACAAAATGTTAGAAATAGATTTGAACAAAATCTGTATTATTGTATGGAATCAAATGGGTCACATTTTCAACATTTGTTAATGTAACGTTTTAATAAATCAATTTAACAGCTTGTTTACTTTTTTTACAAAGCAATGTTAAAACTAACAAACATTGGAATGTACTAACGATTGCAGGTGTTTTCACTCGCAATAATTAAAACTTATTTGTATTTCTCATTAATACCAAAATTATCGGCTTAATGTCTTTAAAGTCGTTTTCGTATTAACTGTTTTAGTAAAATTCGACAAATAGGGTATCATTAGAAAGACAATTTTGTGTCCTTTCAAATGATATGTCATTAGAACCCTCTTTCCATTTAAAATTTTAGGGTTGTTACTCACCCCCGCTAGGGGGTTAAAGGCGCAGATCGAAAAATATGTTTAAAATGTGTCCCCCTCAAAAGCAAAATCGACGTGTCCGAGCATTTTCGCATTCGACTACAAAAAAAAGAGAAAAGCTAGGTGCAAACTTTTCGTTGGACCACCCTGTATGTGTGTTATATACCTAACCAAATATTTTTAAAATGTACTCACCAGTTTTTGAGAAACCTTTATGGGGTACGTGCAACATGAAACACAAAATACTGACACATAGTTTGGGACTTATTTAGTTTTTACGAAAGTTTTTACTACTAAACACAAATACAAAAAAGAAAAGAAAACAAATAAGCATAATTCAAGACCATTACTTTTAATTTTCTTACAGCCTTAATATAAATCCAAACATTTCCAAAATCAAAAAAAGAAAGAAAAGATACTCGGAAACAAAAGGAAGTCAATTTAACATTTTTTTGTAAACTGAGCATAAAGCTCTTAATAAAAAAACTTTCCAAAAACATTATTTCAATATACAACAGAACACATCTATTATTCACCCCTATCACATTAAAAATCAATGAGTTTTTGAATGGTATTTCTCGGCAAACTAAAAATCCACTTCTTCACCTATTTTTTAAAAGTTTATTTTGTTACATTTAAGTTGATTAG
Source organism: Apoderus coryli (assembly GCA_911728435.2). Lineage (NCBI taxonomy): Eukaryota > Metazoa > Arthropoda > Insecta > Coleoptera > Attelabidae > Apoderus > Apoderus coryli. Next base: position 17,270,614 of record OU452206.1, read on the forward strand.
CAATTTTCTGATATAATAAGGCCCCAAGACGAAAAAGCTCTTTTGCCCTATACCTAATTTTTTTTTTGCTTTTATAAATTTTTGTTTTTTTTGTTTTATGTCGTGTTTGTGTTGTATATGTATAAGTTCCTGTTTGTGTTTATGTTGTCTTATTAAAATTTTTAAGTAAATATATATATATATATAAATATGGGTAAAAATTATAGTGAAATAATATAACAAAATTTTAAATATAAAATAACTACTTCCCATAAAGAACTGAAATATTCAGAAATATGATTGGTTGGTGACTGTGGGACAACTTGTATATTTGTTAAAAACTCACAAAATGAACAATTTTTTGGGAACAACAAAAAAATATCGCCTAAAAAAATATTACGCGGATGTTAATTTTATGGTCATGCAACCTTGGCTTTCATAATAATGATTTTCATGCTTCCAAATATTGTCTCATTATATACAGCAAAAATTATAAATGTACTGATTTGACATAACTATATTAGTGTTTCCGTTTTTAAAACGATACAATCGTCAATTTCGGGGACACGGGTAGGTGGTAGGATAAAAAAATAACATAATGAAATTGATAAGGAGCATTAAATGTGATGACGAGAGACTAAGTATTTAATTTCTATCCCGTATGACATCTACATTTATATACTATATACAATTGTGCAAAAAACACTAATAAACTTTTTTCTCAAAGTGGTTAATTTCATAGCTAAGTACTATTAAAATAATAAAATTAAAAAAACAAGAAAATCATTAAAAATATTATTTTTGATATACACTGTATAGTAATCGTAAATTTGGTATTTGAATTTGTAGTTTTGACACAAGCAGACGTTTTTATAAAGAATGACTTTTTCTTCTAAATCTACAAATAAAAAAGCTTTTCTTCTTCCAAACTCTATCCAATGTGTCCACAAATAAAGTTTGGAAGAGCAAAAACTTTTTTATTTGTAGATATAGAAGAAAAAGTCATTCTTTATAAAAACGTCTGCTTGTGTCAAAACTACAATTTCGAGTACGAAATTTACGATTACTATACAGGGTATATCAAAAATAACATTTTTAACGATTTTGATTTCCTTGTTTTTTTTTTATTTTATTATTTTAATAGTAGCTATGAAATTAACCACTTTGAGAAAAAAGTTTATTAGTGTTTTTTTTTTGCACAATTGGTGTAATAAATCACGGTTTTGAAATTATTTTCATAAAATTAATCAAAATTATTAAAAATTTTATTTTTGATATACCCTGTATAGTAATCGTAAATTTGGCATTTGAAATTGTAGTTTCGACACAAGCAGACGTTTTTATAAAGAATGACTTTTTCTTCTAAATCGACAAATAAAAAAGTTTTTCCTCTTCCAAACTCTATCCGTGGACACATTGTATATTACCTATGTTGCTATATTCCACTGACAACGCTCTACCCCAGAAAGTTTAAAGGGTATTAGTTGTCTATCTGTCAAATAATGTCAGAAATAAATAAAAACTAAAATCGCAAAAAATTGTTTTCCAAAAATTCTCGAAAACAGCTAAAGTTAGTTTACTTTTGAAAACAGCATTTAAAAGGTGTTTAAATTGTACAACTCCAAGATTCCAATGCTATCCCATCCTTATCCTGGACACAGTGTATAACGACATCTTCACAGCTGCTGGTCATTGATCCCATCTGGTCGAATATTTCTATATCCATTTTGTTTACATTAAAAAGTTAAATATTTACCGGCGAACACTTTTCTGGAAGGACACCCTGTATAGTCCATTAAAATGGTCTTGTCGAAAGGGCCAGTGGCGTCGCCCCTATGATTCTATTTGTTAATTTCAATAACTTGTAAATGCAATCATAAATCTGGTGCGCTTACAATTACATTTCCAAACTAGCTGTTGCCCTCGAGGCACGAATAGCTCTCCATATTTAAGTGTAAAAGTAATAATTTTATGACCTTTTTGTCATTTATCTAAATTTAATAAATTTTTGTTTTGTTTTAGACATCAGCTATTTTTTTTTAAGTATCGGGTTTTGTGCCTTTCTCTTCTCTTTGGAGGCACTATTTATACGCAGATATTTTATATTTCAGATCTAGGCCAAGTTCTTGAACGCAAATTAATTGATTTTTTTTAGTTTTATTATAAAATTTATTTTGCCCCCTTTTCTACTATTTAGGAACGCCTATGTAAACAAAGTTGTTATGCTGCATGTTGTAGGTTATCCGTTAAGTGGTTTTTGAGTTATCACGGATACATTTTTTTTCTCACCCTTTTATAGAATTTTCACGGACGCCTATGGAACATTAATTTTTGTCGTGTATTTTTAACACCAATTCAACTAGTTAAATATAAATTTTTTTACATTTTAATTTTTTTTATTTTACCCCTTTTTTTTCTATTTACGAACGCCTATGTAAATAAAAATTTTATGCTGCATTTTTTAGGTTATCTTATATGAAAGCCAATTTTTCTGGTATATTTGGAAAACATTTTTTTTTCGTTTTTGACCCTTTTTTAAGACTATTTTCGAACGCCTGTGTGAACTAATTCTTTTATGTAACATTTTTTAGGTTATATTCTATCACAACTATAAAAAAAATATTCAATATTTCGGATAAGTTTAAGAACTATGATTTTTTAAGTTTTTGAACCCTCTTTTAAACCCCTTGCCTACGCTCAATGTTAATCACCACAATATAGATATATCCTTTAGTATTTTCGTACCAAATGTGGTTAAAATCCGTTAAGTGGTTTTTGAGTTATCACAGATACAAATTTTTTCTGACCCTTTTATAGAATTTTCACGGACGGCTATGGTACATTAATTTTTGTCGTGTATTTTTAACACCAATTCATCTAGTTAAATATAAAAATTTTTACATTTTAATTTTTTTTTATTTTACCCCTTTTTCTACTATTTACGAACGCCTATGTAAATACAAATTTTATGCTGCATTTTTTAGGTTATCTTAAGCTATATATAATTAGCCAATTTTTCTGGTATATTTGAGAAACATTTTTTTTTTTCGTTTTTGACCCTTTTTCTAAACTATTTTCGAACGCCTGTGTGAACCAATTCTTTTATGGAATATTTTTTAGCTTATATTGTATCACAACTATGAAAAATTATTCCATATTTCGAATAAGTTTAGGAAATATATATTTTTTATGTTTTGACCCCTTTTCCACTATTTACGAACGCCTATGAAAGTAAGTTATTCATGACACATTTTATAGGTTATAGTCTATCAAAACTATAAATAACTAGTTAATATTTCTGCTATTTTTAAGAAATACGTTTTTTTTTAATCTTTTTTACCCCATTTTACACTATTTTCGAACGCCCATGTGGTCTAATATTTTATGTTCAATATTTTAGGTTATATTCAATTAAATGCGTTAAAAATTATGCAGTATTTCGGATAAGTTTAAGAACTATGAATTTTTTTTAATTTTTGAACCCTCTTTTAAACCCTTTGCCTACGCTCATTGTTTGCCAAAATCTAATCAGCTCCTTGCCATGTCCAATAGTATTTTTGTACCAAATTTGGTTAAAATCTGTTAAGCAGTTTTTGCGTTTTCGTGGATACAGACAGACAGACAGACAGACAGACAGACAGACATTTTTTTAAAACTACTTATTTATGTATAAAATGACCAAAAACAAGTATTTCCGGTGAAATTAAATTTTTTTTTTTTCATGAAACTAATAGTCTCCATATATACATAGGTATATTACATATATGATATGGAGAGCTAAAAAATATAATTGAACATGTTGATTGGCATCGCATACTAAAACTATTTTCGATTCCCCATCATGCGCTATATTATGATGTGTAAATTAGTATTTATTAGATACCTAATTAATAACCTAGTCAATAACAAAATTGGCAACCATCACACATGACTATCTAATTTACGCCAAAAACACTTGTAACTGTCTCGAAGAACAATTATTGATAAAAAATGCCGTATAATATTTCAAACGCTACTGTCTCTTTGTCAATCTGCACCTAATGTTGCAGGCAATGAGATTGAGACTTAGTTTTTTTGTCAGTTTTACTTATTTTTTGAATCAGATTTCACAAATAGTTGCTGACAAATATTTTTTATTAATTACACTTTAATTAAGGTTTTTAACAAAACAATACTTGAGGTACCTACTTATAAACATAACCTATATTTTATGCAGTTGACGAAGTAGGGATAATCCTATTAATTTTAGCTACCTATTAGGTATATGACTTTATTTTATGTTATGCTTCACCACATTAAACTGCCACAAGCCGCCACTGACGAACTTGTTTTAATACTTATCTCTCCAAATAATAAATACCTACATGTTTCGTTATAAGTATTAAAACAATTTAGTGGATACAACAGTAATATGGACTACTTTATCATAAAGTTTTAATTTTTCTTTTTTTCTATCGGCTGAATCTGTATGATCAAGTTTACTGTATATACAAATTTAACCACTGAAGATGGGATCTTAGAATCCCGAAACAGGTATGGGAAGTTCTACGTGGTTTATTACTTAATCAATATGGACTATTTCTATAATATACGAAAACATAAATACGTCATATTGCGTGCATAGTGCAAACTAATGGGTTAAGAATTTTACTTACTTAAAAAGTATGTCGAATGCCAAGCATTCTTACGTGCACACCATACCTACCTGTAATGCAATTATTTTTTTAAGATATAATATGTTGTTGATGTATAATAAATATGTGATAATCTTACATTTCTATAGACTTATAAGCTTTTTTTGTCTCATTAAACGAATTGTCTTATTATTTCTTAAAATCATTACCTGTGGCGGCAGAATTCGAACAACCGATTAGCAATAAAACAACTTTTACTTTGTACGAAAGTCAACCTAAAGCCCGTATACACACTGTCCAAGATAAGAATGGGGTAGCATTGGAATCTTGGAAACGGTAGGAGTTTTAAATGGTGTTTTCACAGAACTTATAACTATATTCCTCACTGCCAAATTTTTAAAATTCTATGTATAGTTTTTATATAGGTACAGATCGATTTGGTTCCCGGTGGGACACCCTGTATGTATTGAAAAATACGGCGGTCATTTTGAACAGTTCTTGTAGATATTTAAAATTGGATATGGTTATTATTTTTTGACCCCATGCATAGTACGCCAATGATTTTCGAGTGTTTTTCAAATTATTTTTTAAACAAATAATTTATCAAAATTTTTAAACGCACAAAAAATATTCTAAAATATTTTTATTTTTCTTTTTTTATGTTCTTGAACCATTTTTTATTTTTCCTTTGTCTTTTAGGTTCTTGAAAACAATTTTTTTTTTATTTTTAGCGAAAAGTTACATTTCGCTTGTCTAACTTTATTATGACGTTTCGGCGATGGTTTATCGCCTTCTTCAGGTCATTCCATTTGCAAGGAATTTTGTAAACGTATATTAGCAAAATTTTTAAACTGTATTGGGTTTGTAAACGTGATGTCGTGCGAAATATACAGGGTGTTAGTAAATATGTGCCACAAACTTCAGGGGGTAATTCTGCATGAAAAAATAATGAAAGTTTGCTATATAAACATATCTCCGCAAATGCTTCGTTTTCTGAGATACGGGGTGTTAAAGTTTTTCTTAAAAACTGAAGATTTATTGATTGCTCCGAAACCGGTGGAGATATGCAAATGAAATTTAGTGGGTTTTAAGAGGGCATTTTTTGGCAAGCAATTAAGAATTTTATGTTCATCAGTGGCGCGCATACGGGTAATGATCTCAATATTTTTAAAGAAAAAAATGGTACGCCACTGGAATTTTTCAAATAAATAATCATTTTGCAATTCCTCGTTCAATTTGTGATAAAAAATCTCTCTTGCTGTTTTATCGTAGGGGGCATCGGCTTTGTGCAAAAAAGAAGACATCTTACCCCGTATTTTTCATTTCTTTAATACATTATCAACTATCTAATACAATAAACATTAAACCAAAACAATAAGAGAAAATAACACTAATAATAAAGAAACGCTAATTTGACATTTCCTTGAAATATTCGTATTTAACAGAATGTTGATAGTAGCCTACTAGCGTCGCCGCGAGATGTTTTATTTTTTTGCACAAATGCCCCCTACGATAAAAAAGCAGGAGAGATTTTTTATCTCAAATTGAACGAGGAATTCCAAAATGATTTTTAATTTGAAAAATTCCAGTGGCGGACCTTTTTTGTCTTCAAAACAATTGAGATCATTACCCGTATGCGCGCCACTGATGAACATAAAATTCTTCATTGCATGTCAAAAAATGCGGAATAACTACCTCTTAAAACACACTAAATTTCATTTGCATAACTCCACCGGTTTCAGAGCAATCAATAAATCTTCAGTTTTTAAGAAAAACTTTAACACCCCATATCTCAGAAAACGAAGTATTTGCGGACATATGTTTATATAGCAAACTGTCATTATTTTTTCATGCAGAATTACCCCCTGAAGTTTGTCGCACTTATTTACTAACACCCTGTACATATTTTTATGTAAACTAGATAAGATATTTTATACAATGTAATTTTAATAACAAACTAAGAAAAAAACTAATAGAATGACCTGAAGAAAACGATAAACCATCGCCGAAACGTCGTAATAAAATTAGACAAGCGAAATGAAACTTTTCGCTAAAAATTAAAATTTGTTTTCAAGCAAAACCCAAAAAAAAAATACATATTTTTATTTGTTAAAAAAAGTTTTTTCTAGTGTACATAGATACATACTGCGGGGGTCAAATGATAATAAAACCCCTATGTAAAATATTTACTAGTTTTTCTTGTTTTGTTTTTCTCAGGAGAAAGATAACTATTTATTTTTGTTTACTGTACCCAAATTTATATGAATATGTTAATAAATATTTACATATACATGGTCCCATTATTTAAGTATAGTCTTTCTAATCTTAGTTTAAAATTATATAAAAAAACCACAACACGATATCCCTTTGTAATCTCAATACCGACCGCAGCCATCCATAGGCGTACCCTTTTAAATTTTAATATAATCCTTTATTTAGCATATATGCTATTTACATTGATGTATAAATACATACAAAAACAAAAAAAAACAAAAAATATCACTACATTTGTAAACAATAAAAAATTAAAACACAATTACAAAACAGAATATAAAATAATTACAAACACAAACAGTCTACTGATCCCCCTTTAGAGATAAAGTCAATTTTCTTTTAAAGGCCCCAATGGTAGTGCAGTCCTTCAAAGATACGTCCGATTCATTATACCTTGCAAGGCCTTTATGAAATAATGTTCTTTCAGAGCATTTTTTGTTTTTTGTTGTAACTCTGAAATCATTTCTTGTTCTTGTGTTGTAGTCATGAACATCCGAGTTCACAAGCAATTTGGATGTCAGATAACCTGGCGTCAAACCGAGTTTTATTTTATGGATCAGTGTAAGATTCCTAAATTCTAAATACTCAGACACCGAAAACCAATCCAGAGACCGCAACATGTATTTGATGGGAGTTCTTCGACCTACACCAAGAATCGCCCTCATAGCTCTATTCTGCAATTTCTGTAGCCGATCTATCTCGTTCTTATTTGCATTGTACAAAATGGAGGCAGAAAATGTATAATGGGGCTATACAAGAGTATTGTAAGCCATCAATCTTGAATATACTATTGTTAATACTTTTTATGCATATAAGTAGGTACACTTATAATAATATGCTTCTGATATTATAAACTAACAACAAATTTTACTCACTTAGTCAGTGAGATTTTCTATATCTAATCTAAGAAAAACTATTGAATTAGTTACAATATGCTGCCACCGTGTTTTACTGTTGGACACAATTTTTTTTGTTTAAACTAAGTCTTCGCCATACCATATGATGTCCATCCGATTATATTTAGATTAATCTGAGAAAATAACACGTTGCCATAAATTAATTGTTTCATTCGTATATTTATTTGCAAACTCTAATCCTTTTTTTTCGATTAATCATTAACCCAATACTTTTTCTAGTCACTGTAGTTATTTTAATTACTGTCGGTATCCTTTGCTAGGCATGATTTATTATACGTCTTACATACGAGGGAGAAATGTATCAAAAAACGCTGCATTCGATGCCCTGCAGCACCTATAGTTTTTAGTAGCTGCAGGCTACTATATGGCTTCAATTATTTCGCACACTTTAATTCGTGATTCACTAAAACCAAGTCGTAGGATGTTGTCAATTTAGTGTGAAGAAAAATACATACGGGCAGAATATTGCGAAATAATATTTTAGGCCACTATATAAAAATCGTGATTAGTATGAATAAAAATAAAATATTCAAATCCGGTTTCTGCAATAAATGTTAGGTCGAGATAGAGAAACCCGAACGTCACCAATTCAATCAGAATATTATTTAACGTTTGTAGTATAAGTTCATTTCAGTTTCCTTGACATTTTAGTTTAATCGTCTTAAAATTATCTGGGAAACTATAACTAACTGTATACATTATTGTTCATTGTGGGTCGTTAATCTAAATTATTCGCATGAACAAATAAATCATAATAGCAACAGATATATGCTCAATTTTAGAATGGAGGAGTATTAATTGCTGTATAATATTCACGAAGTTGAATGATAGCGTTCTATAGTTCTATACCGAGCAAAAGCATCAAAAAATTGAAATTTTTCCGGTGCCTGAAGGATTGTGAAATTTAGACAGGATAATGATATTATGAAGGGCTACTTGCATGCCAAACGACATGCGGAAAGAGTGTCATTAAGGATAGTTTCTTAAGGCTTGAATGATAGCGTTCTATAGTTCTATACCGAGCAAAAGCATCAAAAAATTGAAATTTTTCCGGTGCCTGAAGGGTTGTGAAATTTAGAATAGCTCTTTTTTGTAATCTAAAAAGCATGCAGCATGTACCCCAGAATGGGAGCGCGTATCGAAGATGGGATTCGAAGAGTGAAAAGTAGACTGTTATGGAAGTTGACAAGTTGTGTTCTTTGGAAACTGATCTTAACACAAAACAGGCAGAGCTTAATTTTTTTGATAACGCATCAATGTGCAACTTCCACTTCAGGGAGCTGTCAATAACAAGGCCCAGAAACTTCACAGAAGAAACGACGTCAATAGTGTAATTATTAAGTTCAAAAGACTGCAGCGCTCCTTTATATAACACATATTTAGTTTTCGCAATGTTCAAGCACAACAGGTTAGAGTCACACCATGATTTGATGGTGATTAAGTCTTTGGATGTGGTACTATGAAGAGCCACACTATCCGGGCCGCACCAAGTGAAACTAGTATCATCAGCAAAGAGACATACTTTACCGCTGATGTCTAGGCACGTAATGTCGTTGATAAATAGCAAAAACAAAATAGGACCCAACACCGAACCCTGTGGAACTCCACAATCCATCGGTCAGCAAGAAGACACAGCCGCATTGACCCTCACACACTGACTTCTGTTGTTAAGGTACGACTCAAAATATCCCAGTGGAACCCCCCAAATTCCGTAGTGCTCTATCTTGTTAATTAGGATGTTATGACTTACACAGTCGAATGCTTTGGAGAAATCACATAAAATTGATGCTGTAAAGTGGAGATTGTTCAAGTTGGAGTAAACATTGTTGAAGACGGAGAATATAGCATCATTAGTGCATTTGTTAGCTAAAAATCCAAATTGGTGGCTAGTTAATACTTTATATTTGTGCAGAAGTCTCCTTTTAACCAGTCTTTTAATGATCTTGGATAGAGTAGATAGAAGTGCAGTTGGACGATAGTTTGAGGCTTGATCCTTATCGCCGCCCTTGTGCAGAGGAATTATTATAGATGTCTTAAGGTTTAGGTCCTTAAAAGTGGAAAAAATTATCTTCTTATTATGTTATTATTCCAACTGGCAATAATCACACAGCTGCTCTGAAGATTTCGGATGATGTTTTACTGCGCCATCGGCGTAGGTCCTTGAGCCAGAAATTCTGCCTTCTCCCTATTGACCTTTTCCTCTGAATCTTTCCCTCGATGGGGAAAAATTGGAGGTTATGAAAAAAATCGTTATTTTTCAAACGAAAGTATGTATACAAATTTTGAGAAATTCCTTTTTTTTGCAGAAGATCGTTGGTTCAAAGTAACACACATTCAAAATTGGGATAGAAATCATGAACTTTTTTAGCACCCTGTATAAGAATTTGGATAATTGCAAAAATTTTTGAAATAGCCATGTTTTTCACGAAAAGGCAGTCTGTGGTCCCAAGGAAACTCTAGGTCGATATTTGCTGTGGTTCCAAAAATATCGAGCTTTAAAGTTAGGCGAAATTTTCTTTGTCCAGCACTGAAGTTTGAACGCACGCTGAAATGTATTAATTTGGGAAAATTCTAAAGCAACTTGCAATTAATTAATGTGTTTTGAAAATAAACGGTGACCTTCGTAGAGTCACGATATGAAACTAACTTTGATGTTTTAAGAGATTGCAGTGCTGAATGCCTCGTATCTTTCAACGTCCATCATAATAATAATAGAATAATCAACAATATTATGTTAAAATATAAATCGCAACTCGTAAAATTTCGCACTAAAACCATAGGAAAGGAAAGTGATACATCTAAGAAATTATCAAACAAACATGCGTTTTTCTATTCGTGTGTATCAAATATGTAATGCATATATCCTTGAAATATTGTGCATTCTATTAAATTTTATTATTACATACATAAAATATCATAAAAGAACAGAAAATAGGCCATCATCGCTTTGTTAGTTTTTACTACTACTAGCTCGTATATCGATCATAGATAAAGCACATTAAATAAGTATTTCAAAATTCTACCTACCAAACATGGTGATTTTGTGGTAACAATTGTATGTACAGTATTATTTTATGATGAATCTTTATTCTTCCGATAGCAGATAAATGTTGGAATTGTACCTATATTAGGCACAGATGTCGAGAAAATCCAATAAATATTTTGCAAATAATTGGATTAGTTTGAACTTTTTTAAAAATCGTTATCTAAGGTAAGTGAACCAAATAAGGCCCACCTTAAATGTTTTCGATCATTTTTTCGAAAATTATGGAAATAACACTATGAATTTTATAGGACTAACTTTTATTATCGTGTACTTTGATATAAACAAAGTTAATTTAAATAGGAACTAAAATAAACTTTTTTTTTTTTTTATTTTAAAGAAGTAGTCCATTCTGAAGTGGAGTGAATGTATTGAAGTAGGAAATAAAACGTCGAAGTCACTTCGATACATTACGTATGTATCGAAGTGACTTCGATACATTACTCTTAATACAATCATATAATGTAATAATTACAAAATACAGTTTCTCTACTAAATGTTACCACTGATGATGAAGCTAGTGAGCTTCGAAACATGTATGGTGCTTTAATCGACATAACACATTAAGTGTGATGAATTAAACTGATTTCGTGGAGTCTGACGTTTTATTTCCTACTTTAAACTTTTTTTTCTGTGACGGGAAAAAAGTTTGACATATTTACTCTCTTGACAGGTAATAAAATGTCACTTTTTATTACCGGGAAAAAAGTGAGTACTCTTTTCCCGGACACATAAGTAACGCTAGATATTTAATTTTAGGAGATTTTATTATACAAAAGTTACATTTTCTTTATATATCAAAACTGGCAATAATTTGTGACGCTACTTTTGCTGCTTCTACTGACTCCGGTGGAGTGTTCGCAATTTTTAAATTAAACCACAGAATGAAATTGACAGATATTTGATTACTGAAAGGTTTTTAAAACTTCAAATTGCACTTGGATAATTTTCTGACTTTTTTCAATATTAAATCGAAGTTTTTCCCGTCTCAGAATAAAATAGTGTATCATACACGGGAAAAAAAGTTAGATTTTAGCTCTCGGTTTTTTGTTTTGACAACACAACCTCGAGCTAAAATCTAGTACTTTCCTCCCTTGTATAATAAATAACTATTAAAAATACAAAAAACCAACTTTGTGTTTCTGGGCCTTTTTAGGAAGCCATGGTCCCAATATAGCCCATTAGCTTTTAACTGAAATATACTCGTACAATAAATCAAGGAACCGTTTAAGTTAAGCTTAATATTAAGTTTTAAACTTTCTAACAAAGAACAAGACCCAAAAAGATAACAAAACAACCAATATCAAAATAATAGTTATTTATTATACAAGGGAAAAAAGTACTAGATTTTAGCTCGAGGTTGTGTTGACAAAAAACCGAGAGCTAAAATCTAACTTTTTTCCCGTGTATGATACACTATTTTTTTTTGAGACGGGAAAAACTTCGATTTAATATTGAAAAAAATTATCCAAGTGAAATTTGAAGTTTTAAAAACCTTTCAGTAATCAAATATCTGTCAATTTCATTCTGGGATTTAATTCAAAAATTGCGAACACTCCACCGGAGTCAGTAGAAGCAGCAAAAGTAGCGTCACAAATTATTGCCAGTTTTGATATATAAAGAAAATGTAAATTTGTATAATAAAATTTCCTAAAACTAAATATCTACCGTTACTTGTGTGTCCGGTAAAAAAAGTGGCATTTTATTACCTGTCAAGAGAGTAAATATGTCAAACTTTTTTCCCGTCACAGAGAAATAGTATATTGTATTCCTAGGCGGTAAAGTGTCATTTTTTAAGGCTGAGAGAAGAAATGTACGGGCGAGCTTTAGCGAGCCCGGACACTTCTTGAAGCCTGAAAAAATCACTTTACCGCCATGGTTTACACATTATTTTTCTGCCGGCACCGTACAATTGTAGGTAATACAAAAAAGAAAAGAAAATATGATTGCTTTTCTTTGTCATTAAATGTATTTCATCCGGTGCAGTTTCAAGAAATTCTTCAATATCCGGTTGGTCGAAAATTTTTGACTTTTTAGCAATGTGGCCAACAGATTTCTTCTTTACGTTATTTTTAACTAATAGCGTAGATTTTAACATGGAAGGAATTGACCACAGTGTTGAAGATTGGTATTTTTGTGAAAGATCCGATAAATACGTCAAAATTACGTTTTCACTATAGGTTTTAACGTTTTTAGCACTACACTAATTGATAAACAGTTTATACTGAAGTTCATATTTGGTACTTGATTTTTCCGGCTGAAAATTCATCGAAACTTTGTTCGCTTTCTCGTGAATTTCAGGCGGGGTACAGTATTCAATTTCCTCGTCACTACGATCAATCAGATATTCCATGCTTATTATACCTATAAATGATGAATCAAATTCAAATTGAATATTTTAAGAAGCGCTCGATTTTTGACAACCACTGTCACATTGGACTGTCATCATTGTTAATAGCTTTTATTATTGTGCCGCCATCTATTACAAATAGATAAATATAATTTTCTTGCCTAGCCATTTTTGAGTGTTTTGTAGCACTAGCCTTAGAAATGCATACTTTCTCGTCCCTATAGAAGCAGTAAAATTCAATTTTCTCATAGTGTCGGCAGAAAAAATGATTTGTCTTAACCAATGTTATAAAAGTAGGAAATGAAACGTCCGTCATCTACTCTACAAAATTCTATCATCTATCTATCTGAATTTTGTGGAGTAGACGACGTTTCATTTCCTACATAATATACATCACTCCTCTCTAATGGATTACTTCAATAAACAATGTTATAAAACACTAAAGACAGCCACCCGGGCAATCAAAATATTCGTCTTCTTCAGTGAGTCCGACACAAAGCCATGGAACCAACAGCCACACTTTTCACACTGTCGCATATCCTCCATTCGGTGGGCTTTATTAGGAAAATGTTAGTTACATTTTTTAAAAATTATGAAAATAATGCAGAAATATGATCAAAATTTATGTAAGATTTTGATATTAATTATGCCAAAAAAAGTATAGAGGTACTTACTATTAGAGGCTCAAAACTTACTTGTATTTCGGGTCAATATTAATAAAAACGGCATACGCTCAAATTGCGTGACATTAGAAGACACCAAGAATATAACAGATTCTCGTGGGGGTTGAGTTAAGGAGCGTTTCAGGGCAGGATACATTCAAATGGCGGGATTTTTGAAATTGCGGGCCTTATTAGGAGGCTTACCTCATCCGATGTAATTTGCAAGATAAATAATAAATGAAGCAGTTCCTCAATAAGTACACATCTGCACATGAGCATATGCGTACTCCCAAATTAATTACTCTTCTTTACATACTGAAACATACAGGGTGAGAGTGGTCGGTGACACATACTAGACCTTCACTCAAACCAGAATCAAAGATATCACAGTTCGCACAAATACGATTGTGGTCCGCACACATTATACTAAAGTAGAATTTAACAAAATGTTCAAGTCCGTATCAATACCAAATTGGTCCAATTTTTGCAGCAATATCACATGCTCCACCCACAACACAGTCCTTGACCAAAAACGATGGCCCAGATGAAAATGACGATGTATTTGTGTCTCATAATTGCTACAAAGAAGAAAATGATACGATTAGTGAGGAGAAAGTTGATGATTTAGAAAAAGGTTTCAATGTGTAGCAAAGATTTAAAAACGAGGAGCAGGTGAACTTGGCAAACAATAATAATTTAAACAGCAAAAGAGAAATAGATTCAACAACAACTACTGATGATGATGCATGATACAAACTTGCCCGACGAAAATTTCATTGAGGAAAGTCAAGAAGAAAATAATAAAAAATACCGGAAATGGATGACTTAAATCCAGACAATAAACAAAATGCTGAATGGAGTTAAAAAAAAAAATACAATTTCGATTCGCACTTGCTTCTAGATGGATTTTTAAAACAGCACCCTGTACATGTTTTTATCCCTTACATACTTGAATCAATGGATTCCAATCACGCGCCACAAACTAAACTATGACGAACGAAACAAACAAATTGCTGAACAAGAGTGTACAAAGATGTATAAATAATCGACTATAAAATATACCAACCAGATCACCGTTTAATAAGTTTATTGAGCTCAGAACTAAATTATACTTATACATAATAATGCTTCCGAATATCATTTTTCTATACAACGTTTGTAAATTAATGAGCAATCTGGGCACGCACAGGAATCTATTAATAAAACCAACTTCAGGTCAATAATATACATTATACCCACTCAACATTGTTTATGTTGAAATTACATCTAACTTTTTAATTTTATAATTATTATCATCTGCATTCTTATATAGATAACAAAAACCTCATGCATTTTCGAAATCAGTAACCTATTAGATAGTTTCTTTAATTTTTAATTATACGTAAGAAAAAAGTTATAAAAATATATCTGTTCCATTTGAAAAAACTGATTTTCGACTGTTTTTATAACATCGTTTTCCGTATAATTTTTTGACCACCCTGCATGAATAAATCAGAAAATGTCCTACGTATCGGAAAAAGGAAACCTGATTTAATAAGAAAACGCCTGCAAAATCATTACTAAAGACTTCTTTATAAGAAAAAATGTGATTATTACTGAGCCCTAAAATGTCAGTTTTGACATAAATCTTGATATAGGTCAAAAACGGCTGGATTTAGGTATAGGACATGAAACATGTCTAGAATCTTATGTGGAATCCAAAAATGTCATAATACATAGGGTATTCCATTTAAAATAACAAAGTCACTATCAACTTCCGGTATAACCGGAAGTGCTAAGCGGTTGGTATTATCATATCACCCACATAATTAACTCTTGTCTAATGTGCCACGTTTTCCCAGACCCTTGGAAGGTTAGTAAAGTTATACCCACAGCCAAAATTAAAGAGGTCAACGATTTTAGTGGTCTTCGTCCCATATTTTGTCACCTTTATCAAAAGTGTTAGAAAAGGTAATGGCTTCACAAATTAAATCTTAGTTACATCATATAATATATTGCCCAAAAAACAATCGGGTTTCCGTAAGGGCTACAGCTGTGCAACGGCACTTCTGGATGTTACTGATGAAATTTTGCGTGATCTCGATACCGGTAAGTGTTCTACTTTGCTCTTGATAGATTATTCAAAGGCGTTTGATACCATAAGTCATGACATTTTACTGGCAGTTCTCAGCTTTTCCGGATTTTCTTCAAGTGCTATGAATTTTCTGAAGAGTTATTTGCACGGTCGTCGTCAATTTGTTGAAACCCTTAATGGAAGATCTGACTTGGACTACATAGCTTGTGGTGTACCTCAGGGATCAGTATTGGGATCTCTGCTTTTCTGTATATATATACATCCAACCTTCCAAGCTGTCTTAATTTTTGTAGTCCCTATATGTACGCTGATGACAGTCAGCTGAGATTTTCATTTAATCCTGAAGATATCTCTGATGCTTCAAATCAAATAAAACAAGACTTAACTTCTCTTATAACTTGGTCCAGTGCACACCAGTTAAAAATTAATCCATCTAAGACAAAGATTCGTGGTACAGGGTCTTAGCGTTGTCATTGATGGTACGCCCATTGCATTTTGTCAGTCAGCGAGGAATTTGGGGGTTGAAATGGACACGGATCTGTGCTTTACGGATCACATAACTAAATGTATAAGTAAAGCATATTCTATATTGAAAATGTTATATCCGCACAGACATTATCTTACAACACATTTAAAAATAAAATTAACAGACACTCTTGTGCTAAGTAACTTCAATTATTGTGATATTGTGTATGGTCCTTGTTTGTTGAAGTCAGATCAAGATCGTATTCAGCGTGTACAAAAGTCCTGTTTAAGGTATGTATACGGAATTAGAAAATATGATCCAATAAGCCACAAATTGGTTAGTGCAAAATGGCTTTCTATGACAGATAGACGATTTCATCACACTGCATGCTTTTATCACAATTTACTGCTTGACGGGCATCCACCATATTTGTTCAAAAAGATTAGGTTTAGGTCTGATGTACACAATCTTAATCTGAGGTTTATGGGTTTATTGTCTCCTCCAGCTCATCGCACCTTGTTATTCGAGCGATCCTTTTCCTATAACGTCTATAGCATCTACAATGGAATTCCTCACAATTTGAAGACTTATAAAGTAACAACGTTTCGTGTACTTCTTAGAAGAAAACTATTAAATTTGGTTTAATTTTCATATTGTGTAGTGGTTATGATTTCAAATTTTATTTTATTTTAATTTTGTTATCGTTTTGTTGTTTCTTTCTTTGTATTCATCGCAGTTCAAATTGATTTAGTTAATTGTAAGTTTTCGGGAACTGTTATAGATGTAGTATAAAGTGTGAATTTTTCCGTACGGGTTAGAATATCAAAATCAGTTTTACTGCCTTCTAACCCCTTTTGCAGTTATTTTTTTGGCTTGTTGTAGTTATGATTGCGGTTGCTATATTGTAATTGTGATTGCGTTTTTATTATGTTACACGTTATGCATTGTAACTTTTTCTTTATATATGACTGCAAATAAACTGTTTATTATTATTATTATTATATTTGAATAGACCATATTCGGTAATACATATACCAACATTTTCCAAATTCAATTCAAACTAGTCTCCGAAATATTTTAATGGGCCGTCACCATAGGACACCCTGTAGAAATGGAAGTGGACACTGTAGGTATATGTAGAAATTCAAACAATGGCTATCATAAGTTGCGAAAATGCAATTATTACGTGTGTGATTAAAATTTTATTTTTAATTTTGTTACATCAAACAAAAGGATTCGCAACAATAGTTTTCGAAATAATCTATTACTTTACCTACAAAATACAATGGCTGTTTAATAATTCTGCCGATAATATATCGTTTCGTTGATTACAAGAACAAAAAATTATTAATAAATCAATATTACTTGTTGTCAGTTAAACGAATTTATGACTATAGACTCAAATTTACTGGATGAAATTCCTCAATAAAGGTTTTTAAAAAATATTTCAAAATCTTTTTCCCGATTACTTTGAAATTTGGCGGTAAAATGTTTTGTATCTTTGTCGCAAGTTTGAGATAAATTTATGCGTAATACAGTGGCGTACCCATTTTTTTTTGAAGTCCTATTGTTTACAATAACGCTATCAACTTTGTTTTTCCAAACGGGGGTTGTCTTTATTTTTAAAACGTTCTTATTACAATATTTGCTAATTTATTTAATTCTAGCAAGAAAAGTTAAATACGCCAAAAACTGATTGCAAATAAGAAAAAGTAATCAAAGTAAATGTTCTAACTGCTGACCATTTACTTGCTGTCAATGAGTAAGCCATTATTTTGGTAGTGATCAGCCTGATGAAGAGTTAGCTCACTAACCAACACATACACACACTTTCGTCTGTTGAATAACTTAAATTATGCGGTTTTTAAAAAATTATGCAAATTAATTAAGAAACGAAGTTGTTAAGCGGTGAGAAAATGAGAAAGTAAAGTTGCTTGTTACATTGTTAAAACAATCTAAACACTCTGCGCGACACAAGCCAAATAGTAGTTTAGCTCGTCCCTTAAGGCCAACATACACGTGCAAATTTATTAACTGACAATGAAACATGAAAATACATTGAATTTGGGTTTTGTTTGAAATATAGAACCATGATCAATTATTGCTTAAGTATTTATAATTAAAAAAAATAAAAAAACAAGAAAAATAAATAAACGAAAATAAAATAACTGAATGTGGACGCAACACACTCTGTATAATTTTCTAAAATTTTGGTATGATTAATGTCAAGTCTAAACCAATGAAATTGTGGAATAATAAATAGGGCTTTCCATTTAAAAAAACGTAAGTTTGGTTCACCCTGATGAGATGAGCCACCCTGTACAAATAACAATAATTTTAAAAAACGTACTTTATGTCTGCCTAGACACTGGCTGCTTAGTTTTGCGTGAAATTTTTGGTCTTTAAGGTAATATCGAACTTGGACGCACTAATAATAGTAATTGATAGAAAGACATTATAACAATTAATTAAAAATGATTTAGACCTTTGAAATTAATTTTTCATCAGATAAATAAATGTTAGTTCAACATATAAGCACTTTTCTAAAAATGAATCATTTAATCACGTTTTATAATTTCTTAATTAAATACGCTTTGTTTCTTTAATGCACCCGGATGTTATATCTCTACATCAATAAAACCATCTCTTTAAAACTAATGTAACTATCTATTACTTGCTGTAGTAGTAACCATAATTTTTTAATATGTGTAAAACAAATATTAGTTCGATACTTTCACTAATTTTCTATATTGAAAAAAAAAATAAATAAAAAAAACTAGATTACGAGGGAAACAAATTGCAAGCGTTACCTACAGAATGGTAGTAGAATTAAAGTTTTAACGCCATTTTTGATAATTTATCTTTCCACGGAGCTCAATAAATTACGGGAGTTTTCGGTTTTTTTTTTATCTTAATATTCGTCGACATCCAGGGTTGTTAAAACTCATGATTTTTTTTTTTTAATTTAAAAATGCCCCGACAGATAAATATCCAATTAAAGGGCAGGTAAAAATTACAAATAATACAATAACATCAAAATAACGGTAATAACTAATTAATAACTTAAACTAATTACTTAAAAAATAAACATTTTATACATGACAGATTTGATTCAAATATATCCAAATCATTAGACATACGGTTACAAATATTACACATTACGAACAAAGGAGAATGCAACAACAAATTAGTGCGCGCTCTTGACAAGTAAAAACAGTATTATTATTACGTGTACGCAAAGTAGGGACATAAAATGGAAGCAATTCTAACAGCTCTGGACAATCAATATCTCCATTAATAATTTTGTACAGTAAGATAATAGCAGAACATTCCCTATGCGTACTTAAAGATGTCAAATTAAAACGAGTTAGGAGCGTATCATGTGGAAATCCAATGACTGGATAAACTCCATCGCTACGAAACCACAGAAACTTAGCGAAACGACGATGAACACGTTCCATACTCGCCGAATGAAATTCATAACAAATGCATTGAATAACGCAATAAGTGTTTGAGGAGACCTAAGATCCCTCGCGTTACGCATGACAAAACCCAGAGACTGATACGAAGCTGAAATCATATAATTATAATGTTCAATAAAGTTTAGTTTGCTATCAAAGAAAATCCCCAAATCCTTAATACGATCACAAACAACCAATGGAGAATCGTGAATGAAATACAAATAAGTTATCGGCTTTAATCGGCGTGTATAAGAAACTGAAAAACATTTTTCAATATTCAAATAAAGATTGTTGCGAACACACCACTCATAAATCTTGTGAAGGTCTTGCAGAATAACAGAGCAATCATGCGCACTATCAATGACCGAGTATATCTTGAAGTCATCGGCATACAAGAGCGAACTACTAGTCAAGCCACTGGAAAAATCATCAATAAAGCACATAAACAACAATGGCCCCAACACCCCTGGGGACTACTGAGGTCACTAAAAAATTGACAGACCTGAACCCTCTATACTCAACATATTGATAACGACCATTTAAATATGAATCCAAGAGAAGGAGCAAGCCATTAGATAGACTAAAACGACAAAATTTAGCCATCAAGACACCATGATCAAATCTGTCAAAGGCCTTGGAAAAGTCAGTATAGATAACATCTACCTGACCTCCATTATCAAGTTGTTCACTCAGAAACTGTGTTAAAACCAATAAATTGGTAGATGTAGAACGACCCGGGAAGAAACCATGCTGCACAGTTGAAATTTGTCGTCTAACATGACACATTATAATATCATGTAGTAAAAACCCAAACACCTTCGCAAAACATGATTGAATTGATATAGGACGAGAATTTCCTACATCATGCTTATCTCCCTTTTTAAAAACCGGCGTCACCCTTGATAACTTCGAAAATGCAGGAAAATTAGTTGATCGTAAGGCAAGGTTAAATATTGTACACAATGGCCCAGACAACACCGCAGCACAATCACGAGCCAAAAAGGATGGTATACCATCCGGACCTGCTGTTGGTTTACCTTTGAGCTTTCTCAGAGCTCCGTACTCTTCAGATTCAGTAACTCCACAATCAGACAAAAAGGACACATTCAGAGCCTCACTCACATTTTCAATGTCAAAAATTTGGGTATTGACATAGAATTCATTGAAATATTGAGCAAATTTCTTGCTGATCTTTAATATTATCGCCATTATAATACATATCTCTAGGTAAACGTCCAAAACTTTTACGAGAATTTATAAATTACCAGAAAGTTTTAGGGTCACCATTAAGCCTAAGCTCAGCATCACCCAAGTAACCTCTGTATGAAGAGTTCACTTCAGTTTTAATTCTCTGACGCAAAACTCGAAACTCATTCAGAAAGTGAGGATCACCAGAAGTTTTATATTTCCTCCAGAGCCTAGACTTTAATTTGATATTCCGAACAACATCACTCGAGAACCAAGGCGGATATTTGCAGTTTCTTGCATATGAAACCGGTACTGATGCAGAAATCACATCGCCCAACCTAGCATAAAAAACATCAACATCACTGCAACCACAAACATCAGAGAAGTCAATATCAAGTATATCTCTGTAAAAAGCAGGAAAATCAGCTTTTTTAAAGTTATAAAATGGTTTAAAACTGCTCGCCCTACTTGTATCATCCTTCGTATTAACAATATAATCAATATCAAGAGGAGGATGATAACGATCAACCGGCAAGAAATAATCAACAGATGAGGATACTTTCACTAGAAATCTACTTAATATTAAATCAAGCAGCCTACCGTACTCATTCCTAACAAAGTTTTAATTTTTTATATCGAAGAATCGACAAACATTATTAATAGATCTGATGTAATTGTTCATGAAATCCTGATCCCCGACGAAGTTCCCATAGGAGGGAACATTAAAATCACCCATTACTAAAAGATAATTACTGCAAATGGAGGTCATACCATATCATCCTAGATTTATCTAGGACGACCAGTTCCAGAACGTGTTTCAACTCTCCCGAATTTTATTCAGTTCGTCAGTGACTGTTATACCTCTTATACATAAAGAGAAAGTAATTATTATTGCAATGGTAGGTTACAGCTACTACAGGGGTGTGACAAAAGTAGATACGGTTTTTAACCAGAGCAAAGGTGAAGGCGGTCGTGTTATTTTTTCCTTTTTTTTCCGCGTGTGTTTGCGTTACATTCTAAGAGATAGAGAGAGAGAGAAGTTAGTTAGTTATAAACATTCTCCTCACGTAAATCCAACATTGAATATATGGCATAGTAACAGCATTTTAAAAGTTTGCGAACGGTGTTTCGAATAGTAACGTTTGCTGGCGAAAAACAGTGTAGCAGAAATAATACCCTTGTTGTTTAAAAATGGCTCACAAATTCGATGTGGATAAATATAAATCTCAAACTACAACCAATGAGTAAAATGTATTTCTGTAATTTCAATCAGACTTAGAAAGGAACACTCTGTTGCATTTTTAATTGAAATGTGTATGAAAAGTATTAGGATAAACTTTCATATTATAGGCAAAAATTCTAGAGGGTTTAGTTTTTTCAAATCGATTCAATCATTATCTATAATGGGGACACCTTGTACTTTTTTGCAATTTTGGCTTATGTGAAAAAAAAGGTCATTACCCTAAAATGTATTGATATTGTTATAATCGATATTGTTTTCTTAATTTTAGTTTCCAAATTCTCTGTATATGAATGAATATAAAAATCGAATGATTTTTCACTTGAATTATTCTGTTTCAATTTGTGAGTTATGACTCTTTTACTCTTAGTTTTTATTTCATTACTTCCGACTCTCTCTAAAATCTTAGAAAAAATTATGTATAGGCAGACACTTAATCACTTAAATAAATATAATTTACTTCCTGAGAGGCAGTCCGGATTCAGAAAAGGGTATAGTTGTACAACGGCGATGCTTGATTTAGTTGATGATATTCTTCATGATATAGACTGCAGAAGATCGACAGCCCTTGTACTTCTTGATTTCTAGCATTCGATACTATCAATCATGAAACACTCTTCGCCGTTCTTCATTATTCTGGATTTTCAAATAACTCGATCAATTTGTTAAAGTCATATTTCGATGGTAGATATCAATTCGTTGAGACTTCAGAGGGCAGATCGGATCTGGGAGAGTTACTATGTGGTGTGCTGGAGGGCGTCAGTCTTAGGTCCGCTACTGTTTTATTTGTATACCGCTAATTTACCGGAGTGTTTGCAGAAATGTACTGGGTATTATTATGCTGACGATAGACAAATAGGGATTTCCTTCAATCCATCCGATGTGCACAATGCAAACATTGTACTTAATAATGAACTGGGTTTATTTCTTGACCGATCTGCTCAACATCAACGGGAAGTGAATCCCTCCAAATCGAAATTTTTGGTATTTGGAAAGAGTCGGAATACTGTTGAAGAGTCTCTTAATATTAGGATTAATAATCAGTCCTTGATTTCAGTGGGATCTGCGAGGAGTCTTGGAGTTGAGTTGGATGTGGATTTGAGATTTACTGGTCATGTTACTCAATGTTTGCAGAAAGCCTACACCGTTATGAAAATGCTTTATCCTCACAGACATGTGTTGCAACAGGGGTTAAAATTGAAATTAACTGACAGTCTTATATTGTCACATTTCAACTATGCTGACGTAGTTTATCATCCATGTTTGATGCTTGCTGATAGGGCTCGAATACCAAGAGTTCAAAAATCGTGTCTGAGGTTCACTTATGGTATTAGAAAATATGACCCCGTTAGCCATAAATTATTAGATTGCAATTGGCTTAATATGGATGATCGACGTAAGCTTCACTCAGCATGCTTATTTCATTCCATTCTGTTGCGGAGGTGCCCCCCATATTTATATAATAAAATTAAATTTAGGTCCGACGTCCACACAATCTGCTTATGATCAAATTATAATATGGGTTAACTGTGTTAAATTATTGAATCGAATTATTACCACCAAAATACGAAAAGACTCAAGGGGGGTGTACGTGGAAAAAAAAATTCATCGAAATACAGCCTGACAAATATCACCGAAAGATTTGGGTTTTTTCCGGTGATTTTTGGCAGTGGATTGGAGTAGACGTGTTTTATTCAAATAGATAATATTTTTTACTTAACAAAATGTATCTAAATTATCTATCCAAACGTACCAAATTTATTTATGTAAAGTAGTTTTGAAAATTTGAAAATTTTTATAAAAAGTTTGACATCCGCTATCTTTGTATCGAAGTATTTTTCGAATATATCATATCGCTTTAATGTTTGTTGTAAAAGGAAAAGGACTGTCAAAGCCTAATTTAAAACAAGCTTTTTTGAAGACCAAATGAAACGAAATTGGTAATGAAAGTGAAGAAGGCAGATACAATTATTTTAAATAGACCAATTTAAGAAACCATAGGGCTTAATAAGTAGTAGTAGAGAGTAGAGTTGGATCAGTACGAATACAGAAGCAATAACAGTTTTACTTTTATATTAATGTCTTTGATAAAAAAAAATAATGTATCGAAACCAACTTAAGTATCTCATTATTTATTCCCAAAACAAAACGAACAGAACGAAAACTACACCAACAAATACAAACAAAATGAACGGAAAGTTGAAAGACACAACAGAAATCCTTGACAGAAATGTGTGGAACTTGAAAAGGTCACAGTACCGAAAGCGGGTTTTCCTAACTATGCATGGTGCGCGAGAGCAACTGAGAAAAGAAAACAAAGAATTGCAGCCATTA
Source organism: Apoderus coryli (assembly GCA_911728435.2). NCBI lineage: Eukaryota > Metazoa > Arthropoda > Insecta > Coleoptera > Attelabidae > Apoderus > Apoderus coryli. Next base: position 17,295,236 of record OU452206.1, read on the forward strand.
CATTGGTGTATATAAGGAGTTAAAGTATATGTACACACAATACAAAATGTTGAAATGCAACAAGGACCTTGAGAACGAAGAAAACCAGAAGAATTGGATTTTGCTTTTAATCCTTTTATTAAAAAATTTATAAAACGGGTGTGGCATAAATATTACACCAACACATGAGAGATTCGTAATTATATGGATTGTTTTTGCATAGCTGGGCTTGAGGGAGCTACAGAAATGCGAAAAAATCTTTTTAACTCTGGTGAAACCGAAATTTAACTTACCTAAACTATTAAAAATAAGGAAAACTTTATTAATACATATTATGTTGGAAATACACTTCGTATAAGTATTTTGAATTATTATTATTGTTTTTTATACATTGTATAAAGTGGTTTGATGAGGATGGTGGGATCTGCTCAAACAGTTACTAAAGAAGACATTTGGTAAAATATCTTTGAGCTATGATGACTTTGTGTGAGTGTGAGGCTCTTATGAATTCGAGAGATTTGACATATGTTTCTGAAGAAGCCACTGATCTCATACCTCTTACTCCAGCTATGTTTCTACAAGACATTCAGACAGTTGATTTAGGTGAAGTTGATAATAAAACACTCAACAGACATTTCAAATATAGGCTAAGATTAAAAGAAGATTTAAAGAAAAGATTTAGATCTGAATACCTCAGCCAATTAATAACGAGACAAAAATCTAAAGAAACTCAGCCAATCCAATCGGCTTTTGGGTATTATTTATTCGAGCTTGTTTAACAAAGTTTCCTTTGTGTTTACTGAAATTCCTTGTGCTGTTTCTTTACAATTCGGCTTTTTTAGTCCACGTTTCTCACAAGTGGCATTTAAAAAAATAAGAGAGGCAAAAACTCACACAAAAAGAAACGAATTTTATTCCATACATATCAATACAACACTCAGTAGAAATGATCTTTGTCTGTTCCCCAGTAAAAGCGTGATATTTCGAACCGATTGAAATCGATTGAGAAATGAAAAATATGCACATTAAGGACAATGAACTTTGCGGAATGTCCCAACCAAGTTTTAAAAGACCAGCTAATAAATATTATACAGTATTACTACTTATATTTAAGTAGGTACAGTTAATAAACATTAATAACTCAACGGTTATGGTTATAGCATAACAGCAATACCTAATATTGCCAATAAACCAAGTCAACTTGTTTTTACTTAAACTTTTCTATTTTCATTATTTTTTACTTTCGATATCAAATAAAATAACAACCTAATAAAGAATAAATATACTGAAAATGAATTAGCAACATTATTTCGAAGTATATAGGGTGTTTCAGAAAGTTGGTGCTACACCGAGTAACGAGGACTCGAGACTGATTCTTGACGTCATCACAGGAAGGTCACGCGTGGAAACGGTGTACTTGTAGCCCCTGCCAACCTTATACTTTTATTATGTCATTCAATAAGTCCGTAGGATGACACATAGATGGCATTACTAGAATTTTTCCATATGATTTATATTTAGTACTAACCTTCAAAAGATACGTGTATTATTATTTGTATATTTGTTTGTATACAGGGTGTCCTATGGTGGGAACCCATTAGATTATTTCAGAAACTACTTCGAATTGAATTTTGAAAATTTCAGCGTCTATATTGGCAAATATGCTCTACACAAATAATATAATAGCAACAGCATAGCACTTCCGGTTATACCGGAAGTTGATGACAACTTTGCTATTTTAAATGACACACCCTATATATTATTACATTTTTGGATTCTAAATAAGATTTCAAACATATTTCATGTAACATGTCCTATACCTAACGTCAGTCATTTTTGATTTATATCAAGATTTATGTCAAAATTCACAGTTTAGGGCTCCATAAGAATTCCGTTTTTTCCTTGTAAATCAGTATTTAATAATTATTTTGCAGGTATTTTCTTATCAAGTGGGATCTTCTTTTTCGAATTGACAAGACATTTTCTGATTAGTTTATACAGGGTGGTCAAAAAACTATATTGAAAACGGTTTAAGAAAAACAGTTGAAAGTCAATTTTTTCAAATGGAATGGGTATATTATTACTATTTTATCTTCCTTAGCATTAAAAAATAATGCAATTTTGTAATAGGTTATCATTTTCTAAAATGCATAGTTTTCGAAATATCGTCATTTTAAATTTTTCTGCAGCGCCTACCGTTGTCTCTCTGGAAGCTAGCTAATTAATTTAGTTAGCCATGAAATTATTGTTATTTTAACGTCAAATTAATAAAAATGAAAAATACTTATTGACATTATAAATTTATTATTAATTCATGGAGAATAAAATAAAGTGATTAATATCTCCTGTAGAGTATTTAACGAGAGAAACCCCCATTTGCTAACGATGACTAGAGAAATTAGGAAGAATGTTGAGAAATCATTTAGAGCAGGTTGGGAGGTATACAAATCAAGTATTACAACGAACTACTACTAAAATTGAAAATAATACAGCAGAAATGAACAGAAGATTAAACTAAATAAATTTTCAACTAAAAAAAGTTAATCAACTAACGATAACAAAACTAATTTAATTGTAAAAGGATGTGTTTGGCGACATCTAGTTTTCACTAATTTAATTGTTCGATATGACCCCCATTTAGTCTGATACACTTATTTACTTGTTTTAATTTATTATATCAAATTTATGACAATGCCAATAACTATAGCTATAGTTAAGTAGGCATATAAAGCATTATTTTGGTCGTATGTATGGCCTCTTTAAATGGAGAATTGAAGATGCAGAATAAATTCAGCAATTGCCTAGCACCATATTAGTTCAAAACAAACTACATACTCCAAAGTTTACTTTCGCCTATAAAAAAATGTTGTAACCCAACGTGTTATGCAAGATTCCTTATGCTTCGTAACAGCTACGTATAAATTAATCTAATCTCTTATGCAGTTAAAGCAAGAATGCAATATTCTTTTTTACAGAAGTCGTTAAATCCAAACCTGTTGATTATAAAAATGCATAGCTTGCAGCCTACGCTGCACTATTATCGCTTTGTCTAAAGGGCATCATCGTATAAATGAAATCCTATTTCCATGCAAAAACAATAGTAGTTAAAAATACTTGACAATTACTTGCTACTCTATTCGTGTTTCCATGCGTTGGATATAGCAATAAATTAAATTTAACAGACTGATCGATTCTGTCTTTTAGAAACCATATGCATACATATCAATACGTATTTGTGTAATCGAAGAGTAGGTGGAATTTTAATTAAAGAAACAAATCAAGTGAGATGAGTTTGGAGAGGAGTTTGTATGGCTCGGTGAAGGTTTGAAATGCAGGGAAAACAAAAAGAGTTACAAGGAATCTTTAGCTATAAAAGGTAAACAACTGGTCTTCAAAGCAGAACTACTCAGTGAAATATCGGTGGGAACGATCATTTTCATTACGCGATTTTGGTCATGCAAATGATAGCACCCGCCACTATCCTTCTTTATAACTATTGCGGTTCGTCGGTCGGATCCTCCTATAGCCCACAAGTGGATAGATTTTACGACTTTAAAACTGCGGACTTGACTCCAATGCCCATCTCAGTTTTATTCAGTGCGTTTGATAGTTTTGTCCCTGTTGTTTTAGATGTATATACAAACGCAGTAACTCACTATTAAACTATGATGAACTAATTTATTAATATAGACTGACAATATATAAATGATAATTATAATTTTAGAATTGACACTGACACTACTAATAATAAAATATATTATATAGTGTGTCATAATATTTCAAACTAAGTAGGTAAATATTATTTACAACACCCTCACTGTTTGAAATAAGTCCTTGACCCTTTATACAATTCAAAAACATGATTCGATCAAGAGGCTTCGTAAAAGAGTCGGCTAACATCACATTAGTTGGAACAAACTTTACCGTCAACAATTTGTCACTAATTTTTTCTTTAACGAAATGATGTCTAACATCTATGTGCTTGGTACGAGCTTGATAAGCACCATTTAACGCCAAATTCAATGCACCTTGATTATCCACATGTATCAAAACTGGATCATTATACAGTTGCAATTCTTGGCTCAAACTTCACAACCACAAGGCTTCTTGTGTAGCTGCTGACAACGCCATGTATTCAGCCTCTGTTGTAGATAACGCGACTGTTTGTTGTTTTTTAGTATTCCACGAAATTGGACAATTATTTTTGAAAAATATATATCCTGTAATGGATCTGCGATCATCTTTATTACCTGCCCAGTCGGCATCACAGTATCCAATTATATCAGGACTTGTGCCGGGTTTTCCTTGAAATTCTAGTTTCCAATTTAACGTTCCTTTAATATACCTTAAAATTCGTTTTACAGCTGCCCAATGAACAGAACCAGGATTATTATTAAAGCGACTTACACAACTTACAGCGTATGCTATATCTGGTCGAGAAATCTGAGAAGCATATAATAAACTGCCAACTGCTTCTTGATATGGCACCATTTCCATTTTCTTTCTTTCTTCAGTTGTATTAGGACTTTCCTCTATGGAAAGTTTTTCACCAGTGGAAATTGTAGTTTCCACTGCTTTGCAATCTTCTATATTAAACTTTTTTAATACTTTTTCCAAATAAGTTTTCTGCTCAATCCATATTTTTCTTTCTGAACGATTTCTTGTAATTCGAAAACCTAATATCGATTGCACTTCGTCAATATCTTTCATTTTAAAATTATTCATAAGTTGCTCCTTCAAATTATGCTTTTCTTTTATATTATTTGAAAGGAGAATCATATGATCTACATAAATGGCTAAAATCAATATTGTGTCCGCTGTTATTTTAAAATAAATACAAGTATCAGTCTGTGATTGTTTTAAACCAATGGATTTAAAAAACTTATCTAACTTAAGATTCCATACACGACTAGCTTCCTTTAAACCATACAATGATTTTTTTAATCTACAAACTTTATTTGATTGTTGAAAATATTCTGGTTGCACCATATATATCACTTCTGTAAGATCTCCTTGAAGAAATGCTGTTACTGCATCTATTTTTTTTTTTTTTTTTTTTTTTTTTTTTTTAATTACATGTTATTACCAAAAAAGGTTTACACAAGTCATATTAAATTATTACATAACACAACATAAAAACATAAAAATGTATATAACTAAATCAAAACAGAAAGTCAGTGCTGAGGAATTCATCAATGGAGTAAAAAGCCTGGTCAATTAAGTAGTTTTTCAATCTATTTTTGAATACTGCAAGGCTCAGTGTTTTCAAACTATCTGGCAAATGATTATAGCATGTGGGACCATAATAATTCACAGAATTTCTGCTTCTACCCAACCTCATATATTCAGGAAGAATGTCATTTTTGTTTCTGGTATTGTGGTTGTGAACTTCATCATGCCTTATGTACAGATTGTAATTATTTTTCACATACATAATTGAATTGTAGATATAGAGACACGGGAGTGTAATTATTTTACATTCTTTAAATTTAGGTCTGACATCCTCTCTAAACTTTAAATCTGTCATTATTCGCACCACTCGTCTTTGAATTGACAAAGCATATGAAGCCACACTGTGAAAAAGGCCATAATATGCTGATTTCAAAACATTAAAAGAGACTTCACCCTTCAAGCTTCGCAACATGAACACAACCTTAGACAACTTGGCAATGGTAACCTCGACATGACCCGCCCAGGTTAGCTTTTGGTCCAAAGTGACACCCAAAAACTTTATCAGACCATCAGAAACAGCAACATCCGTCTCACGTAATGTAAATATTTTAGTAGCTGTTTTATTGGCATTCATACAGAGTTTGTTAGCTGCAAACCAGTCCGCAGCCCTCGACTGTGAATTAATCATACTTGAGGCCAGAATATCACTAGACAGTTCAACATCGACAATAGTTGAATCGTCTGCAAACAATGTCAGGTCAGAGCATGGCAGATGTAGCGGTAAATCATTAATGAAAATCAAAAACAATAGAGGTCCGAGCACCGAGCCCTGTGGGACTCCACAAGAGCTCAACAAGGGCTGAGAAGACTTTGACTCAAAGATCGTTACGACATTCCTACCAGTGAGATAGGAACTCAGTAAAATGAATCGAATTCGCACTCATACCGTATCGCTCCAGTTTACCCAACAAGATATCGTGTGAGACGCAATCAAACGCCTTTGTTAAATCAAGAAAAGAAGCCCCCACAAGCCTTCTACTCTCAAAAGCAGTTATAACGCTATTTATAAAGTTTTCTATAGCTGAAACGCTGTTAAGTTTCGGTCTAAATCCAAATTGTTTCGGAGAAAATAAATTATTTCTTTCAAAATAGTTGGCTAATTGTTTAAAGAGTATCTTTTCAAAAATTTTGCCTAGAACAGGCACTATAGAAATAGGGCGATAGTTGTTCAATTCATCTGGAGATCCTTTTTTGAATAACGGTATAATTTTGCTAAATTTCAGACAACTCGGAAACATACCGGATGAGATCGCCAAATTAATCAATATTGTCAATGGTATAATTATTATATCCTTAATATATTTAATGATTACGATATTCAAATCAAAAATGTCTTTCGAGCTTTTATTTTTAAAAGAGTTTATTATATCTCTCATCTCAATAAAAGATATTTCATTAAACTCAAAATTGCCAGGAATGTCAATAGACATCAAATCCAGTGGACTGATATTTGAGGATAAGTCATGGGTTAAAGTTTCCGCAATACTGGTAAAATATGTATTGAAATCATCAGCAGTAAGATTTGTTAATGATTGTTGGGTAGCAGAACTATTCCTTTTATGGTTGATAATATCCCATGTAGCCCTAGCAATATTAGAACCATCTGCAATATACGTATCGTTCGCATTTTTTTTTGCCATTTTAATACGAGATCTATACGAGTTACGATAAGAGCGAACCACATGTCTTTTATACCTTCGATTTGTGGAAACTGTGTAGACAGTCCTCGCAATAGCGCAAGTGTTTCGCGCATTTGCCTAATTTCAGGTGTAAACCATTTAATAGCGTGTCCAGTCTTGAAATCGGGTTTTCTACGTAAAGGAAACACTCTAATACATTCTCCGGATATTGTATTTATAACATTATTAATTGATCAATATCTAAGTCAAATTCTGGAGCAAGTGCTAGAAGATACCTTATTGAACTGTATCGAACAACTGGAGAGTAAGTTTCTTCAAAATCTATGCCTTTTCTTTGAACACAACCCTTAATAACAAGACGAGCTTTATTCTGTATAACTTCTGCGTTTACCGTTTTCTTAGTTTTGAAAACCCATTCGCAATTCAGTGCTTTCTTTCCTGGAGGAAGATGATGATTTGTTTTACGCAGCAACTAATACTCTTGTTGTGAATTCAAGGGTATTAGTTGCTGCGTAAAACAAATCATAAGAAAAAATTAAATTAATAGTCGAGATGATTAATAAAAGAAAAAACATGAAATGTAATATTATAATTTATATTTAATTCTCATTAACAATTTAATAATATTTTTTCCTCGAGGTGACTTCGACGCATTACTCTTAAAATACTCCTAATTATGTAATACTTTCAAAAATACAATTTCTTTACAAATTTTGCCACTGATGATGAAGCCAGCGAGCTTCGAAACATGTATGGTAGTTTAATCGACCTAACACATTAAGTGTAGTGTATGAAATTGATTTCTTGGAGTTTGACGTTTTATTTCCTATTTACTATATATAACTTTGATATGCCACACTTTTCTGGGACACCCGGTATATTTAACCCACGCGAACAATATTTGCAATTTTAATTTTGTTAGGCTATGAGAGACCGAGGCGAATGTACTGCCCGACCCGGTATTCGTAAAGAGAATTTAATGTCTTAGAAGAAAATGAAAAAATATACAGGGTGTTCCATAAGTTAAAAATTGTAATTGTTACATCAAATTTACGAATAGCCCTGTATAGGAACAAGCCAGATCAGCCCTGTACATAACTATGTGTCACTATATATATGAACAAACAACATAAAATTATCAAGTCACATATTAATATATGATTCACCATTAAGATATGCATTTTCACATTATGATTGTTATTCTTATATAACGCAGCATTAATTTAAATTAAACTTTGTACTTTTACAAGTGAGTGTTGTCGTTGGTTGTCTTTTTAACCACATGTTTGAACGAATACTTTTTTTTCTATATTGTCGCTCTTTCTAATCATACAAGGCCGTATTATTAGAATAATTAATAACTCATGTGGTTTTGTTATAAAATGGTTTATATTTATACATACACACACTGGCAATTACTATTTCAGGCGTGCAAATGTGGATAATTCTGGCCAGACTCTTGTGATATTGCTGTTATGTTATTAATAATAATTTTAATGATTTTCGCAGTCAGATTTATGTGTGGTGGTGCATAAGGTTATGGCCGACACGACGATACCAGGAACAAACTATTTTATGAATTTTCAAAATATTTTTATCTCAATAACCTGTATCCTGATTTGGTCTATACCTTTTTGCAAACAAATTACTGTATATCGTTCAGCGTTAGCAGTTATCGGATCTTCTAAAAAAAATTGTTGCAACGTGTCCATTATAATGCCGAAGATTCAAGCGTTCTTAACATCGAAGACGTAGAGGATGGAGTTGGAATCTTCAAAGTTTACTATACATTTCTGTATATGCCTTTTTTGTTTTTTCGGGTAATATAAGTTCATAGATGTTTGCTCGGCTTTATTTCTTATCTCTGGTGGAGTATTTTGAATTCATAGCGAAACCACAACAAAAACAAGCTGAGGTAATTTAATAGCAAGAGCTGCCAACTAGCAGATATTGGAGGTAGTTAGTATAGGTAAATTGCGACTCTAGTGATGATAGTTAACGTTATGTGATTTTTTCTCACTAAGGAGAACCAAATTTTCGCGTTTAATAAAAGGTCATACAAAAAAAATCTAGATATAGGTTCCTATTATGACGTAGCATTCAAATTCTTTATTTGCCGTAGAATGGAATACATTACATTGTCGGCTCGTCAAAATAACAATAAAAAACCAACAGTATAACAATAACATATTTACAAGTATCACAGCGACGAAACAAACAATTAATAATTTAAAAATTTGTCAACTGAGTAAAAACATTCACGAACAAAAAAGTCTTTCAGCTCGAGCTTGAACTTATCTATTTTCATGTCCGCGAACCCACCATTTCTCAGAATCTTGTTAAAACATTTGATGCCTATATATTTCGGGTTTTTCTGACCCTTCGATAGTCTAGAGAATGACAATTCTAGGCTGTTCTTAATTCTCGTATTATATTTGTGTATATTTTCTCTTTTTTTCATTGATCCTGATAGCTTTTTTATGTTGATTATCAGTGCGTTTGTATAGGCAAGGGAGGGTCATTATGTTCAGCATTTTAAAGTAAGTTTTACACGAGGTTTTCTGATTTATTTTAGTCATTGTTCTAATGATTTTTTTCTGTTTTATAAAGAACCTAATTGCATCCCCTGCCCCTCCCCAATACGTTACACCATAAGCCATAGTCGACTGCACCAGTCCGAAGTAAAGCAACCTGAGGACCGAACGCGATACAGTGTCCCTGATGTTCCTTATGAGAAATACACAGCTACTCAACTTTTGTGTGACGCGGTCAATATGGTTGCCCCAAGTTAATCTTTCGTCCGTGATTACGCCTAAAAATTTGGTGTTATCTACCTGCCTCACGGATTTGCCGCCCATACGTATTAATAAACTTTTATCAAGCCTTTTGTTATTTGCTGTAATCGAAAGAGCGACCGTCTTAGAAGCGTTAAGTGAAAGTCCGTTCAGCTTACACCAATCGGCTATCTTCACAACTACATGCTGTGCTTCTTTCACGACCTTTATCTCCTGGTTGTCGGTTATTATGGCGCTTGTGTCGTCGGCGTAGAGAACGGGACTTCCGAATTCCTTGATTTTGTTCGGTAACAGTGTGGGTGACAAACATGATCCCTGTGGTATTCCTTTATTTGTGAATGCTACTCTAGAACAAACACCATCCAGGCGGCCGCCGTTCCCCTTACACCCACATCATTCAGCCTTCTCATCAGTAGTTGCCGATTGACAGTGTCAAAAGCTCTACTCAAATCGAAAAATAGTCCCAGCACAATTTCCTTATTGTTTAATGATTTGTATATGTGTTCCAGGGCTTGACATTCTTACTGTCGCTTACTTCTTTTTGTACTCCCCTCGTAAATGCATGAATGAAAGACATGTATCAGTTACGTAAAAGTTTGCAATTGTTAAAATATAAACAACATGTACCGAAAGAATCTTTCATTGTTTTTATTCAAAAATACACCGGAAATATATTTTTGGTTATAGCAGTTATGAAATCTTCAACATATTTGTATTTTTTGTTTTTATTAGTATATACAGTAGTAGAAGAACGAAGCTATCTTACGAGGGCTGCCTTTAATATTTCGGGATTAGAGAACAAATATTAATCATCGAAAATCACTTTATTGTTTTTCAAAATATTCCCCATGCGACATGTCCAGTTTTTCCGAAAAAAAACAGGCGACCATTTGCTTTGAAGCATTTTGTTGGATTTGGCTCATCTTGAAACACCCATACAGTCGACTGCTGTTTACTTTCGGGCTCATACGCGTAAATCCACGATTCATCACCTGTCTCGATGTCATAGACGTGTTTCGAAATACCGTGATCGTATTTTTTGATCATTTCTTTCGACCAATCGACACGAGCCTTTTTTGAGCGATTGACAAATTGTGTGGGATCCAACGCGAACAAATTTTTTTGGCAGTCAAATGTTTATGCAAAATTGAATGTATGCTGGTCCCACTAATGCCTAAGGTTGTCTCACCCTCTTGATAGGTCACATGACGATCTTGCAATATCAGTTTGCGCACAGCATCAATGGTTTTCGTAACAACAACTGATTTTGGACGACCTTCACGAAATCCGTCTTGGAGTGAACTAGGACCACGATTGAATTCACCATACCATCGATAAACACTGGTCCTTGATGCGGAGCTTCATCGCCAAAAATTGAATTAAGTTCATCCATGCTTGGTTGCTGAGCAACCCTTGTATATCTTACACGAGGCTTTGTTAAAGTAGTTTTTCTTAATTCGTAGGTTTCTCTAATTATTTTTGCAAACTTTAGAGTTTTTAACATCAAGGAGTCCTTCTGCAACAATGAACATTCTAAAATTTAGTTGGATAAAGCATAGACTTTGTGTTATTTAGGCACGATAAGCTATAGAATTTCGCAGCATTTTACGTGGAAGATCTTCCAAATAGAGCCATGCCATGACGACGTGGCACAGGATTCCCAATATTACGGGAATGAATCTCCGATCTTTCGTATACTCGAATTATCATTCGATTATTTAAAGCGATTATTTCGATAATAGAATTGTTCATATGATTTTATTATTCGTCTAGAACCTAAATACCTATTAACAAATTTCTTTTTGCAGGAATTTGTCTGGAAATACCGACTAGGTATTAAAAGTTTTATATTTTTCTTCCAAGTTTGTAGAGATACCTATAATAAAAGCCGGGGATAAACAATATTTAAAAACCCCTACCTACCTATATAATAATTTAATAACTAAGTGTTGTTCTCTCGTCCGGAGTCTTTCTCTATTACGTGTTCTCTCTCACTCGTATCTGTAGAGATACATTTACGCTAATATTAACCAAGAAAAAGTACTGATATGGGAACGGACAAATTGCTCGAGAGAATAATAATTATTCGGAATTTTCAGTTGTAGGTATTTTACCTAAGAATCGAGGGCAATTATTTATATTTTGAGGCTTGGCAACACTTTTTGTTATCTTTGACATACACCAAACATTTTGCCTATTTATGTTGTTTACAATATTTTGAAAATTGTGTGTCAGCCTAGAAGTAGAATTCCTACAACTGTGATAGGCTAAATTCATTGTTGCAACCGCCTCAGGTTGAAAATGGAGAAGTATCCGGGTAGTCGATACCTCTGACTATAAGCCAGTTCAGCAATGACAAATGCGCAACCAACCTGGTCACCAGATTCTGAGCCATCTGTATAAATACTTATTGAGTCTGGATTACTCTGTAACACAAATGTTAAGATCAGATTGTTCAGGATTCCAAGTTCAGAATGGGTGGGGTATGTAGCAATGAACCTGAAGGAAATGCCGTATTTAATAATAATAATAATAATAATGTCCTTTATTGAAAGAAAAATAAAACATCATACCAAAATTAAAAGTAAAATACAATTATTATAACACAATTAACTAATACAATCAAGTAAAACACTTGCAAATAACACTATAGTATGGCGAAGTCTAGCTCGAATGGCTATTCTACTCAACCACACTATAGCGACACAAATTGAAATAAGCAAAGAAACTACACAAAAGAGCAGCAGATGAGGATTATTAAAACAACATTTAGAAATACAATATCAATGAACTGAGGGAGAGTTATGTGGAGCGGATATTACTGTAACTGGCCTCTAATGAGTAAATCCTTTATATTCGTCCTAAAACTCTCAAAATCATCAATCAGCGTGAGATAGCCAGGCAATGAATTATATAAACTTACAGTGTTATATGTAATAGAGCAATGCGATGACGTGGTAAAGTTAATTTAGCAGGATATCTAACATTACGTTGATGAAGACGTTTATTTGAAAGGTATACTAATATCTGTAAATGCTACTTTAACTGCGGCGGTTTCTTGCGATTCCAATACTTTACTGATACTTCAGATTTGCAATGCTACCGGACATGTCTTTATTGTATGAATTAATTTTGACGATCATTTTTTTTAGCTAGAAATGATTTTCTAATTTCTAAGGGAGGTTCTTGCCCCTCCCAAACCACTTTCAGACCACTGGGTGTTCCAGATAAACAAAATTTTAGATTTACATTTATACATCTTATTGAAATAACTAACTGGAGTTAAACACTTTTATTTATTAAAAAAGTAGTCTATTTTTCAATAATGAAGACATAAAAGTCTAATCTCCACGAGATAAGTTTAATAGAACAATCGTAACAGTACTGTCAGTCAGTATACCCTCAGCCAAACATGTTTAGGAACCAAACTACATAGTTCATCTTATCATCAGTGGCAAACAATAACCAATAAGAAAAGACTTCAACAGATTTCATACATCCAACGAAGATTCCATTGGAGATTGGAGTCACTTTGTGGGAAAAAATGTATAATTGTATTAATAACTTTAAATTAAGAAACCATGTTAGATTATTTTCGATTGTTGTCTTCATAGTGAATAATAAAGCAAGGGAAAGTTCAAAGTTATTAGCGAGGTTATTAATATACCAAGATAAGAATGGGATATCAGTAGAATCTTGGAAACGGTAGAAGTTACACTGTCGGTTAAATTAGACAAAAGTTGTAAAATTTAAACACCTTTTAAATGGTGTTTTCAAAACTAAACTAACTTTAGCCGTTTTCGAGAATTTTTGACGATTTTAGTTTTTATTTATTTCTGACATTATTTTGACAGATATAAAAAAATTAAAACCACTTTCTCATTGATACTTTTTAGGCAAAATAAGATGGCGTTTACAAAGTTTCACTACAACATATTGTTTTTGAAAAACCATCATCAACTTCGTTTTTTTAAATACGGCCTTGGGTTTTTTATTGTTATTTTAAAGCCATTTTCAATTCAAAAATAGGTGGCATATCACAGGTAGGGGTGTAAAGAAGTTTTTAGTATTTTTAAGTATGTTATTTAAGCTTCAAAGTAAAATCGCCATAGTTTTGCACTTAACTAACTGAATCCAGGGTACAGGTTTAACAAAAACATTCATTTGTCGTTACTCACGATTATTTATCATTATTTGCCAATTTATTTCTGTCTCAATACAACATTTTATTCTGTTCGCGGTTTTTTTAATTTAATTGAAATTTTTGAAGTTATTAAACAAAAACGCCTTTCTCAGATGCATGTTTTACACAAAATAAGTGCCAAACTATGGCGATTTTTCTTGAAGAATTTTAAATAACAGCTAAAAACACTAAAAACTATTTTTGAATTGCAATGGCGTTAAATTTAACAATAAAAAATCCAGGGCCGTATTTAAAATTAAAAAAACAAAGTTGATGGTGGTTTTTCAAAAACAAAACGTCGTAATGACAATTTGTAAAGGCTATCTTTTTCTCCTCAAAAAGTAAAAATGAGGAGTGCTTTTCATTTTTTTATATCTTTAAAAATAATGTCAGAAATAAATAAAAACTAAAATCATACAAAATTGTTTTTTCAAAATTTCTCGAAAACGGCAAAAGTTAGTTTAATTTTGAAAACACCATATAGAAGGTGTTTAAATTGTACAACATTGTAACTCCTACCGTTTCCAAGATTCCAATGCTATCCCATTCTTATATAGGACACAGTGTATAATTAAAAAAATTTTCCAACATGGAATTTTTGATGTATAAAATCTCTTGAAGCCTTTTCTTATTGTTTGCCACTGATGATGGAACTAGTTTGGTTTCGAAATGTGTTTAGCTGAGATCACTGACAGAGAAATTTAACGATTATGTTCTATTAAACTTATTTCGTAAAGTTTCGACTTTTATTTCTTCATTACTCGACGTTTTATTTATTAACTCATACTACTATACAACTTAGTACGACGAAATCAGTTAAGCTTATTATAGAAAAAAGTATTTTTGTTGATAATTTTAAAAGATTTATTCGTTCCATGCAATAAGTGCCTTCCCTCTCCCGTCCACCAGCAGTACACCACTTCTACTTCACCACTAGACACTATACACACACACAAACCCACATACATTATCCAAGTTGGCCGACTTCATCGCATAGCCTGGCAATAGTATTTTATCGGCAGTCGGTTTAACGTTAACCGAATAGTGAATTCATAATATATATTACCTACCTATACGTTAACTTGGATAAATAATAAAGAGAAAAAAACCGCTATATTAACTATATACATCGAGAATATTCTACCAAAAGAGTTGTTGCTCCTTCATCAATGATATAAGTGCGACGCAGTCCATGACCTTACGCATTTTTCGACTAATTAATTAAAATTACCTAGTGTCGTGTTTTATTGTTATTAATTAGTAATAATTGATAGTGCGCGCTGTGATTTATAAGGTGTATTGAAATATTATTTGTTAAAGTGTCGATACAGGGTGATACAAAAGTGTCGTCGCGACGTGGCTTATATCGTTACAGACGTGGCATGGTAGCCAGTCAGACCATTGATTCACAAACGCATAATAATGCGGAAATGTACTGTTCACCTATACATTCCCCCTATGGAGAGTATTATCAGGAGAATCATCCCTATTACATGCATGGTGGGCCGCCAGCCGAGATGTGCGGACACATTTGTCATGACTATAATGGTAAGCGATAGTTTTATTTCCTCAAGTCGAGTCGTGTGAAATTTATAAGGATAAGTTAGTGAAACTGTTGAATAATTAAAACTATTTAAGTAGATAATTAAAATTCATTAAATTAATAAAAACTTTTATAATATACGGGGTGTCTCATAATATATGCGCATAACTTACCTACTCTCTAAAATCAGTCGGCTAGATGCAAAAGTCGACAAGTCCACATAAAGCGAAACTGAGAAAAAGCTGAAAAACGTGTGGAGTCTTTATTGTTTATTGAAACAAAAATGTTTTTCTGGGATGGGGTATCAAAAAATAACAAAAAAAGAAGCACATGTTTTGAAAAATCTACCATTCCTAGAAATAAAAAAAAAACCAACGGATTTATGGACATGTCTGCTTTTGCACCAAAGAGTAAGCAAAATGGTAAATAAAAAACACAAAAAAAACACAAACTGGTTTTATTATGCAAAAAAATACAAATGAAACTTTAAAAAATAATATTAATAACTTAAATTCCAAATTCTGTATTTTCTTCTGATGGTCCTCCCTGTAATTATTATTTTGTTCTTCTTCCAAATGGTTTGGGAAAACTTCTTTAAAAATACAAGCTTTTCTTCATTTTCCCACTCTTTTCCATAATGCGTTTCTAAGAGCTTCTTGATGCTAGCTTTTTTATCTTTCTTAACAGGTATTCCAACATCTAGTTTTTTAGGGCAAATTGAGGCAACTTTCTTTCCTCTTTTGCATAAGCTCTTGGGTGTACATAAGGAATTTTTGTAAAATGACTCACCGTTTACTAAAACATTGGTGTCAACTTTGGTAAACATTATTCTCTTGGAAGGTTGAAACTTAAAGTGCCAATAGCCTGGTTGCTTGAAAACTTTTTGAGATTCATTTCTCCAGTCTCGCATTTTGACTTCACTTCCAATTTTAAATACTGTAGCGAATTTGTTGATAATATTCACGTACTCTACAGGATGGACAAATTCCCAACCCAAGACTTTTAACGTTTTGCCAGCAAAAACCTGTGATTTAATGGCACGAAAGCTTTGGTGAAACTGAGTAGCACCAAAGCAAGTGATATCGAGGATAAAAGCTCTCTTTGCCAAAATTTTAGATGAAATAAAATAGTTTTACTGACGAACAATTAATATTGAGCGAAATATACCTACAACACTATTGGTTTTTTTTTTATATTACTCTATAAAATGCCCCGTGATTACAGCACTCTATTCTCACTTGATAATTTAAGAATTCTTTATTCCTTCCACTTAGAACAATCTAACATTTCAGCGAAAACGGTATTGGATATCGTGAGGCGCAAACTAAAACAGTAAAATAAATTACACCTCGTCTCGCCGATAGAAATAGAGCAGTGGTGGCGACTCATCAAAAGAAACAATGGAAGCATTCTTTGTCTTTAAAAAAAATTACTTCAATTATTTTTTTTTTAACTAGCAATTTTCACATTTCATTTTGACAATCGATAGCTTGTGCGTACTGGACTTTTGATGCATTTTTTGCTTTGTATATGCGAAAAATATTTCTATAGTTCTTTATTTGCCGGCCTTTGTAGGTGTTCTCGGAAAGACATTCTCGTGTCCAGCCAGACTCCCAGGTACTTTAGTAGTCTGTCCACCGTCACTTGTGTGTCCATTACCCTAAATGCCACATGTGTAGGCCGTTTCCTCGTTAGGAGCACTGCCTTAGTCTTTTCTGGAGCTATCCGAAGTTCTTTGTTTTGCATCCAGGCCACCACGCGCGCCGCTGCCTCATTCACAATGTCTTGGAGCTCGTATTCGCTTTGAAAAGGCTTTAGTTCTGGAATTAAATAAGCATGATCGATTTGGCAAACAGTTGTCATAAGAATAAATAAATGTTTGGCAGTCATGATTTGATTGGTTTTCTATCGAAATTTGAAATACAAATGTAATAATAAAAAACTTAATATGTCTTTGTTCTGAAATTTAACAGTCTCCTTGAAAATCTATTTTGAGTTATGAAAATAAATAAAAATGGTGCTGTGGGAAATTATACTTGTGTACAGGTGTTCGTTAATAAATTTACAATAATATTCGAGTATACTACAGGCACAGTTAAAGATTTCTTGTCGTATTTACTATGCGGTAGATCCGCAACTGAAAAGATGAACCGAAGTCAAAACAAGAAGCACCATCTAGTAAGTAATTCATTGTTCTAATTGTTAAAGAGCATTGTAAATAAACCTCAGTTTAGGCCGTGCACAATTAGTGCAAAAACTCAAACCAATATAACGGTTCCCAGCTCTGCTGACCCCATGTCAGGAGAAGCACAGCACGTAAGAATGCGTTCTAGGACGAACGCTCCGCAGGATATACAGATCACACTCTTCATTTGTACTCCATAGGACTTATACACAACACTGCAATGTTTTAAAGCAAAAAAATCCACTCACCATGTAACTACTTGGATTGGTAATCCAAGGCACTATCAATCGCAATAAAGGCGAGACCCGTGAGGGTTCTAGATTTTAGTAAGGTTTTGCACTTTTCCAACTAAAGTTTAGATGATGCTTTCTGTTTCGACTTCAGTTTTGGATCTACTGCAAGACAACGTAATAAATAAGCTACGAAATATTGTAAAAGTTCCAATCGTTTTAGAGTTCGGCAATGAGTTAATTAAAATATAGCAATTTCACCACTGAACATCATGCTTAAGAAGTATAATCTGCTTTTAGTCATTAAACCCATGGTTACATACGCCTCATTAGTACGGTGGCCAGAAGTTAATATTAAGCATACACAATGCCGTCTTCAAAAGTTGCAACGGCTTGCATGTTTAGGAATAACAGGGGCAATGCGAACTTGCCCCACAGCAGCGATGGAAACGTTGATACCTTTGCCTGTCCTAGTCAAAAAAAAAAGGCAGCAATTAGCGCTCTGAAACTGGCATAGGTAATGGAATACAAATTTGGCGAGCTAAGGGGGCACATGGGAATCCTGAATCTAATACCTTTGGATTCAGGAAGAAAACCGTCGGACGCTTTGCCACGCAAACATGATTTTGAAATCCCATTTGAAGTGGTTATTGCAGACCGTCAAAATTGACTAAATGGGGAACCACGATTCCCAGAAAACACATCCGTCTGGTATACGGACGGTTCAAAAGGAATAGAAGGGAACACAGGAACGCTATTAATCGTTGTGCTCAAGAATGCCTGCAGAGAGGCTTCCCGGAACGGCAGATCAATATTATGTCAGACAGTCAAGCTGCGTTAAAAGCACTGAGGTCTTACACCTTCACGTCAAAGTTAGCATGGGAATGCAAACAGACCCTAAAGCAACTGCCAGCTCAGGGGAAAAAGATTACTTTGAAATGGGTGCCAGGACATGAAGGCATAGTGGGGAACGAAGCGGCGGACCAACTTGCAAAAGAGGGCGCAAACGCTCTGTTCTTTGGCCTTCCAAAAAGCCATATGAAGGAAGAACTTCGGAGATGGGAAAAGGAACAACTTAAGTCCTACTGGAGAAACACTCCAGGCCTAAGACAATCAAAAAGGTTTATCAAATCTTCAGAGGCCAACACAGGGAAGCTTATCCAACTGGAGAGAAGCGACCTAAGGCGAATTACAGGCCTTTTTACGGGACACCACCCAGTGAAGTACCATCTCAAAAAGATGGGCCTAACCGAGGACGACACTTGTCGGTTTTGCGAAGACGCAACAAAGACAACAGAACACGTGCTCTGTGAATGCATGGCACTTTTCTGCAAAAGGCTAAAACACCTTGGAGGGGTGACCCTAACACCCGACGAGGCAAGAAATTTAGCCCCCAGAGAAATCATCAACTTTATGAAAAGTGTGGGACAGCTGGGCAATTCATAGATTAGAATCATTCACAAAAGATCTTCTGCAGGTCGAAGAGAGGGGAGGCCAAACCGCCTAAACGACTCCGATAAAACAATCTGCTTTTTAAACAAGGCAGTAGTTTAGATATATTTAGTACTCAAACAAAATAAATTATCCATCATCAAAATGGAGTGTCAGTTTCAAATAAAAGAAAACAAACAAAAACTTTCAAGGTCAACTCCACAAAAAACTTTTAATTTAGTTATGTAAAGGAAACTAGTTTCGACTCAACAAGCCATCATCAGTCCATTCTTACAACATCCGTGTAGAAAAAATATCAAACATGAATATGAATAACATTACAGGAAAACAAACACCTGTGTTGAGTACGTAGTAGTATTTAGTACTACCGAGGACGAAGTAAAAGGCATTGGGAATATCTTTTAAAATAGGAGAGAGAGGGGAGATCCATGGGTGGTAAAGTTTGTTTTTTCTTTTCTTAAATGTTCTGCTTTTTATTTTTGTTTTATCCTATTACCTATGTGAATTAATCACCATTATTGGTGTTTGTAATGAGTTAAGTAAATCAATTTAATTTAAAAGTTGATAATGGTGTTTGATAGAAAAAATAAAGTAAAATATTTACTTAAATTTAAGGATAAGAATCTACCAGTCTCAATAAGTTTTGCTAGACCATAATTTAGCAATCATTCTAATTTTACAGATCCGTGTTGCGTGTGTAGTTATTACTCGAATAGAATGCACTTCAAAAAAAGAGAAAGTTAGTTCTATAAGAACAACATAATTACTACGTATATTAAAGGTGAGAGAAATACGGATATCGCTTTTCTTTATACTTAATACTTGAAACTGTTGTTGTAGCACTGACCAGTCACATATACAGGGCGATAGCGCTGGTCGATGGTACATCAGAAGGTTTGGGAAAAGTAGTCAGTCTATAATATAATTTTCCCACATTGGCCATGAATAATAAACAGGTTTATTAAAAACTTCATTCGAGTAATTATTTATGAAATAATGTCCTATTTTTATTCAGCACACCAATTACCTACTATAAAACTGCTTGAATTGTCTTCCGAGATGATTCTCGATGTGGTTAGAGCAGGCTATCGGCAATCGCTTTGCTCAAAAATCATTTCTATGTTCCTGATGCAGTCAGTATATCATTATATGAAATTTATATGAAAAACTATCGATATTCGATTCAAATAAGACCCCTGGGCCTGATGGACTTCCTCCTGTTTCTTTGAGACAGTTTGTGCTGGCAAGACTCTTTATTTTTACACCTATTCATGACTGGAAATAAGCATAACATCAAAAACTACAGACCCATCAGTATATCCTCAGTGTTATTCCTAAGACGGTTTGGCAAATCATTGTTGTATATAATTAATATTAATTATTTTCTTCCATTTAATTTGTTTTTTAATTAATTTAATTAAGAAACGTTGTACTATTTGTGTACTAAATGGCACAAAATTATAATTTCAATTTTAATCAGTTAAAATGTAACAATTTTTCTTGAAACTGGTTTTTATTTCAGAAACCTTAAAATTTAGGTATAGGAACATGGCATATCATTTGAAAGCAAATTTAATTGTCTTTCAGAATATTTGATAATATACAGGGTGTTCCATTTGAGAAAATTGAGTTATGCCTGTTTTTAGTAGTTGGTCATACTACAGTAATTTGCGACCACCCTGTAACCTGATCGGTCAATCTGTCAAGACAGTTGATTTTCCTAACATGTTCTTGAATTACTTGCAGAAATTCGAGGTTCTGTCTATTCGAACGGACAAATGACGAATATTTTTCGGAAACCTGTTTTTGGGCAAAAAAAAATCTAAATAAATTATTTATTCAAAAACAGTTGAAGATAAGTGTTAAAACAAAATATTCCAAAATGGATGGCGTATCGAAAAATTAATAATATATAGGGTGTTCCATTTGAAATACGAAATTGGTAGCAACTTCCGATATAACCGGAAGTCATGCAAATATGACAGTATTATAGACTGATAGGTTGATCTGAAGTAATTACTTAAAATTTCAACCCTGTAACCTTATTGGTCAATCTGTTAAGATATTTGATTTTTCTAAGATCTATTATCCTTGAGCAACTCGCTTGAAGGACTCTCTGTGACGAAATTTTGAGTATTTATCAAGGCCCGAGGAGTATTCGAGAAGATAATTTTTTACTTTGTAGAATACCAAAATTTGATTGTCAATCTGACGTTTAATAATTTACAATACAAAATGTATTAGTTTTTTATTCTTTTTCTTTCTTGGGTTTTAAGGTTCTTCTAAGCAAAATATTTATTTAACAAGGTTCAAGAGAAAGACATTACTAAAATGTATTAGTTTTAATCAAACAAATATTCATTTTTATTTAAAACTACAGTTGTGAAAAGTACAATTGGTAAATTTTAAATTGGAAGAAGAGTTTGCTGAAGTTGACGGATTGTTAATTTCCACTGTTGAAGAAATTCCTCGCATGGTGTTGATTATTTCACCATGGCGTTCTTGGTTAATATTCAAGTACGGTTTAATTGAATTAGAGCTGCTATGTCCTGTTATTTTTATTAATTGCTGTCCAGGAATTCCTTTATTTGCCAAATGGCTAACTGCAGTTGATCTGTTCGAATGATTGGATATCTTTTTACACTTAGTGTCCAAACCAATAGCTTGCGCCGATGATTTGGTCCACATATTAATTGTGTTCTTGCCTACCGGTATATTGTCAAACCATGTGTCACTTTCGGATTTCCAGAAACGATTTGGTCTCAAGAATAGGCGACTGGAAGTAATATTTTTCCCCCTTTTGGACAATAATTTATGGAATAACCGAACAGGGCATGCACTTTCGTTTGCAATATTTGGAACAAGCCACTTACTATTTGTACAACTTTTCGATCCTCCTTGGCATGTTTTACTGAATATTGGATTGTATTCAATTCTGTTGGTTGGCGTTCCATCATTATTTTTCTCAATCGTGAAATAATCTATAAGGCAATCAGCTGGTTCACCACCTCGCCAAGCTAACTCAACAGCTACAATATGGTATTTTTTTTTTTGTAAACCTTCTGGTGTACATTCATACCATAATCCAATGATTCTAGCCAAATCACTTGAAGTCAAATTTGATGAACTGCATTTTCGTTTGTTTGGATCCTGCTGTAATATTTTACGTTTTGCATTTCTTGCATCTCGCGCATTTTTGAATATCACACTGGTAAACGGGTCGAATACAATTTTGAAGTCATTGAAGTATTTTTCCTGGAGTAGCCTACTCGTAGTATTCCAAATTGTTTTTACAGTTGCTTCTTTATATTCAGTTTCGTCAGCTTTTCTCATATTTACCGCATAATCTTTCAATATATTAGCCAAATTATGCAAACTCGTTTCAGCATTCAGTTCGTATTCTCTGGTCGTACAAAACTCGAGAAATATTTTCCATACCTACATATTTTTTTGATTTGATTGTATTTTTTGGTATATTATTAAATATAACATCATTAATTGCATCGTTAGATGCGATACCAAATCTTCGCGGCATTTTTAAACCAGTTGTCAGTTTGACGTTTAATTAATTTTTAATAAAAAAAACACCAAACTGAAAACCACATGCAGGGTATTATCGCTGTAATCCAGAGGTGATTGGATGAATTTTGACACATGACATAAAATTAAGTAATTTGATTGCTTACTATATTTAGTAAAAAATTATCAGAGCAAGCCTGTTTGTAGACTCCTCAGGTTCTAGCATCTGATGATTATCTATAGTAGATTTAGGTTACACTTAAGTTGTTAGCCCTTTTGACATGAAGAAAACGGAATGGTGAATTTGAAGGATTGTCAGTTCGGTCAGAATTTTTTTTTTACAATCGGAATGTCATAGTGATTGAAAACTACCCTATAGGGTAGTTTTCAGTTAAATGATGAGAGGATTGGATGAATTCTGTCACAGACATTGCCAGTAAATTACCGTATATCAAATTGTTTATGTTAGTCGATTTTCCAATACGTTTTAATGTATAATCCGACATACATCAGATAAAAGATTAGTTTTTCCCCAAATCGATCGATCATCGACTATTCCATGTTGGATTTAGAATAACTAATTGCGATATAATTGCCTATATACCTATTGACGCAATCCTGATGCATGTATGAGAATTTAGTGATGTTATAAATATAACAAATAACAAAAATGTGTTACTGCCAGTCAATAAATAATCTTCGTTTTATTTTGTTTAGTCTGGGCTGAAATTTTTATCTACAGTATCAGTTAGAGGTTGTACACTATAAAAACATGTCGATTTTAATAAAGTGTATTGTTGTTGTTTGAATTGTTATAAAGTTTCGCAAATTTAACGCCTTAGTATGCGTAAAAAGCCCAAAAAAGTGAATAACTACTATGTCATTTGACATCTCTTAATTTTCTAAATTTCCATAACGTGGTAAGTGATCCTTAGAGGTGTAAGACAGGGATGTGTCCTCTCCCCACTTCTGTTTAACATTTACTCTGAAAATATCTTCCAGGAAGCTCTCGAAGGAAAACAATTAGGCATCAAAGTAAATGGCACATGGATCAACAATATACGGTATGCAGACGACACAGTCCTGATAGCAGACAATATGAATGACCTCCAAAGACTCCTGGACATGGTTGGAATGCACGGCCGACGCATGGGAATCAACATCAACATAAAAAAGACAAAATTCCTAGTAATAAGCCGCAAATTGGATGAGTTCCGGAATGCGGAATTTACATACGATAGTGAAGACATAGAACGAGTTAAAAAGTTTAACTATCTGGGGACTTGGATATGTGAAGACTGGTCTTCAGATGCGGAAATCAGCTACAGGATAGAAAAAGCGAGGAGCTCATTCATGAGATTCAAAAACGTCTTTACGAACTCCGACTTTGACCTCAATCTCAGAATAAGATTCACAAAGTGTTATGTATGGTCCGTACTGTTGTATGGTATGGAAGGCTGGACAGTGAAGGTTAGCACAATAAATAGGCTAGAAGCATTTGAAATGTGGATCTATCGAAGAATCCTGAAAGTCCCATGGACAGCAAGAAAGACCAACGAGGAAATTTTGAGGACGATAGGAAGAGAACGCGAATTGCTGGACACGATAAAGCGCAGGAAAACAGCGTATCTGGGGCATGTGATACGCAACGAAAGGTACCATTTCCTACAATTAATAATAGAAGGAAAAATAGAAGGAAGAAGGGGTGTAGGCAGAAAGAGGATGTCGTGGCTCCGAACCATCAAGCATTGGACAGGAATAAGAACCACAGGAGAATTAATTCACACCACCAGAGATAAGAAAAAATGGTCAGAAGTGATCGCAAACATCCATTAATGGATAGCAGCGGAAGAAGAAGAAGTATCTAGATAACGAAGCATTTGCGGTCATGGGTTTAATGGCAAAAAATGCTTAAATCACTTCCAGCAATCTCCAGTTTTCGTTTGTTCCAACCATAATGAATCACCCTGTATATGTATTGTGGAGTAGGACGCCTTTTTATTCTTATCATCTTCACTCCTCGCTAATATGGATTATTATGTAAGAAAAAAAAATATTTAAAAAATACTTATTTCAAAACATTTGTATACACTGAAAAAAGTAAATGTGAAATCACAAAATTATTACAATCAAACCACAGGAAGTATACATCAATCTTAATGCTTACATAATATTTTAGGTATGTGAATTGGCCAAAAACAGTGAATACACAAAATTTCTTATGACAAAGCATAAATATGTTTCAACACATTACGTTTGGGAATTCACAAGAAATTGGTGGCACTAAAAGCAGTCAAATTATTGTAAAATCACAATATTCTTGTCTCAGTGTATACCAAACTGGTCTTTTAGAACCGAGTGGGCAATTATTGAAATAGGAGCTGAAGATTAGTGTATGTCTAATTATTGAAGCCCTTATAGCCGCCTTCGCAGCGTTGGCGTATTTTTATCATCTACTTTCAATTTAGCACATATAGAATCCTCTTCGTAATTAAAAATGAATTAGATCTCATTCCAACCCACTCATATATTCGTTGCCTTTTCATAACTATTACTCGAATGAAAAAGATATCTTTGTGCTATTTAGAATCACAACTTGAACAAACATAATAGATATAATAGTGAACGAGCCATTTCCGTTGTAATTGTCGATATTTCGCGCCCCCGCGTGAAGTTCTCATCATCGCGTTTGTTGTTCTGTGTTTTTATTACGTTTTTTTTTGTGACGGTATTCGGTTCGGTTGTTACTCTGTTTTCATCTATATTATACTTAATATTGATGATAATAACATTACTAATTAACTAATTGTTGCTGTCGAACATAGTGGGCGGATATAGTATTACTTTTTTGGGGAATACATAATTAATTGCATTTTAACTTTGTATCTATTTATTTCTTTTCAAAGCTATTTTAGGCTTCTTCAGAGAACATTTAATTATCACCGCAGATATAATAATGCTATTATAACGCTGTGTACTATCGTTGCGTGCCAAAAACAGCACGTGAATATTGACACATTATTTGAGGGACATATTGGACCATATTTAAAAACAATCTGTACAACCCCGCATGTATATACAGAGTATCGAAGAAAAAACTCTAGAGAATGACACTTTTTCTTAAACTGGAAAAATGGACTACTTCCAATTTTACTTAAATATTTAAAATATAGCGGGTGTTCCACTGGGAAGGGATTCGATCGATTATGGAGAAACTACACTGTGGGAGAATCTGAAAATCTGGTGTAGTACTTAGGTCGACGGAACCAATTCGGCTAAAATGTTTTCAAGAATCTAGCACTTTCGGTTATACCGGAAATGGGTGTCAACTTCCTTATTTCAAATGCGACCCTATGTAAATTACATACACCATAACCTATGGAGCAAAAGTCTGGCACTCTAAGGCAGAACAAAGTAATTCCACCGTAAACTATCATTATCATCAGACAAAATGCGATTTAAATGTCATTCGAATACCAAACTGTGTTGTCTTACGAGGGTCGTATGTCCTTAGAAAGATACAACAGAAAAACTAATTATTTTGATAATAATATTCAGCCATATTATGTTGATTAATATTTGGCCAACTATTGGATCAAATATATTAGCCAAATGTGTACTAATATTTGGCTAAAATTTGGCCAATAAAACTTTTTACACTACCCTCATAGAAACCTATTTTTACAACATGCTACTTTTAAACTTTAACGTTATAAAATTCAATAGGTAAGTCAAAGTTTTATTACAATATTTTGCGAGTATAAACTTTACCACAGAAAACTAACAAACTTTTTGGCAAACTATACTTTTGAGTAACAGTGGCTGTTTCTCGTAACACCTGTGTATGAGCTTGTTTCCGGCCAAACAATTTAATAAATTCTTTGGATATACTTTTCTATTCTGGAGAAAATCTGGAAAACTAATATAGCAAGTTGGTGTAGAAAATTTGTTTGCTTATTCTCAGATGTAAAGGCTGATTCACAATATTCGACAAGCAGTTGTATGGATAAAATGTTGTGTTGCTATGGGTGAAAATGACTGAGGAGACGAGGAGGGAATCGCTTTAGCTTTGATTTGTCATGATCTTCATGCATCCGTTCAGATAAGCTAGAATATGTGGATTGAGCATCTTCGGAGGGTTCTTTCTTTAAGTGCTTAATTATCATATTCTAATGGATCTAATTTATCATCAATTATAAATAAAAAGTATCAACAGTGTACATGTGTGTCTGTTTTCTTTAGCTACGTAAAAACACCGAACGTATAACGAGATAGAAGGATCATATTGGTGCGGCCCTTTATATTTGGTCGATCAAAGCCTTGCCGGCCTACAATCAGCAAAGGAATTTGAAATTACAATGCCTACGCCAGAGGCGGCTAGTCTTATGAGGCAAGTGAGGCAGTGCAAGATTTTTTTACTGTTAAAATATGGCGCATATTGATAGATTGTATACCTATTATACCTACGCACATGATGATTTGTTTTAAATTATGAAAATACCTGTCATGTATGCGTCCATTAAATGTTTGCTATCCAATGAGGCAACAATGCCCTGCCTATACTGGCCGTAATTAAATCATTTTAAGCGCGAGGCACTGCCTCTCGTCCGTATGCACGAGTAATTTTTGAACGCGTTAACAAAAATTGAGATAAAGACGGATATAACTATTTTTATGTTCCTTGAGACGATTAAGACCATTTCCAGATGAAAGTCTGTCTGCATGTGTGTCTGTCTGTATTCTTCAACGATAGCCGCCTAAACGCCACAGATTTAATAGACCAGATGCGTAAGTAAGCGCAAAACAGTGAATCAAACTCGATTTGACAGACTTATGTTGCCCACACCAATGCATTTACAAATTAGGGTTGTGTTATAAAAAAAAAGATTGTCCGCACCAATAGATTTTTTAAATAATTAAGATTTAATTTATTTTTTTATTTATTAATACAAAACAGTGGTTTTTGGCGTCATTGATGGGCGACACAACCGATTTTTTTTAAATGCTCTACAGAATTGGAATAACTGTTGGATTCCTGGCATTTCCAGAACCCCAAAAAAATCTAGACAGTCTTGGTTTAACAGTCTGCTACAAACAATTGAATATTCCTTTTCAACATTCATCATCACCCAGAACGTTCACCAGATTTAACTCTAATTTTTGGTACGCTGTGTAAAAGTTGTGCTCAATCTAATATTGCACTTGTTGCAACTATATGTATAAGTACTATTCCGTTTTGTGAATCAATTGGTTTCCTGTTTTATTTAATGATAGCTTTCCATTGCATTTCCTGGTTTTGGCAATCAGACTTATTATTTATAAGCATCTTCGTCGTATACCTGCAATTGGTGGATATGATACAGGCAGCGGCGTACGCAAGTATTTTCTATCAGTTAGCATAAGCCTTATTATTTACACTTAAGGGTAAACAAACAATATACGAGGGGCTCATTTGATATTTTTACAAACAACAAATTATTGACTATTTGAAGCATAAAAATGTCGAAGTATAGTTTGTTCCCAAAATAGTTATTTTTGTTACAAGTAGGTACCTAAAATGATGTTGGCTGATTCGACGAATCATTGCTAGCTGTTTCTGTAGGAGGCGTAAGCCGAGTCCGAAATAGCAGATGAGTCCTAAGAAACCTCATGTGTTACAATTCTTCACAACGCTTAAACTTGAAAATTTTCCATAATTTTTGCAATCTGAATGATATCGTAGCAACAAGTTTATTTGATAATTTTGTCAAGTCAATCGAAATTTGGCAGAAAGTCACATAATCGGGTGGTTATGAGCCTAAAAATCATAAATTTTTCCCAGAGCAAAGATCGATCAATTTTTGGCCACGGCTTTTTGCATTTTCTGATTTTTAGGTTGTTCTTGGTTCTTGTCATTGGCCTTTTGATATTGTTAGTATTAAACGAATTATGTACGTTTTAAATTTATGTGATTTTTGTCGAAATTAGACATTCTTAAGCATTTTAAAGTTTTAAAGAATAATAATAATAAACTTTATTGGCCATAAAACTGTACATACAATGTATACATTGGCAAGTCAAACAATTAATACTTAAAAACTACAACAAATCCAATTCGGATGACTTTATAATTGTTTGTGGAGGTATGCTTAATGTTCTCTTGGGAAGTCGATTGGAGGATGGTGTGCTGGAATTGATAAGGTTAGTTATAAGACTAATTTAATATTTTTGACTGTTCCTATATATTCTAACAATATTTATTTGAATAGGTTGACGGTTCATTTTAACATACTTAATTACAATTTTTTTCAAAGTCAAATCGAGAAAAATAGTTTTGTGTTGACTAATATTAATTCTATAATCGGTTCTGGAAGCTTCTTGGGTAGGGGAGATCCGTTACTAAAAAAATCAGGAAAGGAAAGTATAGCATTGTACTTGAAGAGTATTCTGTTGAAAAGAAACAAGTTTTTTCTTGAACGAGGAGTATATAGGTTGCTCGAAGACAATGAGGGTTTTACATATTAATGTTCAGAGTTTTTAAATAAAATAAGTACATTTGAATTCTATTTAAGTAACAACAGTGTCGATGTCTTATGTTTGACGGAACACTGGCTTTCTGCCGATGGGATGAGTTCCACATGTTTGGATGGCTATGTGTTGATGTCGAGTTATTGTAGATCCTCGCGTGTGCAGGGCGGATCTGCTATTTATGTCAAGGATAGCATGGCCAAGTATTTTGAGCCGATTTCAGTTTTAAATGCATTTTCTATAGAAATAGATTTTGAATTGAATGTCTTCATCCAAGATTTTGTAAAAACATAACATGTACAACGTTCCGCCGCTGGTCAGATTTAAATACAACAATTAACAAAATGTGTATACTTTTGTCATAACGGCGAATATTAAGTGGTAGTGTATGTCTCGATGTGGTTGTAGCCTGTTTCATAAACTGTACCGACAAAATCCAAGACACAACTATGTTATTATCTAGTTCTGAGAATCAGTACGTACCATTATTTACATGAAATAAATCAACAAAAACAAGTGAAGCATAAATGCTAGTGCATATACTATTGACCTCCGTGCTGAAAATATATAATTATTGGACAGAAAACAATAGGGATTTAATACATTTTTGAGACGCTTTTCTAATTGTTTTAATAAAATCAGACCAAGGCAAGCATTTAGATATGTACCTATTTAAAAAAACATTGAATTAAAAAATAAGTATTTTGTATAGAGCCCAGCAGTAATAAGCTTAATTAAGTAGGTACATAAAATTGAACATAAACTATAACTTAAATAGGTACTTCGGCAATATGTTGAGTACTAACTAGCTATCAAAATCAAAATTGTAACGAAATAAAGCTCATTTGAAACATACATATTTTTAACATGAAATATTTTACACAATTTGAGACCTGTCAAAAATTTATTGCGATAGAAACATGGTACCAAGCTTTGCCTATAAACTTGTGAAAGTTTTTTTTAAAAATATTCAATAGCAAAATTATAACCAGCTTCGAGCCAGACCCTTGTATTTTATACTCGGGAGAACAGCCTTAATGTGTTTGTCTCATTTGATTTGATCTTGATTTTAATGATGTACTATTTTTTCTACTCTGTTATTTGCATTTTTATACAGATATCTTATTGTGCTGTTATTTACATATTTTACTTTGTGCATGTTTTGTGGATTTGTAATTTTATTCTTTGCCTTCCAACTAATTTTGACAATATAATGTAGAGTAGTATTATTGGGTTATGTATGTATTTTAAAATATTTTGTTATATTGTATAAATTATCTTATTGTATATATTTTTATATACTTTTGAACATTTTAAATATGACTTTTTCTACAGGAACTTTGTAATTCTTTTATGACAATAAAATAGTGTAAATTTATTTAAAATGCAATCAATCAAACTAAGAAAAACGTGCAGATTCACCTTGAACACATGGTAATTATAAATTACAATTTTTATTTTACAGTTAAAAGGAATACAACTCGCGGTATTCTACACACACGCAGCAATAACATGTCCTTTTATAAATTTATCCAAACACTATTTGTCATGCCAGTGTAACATTTATTAGGTATTATTAAGCTCATTTTTAACTTAACCGTAAAGGAAATGGTCGTCGGATTATGAATGAATACGGATTTATAATAATTATTATTACTGCCTAATGCCTTCTTCAACAAGGGGAAATAACATAAAGAATGTCATAACGCTAGAACTTGAATACGTTTTATGGATTATTGTCTCGGCCTGTCTGCAAGGCATACGGCTGCATCTGGTGTTCCTCACGGCTCAAACTTGAGACCGCTATTATTTATTTTGTTTATTAACGATATTTAATGGTATATTGATGGATGACTACGGACCAAAGGCGGGGAATTTTGACTTTTTGTAGGATGCAATTTGTAGTGTAAGTGTAAAACCATAAAACACCTCCTGACAACCAATGAAAGAAAACGCCCTTTGATTTGAGTATGTGATTCATCACATACAATTTTGTATTTATTTTTAATATGTTGTTGTGAGATTAATTTTAGACGCCCAAACAAACTCGTAAAGCGGTGTTCCACATTTTTATTCTATTTATACATCGTCAGTGTCAAAAATAAATATATTTGGTATCAAAAGTTTATTATTTTTTTTGTCTCATTTTTTATGAGCTAAATTTAGAACAATGTGGATTATATTATAGAAGAGAATTCACATCTTTTTTTGTGTTAAAAATGCTTAGCGTAATTTTTATAATTAATGATGATACAGTTTTGTTTTATTTTTTACATATACACTATTAATATACACTGCTTTCATTTTAAAACTTCTCGGGAAGTTGTGTATAGTCCTCCCATGTGTTTGTTGAAAAATCATTTCAGGAAAAATGTCAATTCATCGCTGAAAACATGAGTGTCACACAATGTAGACTTCAAGAAACATGAATTTAAAGGTTTCAAGGTCGCGTCAAAAAAGATGAAGCATATAACAAATATGAGGGAGAGAGAGACAGAGATATTTGTGGTGTATGCTACACACTATATCCTATACCATACACTATTATGTATACAGGGTGTCCCCTCTCAATTGGAAAAAAACTTCTGGGGCGTATTGAGGAACCATAGACAAGCAGTCTGAGATAAGAGACTGATGTCCGGAAGTGCATGGTTTTCAAAATGCAGGGTGTCAAAGTTTTTTCCAAAAAATCTTCTTTCAATATCTCAAAGACACGTTAACCGATTTTCTTGAAATTCGCTGGTGATGTAAGCTTAATAAGACGCTCAGTTAGCACTAATTAAATGTTAATTATGACTTCCAGTGGAGCCCCGGGGGACAGTGTCACGAATAAAATCGACAAAAAAATGTACGCTACTGACTTTTTTTGAAAATTTTATATTTTTTTTAGAAAGCTCAGTTAAAAATACAACTTTTTTGTCACTTGATACTTTTTCTTATCTCTCTCCGTTTTCGAGAATATTTTTTTATTAAAAACTTTATTAAAAGATTCATTATTATTAGAAAGAAAAACAAGGAGGTTTTTTTACAAATAATTTATTATTAATAGTGAAAATCTAAAACAAAACAATGTAGTCATGGTAACACATAAACATATCAAACTTTAGTAAAAGTGTCAGTTTTACTACTAATACTACTAAAACTAAGTACTTAATTATCTTCAAACGTACACTAATTGCAAAAATGAATCGTTTTGAATTAGCCGAGCTTGCAGAAATGCATCTCTTGTATGGGGAAGCGCGTTGTTCTTTGTTAGCACAACGGTTGTACGGGCAGCGGTTCTCAAATCGTGAATTGCCAAACCATACGATTTTTGTAAAAATTAATCAAAATCTACGGGAGACCGGCTCATTCGTGGTAAGAATGGCGGAAATTGCAACTTTCTGTGTTTTTTTCTTGGGCGTTTCTGTTTTACAGCCAATCTAAGAGGCTTTGTTATCTTTGCAGCCTATTCGAGAATTTGCAAGGCAGTGTCCGATCAGAGATCCCGTTGAGGATGAAGTCATGGCACGCATTCAGAACGAGCACTCGTCAGATTGCGTCGCGACTTGATTGCAGCAAAAATACTGTCCATCGAGTATTGAAAATCCACGACTGTATCCATTTAAACTTCAAAAGGTGCAGCATCTACTGCCTGGCGACGCTCCTCGGCGGCTATAGTTCTGCGAGTGGTTGTTCGGTCAAGCGGATGAAAACGCTGATTTTTTAAGTATAATCTTCACGAGCGATAAAAAAGGATTTTCGCACGACGGGACATTCAATCCTTGTAATAACCACGAGTGGAGCGAACAAAATCCCCATGCTACGCATATCAGCAGAAGTTTGGTGTTATTGTTTGGACAGGTTTTCTGGGCGACCATTTGATTGGACCGTACGTTCTACCTGATCACCTCAACTCACTAGCTATCTAGTTTTTTTGCGAGTTATTCTGCCCGAGCTGCTGGAAGATGTAACCCTCCAGTTGCGTAGAGAGGCCTGGTTCCAATACGATGGTTGTCCAGCACATTTTGCGCGCACCGTGAAAGGTTACCTCGACCAAACCTACAACAACAGGTGGATTGGTAGAGGTGGTCCCGTCCCTTGGCCAGCAAGGTCGCCGGACTTGGCCCCCCTGGACTTTTTTCTTTGGGGCGAAATGGAACGGCTGATCTATACAACTCCTGTGCCGACAATGGAGGACTTAGTTGCTAGAGTTGTGGTGGCAGCGGAATTTATCGCGAACGATCCAGGCGTGTTTGCTCGGGCGCGCGAATCCTGGCTCGACAGGTGCAGAAAATGCATCGAAATGCATGGTGAACACTTTAAGCATTTGCGCCACTATTAATAATAAATTATTTGTAAAAAAGCCTCCTTGTTTTTCTTTCTAATAATAATGAACCTTTTAATAAAGGTTTTAATAAAAAAAATTTCTCGAAAACGGAAAGAGATAAAAAATTTCAAGTGACAAAAAAAATTTTCAAAAAAAGTCAGTAGCGTACATTTTTTTTGTCATTTTTATTCGTGACACTGTCCCCCGGGGCTCCACTGGAAGTCATAATTAACATTTAATTAGTGCTAACTGAGCGTCTTATTAAGCTTACATCACCAGCGAATTTCAAGAAAATCGGTTAACGTGTCTTTGAGATATTGATAAAAAAAAAAAAGGGTTTTTGAAAAAAACTTTGACACCCTGTATTTTGAAAACCATGCACTTCCGGACATCAGTCGCTTATCTCAAACTGCTTGCTGCTGTGCTGCACGCGATTTTTTTTTCTTTTAACAGATAGCAGTGATTTATTCTTTTTGCGTGATTCTAATGCATTATCGGATTCTCCGGTTCCTGCGCTACAGGTTGCCGTTGAACTCAAAACCAACAAATTTGGATATTCATCTTTTTACCTCTGTACCCTTAAAATATGTTTTACCAAATCACAAAACTGTATCCTTCTGACACAACTGTCTTTACTGAGTTGTTCATGGATGTTCTAGCTACTACGGAAATAACTCATTTTGTTTGAGTTCGGTTTATTAGGAGCCTATACCTTTTCTAAGGAACTGCTTTATTTTTATACGAATATGATAAAATTATAAAAACATGAGGGCTTCATTTGAAAAAGTTGAGTTTCAACTGTTTATTACTTTTCAATATATTTTTTTTGACCACGCTGTATGAAACAATTACGAAATATGGTGCAGATCGGGCAAAAAGTGACATTTCTTTATAAGAAAATCAAGAAAAATGCCTTAATAAAAGTCTCCCTATTGAAGAAAATTAAAAACGTCAATTTTGATATAAATCCTCAAATAAGTCAAAAACTGCTGAACTTAGCTATAGGACATTATACACAAATTACATCTAGAATTTCATGTAGAATCCAAAAATGTAACAATATATATGATGTTCCATTTAACAAAAGCAAGTTTACACCTACCTACTTCCGGTATTACCGGAAGTGCCACCATCTTAGAAATATTTTAGTATAATCCCAAATTTTCATAGCTTTCTCATTTGTATTCTTTCAATGCATATCGTGGTCTTCCCGGAGGGACCTATTTAGTTTCATAAATAGACGTATATTTTTACTTCTTATGTAGATACCACTAATTTCGTTTACAATTAATTATAAGTTCAAGCAAACAAAACGTTTAAACAATTATTATCATTTGAAACCTTTGAACTCTTCCAATGATTCACACACACGATGATACATGATGTCTGTAGTTATTTATAATGGCATAACCAAAGTTAAATTTACAACAAAGACAAAGTGACTGACTCATTGATGAATTTACCATAACCAACCCAAATACGACGTTCACCATTTGTATTCTGTCAAATTACCACTATTGATGGTGTTTTTGACATGTCTGTATGAATACAGGTGATGAATGGTATATTTACGCGTATGAGCCCGAAAGTAAACAGCAGTCGACTGTATGGGGGTTTCAAGATGAGCCAAATCCAACAAAAGTTGTTCGCGCACGAAGCACTCCCAAGCAAATGGTCGCCTGTTTTTTCGGAATAACTGGACATGTCGCAACCGTACCACTAGAACAACGCAAAACAGTCAATTCTGAGTGGTACACAACCATTTGTTTGCCAGTTGTCTTCCAAGAAATCAGGAAAATCAACCGCCCAAGACGGATCACTCTTCACCACGACAATGCGAGCTCTCACACATGGGCTCAAACATCTGCATTTTCGAGCACCCAAAACATCGATTTGATGAGTCATCCGCCGTATAGTCCTGACTTGGCACCGAATGACTTCTTTTTATTCCAGTACGTAAAAAACAAACTGAGAGGTCAACGTTGAAGAAGCGGTTGCTGCTTTCAGAATGCATGTTTTGGAGATACCTCAATCAGAGTGGCAAAAGTGCTTCGACAATTGGTTCAAACGCATGCAAAAGTGTATAGATCTTCATGGGGAATATTTTAAAAAACAACAAAGTGATTTTCGATGATTAATATTTGTTTTTGTTCTCTAATCCCGAAATATAAAAGGCAACCCCCGTAGTTGTGCATTATTGAGTGGGTCGAGCGATTTTCATCACGTCAAGAACTGATCCATGCCTTTCAAAATGATGTTTATGAATTCTCAGATAAAACTTGGAGAGTAGGGAAAAATCTTCAGAATATTTTGAAGGACAAATATAAAAATAGTTTGTGTCCAAAAATATTGTAAAAACACAATAGGTAGCCGTCGTACTGATAACTAAAACATCTTTACTGATTGATTATTTTAATAGCATGTGAAAAATTCCTCGATAAATTCTAATTGGTAATTTTGAAATTATCTATGTATGCACCTTGGTCTGCACCACATCAGCCTAATGCTTACGAATCAATTGTATTCCTGAAATAAATATTAACACTCAGCCAGTTTGCAAGGTGAAAACAATTTTTTCTCGAACATCTAATGAATTTTAAAATACCTACAGCGATGTAAAAATGGGCTGTACAACTCATTAATTATTTAAGACTTCGTCGCATAAAAGTGTTGAATCTATTTTTTGAACGTGTTGAATTTTATAATGTTTTATGCTATCAAGTTCGTCTTTACGCGCCAAAATTATTCACATTCAAATCCCAATTAATATACGAGGGGGCGTGGGAATATTTTGCCAAAACACGAATGTTCTCGTGCGTTTTTGGACCTCTCTAATGAAGGTAAGGATATATGTTCATATGAAAAAAACATCTTATTTTATAGCATTCGGGATTTTACCGAATTTATTGTAACAAGACATTGATGCTGCGATCGCTGTGACTGTTAACCAATGCGCTCCCCTAGAGTAATTGTTGTACTTGTTCTGTTGTGTATTGTATTATTTTTATTTGTTTTATCTGTTGTATATATATATACATATTTTTTTTATTGCATTTTGCTTATGAATTTCTTATTTTTGTCGTATTAATTCTTTAATAACTTGTAAGACTATGTTATGCTTGTATGTAATTGTTTATTGTGTACCTAATTGTTTTTGCAAGATTAAGTATTGACGTGTCAATGTACCTCATAATGTACAACATATGACAAAATAAATGATTTGATTTGATTTGATATTTTCGCTTGTAGAATGTCCACTTAAATTATTTTAAGTTAATTGCGTGACACTCTGTATAAATGTAGTATGCGATTGATTTTTTCTAACTTGCAAAGCGGCATCAGTACTTACCAAAATTAAAGAATCATGTAGACGCAAAGATTTATCTTAAGAAATAAAATGGGCGGGAAAGGATAAATATTGTAGTTATTGGCTGGTAACAAGAATTGTCGGTATTGGACAAATAAATAAAACTTTCTAAATTTCAGCCAACGTTTCGTTCACTGTACGTGAACTTCTTCAGGGCCTTATTTAGTCTTAATCTATCTTTTTTTATATGATGGATATTTGTTGTACCATTTTAAATGTAATGTTGTTGTTATGTGTAAGTTTTTCTTAGATTAAGACTAAATAAGGCCCTGAAGAAGTTCACGTACAGTGAACGAAACGTTGGCTGAAATTTGGAAAGTTTTATTTATTTGTCCAATACCGACAATTCCTGTTACCAGTTAAAATTTTTCGGACACAATTCGGTGCATGATATTGTAGTTATTAGGTTATTTAGAGCAAACAAAAAATACATTTTAATTGATTATTAAATTTTTATAAACAAATCATGTACTTACTACTAACTTAGACATTTAAATTTCACTGTAATGTTCTCTTCCGTAGGTATACTTAGGTCTATGATGCAATAATTTTATTAACCAACAGTATTCTTCCGGAAGTTTTGAAATTCTGTTCATTATTAAACAATTTATAATATTAACAATGGTTTGTTTAAAACATAAATCGCAAAATATTGCAAAAACTTAAAATTAGTCAACATAGTGGGTACCTATATTATAAATATAATTCGTCACAATTTCAAATGAAATAAGGAAGTTCCTATAAAATTCTATTATGTGCATCATTTTATTATTATATAAAATTTGTTTATTTGTATATGTGCGCTGTGTGTGTGGAATTTCTAACGATTTAATATGAAAATTGACCTCGTTTTTACTGGTAAACAATCATCATGATATAGAGATAAAGTAAATAAATATTTTCTTTGTTTAACAGATCTTGTAGTGTTCTGTGAAATATTTCATAATATTAATTATGTAGTTAGCTGATCTTTCTTCCTGTGAAAATCTTAAACGCAAAAAAACACATCAATCCATACTGCTGTGGATTCTCAATTATTTAAGAAACTACTGTCGTAAGTATATACTAAAATCTTGTATTTAAATGAGATGCTTTTCTCTTATTAACATGTTTTGGCCTTAGGTAAGGTCATCCTCAATATATATATAACACAGGCCAACACACATTTTGGTGCCTGCGATTTTTTAACTGTTCCTGAGTAATTTTTGGATGCAGAATGTAAAAAGGTTCTCAGATTTTGTCTATCAGATCTAGTTTTTGAGATTTTTTAAAAAATTGTGTATATAATTTACGTTATAACTGTTATAATATATAATATTACTATTGACAGTTAAAAAAAACAAAGACACATGGATTTAAGTATTTATTGCAAAAACTTAATTTACATAATTACATTAGTCACTAATCACATAAAAATTTTCTTTTATACGATTTTCTAGAATGGAGTTTACTAGGGCAGTCTCGCTGAAGGCTCCAGCAGTAGTCCGCCATCATGTGGCTATCCCATCGTCCTTGATAACGATCTTCCATAGTTTTAATATCCTGGTGGAATCTTTCCCCCTGTTCTTCACTACAATCACCTAAGTTTTCTGGAAAACGATCTAGGTGGCTGTGGAGGTAGTGAACTTTTATACTCATGTTACAGCCGAGAATATTAAAATTTGAAAGCATAGTTTCCACTAATTCTACGTAATTGTCTGCTTTATGATTGCCAAGAAAATTTTGTACTACTTGAACAAATGAACTCCAAGCGTTAGATTCAGTCTCGTTCATTGATGTGGTGAATTGTGGATCTTTAACAAGTTGCCTTATTTGAGGACCATCAAATATACCAGCTTTTAGTTTTTCCGTGCTAATGCCAGGAAATTTACGTGACAAATACCCAAAACAATTTCCATCTCGATTTAAGGCCTTCACAAATTGCTTCATTAGGCCTAGCTTGATATGCAAGGGCGGAAGTAAGATTTTTTCTCTTGAAACCAAAGGTTCGTTGATCACGTTTTGTATTCCTTGAATCATGACATCTCTTGAAGGCCAATTTTTGTTAACCCAGTGCTCATTTTTAGCTCTGCTGTCCCAAAGGCACAAAAAACAAGGATATTTTGTATAACCACTCTGCTGTCCAAGGAGGAAGTTAATCATTTTTAAATCAACACAAATTGACCACTGATGTTCTTCGTATTTAATTTTTCTCAAAACTAATGCTATTGTTTCATATTCTTCCTTCATGGTAGTAGAATGACCAATAGGAATTGAGCCATATTTGTTACCGTTATGTAAAAGAACACATTTTAAACTACGTTTTGAACTGTCAATAAAAAGGCGCCAATCATCTAGAGTGTATTCAGGCAAACCCATTTTTTCTAAGAGCCCTTTTATATTGTTACAGAATACCAAGTCATTTTCCTGAGTGAAAAAAGGCAGCAGATCCTTATCTCTTTTACGATAAAATGTAATATTAGTACCTCGACAAAGTAGATTTTTTTCTTTTAATCTGGATGCAAGTAATTCAGCGGATTCCTTTGAGAGATTCAGGTCTCTTATAAGATCGTTTAGTTCTTCTTGATTGAAACACTGCGGAGTTGCTAAATCTGCTTCAAAATCGCTGTCGTTTTCTGATTGAATTCTTTTAACTTCGTCAGACGTTGATGTTTCTGTATCATCTTCTGTCAGTTTGGGTAGACTGCTGAATGATGGAACGGGTATTTCTTCCGAATGCACTACAGGCCTTCTTGCAGAATCTAGATCAGGATATGTCCATTTGTGTCTATTGTTTCTATTTATGCCTTTAATATTAACGAGACAAAAATAGCAGTCGTCATGATGGTTCCGCGGTTCTCTCCAAACCATTGGTACACCAAACTTTAGGCACTTCCTCTTTCCAGTTGTCCACTGTCGCAAATGTTCAACACATGTTTTACATATGAAATGTGGGGCCCAAGATTTATCTTGATCTCCTAAATGAACGCCAAAATAGGCAAGATAAGCTCTTTTCACAAAGTCAGAAATCCTTTTTCTGCTCTCTTTCAAAGTGTATTCACCACACACATAACAAAAAACATCGGGATGATTTGCACAGGTACGTCTGCTTGTGGATGCCATTGTTTCAGTTTAGTGTCTTGATACTACAAAACGACCAAAATTTACACAAAATGATAGCACAACTTTACTTGGGAAAACTCAGTAATATACTAAATCAAGTACAGCCAAGCAGGTATAGAAGGATCGGGTCATAGGCAATTACAGGTATAAAAGTAAGTAAGAGCATTGTATTGAGTAGTTCCTAGTATAGGAACATTGTGTCAGGGACAATTCCAGGTATCCATTTGGCTAATTAGATTCTGGGAAATTCCTATTTTGACGATTAAGTACATATTTATCTCTTTATTTGTTGTCCTTTATCAGAAAAAAATATATCATTTAACCTGTAACGTGTATCTCAAAAACTAGAGCTGATAGAAAAAATCTGGTGGCATTTTTGGAATCAGCACATTAAAAACATCTAAAATCAGATGTTAGATTTCTGGCACCAAATTTTTTTTTTCATTTTGTTGGCCTGTGTAATCTAGTCACTCAACTTAACTTAACATTACGATCTAAAAACAATTGTTGTTTAGGTTTATCTTATATGTATCATTTGAGTGAGCTAATTTGGTTTTTACCTTAGTTAACATATTTTAATACAAAAAAGCAGTACACGTAGTTATTCCAAAGTTTCAGTAATCATTTTATCTTAATTTTATTTATCCAATTTTCTCTGATGATGGTGAATATACACTTGAAACGTTAGTGTGTAATCAATAGTTTAATACATCTATTCAAAATACGCACAACTAAATAGCTATTTTTCTTTTGATTTCAGGTCCGGTGACAATACCGTTAGTATCCACGAACCAAACACCACCTGTGGCTATGCCAGTGCAGGTACCACCTGGTCATGTAGTACAACAAATTGTGGATGAAAATGGCACTTTACGTCATGTGATACTATCACCGTCACACCATCCAAATTTGGTACCGGTGCCATCACACAATCCCCAACATTATGTAAGTTACTAACTTTATGTTTATTTTACTCTTCAACTTTTAGAAAAAAATTGAAAGAATGTTACTATGTGTACAGGGTGGTCCGGTTAGGTAGTTGGAACCTAACTTATTACAAT
Source organism: Apoderus coryli (assembly GCA_911728435.2). NCBI lineage: Eukaryota > Metazoa > Arthropoda > Insecta > Coleoptera > Attelabidae > Apoderus > Apoderus coryli. The sequence continues at coordinate 17,336,340 of OU452206.1, forward strand.
TATAACACAGGCCAACACACATTTTGGTGCCTGCGATTTTTTAACTGTTCCTGAGTAATTTTTGGATGCAGAATGTAAAAAGGTTCTCAGATTTTGTCTATCAGATCTAGTTTTTGAGATTTTTTAAAAAATTGTGTATATAATTTACGTTATAACTGTTATAATATATAATATTACTATTGACAGTTAAAAAAAACAAAGACACATGGATTTAAGTATTTATTGCAAAAACTTAATTTACATAATTACATTAGTCACTAATCACATAAAAATTTTCTTTTATACGATTTTCTAGAATGGAGTTTACTAGGGCAGTCTCGCTGAAGGCTCCAGCAGTAGTCCGCCATCATGTGGCTATCCCATCGTCCTTGATAACGATCTTCCATAGTTTTAATATCCTGGTGGAATCTTTCCCCCTGTTCTTCACTACAATCACCTAAGTTTTCTGGAAAACGATCTAGGTGGCTGTGGAGGTAGTGAACTTTTATACTCATGTTACAGCCGAGAATATTAAAATTTGAAAGCATAGTTTCCACTAATTCTACGTAATTGTCTGCTTTATGATTGCCAAGAAAATTTTGTACTACTTGAACAAATGAACTCCAAGCGTTAGATTCAGTCTCGTTCATTGATGTGGTGAATTGTGGATCTTTAACAAGTTGCCTTATTTGAGGACCATCAAATATACCAGCTTTTAGTTTTTCCGTGCTAATGCCAGGAAATTTACGTGACAAATACCCAAAACAATTTCCATCTCGATTTAAGGCCTTCACAAATTGCTTCATTAGGCCTAGCTTGATATGCAAGGGCGGAAGTAAGATTTTTTCTCTTGAAACCAAAGGTTCGTTGATCACGTTTTGTATTCCTTGAATCATGACATCTCTTGAAGGCCAATTTTTGTTAACCCAGTGCTCATTTTTAGCTCTGCTGTCCCAAAGGCACAAAAAACAAGGATATTTTGTATAACCACTCTGCTGTCCAAGGAGGAAGTTAATCATTTTTAAATCAACACAAATTGACCACTGATGTTCTTCGTATTTAATTTTTCTCAAAACTAATGCTATTGTTTCATATTCTTCCTTCATGGTAGTAGAATGACCAATAGGAATTGAGCCATATTTGTTACCGTTATGTAAAAGAACACATTTTAAACTACGTTTTGAACTGTCAATAAAAAGGCGCCAATCATCTGGAGTGTATTCAGACAAACCCATTTTTTCTAAGAGCCCTTTTATATTGTTACAGAATACCAAGTCATTTTCCTGAGTGAAAAAAGGCAGCAGATCCTTATCTCTTTTACGATAAAATGTAATATTAGTACCTCGACAAAGTAGATTTTTTTCTTTTAATCTGGATGCAAGTAATTCAGCGGATTCCTTTGAGAGATTCAGGTCTCTTATAAGATCGTTTAGTTCTTCTTGATTGAAACACTGCGGAGTTGCTAAATCTGCTTCAAAATCGCTGTCGTTTTCTGATTGAATTCTTTTAACTTCGTCAGACGTTGATGTTTCTGTATCATCTTCTGTCAGTTTGGGTAGACTGCTGAATGATGGAACGGGTATTTCTTCCGAATGCACTACAGGCCTTCTTGCAGAATCTAGATCAGGATATGTCCATTTGTGTTTATTGTTTCTATTTATGCCTTTAATATTAACGAGACAAAAATAGCAGTCGTCATGATGGTTCCGCGGTTCTCTCCAAACCATTGGTACACCAAACTTTAGGCACTTCCTCTTTCCAGTTGTCCACTGTCGCAAATGTTCAACACATGTTTTACATATGAAATGTGGGGCCCAAGATTTATCTTGATCTCCTAAATGAACGCCAAAATAGGCAAGATAAGCTCTTTTCACAAAGTCAGAAATCCTTTTTCTGCTCTCTTTCAAAGTGTATTCACCACACACATAACAAAAAACATCGGGATGATTTACACAGGTACGTCTGCTTGTGGATGCCATTGTTTCAGTTTAGTGTCTTGATACTACAAAACGACCAAAATTTACACAAAATGATAGCACAACTTTACTTGGGAAAACTCAGTAATATACTAAATCAAGTACAGCCAAGCAGGTATAGAAGGATCGGGTCATAGGCAATTACAGGTATAAAAGTAAGTAAGAGCATTGTATTGAGTAGTTCCTAGTATAGGAACATTGGGTCAGGGACAATTCCAGGTATCCATTTGGCTAATTAGATTCTGGGAAATTCCTATTTTGACGATTAAGTACATATTTATCTCTTTATTTGTTGTCCTTTATCAGAAAAAAATATATCATTTAACCTGTAACGTGTATCTCAAAAACTAGAGCTGATAGAAAAAATCTGGTGGCATTTTTGGAATCAGCACATTAAAAACATCTAAAATCAGATGTTAGATTTCTGGCACCAAATTTTTTTTTTCATTTTGTTGGCCTGTGTAATACAATAGTTTCAAAGAGGGTTTTGTGGCGCCATTGATAGAGCGTTCGCTTTGCATGCGGAAGGTTATGGGTTCGAATCGCTGCTCTGGAAATACTTTTTTTTCTAAGTTTTGAATAAAGTAGTTAGTTTGTTACGTTAGTTTATTGGAAATAATGAAAATAATACAATTATAATAATAATTATTAAAATTCTGTTTTGTTGCGCAGGTTATATATTTTTTATTATATTATATTTTGTCGGGAAAGTTTTGGGACGACACAATCGATTTTTGTCAGGTCGCCATCGTTTAATGAAAATTTTGCTTTAAGATCATCTTTTAGGTTTAAATTTATTGCTAATACTGTAACAGTTTAATCGGTAATTAGGTACTCACTATAAGCTATCTATATAATTTTTTCGAAAGTATTATAGCAACACTATACGCTTGGAATGATTGAAAAAATTTTAATTCAAGGCAGTTGGGAAAGCGTTAACTATATGGGATACAATATTATTATAACAATAGATGTCCCAAATTCCATTTACCAAAGACCTTGATGTGCTTCAGTTGGGTGATTGTACTTACTTCATTTAGTGAATGGGAATCTTAATAATAACAACACAACATGATGTAATCCTTACATTGTATCTGAAGAGTTATCTATCTGGAATGTTCACCATCATTCAAAAACATTGAATATACAATTTAGAAAGTGTCAGTTAATAATAATAATATAACTTTATTGTCTTAAAAAATTACAATATATTGTAGACAAAGAAGTGTACAATTATCAAATAAATAAAAATATAAATGTAAAATTACAAACATAAGCCGAACATAACAGTGTAAAAAAAAATTGGACAAATCAAACGTGGACGAACAAGACACTATAATTATCCATTGACATTAAAGTTGGTGGCAAGTGATTAATAAATGTTTTGCGGCTTTCTAAATGAGATTTCTTCCTTGTTAATAATAATAATATAATAATAATCATTTATTCCCAACAGGTTAATCCCACTTACACGAAAATCAATAAACACATTTTTGAATTAATTGAAATGAGATAAATATCAAATGAAGAGGAAAAAACAAAAAAAAAAAAAAACAACCAAATAAATACGTTACAAAACAAAACAATAAAAAAACTGATTAAATATTTCGGAATGTCAAAAATAATCGAAAATTAACTCACTATGTCCAAGTATACTTTCAATTCTTAAAATAAATAAAGGAGACAGTCTAACTATTGACATTAAATACTACAAAAATAAATGCAATCAATATCAGTTCAATATTAAATTAAATAAACTATCAGAAATAGTTGACAAAGTTGAGCCATGAATGTCAAAATCACGACAACACCGATTGAAAATGTCACACATAAAGTAAACAGGGCCCACAGTGAACGGCACGAGATGTCGAGCACCCAAAACGGCGCTGAACAGACTCTGAGGATCTAATATGAGTATTATATATTGGGTTCCATATAATCGCGGCAAATTCCATTTTAGATCTAACAAAAGCATAAAACAAAAGCTTAAGCGTGAAAACATCGTTGAATTGTCGACAATTCCTAATAATGAAACCCAACATTCTATTTGCGCTCAATACTACACTGACGGTCTGCTGGATAAATGTAAATTCACTGTCGAAGACAACACCCAAATCTTTAATTTCGCTGAGCCTTTCCAAGGACTCATTGTTCAGTTGGTAATCAAAATTCAATGCGTTCTTTAGTCTGGAATAGCTAACGATCTTGCATTTAGATACATTAAGCTCTAAACGATTGTCCAGGTACACAGAGTGTTCAAATTACTCTGCAGATGATCGCAGTCATTCGGGGAATTAATGGGCTGGAAGATCTTAAGATCGTCAGCATAAGCAAGCCTACCACACGTAAAAGACTCAATTAGGTCATTAATGAAAATATTGAATAACAAAGGACCGAGATTGGAGCCCTGTGGAACCCCCGAGCTAGACGGAAAAACAAAAGACTTAAAGCCTTCATATTCTACAAACTGTAATCGTTCGAATGGATATGATCGGAAGAAGTTGACCAAACGATAAGAGAAACCAAAATTCTGTAATTTATACAAAAAATGGTTACCAGCAAGAAAACTGTGCGTTCTGTTCTTCATATTGGATAATACCTTGGATCTTCAGACCAGGATATAGTAGAATTGCCTAGAGATCACAAGTTCGTGGGGTATGAGCTTTTGATCTCAACAATTTGAGGTATGAATTAAATGGTCAGATTTTTGAAAGGTTTTAGTGTATTTCAATACAAAAGGGCAAAATTCTGGCAAATATATTTTACGGCATCTGGGGATATAGTTTTGTAAAATTATCCAAATAAATTAATTGGTCAAACTTACGACGAAGCAGCCGTCATGAGAGGTCATTGGGGAAGTGTAAATGTCAAATTTAAAGAAATATATATAAAGACAATTTCGTTGGTAGAATAGAAGCCTTAGGAAGGGTGTGTGACAAACAAATACGAAGATGATCACAAAGATGAAATCAAAAAAAAAATGCAAGAACAAGTACGCTGGCTTCTAGATTTGTGAAATGGCTTGAACATATTTAATTGTTTTTTGTTCTGGCTGATTTGTGTGCAGACGTTATGCCTCATATTGACATGTTGTACAACCAATTACGAAAAATTCAATCGAAGAGCGGACACCGCTCTTTTTCTATTTTTTTCTCTAAATGTGTACAATAACCTGACAAAACAAACTGATGTGTAGGTAGGTATATAGTTTGTCGTTAAAATTAACACATTCGTTATGACCATCAGTGAATACAGAATTAGTTTAGTTAATTAAAATTTGTGTTAATACGTGCTTTTGTTTGCATTGTAATTAGAGAAGATTTGCTTTTATCAAGATCCTAATAAACACTACATAAATAAAACCTGTGTTGAATTATGCCAAAATTAAATGTAAATGAAAACATACAATTAATACTATTAATAACGAATAAAGCTTTTATTTTTTTACGCGCTCTGACGAAACTTGCGTGCTTATTTTTGACAAAACCCAGATGACAAAGAAATATAATTAATAATTTTTGCTATTAATGCCATCCACATACATAGGTACTGCCTCCATCTCTTTTTTATTATTTTTAATATTTTTATTTTGTCGAACTCATAATACAAAAATTCTTAGCTAATACACAGATCCTTTAGTCTAAAATTTGAGTTATTGTCGAGGAAATGCTTCGAAGTGGCTTCCATTGTGTGCCACGCCACCTTCTACACCTTTGAAGTACCGAACGTGTTGCCGTTGCTATCTGATCAGGTGTTATTTGTTAGCAGGAAGCCTGGATTAAATCAATAAGCTCTTCTCTGGTTCTTATAGGATTTCTGTAAACCAGAGCCTTTAAGTGTCCCAATCAGAGAAAAAAATCAAGCGGTGTAAGATCGGGGATCGGCCCACGCAAACCCAGCTGATCTATCTTTCTACACAAGAAATCCTTATCCACCACATCAAACGCACTCGTCAGATCAAACAACAACAAAAACATTAAATGCCAATATCTTGAAATTGATGAAGAATTGAAAAAAGTTTATAGAACAAAATTTGTTCATTTTGATCAGTAGAATTTAAATTTTAAATATTGCTGGATACAACTGGGTCACCTTGTATACAGCCTGTACCCTGTATACCTATATTTTTCGATTTAAAGTATATTTTATCACGGTATGCAGTACGCATTTAAACTATAATGATGAGACGACAGTCAGTCATCCTAAGAATGAAAACAATCTCCCGTATAAGGCCTCCGGAAGCACATTATGGAATGGCACTGTTACCATACCTACTATGCTATTATACGTATAAGTATAAATACCGTTTTATTTAACATCCTTGTGTAACTAAAGATTATTGCAAGTAAATCTAAAATATCTATGTACAAAGATTAATTTTAATTTTATTTTATTATCGAAGTTTGATCAATAGGGCTCTGGTGCAGTCGTTTTATCGAATATCACTTAAATGCTCCCTCGTAAATAAAATTGGGAATAACGAGGTTGAGACGTCCTGATGTACGGCGTTAAGTGCAGTACCTCATTGGCGTACGTTTTAATTGGGTTTAATTTTTTTTCGTTCAAAGGTAAACTATCTTTTGGACATAATTTATTTCAAATCTGATAAATTTCCTCGAGTCTTTATCTTTGCTAAAAATTCATACAGTATGTGTCATTAAAAATTGTTCAATTTTAGTTAATAATTTGGAGAAAAGGTAATGCAGATTTCACGACGCCGCTGGATTCTCCGTATCAACTTTATAACAATCCAATTATACTTTTTAAATAGTTGCCATGATGATCAAGACACGAGGGAAATCCAAAAACTAAATATTCTCGCAGTCTCATTGTGTAATATTTTTTAACGTAACTATTCTACTATAGCTTGGCAAACGAATCTGTGACAACGAAAGGCATGCGGTGTATACTGAAAAGCAATAGTTTGCAGTTGGCGGTGGCTTAGACTTTTTTTCTTGTTACTTTTATTCCATTTGTGTCAAAAATGTGATAAAATAAAGTTTTCTCGAATTTCTCGAAAACCTTTAAGTTTTTCGAGAAAAAACAAGTATGCCTTTTTTATCTAGAAGAACGCGCATTCCCGGTATTATGATTAGTGACAGCGAGGTCCTGCTGGAGAAGCCTGAGAATATAGTGACCGCTTTTGCCGATTTTTTTCAAAGTGCTTTTCTGCCATCGCAACAGGTGGACTATTATACTCCAGATGGAAATGCCGATATTCCGGTTAGTATTGGGGAGTTAAATGTGACAGACATTCTCGATTCATTGAAAAAGTTAAAACCCAAGATGACGGCAGGACCAGATAATATTCCCGCATTCGTTGTGAGGGATTGTGCCTATGCTCTGGTGGAGCCTTTGTGTATATTGTTTAATAAATCAATCTCATCACATGTATTTTCTGACGCCTGGAAAATAGCGCGAATATGCCCTGTACATAAAGCGGGCGATAACGATCGCCCAATTTCAATAATATCGAATTTTTCAAAGATTTTCGAAACGGTATTGCAGAACAAATTATTTAATCAAGTTAAAAACCTCATATTGTGGGAACAACACGGGTTTTTTCAAAAGAGATCGACGGTATCTAACATCGCAGAATTTCTGCAGGCTACCTATCCCGCCCTTGGAAAAGGACTACAGATTGACGCCATATATACTGACTTTTCAAAAGCATTTGATAGGATGGATCATACAATAATGCAACTTAAAATGAAAAATGTCGGCTTCACCCATAATCTAATAAAGTTTTTCCAATCATATTTATGCTCACGCAGGCTGTATGTCGAATATAACGGGTTCAGATCACATGATTCCACTGCGACCAGCGGAGCGCCCCAGGGAACTAATCTCGCGTCCTTATTGTTCGCCATATACATAAATGACATTACACAAAATATTGGGAGTGAATGTCTGTTGTTTGCCGATGACTTGAAGTTGTTTCGTGTTATTGAAACCTTGCAGGACTGTCAGGATCTACAGACCGATTTGAACCACCTCGTAATATGGTGTACAGAAAATAGAATTCCACTAAACATAGACAAATGTAAGTATGTGAGCTTTTGCAAGGGGAGGAATATTCTTGAGATTAATTATAGTGTGGATGGGGCGGCCTTGGGGAGATGCGAGGTTGTCAGAGATCTTGGAGTTTGGGTTGATAGCGATTTGTCCTTTAACCATCATGTGGAGCGAATTGTGAATGATGCTATTCGAATTTTGGGTTTTATTGTTCGCTCTACTGTGGGTTTCCAAAGCGTGCCTTGTCTTGTGTCACTATACAACTTACTAATTAGACCTAAATTGGAATATGCGTCGGTTGTTTATATCAGGTGCACATAAATAAAATAGAAGCTGTCCAACGAAAATTTTTAAAACATATTTATTTTAAAGTTAATGGCCACTTTCCCTACAGAGGATATAGTCATGAAACGTTGCTAAAAACATTCGGATTTCAATCTCTAAACTATCGCAGTATTTATTCGTATCAGGTCTTCTTATTTAAGATTATTCATGCCATGATTGACTGTCCTCGTCTTTTGCAACATATCAATATAAATGCTCCCCAACATAATGCAAGAAATAGCAAAATATTTCGAGTACCTCAAGCACACACTAACTATGAGGGTAGAGCGCCGGTTTACAGAGCTTGCAGTTTGTTCAATTACCATAAAATACACAGATTTGTTGACTTTTTCAATGAAAATTTTAACACTTTCAAGCGTCAGTTGCACGAATATCTAACTAGTTTAAACTTATAATTCTTATATTTTTTAGAATCATGTTGAGAAGGGAATGATTTTTTTACTCAAGATATGGGGTGGCGTCGCTTGTCAGCTTAGCGTACTCTTGGTTTTGTATTAATAATAATTAGTGTATTTTTTATTTTGTTCTTATTCGTAGTGTAGTCAGTATTTGGTGTTATATTTAAGTCTATAAATTGCATAGAATTATTATTTTTAAGTTGAAACATTGTCTTGTAATTGGGTGTAAACCTGTTAGACATTAAATATTTATTTATTTATTTGTTTGTTTTATATAGAAAACTTTATTTTATCACATTTTTGACACACATGGAATAAAAGTCACAAGAAAAAAAAGTTATGTTATAATTAAGGCAAGGGCCACCCCGTTTACACGCCTATGGTCATCCTTTTTTATTCAATTTCATGTTAGTTTACGACATTTAACTACGTGAATAAATATGCTACATTTGATTAATTCATCTATACTCGTTTCGAAAATATTTCAAAAAAATCTTTGTAAATAAGGACTTTTCGAAAAATTACAATTTAGGTTTTTTTCATGATTAGACGTCCCTAATTCGCTCACAAATTTTGACAACCTATTTTAGAAACAGCTTGTACAATCAAAAAATTAAAAGAAACGGCAGCAGAGCAAGCCCTCAATTTTACCAATTATTTTTCATTTCAAAAGTAGTGCGTAACATTTATTAATACACCAACCAAAACCGACACTACATTCATGCAATCTAACAGAATATAAGAATAAACATTCAATACCAGCAATAAATCTTAAAACTGAAAGAGAAAAATAATTTTATTCAAACAACCAAATAGTCTGTTTCGTTTACTCGTTGATTTGCCAAGTGTACTTAAAAGCATTTTAACGATTTAAAATTCTGGAAATAACTGAACAGTATATAAACATGATTAAAATTTTCTGTATAGTATAATAATTTCTACCCACTATCAATGACTCGAGGGGAATAACCGTTCACTTGCAAATATTTATTTTGTGTGTCAAATAACTTACGTAAACAATAGAATGAGTGTCTTACGAGTATTATTAATATCAGCTCGACAATTATTACAAAATGTAAACCTTAAAAAGTCATATACAGGGTGTCACAAATAGCGTGGCACCTTGTGTAACAGAAATTCGTGTAAACTTGCTTAGGACCAGTGTATTATTTTTTGAAAAATGTCCGTTCGATAACACACACACATGCTACATAGGGTCAAGTCTAAAGCATTGCAAGGTGGTCCAACTTTTACCTGCATCAATTTTAGAATCGATAGATAATCGACAAATAATGTGTTTGGTTAACAAACTATGTGCCAAAAATGCTTTGTTACAAAGCTACAGGGTGTTGAAATTTAAGAAACAAATTCGAATTTTATTAATATCTTGATAACCAATTGAGATATTTCAATAAAATTTGGCTAGTGTGGAGAGGTAATCTAGCTTAATTTTTTCATGTAATAATATTATTTTTATTTTCAGCAGTGGCGTGCATACGGCTACCGATTGCGATATTTTTAATGAAAAACTGACACGCCACTGGTTTATCTCAAAATAAAAATTATATCTGCAATTCTTATTCAATTTAAAAGAAAAAAGTACTCTTGGCTTTTTTTCGTATGATGCAACATTTTCGAATAAAAAAATAAAAATCGTCTAAGATAATGTATTGAAAATCAACATAAAAATATCATATCATTTACATCGTTTAACAGATTTTACAGTTGTTTTTTTTTTACAGAAACTGTTCAAAATGACTATCGTCATTGTCAATACACAATTGGCATCTTCTGGTGATGCTATTAATAATTGCTGCCGATTGAATGTGATTGTTACGATGCAACTCAACACAAGCTTCTTTAATTTTTTAGACTAATTCTTCGCGTTTTCTCACCGGCACCCTATACACTTTTTCTTTTAGGTAGCCGCAAATAAAGAAATCAAGTGGAGTCAAGTCAAGCGACCTTGGGGGCCAAGATATAGGTTCCTCATGATTATTTTCGACTTCTCCAGGGAAACGGCTAATCGATTGATTTCCGTAATGCTCTGTTATCTAGTTTCTCACATTCCGCCCGAAATGTGCTGGTGCTCCATCAATTTGAAACCAACCATTCGTACGTAAATGAAGTGGCACGTCATCCTTTAAATCATTTAAATTATTCTGTAAAAAGTCTAAAAATAATTGTGCTGAGACCCTAGCTGGTAAAAAGAATGGTCCGAGGAGATTATTGGATATTACTCCTAGCCACACGTTCACACTGAATTGGTGTTGGAACTTTCGCGCTCGCACTTCATATGGATTGTGTTGTGACCAAATATGAAACTTGTGGTAAGTCGTTATACCAGTTCTTGTAAATTAAACTTCACAGTCCAGCAAACCTTATGCAGGAAATCTCTATCTGCTTGAACTTTATTCAATAACCATTTGCAATAGTTATGCATTTTAACATAGTCCTCAGGCAATAAATCTTGCACAGCCCTAAAATAATAAGCCTTTCTACCATCTTTATGACGTGACTTAAAAATGGTTGACCTTGATATGTTAAGCATGACAGCATCTCTTCGTGAAGGAGTACTTTTTTCTTTTAAATTGATCAAAAATTGCAGATATAATTTTCGTTTTGAGATAAACCAGTGGCGTATCTGTTTTTTCATTAAAAATGTCGCAATCGGTAGCCGTACGCACGCCACTGGTGATATTAAAAATAATATTATTACATGAAAAAATGAAGCTAGATTACCTCTCCACACGTGTCAAATTTCATTGAAATATCTCATTTGGTTGTAAAGATATTAATAAAATTCGAATTTTTTTCTTAAATTTCAACACCCTGTAACGAAGCATTTTTCGCACATAGTTTATTAACCAAACTCACATTATTTGTCGATTATCTATCGATTCTGAAATTTATGCAGGTAAAAGTTGGACCACCCAGTATATGCGGATGACCGGCAAATTTACTACAGCTTTACTTATGACGACTATTATCTAGCTAATCAAGATATCAACGAGGATATTAACAGAATTGTGGAGCTCTCTCAAAAGCACGGCCTCATGATCAATGCCTCTAAGTCTGACGTTCTTGTCTTTGGTAAAAACAGGTGCTTGTTGGAGTTGCAACTGAATATCAAAGTAAATAACTCAAGTTTAACGTTCTCAACTTCAACAAGAAATCTTGGCTTGGAATTGGATGTCGAATTGCGGTTTAAGAAGCATGTGAGCATCAATATCCAGAGAGCATATTCGTCATTAAAGATGTTATATCCCCATAGGCATCTACTATCACAAGCTTTGAAAAAAAGACTTACCGATAGTTTAGTCTTAAGCTACTTTAACTTCTGTGATGTTGTGTATGGACCGTGCCTAGATTGTTCTGCTAAAGACAGAATTCAAAAAGTTCAGAAATCATGCCTTAGATTCGTGTATGGAATTAGAAAATTTGAGCCCGTTTCACACAAATTGAGGGAGGCTAAGTTACATTCGCTAGTTTTATTTCATAATCTAATAAATAACCATCGTCCACCATACCTCTCTAATAAAATTAAATATAGGACTGATGTTCATACGTTGAACTTACGTTTTCGCTGACTTATTTCGCCCCCGCCCCACAAAACTTCATTATTCAAGAGATCATTTACTTACCAAATTTATATGCTATACAGTAACATACCAGAGGACTTCAAAAAGTTAGGGGTTACAGCTTTTAAGTTTAAATACACGAATCGACTTTTGGATTTCAAATACATTTTTTGTTTAATTTTTCTTTTCAGATTTTTTGATTAAAAACAGAATTTTGGTGGATAAAACAGTAGTTTCATTATTTAAAGCCATCTTCTTTTTTTCTGTTATCATATAAATATTATGTTTGTTGTTTTCATTATTATTATTATTGTGTTTGCTTAAATATTTATTCAACGATTAAATGAGATTAAAAACCGTTTAGCATAATACCTATCTATAACATTCCATAATATTATTTGTTATTATCCATTTTATATAAGTAGGTATTATGTATCTGCCCATAAAACAGAATTTGTTGATAATTAAAATTGAATTCAATAGAATTTGTTCTTTTTGTTGATTTTCCCAAATCATCTATGAGGACAAATTATTTTGACCTTATTTTATGGTATTATTAGTAGGTTATTTAGTAGAAACTACTCTACAGGGTGTCCTAAATATAAGACACTTCATCTAAATAATCAGTAAAATAAATTATATTTAAGTATTTAATTTTTAGGGCCAGTCTTTTTATTCTCAAATTTTGCAAGGATAACTTCTTTCATATTTTCAATTAGTACCATCCCCATTAATTTTTTGTTCATCCTCCACTGGATTCTAATTCTTAATAAATAGTTTATCTTCCGTTTTGAGAGAGAGAGTACCAATTATGATGTCAAAACAAAAATCGGTCTTTGTCCGGTACATCTAAAATTATTCTAAAGTTTAAATCAGAACTCTAAGCTTGAACGAACAATTTTAAAATATTATTATTATTATTATTATCATATCTCAGCTTTATGTACTGGTTTATTTCTTATCCACCCGGGAAACTATCCGGTTTCCAAAGGGTGGTTGGTTTTACGATAATATTTTGCGCACTATATGAGAAGTTCCTAGAATTGCTGTTTTTTGAAGATCTAAAATGGAGTGTTTACCTGGTATTTCGTCTTATGAATTTTTGGAGTGAGCAGGATACAGTGCCAGTAGCACCCAGGACCACGGGCAAGATTTTAGTTTTCGTGTTCCACATTCGCTTTATTTCTATCTCAAGATCCCTATATTTCATTATTTTCTCTGTTTCCTTCTTATTAATGTTCTTATCCGTTGGAATAGAAACGTCAATTATATAGCACATTTCGCTTGTTTTAATAATTATATCAGGTTTGTTACAGTGCATTGTTCTGTCCGTTATCACAGGTTGGTTCCAAAGAATTGTCGTTCGGCCACACTCTGAACTTGTGACGTCTTTAGGAGCGTGTTTATACCACTTCTCGGTTTCAAGAGTTTACGCCCAGACTCCTACAAATATTGAAATGCAATTGTGTGCAAACTCTGTCGTGGCGAGATATGTATTCACGGGCAGCTAAGATGGGACACCCTGAGAGAATATGATCTATGGTCTCGTCATATTGCTTGCACATTCGGCATTTTGCGTTTGTTGTATTCTTAAATATATTTTTCTTTATGTAATTAGTGGTAAGTGCTTGATCTTGGGCTGCTATAAGGAGTCCCTCCGTTTCACCTGCTAAATGCCCCTTTCTCAACCAGTTCCATGTTTCTCGTTTGTTGACGTATTCTTATTATTATTATTATTATTATTATTATTATTAGTCGTAAACGGTAAAACCGATGAACCTGTTGCTCAGTTCCTAATTTGAGGTTTTTGAAATATTGATGTCATCCTCACTAATCTTCTATAGCGAGGAGTGGACCAACTGACCGCCATGGTCCTCCATGAAATTGTCCAGCCTGTTCTTAAAGCTGGCAACCGTTTGCGCCATTATCATCTCTTCAGGTAATGAATTCCATGCATATACAACTCTGTTTGTTATAAAATTCTTCCGAGGAAGTCTAGCACATCTCTCCTTGTCAAGTTTCTTACTATTGCCACGCAGATTAGGATTTCTAGCTGGATGAAATACATCGAGATTCACCGAGTAGTAGCCACTAAGTATCTTGTATATTTGAATTAGATCGCCTTGTTGTCGTCGATCATAAAGACATATCAAATTTAAAAGCCTCAATCGCTCCTCATATGGTATATGGCTAAGTGCATGAGGTAGCTTAGTGAATCTCCTCTGAACCCTTTCCAATGCCTCTATGTCCTTAATGAAGTAGGGGGACCAAACGCTGTTGGCATATTCCAATAGTGGTCTGACATACGATTTATACAATTGCAATATTAGAGAATTTGATCTCGATTTGAAAGCTCTCTGTATATCAGATACCACAGTCTGCAGCAGCGAACTTGTCACCCTTTTTAAATATAGGCATCACGACAGCAGACAACCATTCCTCCGGTAGAGTGCCCATGTTGATGCATTTTTGCATTACCTAAAATCAAATAAATAATAAATTTTATTTGTATCAACTGCGGTTTTTTTTTATAAAATCAACAATAAGATTGTTGCTTAATTTAAACGAATAAGATAGTATCCATATAGTTCAAACTAATTTCTATTATTGAGGATATTACTTAATATACTATTTCATTCATTAAATGTACTAACAAAAAATGTAAACAAGGAAATATTGATAAATCGTTATTAATTACATTTTTCGGAGAACCATATCATTGAATTCTTAATCGTTATTTTAAATACTTAATAGTTTCTTAAAATGTTAGTTGATTGGGAATTTCAGAAAGCATAAAAAGCACTGAGTATAATGTGTATTATTGCCTATAGAATAAATTCGATAAAATATTTCTTAGAATGCGGTTTGCGTCAGTTGGACTTGATTATATAATAAATTAAAATGTGTGAAATATGGTTTAGGTTAGCTTATGTTAGAGAATCGAGAAGATTAATAACTTGTTGCACTCCCTAGGGCGATGTTTTTTCAATAATACAGAATCTCTCGATCAACAACCTGGTTTTTACATTGAATATTCATGTTTCCAAATTATTTTTTGGGTGGGCCTGGAAAATTAAGTGCAGCTTAGCTTAGCGGAATTGTTTGATAAAGTTGAAGGCATATAAACAGAATTTCGGTTTTCCAAAGTTTCATAACGATAATAATTATTATAATATTTGGAATTGAAATAGGAAATGTGTGAGGTTAAATAATAATATTTGAAAAATCACTTGAAATTAAAGAAGAAACACTTATTTATTATTATAAATTTAAGAAAAGTCGCATCAGTACCACGTTGAGGCCTTATAGAGGATTGTAGACTGATAGTGAGTGAGAGAAATTAAAGTACTGAACGGTACTCAATATTTTACATAAATCTGTTCATGGAGAATTTCAACAAGAAATTTGGCACTCTACTATAAAAATATACCTGTTCCATTTGAAAAAACTGACTTTCGACTGTTTTTATAACACCGTTTTCAGTATAATTTTTTGACCACCCTGTATAAATAAATCAGAAAATGTTGTACGTATCGGAAAAAGGAGACCTTATTTAATAAGAAAACGCCTGCAAATTGGTTACTAAAGTGTTCTTTATAAGAAAAAAATGTGATTATTATTGAGCCCTAAAATGGCAGTTTTGACATAAATCTTGATATACGTCAAAAACAGCTGGATTTAGGTATAGGACATGATACACAAAAGATGTTTAGAATCTTATGTGGAATCCAAAAATGTCATAATATATAGGGTGTTCCATTTAAAATAACAAAGTCACTATCAACTTCCGGTATAACCGGAAGTGCTAAGCGGTTGGTATTCTGATATTTGAATAGACCATATTTGGAATACATATACCAAAATTTTCCAAATTCAATTCAGAGTAGTCTCCGAAATATTTTAATGGGCCATCAATCTAAGACACCCTGTATAACAAGCAAAGTATAATAATTATTTAAATTACATAGATATACAGTAGACGCGATTTTGATATAAGGTTTGTTTGCTCTAAAATGCATAGTTAACCAGATATTAATTTTATAAGTCAAAAAACATGCCCCATTATAAGCAATTTTTTATAGTTACGCCAATGCGTTTTGCAAATAGTAGGTATTTCATAAGATGTACAACATCCTGTAGTAAAATAATCCATTACACATTGGTTCGAAAAGCTACCCATTATACAGGATGATGACATTTTGCAAACCCATAAAAATCTTGATTTTTTTCAAATGGCACACCCTGTATATTATCTTACAAATTTACTTGCTATGCTACTTTTACGTACGATTATATTAATATAAATCAACAAGTTATTCTTTTAATGGTTTTTGTATGACTCGTTCTGACAGTATATTAAATTATATAGATATATTTTTATTCGGCCACTGTATAGTTGTCTAGAATACACAATAATAATATTATAACGACTTTTTGAAGTTCTTGTAAAAGAGAGCGTTCAGCAGACCTCCCATCAAAAGGTGATTGACCACTATGGAATCGCCCAGTATGTGCTACGTTGTTCTTTTGGAATGTCTCCTCTCTATAGCCTCATTGAAGACTGTGTGTTTATACAGAGTGACCAATAATTATTATTATTATTGTTGGTTATCTGTAAACAGCTAAAAACACTGAAAACTTGTTTAAACCATTACATGTGATATATCACCTATTTTTGAATTGAATGGCTTTAAATTCAACAATAAAAAATCGAGGACGGTATTGAAAAAAACCAAGTTGATGATAGTTTTCAAAAACGAAACGTCGTAGTGAAAATTTGTAAACGCTATATTTTTCTCCTCAAAAATTAACAACCTGAGAGTGCTTTTAATTTTTTTCTGTAAAATAATGTCAGCGATAGATAAAAACTAACATCGCAGAGAATTGTTTTTTAAAAATGTCTCGGAAACGTCTAGAGTTAGCAGATTGTACTTAAAATATTCAAACTGGGCCCACAAACGACGTATAATTGTAGAATATATTATAATTCATTTACTTTAAATACCTATTTTAATTTATTTATTTATTTATTTGTTTGACGATGTACCTGTACAATATACTGTATAGTATTAATAATTATTCTTATATGTTTTGTTTGTTAATATCTCTACAAATTATTGTATTAATTTTTTGCCAAATAGGTATATATTTATTTATTTATAATCAAGTTCTTATAAATCAGATGCTTAATTGTACTTCGGGCAAAAATTTTAAAATATTATTTTCGCTTCTATGCTATAATATGTTGTGTTTTTTGAATTTATTAATGCTCATTATTCGGGTAATTTTTAATTTACGTTTTTGATTAAGTTATAAGAGATCCAATGTACCAAAAAGTCATTCTTGAGAAAAGTTTTTGGTTGTATAGAAAATACCATTCATTCACAAGAAACTTCAATTAGTTGCACAGGGTTGGTCAAAAATACGTATAAGAGTAAACATCGCTTGAATAATAAATAGGATTCAAGCTATCAAAAATTTAATTTTATGTACAGGAAGCATAGAAAGACAAGTTAGTATTCTCTAGCACATCTACAATCAGAGCAGCTACTGATTTCTCGAATAATAATAACATACTTGCCATTGTCTTTATTAAATTAAGTAACTATCTGCTGTATCTGCTGAGCACAAGGTTGGTTAGTCATGTATCATATTGCTACGTCATTCATGGAAGAATTTATAGAACAATTTGTAGGAACACAATTAATTCGGATGACAATCTCGAGAGTCATAAAAATGTTTCAAACAACAGGTTCGGATATTCCAAAAGGGGCGGCAAAAATTGCGGGGAACTACTCAGTTTCCTCCAATTGAGACTTGAACACCCGCATGGCGGCAATACGTGCCAGTGGCGGCTTTAAGGAGAGGGCGCAGGGGGGGCGCGCCCCTCCCAACGATCGATCCAATGAATTCATCCATATATAAATAGATAAATTGCATAAATATTTTTGAATGCACCACCTGGTCTATAATATTTTTAACAGGTCTGACTGCTCTTGGTCTATTACTGCTGATTTTTAAGAGCGGCGTCTTTGTCCTTATCGGCTTCGTTCTCAACAAACCGATGTTGCAGTTGCATCTAGTTCAACACAACATCAAAATACATGGACACAGAACTTGGCGAACAATTAAAATACGATATCGGCGCATTTTTAACGAAAATTGTACGCTGACTATTTCTGTAGCAACGGCAGAAAGAAGCTTGATTAATTAAAAGTCGTAATAGCTTTATTATATATTCATAGAAATATTGAAATAAACATTGTAAGTGTAATAAACCAATCCTTCAACAGAACCAAATCCTGCTCAACCTCATCCTTTAAAGCACACCAAGAGGCGTTCTCGTAATATATAGCATATATATCCATGCACAGGCAATTTTAATAAGTCGTTGACGTATAGATTAAAGAGTACAGGACCTAACACCGTCCCTTGTGGTACACCACACTCCATAATAAGATCATCGCTCCTAGGTCCATCCAACTCCACGCACTGTTTCCTGCCTGTCAAGTAACTCCTGAAGAGATCCAGTGGAACCCCCCTAAACTCACTGATTTCCAGACAACCAAGCAATTTTTGGTGACTGACCGAATCCAATACTTTTTTCAGATCTAGAAAAATACATAGTGCTGGCTTACTATTTTCTAACGATTTGTGAACTCTGGTAACCAACTCATTACTTGGATCTTGAGCACAATTATTTTCTTTAAATCCAAATTGCATCTTAGATATCAAATCATATCTATTGGTGTATTGTGTGACTCGTTTATGAAGAATCTTCTCAAATATTTTGGCAAAATTAGATATTAGAGAGATTGGTCGATAATTAGTTACCAGGGTTTTATCTCCATTCTTAAATAAGGGTTTTACAATATCGTATCAATTGCGTAATTGTAGTAATTGTAAAAAATCGATTTTCAAATGAATACTAGGTACTTCTTGCCTAGAACTAGTGCTTTTTATAGGTAAAATTGGCAATATCCAATTTTTTTGTCCGAATTATTTTCGCTGTTACAGATTCGTTTGCCACACACTACTCTATTCCAATCATTAAATTTGCGAATTGTAAATGTATCTAGTAGTTTTTGAAATCTGTATAAAACTAATCCATACATTTCCCGTTTATTTGAGACACCGTGACTATTTTGTCGACATACGGTTGCTATTCAAATGTAGAAATATAAAAATCACTTGTATATACACATCTATACACTGTCTGTAATTCTTGGCTAATGTATGCACAACAGGTATGATTGCTTTTCTACTGGTTTCTTTGACGTCATCAGCAGCATTTTTACCAAATTTCCTTATTTCTTTGCAACGTTTTTTACAGTATTTTGTAAAACAAGTTCAGGCAAATCATCATCATTCTGCAAATGTAAATATCTACAGTTTAGCCGTTATCTAAAAATAGACTTGTGCTTTACTCAATTTGCCTTGGGTTTTTTGTAGGCCTTACAATTTACAATTTCAGAGAATTTCTTTCCTCCGAGCTCTTACTCCATTTTTGGGAATAAAAAAATAGGTAATCGCGGAAGGCTGCATACGTGTGCATTGCCCTGAGGAAGATCTTCCTACTTCTTTCTTTATTTCTTGGATGAACGGATGCCATAGCGATGCATAATACTATCCAGTTATTGTTTTCCCTGTGCTACACCCTGTATTTGATCCACCAATCAAGTTCAAGGCCTAGAAGAGTTTCTCGAGAAAAAGCATGGCAATTGAAATCTATAAGCCACTTCAAACTGTTTTAAATATATTTTCGAAAATGTAATGCCAGATCATATTGTATCAGAAACCAACTTTTTTTTAGTTGCCCGTGAAAATTTAGAGCATTTGGCAACACTGCATTTTTGAAAATATATTTAAACCAAGTTTGGAATGGTTAAATTGCTAGGACTTTTCAATCTCGAGAAACTTCTACCAGGCAACAGTAGTCTACCGATAGATGGCAGTTGACGGAAACAGTGTTGCCATTAAGGTTACTGCGCGTGAAATTCAAAAAGTAACGGTCATATCAAACTACCGTCGTACCTGCATAGTTACATTTTTATGATATGTTACAACACGTAGAAATTTATGGGATTTTTTTTTAATATACTACGGGAATAACCTGAAATAAAAAAAAATTGAATAATAGTGGTTACGCCATAGACACAATATTTGAATGTGCAATAAAATGCATGAGCAAACATTTTGCATATTTTCTATTTTTTTTTTAATAGCTTTATTTTTCCCATAGAACAAAGATGTAGGTATAAGTTTCGTAATCACGCAGTAAAGGCTTCACGTTATGCATAATATTCAATCAGCTTTATTGTTTGTTCTTGCATATTTTTTAATAAACAAAATTAAAATAAATAGAAAAGTTCCTGAAACTGCAATAAACATTTATTTATTTATTTTGTTAATTCATTAATTAGTAGAAAAGTTGTTCATTAATTCTATAGTCAAAGAAATCACAAACTAATATAATTAAAAAAAAAACTAATTTTCTATAAAAATTAATGTCTAACCACTGATGATGAAGCTTGTAGCTTCGAAACATAGACTTTTGCTTCCTACATATAACACATAATACGTATACTCGTATATTAACTCCACTTCAATATGGACTATATCATTTGTTTTTTTTTTATTTTTAAGTTTGATATTAAAGGAAGTTTAGTTAAATCAACTTTGTCAACTTTATTATTGGGCACCCTGTATATTAAAGATTGTTTCGGTAATTTGTTGTTCATCATGGTTTCATGTCTAGCCAGCCACTCCTGTGTGTAAAATCTAGTGGGACGTTCGTTTGTGGAATAAAATGATTATAGATCTTAAGGTATGCCCCAAGGTTCTAATTTAGGACCATTTCTGTTCAATATGTTTGTGAAGTATTGTTAGCAGTAGACCTGCATAAGATGATGACTTCAAAATCTTCATGCTACTTTTTCTGTAAAAAATACAGGCTCATTTAAAATATAGAACAGTATCTTGTAATATCCTTCAATATCCTTGCTTCATGTCACGATAAGAAGTCCTGTTAACGTTTGTACAATTTTTTTTTCAGAAACAATAATTTGTTTCAAAAGCAAATTTTATTAATTTTATTATTTATTAAAATAAAATAATACAATTATTATAATGATTATTAAAATTCTGTTTCGTTACGCATATCATATATTTTTGATTATATCTTTTCAAGTTTTGGGGCGATTTTTTGTCGCTTATTTAGTGTAATTACAATACGTATACTAATAATACCTACTTATAAATTGTTGTTAAGCAAAATTGGAGAACAAACTATACTTACTTAATTACTATATTTATTATAATAATGCATTTGTTGATATAATATATACAGGGTGTGTGAAAATGATGGTGTGCAATTATCAGCAAATGGTTTTTAAATTTCACATAATATAGTTTCTTCAATGTCAGTTTAATTTTAGATTCCCCCTCAAAATTGACATAAAGACTGATACAACCATTTTCAAGGCCCCTGAGACGATTAAGCTCAATTCCAGATTGGTGAATTTTGGTATATGGTATAATTTGAAAGCTTTTTTTATCAGCAATTGGTTACTTTTGATATTGAACCCCATAATTCTCAAGAAAAGTGCGTTTAAAATTTAACCAGTTAGGTAGTCGGTATATATAACTCTTATAGATACTTTTAGAACTTAATTTACATTAGCGTCGGTAGTAGAGTGCGTGCTTTCCATGCGGAAGGTCGTGGGTTCAAATCCCAGCTGTGGCAATACTTTTTTTTATTTCTAATTTTTGAATAAAGTGGTTTGTTTCTTAGATATAATAAAAATACAATAATAATTATTAATATACTGTTTTTTACGCAGGTCATATATTTTGGAGCGACAAAACGGATTTTGTTAGTAAACCAATAGGAATGACAAATGACATTTTTGAACCTATTTCACATGTTTTCGTCAAGAAATTTTAATCTTTATCATCATCAACCATTTTCTATCTTATGGCCAGGGGCCGCATGATGGCTGTAGAACCGCCAAAAATTATATCTACGTACGTTAAGTCTGTCATCTTTTTATTGATAGAATTATTTATACATTTTATTGTGCTTTTGAATAAATTAAACATTCTAATTTTTAGGAAAATATTTGTTTTTCGAAACTTACCTATACTCGCCCTGTTGGCGTAAGCCTAAATACGATGAGTTAGAAGTATTAAATTGACTAGGTGGTGTTTAAACTACTGGGAAATGAAAAACAGCATTAGAATGTACTACTACATTTTAAAACTATGATTAAACATATAATAAATAAATAAATAAGCGTTTATTGCCCAACAGAATAAATCCCTTTACAGAGCAACATATAAATAATAAACAATAATAAAGATAAC
Source organism: Apoderus coryli (assembly GCA_911728435.2). NCBI lineage: Eukaryota > Metazoa > Arthropoda > Insecta > Coleoptera > Attelabidae > Apoderus > Apoderus coryli. The sequence continues at coordinate 17,358,999 of OU452206.1, forward strand.
AAATCAAATTACAGCAAATTAAGTACATCCAAATCAAACAAACTAAAATCAATCACAATCAAGGAACTAAACGGAATAATATTGAACAAAATAAAAAATTAAATTCAGATGTAGACATTTACTTTCATTACGTTATATTACTATTACATTAACATTACATCACACCCTAAAAAAACTACAAGCAGTTTCCATTCCAAGTCGTGCACCGAACAATCAAATATGTCGCAATCGTTTCCGATCATATTAAAATTATTGCACATCACAAAAACTGGCGATTTCGTGTATAGATTAGTAACAGGACGTTTGCAGTAAAACATTAATCCGTTACGACTCCCCAGGCGTGGAACATTTATATCAATCTCAGCCAGCAACTCAGAGCAATCGATTTTACCATTTAAAAGACCGTACAAAAATTTCAAAGAAGCAAGGATTCTACGGAACTCCAAGCTACTGACGTTAAATCTATTCCAGAGCATCGAACTATCCACCCCTCTTTCTGGATAAACGCCATCAGATTTATACATGAGATATTTAAGGTATTTCCTTTGAATTTTTTCAATAGCGTACCTATGGACCTCATAAATAGGATACCAGATGATTGAACAATACTCTAGTTTCGAGCGAAATATAATGTTTTCAATGCGTTAATATTTTAAAGCCTGTGCAATTTCTAACAATGAAACCATAAGCCCTAATCGCTTCATTCGCCTTTAAGTTAATATGAGGAACGAAAGACAATCTCGAGTCAAACGTAACACCCAAATCGGTAGAAGCTGCACATCTCGCGAGAGCAGTCTGTCCAAGTCGATACTGAAAATTAAAAGCAGTTTTCCTTCTCGAATAAGACATGCATTTACACTTCTTAGCATTTAGATATAGCTTGTTATTGTTACACCAACTCTCCATCGCCTCAAGCTCACTCTGAAGACCTATGCAGTCCTCGTACGACACGATAGTGGCGAACAGCTTGACATCGTCAGCGAAAAACAACCTGTTAACTTGCAGACACTCGTTAAGATCGTTAATGAAGATCAAGAAAAGCAGGGGACCCAAGTTTGAACCCTGAGGCACACCAGAGGATGTTTTATATTTTTTGGAATTGTAGCCATTATAAACTACATACTGTAGTCTGTTCCGAAGATATGAAATAAACAACGATTTCAGGTTATTGACAAACCCAGCTTCCGAATTAGCACCCCATGATCCAACCTGTCGAAAGCCTTGGCAAAGTCGGTATAAATAACATCCAGCTGTCCTCCCCCATCGACAATACGCGTGGCCCTCTCTGTGAAACAAGAAAGATTAGTGAGAGTGGACCTATTCGGCATAAAACCGTGTTGATTTATGGTGATTTGACCACGTAATGCAGTAGAGATTCTATCACTCAAGATGGCTTCAAAGATCTTGGACAGATTCGACAGGATACAGATCGGGCGGTAGTTGCTGATGATTATTGATCTCTCGCCAGACTTGTGAATTGGGACCACACGTGCCTCCTTCCATCGAACCGGGAAAGCTCCATTCTTAATTGCTAAATTAAACACCACACAGTATTTTATGAAAAAAGACGGTAAACCGTCAGGACCCGCCGTTAAATTATTTTTTATTTGGAATGGGCTTGTTTAACAAAACAAGACTTAAAATCCGAGAGTTTGTCTGTCAACCACTATACTTTCACCAGACGGCCGTTTCGTCGATCCACGACTCATCAGCGGTGATCGGTCAGTAGTTGACAGCCAAACTCTCGTAAATAATGTGGTATATACCACAAACGGTACAGAGATGTAAAAGGATGTGTTTGGCGACATCTAGTTTTATTGTTGGTAGTACGCCGAGTGAACACAGTTCCTATATCGACTGCCTGGGAGGTCTCTGACCCCATAAAGCAACTACCAACACATAGACGCGCCGATACTCCCTTAAGCGGGATCGCATATATTTGGAATGGGCTTGTTTAACAAAACAAGACTTATTTTTTAGTTTTTTACACGAGAGAAAAATCTCCGAATCAGTAATGTCAGGAACATTGACAGCAGAAAAGGGAACTCTATCGCCGTTTACAACGGATATGGAATCATCCGGTTTCAGAAATACACTTTCCAAGAACTCAGCAAATCTATCAACAATAGCCTGAGGCTCAACATGTTCAACATAGTGCCCGGTATTCTAGTACTATTATTTTTGTCGTGAAAATATGACCAGAAGTGTTTTGGATCCTGTAATAAATTATCTTGCATAATAAATGCATTTAAGGACAGTCTTAAAATAATGTGACATTTGAAAAGAAAATATTCTCTTTGAAAGTTTGGCTGGATGATAAAAAAACCAAAATCAACATAAAAAACTAGTTCATTTTTATTTCTACCTCGTGTTGAATTTTTTGCACCACTATATATATACACTTTTAAGTTTTTTTTTCATCTTATCTACAATTCGAATTCATTTACTCTGTTATCAGTTTATTAAACGTCAACAATAAATATATATTTGCACGAATTTGTTTAGTTGGCAATTTTTACTGGTCTGGAAACAAACAGTTAGTAGTTGCAACATTTCAATTTTATTTTTATTGCTTGTGTTGTTCTGGCACTTTTTTTTATTAATGTATGTATGTAGGTGTTTTTAGTAATAACGAAAAACTAGTCCAAATTGTAGTATGATGTTTTAATAATTAATAATAATTGCTTTGGACTGAGTTTAGATAAAAAAATTGTATTAATTTTAAGTGTATGGTTAGTGTTTTTTTGAAATGGACCATACGGCGGCGATCGTTGATGAAGAGAAGGATGTCAGTCCTGAGGTAATCATTAGTACAATGTTGGAGCTTTTATAATTTTGTGTGTAAGCTTTAGGTTTTGGATATTATTAATTATGAATCCTTAAAATTTGATAGTGCTGTCTTTGTCGTCGAAAATCTGCAAAAATATGACCGCTATCTATGTGACTTAACTTAAAGCTGCACCAAAGGTGCAGCCGCAGGTCTGTCTTTCTATATGGAAAATTTGTTTTTTGCTGCATCCCAACAGGTACTTTTCAAGGGGATTTAATGCGGCCACACTATTTTATTAATTAATCTAATTACATCTACAAAAGTTCATTTTGTGTGCGACGCAGAGGGATCCATCTGACTTAGGTTATTGACAAACATATGATCAAATCCATCCATCTGACGGCTCTCATGACACTTTCACTTTAGGTTATTATCACTTTTTCAGTAATATTACTTCAAATACACAATGACAACTTCTAAATTTACTACAACTATGTGGAATAATCATTTTATAACACTACAACATACAACATGTTGATAGAAATTGATCTTAAACATGAAAATAATTCCGAAAACTTTTAGACTATTAATGTAAACAAAGAAATTAATAATAAACTATTTGACACAAGCAATTTGTCTGTCGTGTTAGTAAAAACATATTACCAAAACCAAATTATGACGTGAAACTAGAGGTGCAACTATATTGGAATTTGTCGATTTTTTTTTTGAAACCCATTTTCATGATTATATTCTTAGCAAAACATATGGGACTTAAAAATATGACTCACTCCACACATACTACGTTCCTTTTATAAATATCACTATTCCAAATGTCATATAAACTCTGACAGCTACCGCACACAAAAGGTAACTGTCAAGCAAATTATTAGTAAAACAAGTACGACCTGTGCCTTATATAACGTTGGGAGACAGAAACAAGATACCTAGACATTTAATATACCATCGATGCAACGGGTATCTTCTTTTGAGGTGCCAATTTCAAATAGAAATTTCGAAGTTCCTAAAGATTAATAATACAATTTTTATACTACGACTTATAATAAATTTAGGAGAATTTACATCTATTGTGCTCTTAATACTGTCTGAAGAAATAGCTCGAAACAAACGTAATACAACTTGTTTCTTTTTGAAAATTTGGCTGGTATTATATGAAAACATATTAAAAACAATTTTTACGAAAAATAGCTTTTAAATTTGCTCACAACTGAATTATTTATAATGAAAACACGCATCAGTCATGAATATCTTATCATAAATTATAAGTTACACCAACGTTAGAAAAAAAATATTTCCAAATTATGACAAACCAACGAATCATAACTGCAAACATTTCAAAGTAGAGAGATATGGGAGAATAATAACTGCAACCAACGAATCTAAAAATAGAGAGATATGGTAGTTCTAAAAAATAATGTCCACTACTATTAACGTTAACGTTATTTTAACATCTGGTTAAACCAACGAATTTCAAAATAGAAAGATACGGTAGTCAATTTTTAGCATAAACTATAAATTTATATACGGGGTGAGTCAAAAATGTATTTCTTTATTTTGTTAAGGAGAAAAAAGTAATATTTTGAATAATTTTTTGATTTCTTTAGATTTCAATTCAAGATTTCTTTGAAAGTTAAACTATAAGCTCCTAGAGGTGATCTACGGGGTAACTCAACAATGTTTCTATTTATTTTCAATGTTTTTAGGTACGGTAGAGCGTAATAGATAGAAACATTTTCAGATTTTTTTTTCAATTTTTTTTTTTATTTTTTTTGCTTGAACATTTTTTTTTTAATTTTTTTTTTTGTATTGTTTTCTTAATTTTTTTTTGAGATTTTTTGTTTAATTTATTTTTTTTTACAACCCTCAATAACTTTTGTCATACATAAGACTACCACAAGACGACTGGGAAATCCCGCAAGGGATTTCTTGTTTATGTATATAATAAGCGAAAGAAAGATATTCAACATTTTGACAGCTGTCAAATTAACCGTTTCGCAAAACGAAATCCGCCATTTTCGATATTTTCAAAATGAATTGATCGGTCATAATTCTAAGCCGGATATCGAATGAACTAAGTTTCCTGTAAAACTTGCCCCATTTAACCTTGCTGTAGGTATAATTGGATTCTGGCACACACTGTATAGTTATACGTATTTTTCGTTATACACTGTGTCCAAGATAAGAATGGGATAGCCTTGGAATCTTGCAAACGGTTAAATTAGATAAAATTTAAACACCTTTTAAATGGTGTTTTCAAAATTAAACCAACTTTAGCCGTTTTCGAGAATTTAAAAAAAAAGCGGTTTTTTGCGATTTTAGGTTTTATTTATTTCTGACATTATTTTTACAGATATAAAAAAATTAAAAGCACTTTCTCATTGTTAATTTTTGAGGAGAATAAGATAGCGTTTACAAATTTGCACTACGACGTTTCGAAAAACCATTATTAACTTTATTTTTTTTATTACGGCCCTGGCTTTTTTATTGTTGAATTTAAAGCCCTTTTCCATTCAAAAAAGGTGGTATATCACATATTTCCAGTATTTTTAGCTGATATTTAAAATTATTTAAGAAAAATCGCCATAGTTTCGTACTTAACTGACTGAATGCAGAGTAGTAGGTTTTGCAAAAACATTCTTTCGTCGTTACTCACAATTATTTATTATTATTTGACAATTTATTTATATAAAGATGAATGTTTTACGCCAAACTATGGCGATTTTTCTTGAATAATATTAAATAACAGCTAAAAACACTGAAAACTTGTTTAGACTATTAAGTGTGATATAACACCTAATTTTGAATTAGAAATGGCTTTAAATTTAACAATAAAAAATCCAGGGCCGTATTTAAAAAAACCAAGTTGATGATGGTTTTTCGAAAACGAAACGTCGTAGTGAAAATTTGTAAACGCTATCATATTCTCCTCAAAAAGTAACAACGAGAAAGTGCTTGACATTTTTTTATATCTGTAAAAATAATGTCAGAAATAAATCAAACCTAAAATCGCAAAAAATCGGTCCTAAAATGGCACAATAAGTTTTGTGTAAGGCCGAAGTACGCCATTCGTACACGCCGGGGGCTATAATTAGAGTAAAATTGACCCAAAACATGTATTTCCGGTGAAAAAATAAAATAAATAAAAATTCATAAAACCAATAGCTTCTTTATATACCATACTATTGCAATATGTGTAAAATCAGTGACATTACAGGGTAAAGCAAATTTGTTTGGACGGGCCTGCGCCTACTCCTTGCAATTGACAGACTACGAATGTTGCACAGCGCATGATTAAAGATGTTCCCGTTGTTTACATTTCAGCGCCGTAAATTATTAAATTAAATAGGACGGTAGGAAAATATTATAATGCTTCAATTATTAATGTTAAATATCAAACTAAAGGTTTCACATGTACTAATAATAATAATTAATTATTCTTAATAAATTAGGTTAATTAATACCTTATTTTATATTAACTGTAAATCTAATAAATACTTACGAACACTTTCACTTATAAGATTAATTAAATTTAAAAGGGCATCGACAAATTACAGTTTACCATTTTATTTCATATAATACCAAATAGAATGATTGCATGATTTAACATTTTCAAATACATAAAAAGATTTAAATAATTGTGTGTTTAATTAAATTATGTATTACTGAAACATGTTATTATCTTGTAGCGTTCAATTTTTAGTGAACGTTCAAATTCTACATTTATTATAATAATAATAAATGTCTTCATTAACAATAACGTGAACCATAAATTACATTCCGTAACAAGTTCGAAACAATATGGGCACATGTTCAGCATTGCTGATCTTCGTTATGAACCTCGACAAATAAAATATATAACATATGGAAATAAAATCATCAATAAGGTATTTATTATAAAAAATTACTAAAACAACACAACATTCTCGTAAGAAATAAAAAAAAAAAACAAAACATTCTCATAAAACAATTAAAAAAAACCTCTAAAAATTAAACAAAACAACTAAAATTTACTAAAAAAAAAACTGTTCAGCTAATCCAATTTCCATAACAAATACAATATAATATAACAAATACAAGACAATAACATACAGAGTATAGTAAATACAGTATAATACCAATATACAGGGTGAGTCACGAGGAACTGTACATACTTCTACCATAAGTGGAGGCACGTTAGGGGATTATCAAATGACCATTAAAAAATGTCTCCTTATTTTGATTATTAATATACAGGGTGAATTATGGATCTTCACCAAAACAATGTTTCGTCATATCTTTTAAATGATTAAGTCGATTTATCTCATTTTTTTATAAAAGTGTGTATTGGTGTCTGGCAACTAACTGACATATTCAGAATTGAAAAAATCCAGGTCCGTCTTCGAGAAAATTTGTGGGACTGCTTCATATTCAACACTTCACCCTGTATATGATTTTTCAAAAATCTGATATAATTTTTTGAGAGGGCATAAATATACAGTTAGACCTGGGTATTTGAATTTTTTGTTACACTCACATCACATTTCCAATTAAAGATTCATTTTAGAGCCAAATTGAAAATTGGCAATAATGAAGTATCTTACTGTACAATAATGTTTAGTTATTAAAAAGAAATCTTCAAAATAGACAAAAACGACACACACTGTGTTCCAGCATAGTAAATACCATAATTTCAATTGCTTTACAGGGCCGGATTTAAAAATCTGGCATATCTGGTTCATCCCAATAATTCACCCTGCATGTAACTATTTCCATACGTAATAGATAGTAAACAGGTAAAAAATGTTTGTAATAACCTAGTTTTCTTATTTGTTTGAGGAAAACTCATGTGTCTAATTATTTTAATCGGAATGAAATGAACAAGCCAGGGAAATGTTTAATCATAAATTAAGAAATAAAATAAAAAACAATAACCAAACAATAAAACAGTTTTAACAATGTGGAACAAAGTAAAGAACAATTTAATAAACATTACGATTATAAAACACAACAGCTCATTAACAGAATTATTCACTGTTGCAATATTACCAGAAATGACCCACTGACAATCAGAAAGTCCATTACACATTTAAACATTCGTCAAGAAAAGTGTATTAAGGCAGATGGATTTCATTTTGAGCATCTTTTATAATCGTAATGTTTATTAAATTGCTTTTTACTTTGTTCCACATTGTTAAAACTGTTTTATTGTTTGGTTATTGTTTTTTATTTTATTTCTTAATTTATGATTAAATGTTTCCCTGGCTTGTGCATTTCATTCCGATTAAAATAATTAGACACATGAGTTTTCTTCAAACAAATAAGAAAACTAGGTTATTACAAATTTTTTTTATCTGATTTCTGTCTATTACGGGTGGAAAAAGTTACATACAGGGTGAATTATTGAGATGAACCAGATATGCCTGATTTTTAAATCCGGCCCTGTAAATCAATTCAAATTATGGTATTTACCATACTGGAACACAGTGTGTGTCGTTTCTGTCTATTTTGAAGATTTCTTTTTAATAACTAAACATTATTGTACAATAAGATACTTTATTATTCCCAATTTTCAATTTTACTCTAAAATGAATCTTTAATTGAAAATGTGAGGTGAGTGTAACAAAAAATTCAAATACCCAGGTCTAACTGTCTATTTATGCCCTCTGACAAAATGATATCAGATTTTTGAGATTTGGAGATACAATCTATCAAGATTTTTTAACAGTAAAAAAATGTTAATTGGTTAAAAAGTTAGTGAGGCATTGCCTCACTTGCCTCTTAGGACTAGCCGCCCCTGGTTTGAAGCTTTATGTCCATTAACACTCTTGGTACGAGGGATAAATTCGGGAAATCTCCTTCTAGAACTTTTACCCCCCTGACAAGAGGCTTTAATAATAATTCTTAAGCTAGGTTAATATCTTGCCAAAATAAATCGTCAAGGATATGTCACTAGCAACCATAAAATAGCAAAAAATGAATTTTTCCAAATGGAATGGATGATGATTTATTTATGAAACTGTAACCAATATAGAAACAGTAACAATTCTGCTCTAATACATAATTTGGTTTCAGGCTGGCGCACCTGGTAATGGCACCAATACACAATCCCAACAATTCTACCCTAGCTTGCCGACGACGACCAGTTACCCACCACAACATTACCATTCCACAAATATGCCAACAGCGGGTCATCATCCGGTACCGAGTCCCACACACAATATGGGTGCTTCGCCACCGCCCAATCCCACCTACTACAAGGACGAACGGACCCAGAGGCAGCATATAAAGGTGAGATCACTGAAAACGAGATTCAAATAAAATACACTCTTTAGTTTAGAATTTGCTGTGTTGAATTTTCGATTCAAATTCATTTGTATCTTCCAGATGACCAGGTTGTCTGTAATAAGGAGGTTGCTTAGAAATTTCTATATACCGGGTCGGGCAGTACATTCGCCTCGGTCTCTCATAGCCTAACAAAACAGGAGCATTTCATAAAAATGTTTTTAAATATACCGAGTGTGGCATATCAAAGTTATATGATTGAAATATGATTGATAAGAACAATAAAAAACTGTGACCACCCTGTACAATATTTATAATTGGGCTATACACCGACCTAATGTATGTCTTATTAACTTGCCATTTTAAAATTTTAAACAGTTTAGCTAAAAAAATGAACGCACAGAATGTTTTTAAAAATGGCCCTATTTTTTGCAAAAAACGCAACAATTGGACAAACGCATAGATTTCGGTATAGGGATCATAACAATAACTTTACTTTATTTTATCAAAAGTCTTCAAAAAATCCAAAAAATACTGGGTGTTCCATTTAAAAAAATATAACTGCCCGACCCGGAATAAATAATGATAGATATGATGATACATCCGGTATAATCGGAAGTGCCCTCATCTTGAAAATATTTTTAAAAAGAAACTCTTTCCTTCTTATATAAATGTACAAAGTTTCAAATCTAATCATGTAATAAAAACTTAGCTGAATCACCTTGTATAATAAATGCACCTTTTTTTCAGCTCAAGAAGAAACTCCTCGAAAAGCAGCAGAAAAACGACGTATCGCCTAGAAAAGAACTGATAAATGGCCTAAAGCGATGTGTAAACAACGAGGGTGGTGGGGGCAAGGGTATGAATAGTGTAGGAACCAGTGAAGATGGTGAGGAAAGTAGTGTGCCAGATGAGGAGGACTCGATGCAAATTGTCACGGAGATCTTGTCATCCGTCGAAGCGCCCAAGGTATGTGAACACAGCTAAATATTCATTGTATTCTTATATATATTATTTTTCAACGTAACGACCGTCGATTTCATAGTCTATGCCTTCAAAATCCCACTAGTTTTATGCATCTACTCCACAGACTTCATTAGTTTTGAGACTTAGCAAACTGCTCATATACATACAAGGTCACCAGATTAAATCTTCCAGATGATTGTTTTGTTTGGATTCTTCCTTATTCTTAAACGAATCGATCAATTGAAGAAAAAACAAAAAGTTTTTGAAGAAATACTTTTAAAAGAACCTATCAATGTGCCCAAGAATTTTTCCGTTAGATTACATTTTTCGAAAAGGGTTCGAGTTCATTTTAGACCACCTTCTATATTAAGAATATCCTAGTCGTTGAGCTGCATCTTCTGTAATTAAGGACGACTGTGACCTTTGGTCGATGAGGACTCGTAACAGTTGCTTGTCGTTGAATGGCGTGGCAACAGTAACAAGTGCCGTGGCGAGGAGAACGGTGTTTTCTTCTCCTGATGGGTGGTTGGAACTGGTACCATTTCGTTGTTGCTGTGGTTGCGACTCTCTTGGTCTGGTATGAGTTGATGGATAACGTGTTGGTAGTCTGTTATTAGCTAAAGGATTTCTTTGCTGATTAACTGATCTTTCTTCGTGTAATAATATATGATGTTGACGGCTAAAGATGTGACCTTTGCTGGCTAAAACATCTTTTACTCACGTCATGCAGTTTGAACATAGACGTTTCTGACGGATGAATTCGTTTCGCTCTGATGTTGTTGTGTCTTTAAACTTTTGGCACTGGTAGGTAGCGTGGTTTGGTTGATGGCAGTACCCACATGATGCATTGTTTATGATTGTAGTTCCTTTCCTTATGCAGCAAATAGTTTCTAGAGACTGGAATCTCTTTTCACGGAAGTTCATGAAGTTCTCGAGTTGCGGAACTTCGTGGGGGTCTATGAGACCTTGTTCGTATATCTTGTTAGTTTCAGAGTCCCATTTACGGCTGAGGATGCGTATAATAATGGGACCCCAAGATGTTGTATTGATTCCTACGTTTGATATGGCTTGAATACATTCCATGGTGAGATCGTGCATGTGTTTTATTTTTTCAGCGGATTCTTGTTGAATTGTTGGTAAGTCTAAAATTTTGTCAATGAGTTTTGAGACTAAGAGTCTCTGATTTTTATATCTCTTATTGAGAAGTTTCGAAGCAGCTTCGTAGTTTGCTTCTGTGGTATTGTATTAATTTACTTGCTTCTCCACGGGTGTTTTCAAGAACTGCATTTTTTGAGCGTTGGTGTAATAATTGTTTTCGTGTACAACTCGTAAAAATATGTTGTGGAACGTAGACCAATTTGCATATCCTCCCGTAAACATTGGAATGGATATTTGTGGTAGTGTTGTTCTATTTACCCGATTGGGCTCAGAAGTTGTTTCTGTCATTTCAGAAATTTTAATTTCCATTTGTTCCATAATATCTTCGTATTGGATTTGAATTTCTTCTAAGTAGTCATTTTCGTAGGAAGTATCGTGTATTGATATGTCTTCGTGAAGGTCCTGGATAGCATCCACTTGTTTCTGGATTTTGTGCAATTGGGATTCGTAGCGATTCTTGGTTTTGCATTGCAACAGGTCTTGGCTGATCTGTTCCATAGTATTGGTAAGGTTGCGTAACTTGAAGTTTAGTTTCTTGATGTGTAATTGTTGGTTGTCGTTGGCATCCTTAGATTTTTCATCGTCGGACGTAGTACCCTCCAAAGTTTGGGCTTTAGGGCATTCGTTGAGGTATCGTATTTTTTGGACGGCTTTCCAAATTTCTTCTAATTGTTGTAGGCGGTCGGCGATGTAAGTTTCAGTTTTTCGTTTAACTGAGTCCTTTTTGGCGTTGGTGAGGAGTTGAAGAATCTGTGTCCCATGCTCCTCTTGTAGCTTGGCTAGCTGGTTGAGTTCATCTGTCGTCGTGGGCATTGTGAGTGGATAGTTCGTAAATTCGAGTTTGTTGGTTGGTAGCACCTTGGACGCTGGTGGACCGAAGGCTGTTTGTTAGTGGCTCCTTGGAAGCTGGTGTACCGAAGGATGTTTGTTAGTGGCTCCTTGGATGCTGGTGTACCGAAGGATGTTTGTTATTGGCTCCTTGGACGCTTGTGGACCGAAGGATGTTGTGTTAGTGGCTCCCTGGAAGCTGGTGGACCGAGGGGTGTTTGTTATTGTCTCCCTGGACGCTGATGGACCAAAGGCTGTTTGTAATTTGGAGATATTGTTTCTTAAAGAAAACTGGACCATCATATTTGGCTTTCTGTCTGCTCGAAGATAAAGATAGGACCTGAGTAGACATCAAGATGAATCAATCGTCTTAATAGAAGCCCATGCTAAAGCCAACTTTAACCATGAGGAAGCAGTGATCGAATATTGAAAATTGTGCTTTTTTCAGGTATCAGAGTTGAGTTCCCGTAGTGCCTTACTGCAATGGGCAGTGCCTAGTAGACTATCCGAATCAGCCAGCAACGACAGTCATGAGATTGACATATCCGAAGCTGATCTACGCTACGAAGTATTGCTCAGCGATAAAAGTAAAGAGATGAAATTCAGGTCAATATACAAAGGTGCTTCCCTATCTTGCCGGATACAGGATCTCAAACCGGGCCAGGAGTATTCGGTGTGTGTGCAAGTGCATTTGGAGGAAATGCAGGGATATGCGACGGATCCCATCAAGTTTATTACGCCATCGTGTGAACCTGACCAACCACTGCCACTGAAATTGGTTACACGGACCAAGAATTCGTTGCAACTCAAATGGAATCAGGTAGAGTTCTAACTTCTTTAGCCAGAATTAAATTGCAAGGTGACCCTAACACAAATTATAATTGCGATTTTTACAAAATATTAATTGGGGTTGGTAAAAAATATTTTTAAGTGACGAAGGAAATGTAACAAAAAATACCATAACTTCCATATGACTGAACCGATTGACAAGCGTAGGTTTGTCAAAATCGGTTTAGGTGGTTTAAGAATTAAGTAACAAGGAAACATTTAAACTTTCAATCGGTAACTAGGGCTGACTTGTCGCAATTACTCTTAAGAAGTACAACGTTATAACTTCCAATTACCAAGTCAAATGAATTTCAATTGCTTTAATGGAAATTGAATTACATGCAGGTAATTTTACCACTTTACTGAAACACTTTTTCTATTATAGACGCGCGTTTCGCTAACAATGTTAGCATCCTCAGAAGGAATTTTAATTCTCTACTGTGGATGCTAACATTAAAAGGATTTCATGTCTGTAAATATAATAAATGAAAATAATTTCGTGGCAAAGCGGACTAAAATGTTGGTTTTACCTACACAAGGAATTTTGTTTAATTTAGCAGGGCCCCAGTCTAATTCAATAGAACCAGACCGAGGCATGGGTCGTCAGATACTGACGAATTCGTTTCGCTCTTGTTATGAGCTCGTCAGAGTACCATAGTCGTTGCCCATCTACAAATATCGGCCTGCATTTAAGCACAATAGGATACACAACAGTAGACACATGTAAACACGTATCATCTACATGTACATAGTAATGCATATCCTCTACCATGCAGAGGCCGAACAAACTCAATGTATAGGTAAAACCAGTCGTGTAAATAGAAATAAATATAAATAAAAATAGTATGAACACAAAACGCTAACATTGTTACCGAAACGCGCGTCGAGAATTAAAAAAAAAGTGTTTTGGTAAGGTGGTGGAGTTTAGTGTTCTATGCCAAATGTTCTACTCATCGATTATATGCAGGTAATGATTTTTAGGTTTTTTTTTTTGAGAATTTCAATGTTCGATGTCAAAGCTTTTAAGTTAAAATTAAATAATTGAAAGATCTGCAAATAATTCAATTACTTATTACTAAAATAATAGTCGAAACTCCACTATTATTTTAGTAATAATTAATACTACACTCCTCTAACATTTTGGACTATTTTTTCAATTCAATTACTAAAGTACTAAACTCATTACTAAAGTAATTGAATTACGAACAGTATTTTTAAATTATTTTAATTCAAGTACCGACAGCTCTGGATATAGGAGCTTTGAGTTTTTTTTTGTGCTTCATATTTGTCAGTACGTTTTCTCAAAAGTGGGTTTAAATCCTCATCATGTGTAGTTTGATCTGGAGTCTCCCAGAGTTCCAATCTGGGACCTTTGCTGTTCTTATTAGTCATAAATTATCTCGATATTAACCGTTCCTGTGAGACATTAATTTTTGCTGATAATTGTGAAATTGTTAAGCAGATCCGCGGTTATAAAAATGAGGAAATGTGTTGACGTTATTTGTTTGCACTTATGAAAATCGATTCAGACATGTGGAAGTTTCTTTTAATAATAATAATCTTTATTCAGTAAGTAACATACATCGTTCATACAATACTCAGTATATATAAACAACATAGTTACTCCCCGAAAAGGCAGAAGTGCAACTGGCAAACTTGGTCTGCAAGCTGTTTCGAACACTCAACCTTATACACAAAAAGACAACACACATAGCTCTATAATGACAAAAATTTCATACGCAAATTATACAAAATAAACATTCATATACTAATTAAGTGAGACTACGCTTAAGGTGCCCCGAGAATGCAGAAATTTGCATTGAGAGGAGAGGGCATTATATAACTTTGCTATATCGAATGTAAAGCTTCTCTCAAATATACCAGTTCAATGAACAGGCGGCGTTAAGCTGCCTCTAAAACGCAAATTCAAGTTGTGGACATCTGTGCGAAACGAAATTCTTCTGTAAAGATATGCAGGCTGTTTAAGTGTAATAATCTTGTGGTATAATGCAGCTCGATGCACATAGCGTCTGGTTTTCATATCCAGCCAGTCTGCACTTTTTAGTTTGTGTGAAACTGGCCGTCCTTTTCTAATGCAATAAATCAAACGTAAGCAATACTTCTGTATCTTCTGTATACGATGTGCTGTAAGAGCTGTAAGGCACGGACCATAGACAGTGTCGCAGTGATTGAAATGCGACAGTACAATGGAATCACATAATATGGTTTTAAGCTTAATGTTGATGTGCCGTGAATTGTACAACAACTTTAGAGTCCCCACAGCTTACTTTATGCACTCCGACACATGCCCGTCGAACCTCAAGCGACTATCCATAATCAAGCCCAAATTCCTCGCCTCAGACTTAAGCGGCAATACCGTGCCTTCAATTTTGACCATAACCCTATCACTCAATCTCCGAACATCAACTGGCCTTCCGAACAACATTGAGACGCATTTACTCGGGTTAAGTACCAAACCTTGTTTTAATGAAATTCTATTTAAGATTTCTAAGTCATCATTAACAATCCGGCAACCAGAATCAATAAAATTTGGGTTGTAAGAGTAGAGAAGCTGACACGTCATCCGCATACATCTTCATTGAACAATTCTTAATAAACCTAGGAAATTTTATGCTTCAGATTTGTCAGTACGTTTTCTCAAAAGTAGGTTTAAATCCTCACCATGTGTAGTTTGATCTGGAGTCTCCCTGGGTTCCAATCTGTTCTAATTAGTCATAAATGATCTCGATATTGACGGTTAATTTTTGCTGATAATTATGAAATTGTTAGGCAGATCCGCGGTTATAAAAATGATTAAATGTGTTGACGTTATTTGTTTGCACTTATGAAATCGATTCAGACATGTGGAAGTTTCTTTTATGCTTCAGATTTGTCAGTACGTTTTCTCAAAAGTGGGTTTAAATCCTCATCATGTGTAGTTTGATCTGAAGTCTCCCAGGGTTCCAATCTGGGACCTTTACTGTTCTAATTAGTCATAAATAATCTCGATATTGACCGTTTAATTTTTGCTGATAATTGTGAAATTGTTAGGCAGATCCGCGATTATAAAAATGATTAAAACATTACATGTATTGACGTTATTTGTTTGCACAAAATTTGCAGAACCTTCATAAGTGATATTATGTAAAATCGCAAAATTTTGTAAGAAATGGATTCCGCCTCCTAAGGGAAAACCATGTGTATTTAATAAACAAATTCCCATTGCAGGTGAACGACAATGGAGCTCCTATACTCCACTATATCCTGGAATTTGATGAAGGTAAAGGTGGTGATTTTGTGGAGTTCCATAAAAGTCGTGGCAGATCCCAATATATAATTCAAAAATTAAATCCAGCTACTTCCTACCGTTTCCGAATGGCCGTTGTAAATAGCCTTGGCAAAAGCGCTTATTCTGAAATTGTTGCTTTTAGGTGAGTAGTTATGTAGAAGTATTTTTAGAACGAAAATTATTTCAAGTATATAAAATATCATAAATAGAGATGTACGATGTTTCTGAAAGTTCTGATTTGTTTTTACACTTGTGACTTTTAAATGAGACCCTTGATATTTTTAGGACAATTTTAGATTCAGCAGATTTATTTAAATACCCCACAACTATGTTTAACAATTCTTTTTATTAAATCTGTAATTTTTTATTCATTTTTTAAATTAATCTTTGAGCTTAATAAAATGTTGTATATTACGTATTTTTGTTGGAAAACTATTAAAAATTACAATTTTCTCTTCGCAGATAATCGACCCTTAAACTTTCAATTTGAAACATACCGGGGTATTTTGTCTTCTATTTTTTACCGTCACAAATAAAGATATAGCAACATAAATACTATAAAATATCCGTATTTAGCTAATAAACGAGTAGGACTTTGGGTCAATTTAATTTTCAAATAGGTACGTGTATCAAATCACTTAAAAGATCCACATTATGTTGTCACCCGTTGTCTTATCACGAATTTTAAATAGCAAACAATTTAGCAGCTGATCAACGTCACTGAGTACTTACTATTCATCAAAAATACTTTCAGGATGGCGGTACTTCTGGTCATAACGGAAGTCGATGACCACTTTGTTATTTTAAATAGGACTCGACTGAAAATTCTAGGTACACTTCATGTGTCATGTCACATACCTAACCTCAGATATTTACAATTTTAGAGAAGAAAATGACACATGAAGACCCGTACTTAATAATAATAATAATAATAAAGACTTAATTGTAAAAAAAAAAGATATTTTTACAAAAGGCGAAGATGAAGCAGTGCTTCATAACTTAACCTAAGTTTAACTTATATTTTACCTTAATCTAAACTGAAATTTGTTTTATATTGCTGACCAAAATAAGTATCTTTTTTTACAAATTAATATGCTCTATTACGTGTCTGACAGCGCTCCTAAACGAAAATCCCTGTAAACTTTTTATATTCTCCGGTAGGGCGTTGTAATATTTAGAAACCGTATAGGAAAATGACCGTTCAAACATTGATGTTGTGTGTAGCGGTGGCGTAATGACAGTCTTATGACGAATGTTCACATCATGCACAGATCCCCGGAACTTCAATCTTTCATATAAGTATTCGGGCTTTTTTCTTCTAATGATTTTATTAACCAGAATTAGTGAATGAAAGATCCGACGTTGTTTCATTCTTAACCAGCCGATTTCATTAATCTTAGCGCTAATGCCTCTTTCACCCCTACGAATTCCACATACAATTGAGATGCTTTCATAATTTCTGAAATGTCATGATTGATCCTGTCAACACTTTCCTCGACCGCATTTGGTGCAAATGATAAATATACTTGAGTATCATCCGCGTACATGTGAGCCCTACAAAATTTTAAGGATTCGGTAAACTGGGACGTATATAAAGAAAATAAAATTAGGGATAAAATAGAGCCCTGCGGAACGCCACTCCTCAATCTTTCTATTTGCGATAGCTTTCTTCTATGGGAAACCATTTGACTACGCTCAGTCAAATACCAGTAGTTTTTAATTAAGGCGGTGGAAGGACCGTTGAAACCCATATACTTCAGAACAGCAGTCAATAAACTATGATCAAGTCTATCAAATGCTTTACTGTAATCCAACAGTACTAAACCCGTCATTTTACCTTGATCAGTAGCCGTAAATAGATCGTCCGTGACATTAAGCAAGGCAGTGCAACAACTATAATCGGATCTGAAACCGGATTGAATTTTGGGCAATAAGCTTTCTTTCTCCACGTATCCCTTCACCTGGTCATCGAGAATTCTTTCAAGAATATTGCTCATTGTAGGCAAAATACTCACAGGTCGCAAATCCTCGAAATCTGACGGATTTGACACTTTAGCCAGAGGAACAACGTGACTAATTTTCCAGACTTTAGGGTACATGCTTTTTTCAATACAATAATTGACGATATGACGAATTACGGGCAAAACACAGGGGCAGCTACGACGTAGCATATCCAAACTTATACCATCATGTCCCACTGCTCCACTTTTAATTGAGTCTAAGGCTTTGGCGATATCTTCTGTCTCTACCATTTTAAAGTCGAAACCATTGGCTTTTGGATTATGGTTAGACAAGTAAAAATTTAAGGTCTCAACAGCAGGCTTCCCGATAGGAATGTTCACAAAATATTCATTTATTTTAATTGATAGTTTCTTCGTAACGGCTGCATTCTTCGTAACACGCTTGCAGCTTTTTGTAATCAAAGACTTAGCGCAGAGACATACCATAAAGAAAGTTACAAGATGTTTTTGGCGACATCTAGTGTGAGCAGGCAATAACTAACTAAAAGTCTTGTTACTTTATGTAACAAGCAATTCATAAATAAAGCCTCCCGCCAGGGAATTCGGGCGCATCTAGTGTTGGCAATAGGATATGATGGAGTTGTTGCTTCAAGTGCCTTGCAGATTCCTGCGTAGGCGTCCATCGCTTCTCTCATCATATGATTATATTAATTGCAGCATTTGGCAGTGTCTGCAAGTCCCGTATTCCTGTCAATTGTCGTATGTTTCGCAGCCAGGATAGTGTTTTTCTACCACCTACTCCTCTTTTTCCTTCTTATATTTTACCCTGGAGGATAAGACGTTCGAAATGATAACGTTCTCCACGTAGTATGTGTCCAAGGTAGCCAGTTTTTCTTGTTTTGATGTTTTCGAAATAGTCACCGTCTAATAAACTAGCTTTTCTCAGTATATCCTCGTTCGTCACATGATCAACCCACGATACTCTCAGCATTCGTCGCCGGGTCCACATCTCGAAGGCCTCAAGTTTGTTGAATTGCTGTTTTCAACGTTGATGTCTCGACTCCGTACAACTAGACGTCGCTAGAAACATCTTGTTGTATTTCATCTCTCGTGCTGCAAGCTCTTGGTAAATGTTGCAAATTTCCAACAGTCTTGTTACTTTATGTAACAAGCAATTCATAAATAAAGAAAGTTTCCAATCTTATACAGGGTGTCGATAAAAATTTATTGAAAAAATGACTCAGTATTTTTAAATGGAAAGTCCAAGTTGTATCGATACATGAAATGTATCGTATTATATCGGTTATGTCTAACAAGAAACTGCTATCTTTCAGTACATTTGATAATCCACCTAGTCAACCTGATCCACCAGTATTAGTCGAAGCTTCTGTCTCCAATTTACATTTGCAATGGAGTAAAAGGGGTAAAGATGATGAATTCATTTTGCAAATGAATGATTTAAGTAATGAATATGGACATATGAATATTTATAATGGTAAGCATCCTTTTCCGCAAATAAGTCAACACTAGCGGTGGAGAACTATCCACTAATCTAAATGTCATTTTCGTTGTATTCCACAGGTATAGAAAACTCTTACACGTGTTCCAGACTGAGCTTTTACAGCAATTACATATTCCGATTGCGGGTGAGCAATGAGAATGGTGTCTCACCCTGGTCAGAAGAGGTGACGTATCGTACGCTGCCCGATCGGCCTGGTCGACCATCGAAACCTATCGTCAAAGGTCGAATACGTGCGTACTCATTTAAATTGAAATGGGAACCACCAAGTGAAACTGGTGGAGCGGATATAACCGGTTATGTCCTGGAAGTGAATTCGGGTAGTGGCTATGAAACAGTGTATTCGGGCATGGAAACGGAAGCTGTCTGTGATAAATTAACCCCAGGTAAGCTGTGCGTTCTATTCTAAAATAAATCTATGTGCCTGGAAAATTCATGGTTTAACTTGTGTATTTTTGTCAAATTCCAGGTACA
Source organism: Apoderus coryli (assembly GCA_911728435.2). Taxonomy (NCBI): domain Eukaryota; kingdom Metazoa; phylum Arthropoda; class Insecta; order Coleoptera; family Attelabidae; genus Apoderus; species Apoderus coryli. The sequence continues at coordinate 17,379,071 of OU452206.1, forward strand.
ACATACCAATTACGAGTGAGCTGTATAAGCGAAGGTGGCTACAGCAACTATTCCGATCCCTGTACCGTAACCACTGATGCCATCCAACCCGGCCAATGTGGTTCGCTCCGTTTGCAGGGCAAGCCGAAATCAAACATCATAACAATCAGATGGACGGAGCCAGACTATAATGGTGGCGCCCCCATCTTAGATTACGAAGTAGAGATGCTAAGTCCTGACTCTAGTCGACGAATAGTCCACAAAAGCAAAGAGACGGAATGTAATGTGATTGAGGGCATAACGCCTGGATGTGATTATCTGTTTATTGTGAGGGCTGTTAATAGAATAGGACCTGGACCGTGGTCGGATGAATTGAAGGTGACTAGTGGTGCGGCGGCACCGAATGCACCAGAGATTCCAGCGGTGCAATGTAAGTCACCATTCCATGTGTATGTTGAGTGGCAAGAACCACCTTCTAATGGGGCGGCAATCACGGAGTACCGGTTAGAGATGAATCCAAGTACCATGGAGGACAAGTTCAATTGCATTTACCAGGGTATGTTTAACGTTCTCTGGACTGGTTTTGAAATAATAATATTTCATGTTTTAGGCTCACAGCAAAGTTATGATCAGAAAGGTCTCATTCCATTCCACACGTATTATTTCCGTGTTCAAGCGGGTAATAGTGCGGGTTTCAGTGGGTATTCCCCGGTTGCTGCTACAATAACACCTCCAGCGCCACCGTCGGCTGTTACAACTTTGCGCAGTGAATCAACTCCAACGTCAATTACACTGCATTGGCAAGCCCCGGCGAATAACGGTGCCGATATCACTCATTACAATATCGAAATTGGCGATAGAGTTATTTCCACGGAAACCGCAGTAACTGAATATTGTATAGATGATTTACAGCCGGAAACTAGTTATAAGATTAAGATACAAGCGGTGAATTCAGTGGCGAGTGGTGCGTTATCTTCAACATTGCGGACATCGACTTTGAGGTTACCACCGACTGCGCCATGCATGGAATGTGTTGGAGTCGGTCACAATTACTTAAAGCTGAAATGGGGTGAAGGGAAAAATATCGATTATACGCAATATTGTGTAGAGATGGAGAATCCCCGGACGCATGAATTCCAATGCGTTTACAAAGGTAATACTTGCCACTTCTTGTCACTGGCGTATTTCTATAATCTTCGTTCTATTTCTCAGGTACTTCGCACACATGCAAAGTGAACAAACTGCATGAAATTACTGCCTACAAGTTTAGAATAAATGCGTCAAATGATGCCGGCGTTGGAGACTTTTCCGATGAGTACGAGTTCGTGACTGGCATTTCCCCACCAGCAACAGTTAAACCGCCCAAATGCGAAGTGGAACAGAAAAGTTGTGCGCTGGAATGGTTGCCAGCTAAGAATACTTTTAGTGATCCAATTGTCTACCAAGTTCATTTAGCAAGGGCCAAAGAACCAGTGTATAAACAGGTAAAGTGGCTATCCTAGAATATTTCTTTGCTAATATACAGAGTGTCCCATAACTGAGCCAGAATAGGACCACATTTAGCCAATAAATGTATGGATTCTCAAGAATTTCTTAATAAACAATTTATGAAACAAGTAGGATCGATCTCAAGAGCAAATAATTTAAAACTATTTATTTGACATGTTGACTGCCGATGCCACATTTAGGACTTCTGGAATATCCAGACTTTTTTGTACTTGTAAAAATTGTATTCTTTAGTGCTGTGTTTACAAATAAACACAGAAAACTTAAACACAATTTCTCAAAAGAATAAAATACGACATTTTATCCATTCTCTGGTTGAAAAAATCTTGAAGCCACCTTATCTTTGACAAACGGTCGCTAAATCGGCTCTTTCCGGATTTTTCGACAAATTTGGTATCTTAAAATCGATTTCTACTCATATATCTTCGAAAAGTATAGGAAGAATGTATAAATCTTCAGTTTTCCTGTCCCAAAAAACCTGTTAATTGGCCACTGTTATGGGTTTCCAATCCGTAATTCTTCATTTGTCTCTGTTTTATGTGCTAAGACAGATTTCTTCAGCATAGCTGTTGGTTTCAGTTACAACATTTTCGAGAAGTGTATCTGTATCAACCCACAAGGGTAACTCACTATAATTTGTTTGATCGGTGTTTGTTTCACTATTATTCACAGCAGAAACATCTTCAACATCTTTCTCCTCTTCGCTTGCATCAGTCCTTGCTCAATAAAGCTCTCTTTCTTGCATAGTCTGTAAGCCTTTTTTTAGGCTTAGATAGTCTCGCAATTTCACCATCCATTTCAAAAAAATAACAAACATGATCTATCTAGTGGCACAAAAGCTGAAGCAACACAGGCTCATAGTATTGGGTCTGCCAGATAACTTTTTTTTTTTGAAAATGCTATAAAAGAAAAACTGCTGAATATTTTCTCAAATTTCTTCTTTTATTTGAAAGTACAATCCTTCCGGTTAATAATGACAAATAATTTCATTCAAACGGCTGCCTCGGCTGGCCATGCAGTAGCCTACACGATCGGTCCAATTTTTAAGCACATTATCGATTGTGTACAGCTGTATTTCACCAATGGCTTCACGAATATTGTCCTTTAAAGCGTCAATTGTCTCTGGCTTGTCGGCGTAACACTTATCTTTGATGGCACCCCACAAATAATAGTCCAACGGTGTCAACTCGCAGCTCCGAGGTGGCCAAACGACATCAGCTCTGCGGCTGATAATGCGATCTTCAAAAACAGGGCGCAAAACATCGAGTGTAGCTTCGGCTGTGTGGCACGTAGCGCCGTCCTGTTGAAACCAAATGTTGCCGATATCCTCCTCTTCAATTTTTGTGAACAAAAATTCGTTCAACATGGCCCGATAACGATTGCCATTGACTGTAACGGCCACTCCTTGCTCATTTTCGAAGAAAAATGGCCCAATTATGCCTCCGGACCAAAATCCGCACCAAACAGTGACTCGTTTTGGGTGCATCGGCTTTTCAATGTATGCGTGCGGGTTTTCTGTGCCCCAAATGCGACAATTTTGCTGGTTTATATTCCCGCCAAGATCAAAATGAGCTTCATCTGAAAAGATGATTTTTTTGGCAAAATCGGCATCTTCTGTAAGTCGATCGCAGGCCCACTGAGCGAAGCGAAAACGCATTGGATGGTCAGTTGGCTTCAACTCCTGAACCAATTGGACTTTGTATGGCGTCATACCAAGGTCTTTATGCAAAATTCGTCTCAATGATGTCTCCGAAATGTTCAATTGTTGAGACCGACGGTGAATTGATGTTGATGGCGCTTCACGCACACTTTCTGCCACAGCAGCAATATTCTCGGGTGTACGCACTGTTTTTGGCTTTTCACGCTTTGGTTTATCGATGAGGATGCCAGTTTCTTTCACTTTTTTCACGAGATAACGAACATACGGAGCTGACGGTGCTTCTCTTCTTCCAAAATCCGTACGCAATTTTCGCACACATTCTGCAACATTACCATGATTTTCAAAGTAATGTCGCAATATTTCCCAGCGTTGTTCAAGCGTATACACAACCATATTCGTTCAGCGGAAGGATAAAACTAATTATCTGTCAAATCAGACATGAGCTAAGTGTTACCCTTCACGAAATAAGCACTAGTTGAAAAAAAAACGTTAGATGGCGGACCCATTACATTCAATTGTACTTCACTCACCTGTCAAGCCATCGGTCTTTGATGGGTAGGCGTCATGACTCAACAATTGAGTTATCGGCAGCCAGCGTGTTAAAGAACTTTCCATATTATCCATTATTATCATCATCTAGATTGCTTGCGAAAAATTGCGTGGTAACATTGTTCTACTCTAGATATTGATAACATAATCATAATTATTGTTTCCTCAGGTATACCGTGGCTCAGAAACCAAATGCACAATAGAGGAGCTTCAACCAGGCGTAGAATACATGACACGAGTGTGTCCAATTCGCATAACAGCCACAGACCAGTTGGCTGGCCCCTACTCGCCAACAGTCACTTTTACCATACCAGTAGCACCGGAACCAGCAGCCGTTACGAAACTGATGCCAGTCAGTACCAGTAGTGGTGCAACACCATTGCATACGCACAACAAATACTCTCGGTCACTGCAACAAATGTGGCATTCAGTATCAGTGAAACGATTCTTCAATGAATACCAAGTGTATGTTTACGCATTTTTCGTTACACTAATAGGAATTATCATATCCCTAGGTCTGGCATCCTTTATGTAATATGTAATATTAGGTTAATGACGTAGTAATTGAGGAATGACCCGGAATATAAGCGCAAGACATATTGAAATGACCCTTCGAGCCAGTCGTAATGGAGTTACTCAAACTGATTTCATTTATTCGTGGATGTACCAAACAGGCGAATTCATTCGTTCTAACTTTGATAGACCTTTAACTTATCCATTTCGTTGCTCATAATTATTATAGAACACTAAGGTTTTGAGGTAGACTTCAGCTTCTTTTCGAGGTCATTCTGACAATTAGATAATTTACTTAATAAGTGCAATTGGAATATTAAAGATCATGAAATAATAATACTGTAAGGAAATGATGCAAGAAGACTTGTGTGTGCGGTTGACTCACGCAGAAATGCTTTATTTTTTTTATTCTAATTAAAATAATTCCAGAAATTAAACACGTCTGCTCCACAAAATATTTTATATATATATATATGTTCAATTATGTCATCAGAATGGTGTCAGACATGTTTCGGAATGTACACATTACATCATCAGTGGCTTATATATTATATATATACATTTTATGGAAAAAGAAAATCACACAAAACACAAAACAAAGATGATAGAAATAAAATAGATAAAATAAAATAAATTAGGGACTAGAACATCTTGATGTATTATACACTTTTCGATGAGAAATAAAGGTCGAATACGAAAACATGTTTCGGAACTCCAACCAGTATTTTGTGGAGCAGACATGTTTAATTTCTGGATAAATCCCGCTCCTCTTAGATATGGATTACTTCAATAAAATAATAATTGTTTAAAATAGTCCTATATTGATATAGTATTGTGTATTAAATTTCTGGGATTTAAACGCGAATTAATTATTTAGCAGATAGATTTCTAGAGACACTTTTAAAAGGCCGAATTAACGATCCAAAATATTAATGACCAGTTCTGCACTCTCTTGTTCGTATGGAGTCTTCAATAGTACTGACACTGGAGCAGGTGTATATTATATAATACAGAATTGGGCCCAATATAGAGCAACAATTTCTCCACAACCTTGTTGCCACTCAGAAGAATTGTATCAAATTTACAATTGACAAGATAATCTGCACTCAGCCAGATATATATAGGACAAGATTCTTCAAAATATCCAATTACCACAATCAGATGGCACCTTAAAAGCCGAGCAATACTAGATTTTTTGCCTAGATTGTGCCACGTTTAAATTTTTTGGTAACAACCACCCAGTTCGACGAAACATGTGCCTGGCCTGGTGAATGTTTCGCGTGTGCAGTGCAGCTATTTGTAGCAAAATTGTTTATCGATATTTTTCAGCGTCGAAATTAAAAGCTTACCCAGCATCTAGTCTGCATTTGCTGTAGAAAAAAACTGCGAAAATATATTACCGTTGTGCAGTAGAGTCCAATTTGTTTTAACGTGACACAGATTCATGTTTATAGATTAGTACCTGCTTGTATTAACTCTCCTCGGAGACGCTCTTGCCCGTTTTTCAGAGGGCAGCTTGCAGAGCCTTTGGACCCTCTTTAAACTTCTACAGGTTTATTCCAAACATTTGGCTTCAAGATCACTTCGCTTGACCTTGATTTAAACGCTTGTTGGATCAAATGCAACATTCTACCAGTTTTATCATCACCAGCTAGACATGATCTTCACACTTCAAATCGTTGGTAATTATAACACCGAAATTGCTCGGCTGGTAAGTTGTGTGTCCTCTAAGAATGTAAGTAATTCTAGGGTTATTTAGTCCAAGATGTAGGACAGTTATTAGGTTTTGTAAAGATTTTAGAATTTAAAACAATGCATTTACTTTTTAATTTAATTTTATTAGTTCGCCATGATACATTTTTTTAGTTCATTTGAAATAATTAATTTCAAGAGAAACATAACAGAATTTGCAATATTTTGTTGATAATCTTTCTGCTAAATATTTTAATTCAAACGAGAAAATACCTATCTATATAATTATTATTATTAGTAGAGGACCAAAAATATTTAAAGGTGTCATGTGTTTTTAATTTTATCAAATAATTTAATTTGTTTTTTGTATTTTTATATATTATACTATGTGTCCGTTGGTGCTATCAGAATCAGATGTGATGCTATATTTAAAATAATGTTCGAAACATAAGCTAACGTTATCTTAAAGCGTTATAGGTTATGTTTGCTAATAAATAATTGCTAGTATTGTGAAAAATAAAATGTTACAAATTTCAATCGGTTCTATAAACTTGTGTATGTAGTTGAAGAATTGTTAAGGTTTGCTATCTATACTGATGAGACAAAAAGTTCCAAATCAGAGTCAAATCGCAAGATGCCTTTGTTTTAGAAATCTTAAATTGTTAAAGTTTTGGCTTTGGAAAAGAGAAATAGTTTGTGTGCTTCGATAATTTCTACTTTTATTCAAATTATTAGTTATATTTCAGTATTTATATTTTGGTTAATTAATTTATTAGTTACAGGGTTGCTAATTTAATTTTGAAAAATATATTTCAACGATTACAATGTTTATTTTGTTCAAGAACTCAAAAATACTTCCTTCCTGTACACAACGTTGGCGATTTCATAAAAAAATACTTTTTATTGACGTGTAATCAACCCACCAATCTCTCTGAGAAATAATTATTACAATGTGGAAATATAATTTTCCAAAATTAAACTAAAAAACCTTTAATAAAATAATTATTGCAGCAAAACTAATAGAAACAAATATGTACCGAGAATTTTTATTAATAAAACATGGATATTGTTTAGCTCGAGTGTGAAATTTTGTAGAAATTGCTTAGATTGAAATTTGTAACATTACGCATATTTAAAATTGCATAAATGGTATTTGTGAAATGTGTAATTTGTTATTCCAGTCATTCTTATAATATATTTATGTGTCTTGTATTTTGTACATTATTAATTTTAAATAAATTAAAACAAACTATACTATTATTTAACTATAATAATATCATGGTTGACGGTATTATTCTATTATATTACAAAAAAAATAACTAAATAGATGTTATTACTTTCGTGGCTGGAACATTAAAATTGTATCTATCAAATATTATTCAATAGATTAAATACTTTTATCTTATTAAGTTTAATATAACGATATATTATATAAATATTTTAAATAAAAATATATACAAATAAATAAAATGGTATAATAATTATTATTATTATGTAGTATAATCTGGAATAATGAAATTTTATATATAATATATATATACTTACATGTAGTAGTTAATCATATTATGATCCTTATCAATTATTTTATGATTATTAATTAATTACAGAATTAATGGATTTGTGTAATCATGGATATACTGCGTAAAAAAAGCGCGAAAAACAAAAAATTATATATATTATTATTGAATAAATTAATTAATATATTATTATAATTATATATATAGGAGACAATTATTATATACAAATTTAAATAAATCAATTATATTTTATGTACTAATCTGTTGTTTTATTTCTAATGTTTGTACACATTTGCACTATTTTCTGAGGGCTCTTTTGATAAAGGGTGTCCCAAAAGTAACGCAAGATTTGAATTTGCCGCCATTTATGCAGTAAAATAGTAAAGCAAAACAAGTCGACAGCTGAGAGTTTAGGGTGAGTAAAAATGGAGCGTTAGAATATCGTGTCTTCATTATTGAACAATATTTCAACTCACAACACATCTAAGAACAGTTCTGAATGCCAATAGTTTACATGGTTTTCATTACGCGTACATTGAGAGCAGTTTGTCATACGGCCTGTGGTTTTGGGGCTCCAGTAGCATGGCCAGGGACGTTTTTGTGGCATAAAAGCGATTAATGCGTTGCATTGCTGGTGTTCGTGCATCCCATTCTTGTCAAAGTCTTTTGATTCTCATATCAAATATTTTAACTATGGATGATTACAGAAGTCGCAAATAATGCGAGAGGAAGGTTCAAAAATACGAAAATATAGTGATAATTATATCACTATATTTTCGTATTTTTGAACCTTCCTCTCGCATTATTTGCGACTTCTTCAGGTTTATTATTTTTTATAACTTATGCTGAAACCAAACAATATAAGTAATTATTGTACGTTCCTCAAAATACCTTTTTGACACAAGTCTAAAGGTATTGATTTTTAAATAGTATGTTATGTCCGTCATTATTTAAGAATTGCTTGTTACATAAAGCAACAAGACTTTAAGTTATGTTGGAAATTTGTTTCACACTACCATGCTTTCACCAGACGGCCGTTTCGTCGATCCACGACTCATCAGTAGTGATCGGCAGGCAGTGTAACCCAAATTTCCAACATTTACAAAGAGCTTATACTAGCACGAAAATTGATTGAGAGAGAGAGAGATGTTTTTGGCGACATCTAGCGTGAACAGGCAATATGCCGGGTGAAACACAGTTCACAAACGATGGCCGGACAAGAAGTAACAACTCCATTATATCCTATTGCCTGTTCACATCTCTCTCTCAATAAACATATTAATTTTAATACCGAAACGTCGTATAATGTGTAAATGTTGACGAAAAAAACACCTAAATATTCAAATCCGTTGATTGATAATATAAAATTCTCAACCTTTACTGATTGCCAAGCAGCCGTCAGATATTCTGCATTTTATCCTAACTGGAGACAACCTAATGTTCAACAACTGCACCGGATAATGAAGAGAAACAAGTTTCTTAAAACGCCAGCGATATAATGCTTAACTGGAAAACATTTAGGAAAACACACAATTTTCAGCAGGAATATTCTTTGAATGCGACCACTTCAATTGGCTCTAAGATTAAATGGTCAAGAGTAAACGTACCTTCAATTTTTTCAAAACAACGTTCCGGGGCTTTCAGATATTCCTCGATATTTGATTTATGCAGAACGGTGTACCCAGCACTCGAGAATTTCCTCCTCAATGGAGGTAAATATTATTGGCAGCTAGAAGTCTAGAACTTATTCCGCGTTATTAAACATTACAGACGATATCTTTACAGCCATTGACCGAGGAGAGTTGACTGCTACAGTAAGGCGTTTGATAGACTGAATCATGAACTTTTATTGTCGATTCTGGGATTTTTGGGATTCACTAATGATATTATTATTGAAAAATTACTTAAGCAATCGCACACGAATGGTACAAATTGGGGGAAATTTATCTCAAGAAAAAACATTAATAATGGAGTGCCACAGGGTTCAATTCTGATACTATTTACCCTATTTACATCTCAGATCACAGAAAATATTCAATATTCCAAAACTCATATGTATGCAGACGATACTCAAATATATCTGTCATTCTCATCTGAGAATGTAAATGCAGAAGTTGATAATTTAAATCGGGATTTGGCCACTGTTGTTAATGATTCGAACTCCCATGGGTTAGAGTTGAATCCGAGTAAGTCGGAATTGCTGTTGTTTGGTAATAGCTCTCTCAGGAATCGATACAAAGATTTGAACCTCACTGTAAGTAATGTCATGCTTAGGGCCTCCTGCTCAGCCAAAAGCTTGGGATTGTACATCGACACGGATATGAAATTCACAAAACACGTGAGCAACTGTATAAAACGGGCCTTTGCAAATTTGAAGTCAATTTATAATAACCGCAGTATATTTAATTTCCAAACAAAAAAGTTACTGTGTGATAGCTTAGTTCTATCCCAATTTAACTATGCTGATGTTGTGTATGGACCATGCTTAACGAGATCACATGAAAACAGAATTCAAATGATGCAGAATTCGTGTGTACGATTGATTAGCGGTATTCGCAGGGGCCAAAGGGGATTAAGTGCTAAACTGGATGAAATCATAAACAGTAAGGAACCCGAATATCTGTATGAAAGAATAATTTTTACGGGTCATGCTCATTCTGTCAATATTAGATATAAATCGTCAATTGCGCCACCATTCCATTCTACTGCGATGTTTAAACGGTCTTTTTCTTATACTATTGCTAAATATTACAACAGATTGCCGGGTGATGTGAAATTGTTGACGGGCTATAGATTTAAGCGGTCTTTCAGACATGTTTTGAAAAATTTGGTATAAGTAGCGTAAGGATTTTATTATTTAGTAATATTTATATTTCTTTTTTTGTTGGATTCAAAATCACTTATTGAAGATATCTGGAATTTCTAGGGAATTTTGATTTTTCTTAACATCATGTGGTTTGCTGTTTCATTTCATTTTTGTATTGTGTTGCTAATTTGTGTATGTCGTTATCTGTGTTTGAGGTTAAGTGAGGAGGCTTAAGCCTCAACTTCGCCTATTGTATACTTTCTTGCAATAAAGTCTTTATTATTATTATTCCATTTCATTTTTTTTTTGGGGTGTCTTTAAATTTTCTGTAAAACTCCCATACTTTATGGTACATTATGTGAATTATAGTATGTCAACACTGTAATTTTAAATATTGTAAATGATTTTCAATAAGAATCCATAAACTTAATAGTGTGGAGTGCAAAAGAAACCTGTGGCATTTCAAAATGAAACAATTCAATTCATAAAATAGTATTTTTTTAATATATTTTAACAAAGTACTTTTAATCTCTGTGCGATCTCCTCTTTGTTCTGCTTTTCCTATGCTTTGGACTTTTAGACTCAGACCTCGATCGTCTACTTCTTGTGGACCGTGACCGCGACCTTCTCTTGTGATCTCGTCTCCGTTTTCTTGAAGACGAACGCGATTTTCGATGTTTCGAATAATTATAATCATCGCCCGCTTCTTTTATATTGACGATGTTGAATGGTCTCTCAGGTGATTCTGACCATCGCCAGTTTCTTCTAACAGGGGAATCCCAGCCACTAAAAGCAAGTAAGTTTATAATGATTTATTTCCATAATATTGAAGAAAACTAACCTGTGGTCATATTGTTTATTCCCTTCTCGTCTACTACTTTGTCGCTTTGATTTGTCTTCTTGATTTCCTGCATATAAACTTCCAGGATTTCGAAAAATATGTAAGAAATTGCATGCGTTTCCCTTTGGACATCGGTTTCTAAAAAACAGACCTAAAAGACGCAACTTTGTTATTTAAGTTCAATTTATAAACATGTTATTGCCGTTGGCGTTGTTCATTGACTTTCTTTCTTGTTGAGAATTGCCCAGTTGTCCTAAAGAATCTATTGGTTCTTCAGGACAACTGGGTGATTTCTAGATTAGACCATCTAACAGAAGATCTCTTTAGGTCTAAGTCTAAGGCCAGAAAGACTCCATTACAATCCACAATTTGATGAACTATAATACGCTAACGGAAGGGTTATAAATCCAACTTTAATCTTACCACAAATAGCAGCATTCCAACTAGCAATTCGGCAAAATTGCACATTTAATTGTTTCCCGCCATACCATCTACCATTAAACGTCTTATAACATAGCAATGCAGCTCTAGTACTAGAATATTCGATAAAAACATTCCCTCGCAAATGCTGTTCATGATTACAACATGTTGTAACTCGTTCAATGTTGCCACATTTCTCCATTTCCGACACGACATCTATAAAGAATTCCCGATAACTCTCAAATGTCTCCTCTTTTTCAAACTCTAACGATGAATCACTGCCATGTTCATTTTCAACTGTCTCTAAACTACCATGTGTAAAGAAGTTTGGGATCAAGATTGTTTTACTAACGCCAGGTCTTACATGATTTCTGGAACACATATCGAAGAATCGACATGAAGAAGTTTTTTGGAAAAATGGACAAAGTTGTTTTCCGGGATTTGTTTCTAAATCAACTTTCAAATGGACAGGCGTATCACCACCATTTTCTATAAAGTCACTTATTTCCGAATCAAGCGCCTCTTGAGCTTTGCGTTTCTCTTCTAATTCTTTAGCTTTCTTCTCTGCTAACTCTTTAAGCTTCTTTTGTTCTCGATCCCATTCCAATTTAATTCGTGCATTTTGTTTTGCACGTTCTTCCCTGGCTAGGGCGATTTTTTCCTGTAAAAATTCCCATTGTTGTTGTGCTTCAATTTCTACTTTCTTCCAATTTGCTTCTTGTTCTGCGTGGATTCGTACTTCTTCTATTTGTCTGTATGCATCGGCTATTTCTTGTTCTTTTATCCATTTTTGGTAACTTGGGGAACGCTCCCTTTCACGCTGTTCTATGTTAAGAATTGATTGATTTGTTATATTACATTAACATTATTTTTATACCGAGTGGTCTAACGAAAAGTACTCAATGGACCACTCCGTATAATTAATGTACAAAAATTGGTTTATTGCTAAATAAAACAGGAACAAATTGTAATGTAGTTTTAATGAAAACGTAAATTAGAAAATTACCAATGCTGCAATAGTTCTACTACCCACATACAAGCTCGGCGCATATACCAAACAGATGATGGATAGGTTGCCCACCAAAGAAGAAAAGACATGTTTATGTTTAATATTTTGAGGTTATTTTCGTAATAAAATGTAAATAAAGTATGAAATTGTTTAGATTTACTTTCCATATTCGAAAGTTATGCACAACCAATATGGCAAAAAGCAAATTTGAATACGTAAGAAATTTTGAAAGCGAAGATGTTCTGTTACCAAATTGTTGGATAGTGGTTCGAATAGATGGAAAAGCATTTCACAAGTTTTCAACAAAACACAATTTTGAAAAGCCCAATGATATACGTGCTCTGAATGTAATGAATAGATCTGCAATGACTGTTTTAGATGAATATAAAGATATTTTAATAGCATATGGACAAAGTGACGAATATTCCTTCGTATTGCGAAAAGATACCACACTTTATAATAGAAGAAAATCTAAGATTATGACTTATATTAACAGTTTGTTTACCTCATCATATGTCTATTTTTGGAAAGACTATTTTAAAGACGTACCACTAAAATATCCACCAAGTTTTGATTCAAGAATCGTCTTATATCCCACCGATAAAAACCTTCGAGACTACCTAAGTTGGAGGCAAGCAGATTGTCATATAAACAATCTCTATAATACAACATTTTGGGCATTGGTCTTAAAAAGCAATTTGACAAACTCAGAAGCCGAACAAAGACTTTGTGGGACATTCTCAAGTGATAAAAATGAAATTTTGTTTAGTGAGTTTAATACAAATTATAATAATGAACCCGAATTCTTTAAAAAAGGTACAATACTATTAAGAAAGCGGGTGACACATCCCGAACATGGAAAGAGGCGACAGATTGTAATTCCATTACACGAAGATTTAATTCAGGACGAATTTTGGGAACGAAATTCAGAAATTTTAAATATTGAAACGAGTCAGTTTGCGGAATTGAATGAAAATCATCTGTTATCTGATTTGGTACTTAGACAGTTGCACTTAAATGAGTTTAAACATAAAAATGATGCAGAAGATAATGAAAAATTATAATAATTAGTCTGTATTATGAAATAAATTTTGCTTCTAAGTAAACGATATTTTGTTTATCTGTTTCATAAGTAAATTTAACTAAACAGTTCCTTTTTATTGTTATGCGGTAAACTATGCATTCAACGCTTCCGGAACCAAAACCTTACATAAAATATTGACTTACAAACCTTCTTCTAGAGTCTCTTTCAACGCTAGAGCTTTCTCTTTTCTAATGCGTTTTCGTCGTGTTTTCTTTGCAACTTTCCTCCACTCTGCGTGTCTACATAAACCATTAAGAAAATAAGCCATATTTTTTGTTGATATACTTAGAATTGTTTACACATAATAAATAATATATGGAATATTCAACACATCTCTAAAAAGGATACCTACTTCCCCATTTTTATGGTAAAAATTCCCAGTTCCTTAACACTGAATTTCTGAACATACTATCATGTTAAGAAATTATTGAAAAGATGCATTATATTATCTTAAATCAAATATTTCACTCACGTATTTAAATAAAAAAAAATATTTTATTTATTTATTTTATATTTTATTTAATTTTAAAGTTTAAAGCATTAATATATTTAATAAATGTCATATCAAAGCAGTTGACGTTGTCAAATGTCACAAGAGTGCTCTCGATTATTGTGAATATCGATAATTATATTTCAACAAATTAATTTAATCTTATATTGCGAAAATACAATTTTATGAATAGGTTTATAAGTCTTTATAAAGACATTGGTTTAGGTATAAGTTACAGAGTCCTGCCCCAGATGCACTGAAAAATGTTAATGATTTAATATTTTTCTTAGATTGGATGATCGAAAAACGTATAAGTTGGCGATCCAAATAGGAATTAAGTTGTTTGTTTCTGTCTTAAGTATATGAGCTTTTTTGAAATAATGTGTGTAGGTGTAGAAGTTGCAACTTTATTGCCAAACCAGCGTTCGAATCAGGAAATTGTTGGTCGAGATTCGGTTCATTGGTTTGAATAATCGATTCCCTAGTTAACTTTAGTTTATATGGAAAAAGGAAATCACAAAACACCAATATTAATAAATATGTCATGTGTTATTAATTTCTGAAACCAAAAATTACAAATCGCGTGGATTGAGATTGGATGGGTAGACGGTGCTTCCGACCGAGTCAGTAGACTTGCCTATGCGACAATGCCTATGCCAAGTAGTTAATGACTACATAGTCGTGGGTGCCGGCAGATAGCCGTCTTTCTTTCTTTCTTCTTATTTGACCTCTTGCTGACTCAGATCAGCATACAGCCACCATCGAGGACCGTGGTTGGGATTCCACGCTAAACTGTAGGTCCATACTTACGCTGGCTGGAGGTCAATTCCATGACAAGATGCCAATAATCAGAAAAAAATACTAAAAAAACGCTGGCTGTATGCTATTGAATAGCATAAGGCCATATAGAAGGAAGAAGGCGAAATTTACTACGAAAAGAAACAAAAATATGTAATTTCAAATTTCAGTAAAGTTAAAGAATTTCACTTTCTTTTCTCATTTTTTAATTCCTACTAACATGTAATACAAAATTCCCGTGAACTATGAATATCCAATTTACCAAACAAAATATTCGAGCAATAACTATTACAAAAAATCTTGTACGAAAATTTAATATTACCAAGTGAGTATCATCTTTGAGCTTCTAAATATAATAAAAATGGTTTATTCGCAATTACAGAATCCGTCTGAATCATTATGAAACACTTAATATTAAGAGAAACAGTTCAACGAAGGAAATAAAGAATGCTTATATTAAATTATCAAAACAGGTAAGTAGGTTTCTCATATTTATTATGTATACTAAAATTTTAATGCACTTGCACCTTTATTATCTATTTATAAACATGTCATGGTATGTATTATGCAATTAGGTTCAAAAACACTTTTAGAGCGATTGCAGACTATGGAAATCGTTTTAAATCTTGGCTACTTACCTACTGTTGTTGTAAAGTTACTTATGCTAATTTAACATGAAGCATTTGTATTTTAATTTATTATAGAATCATCCTGATGTAAACAAAGGTAAAGAAGCTCATAAAATATTCCTAAAACTTAAACAAGCTTATGAAGTGTTAAGTAAGCCGGACACTCGTAGAATTTACGATTTGAGTTTACAAAACAGCAGTCATGAAAATTCGAGGAATTCGAACTATACTACGGTAGAGTAAGTGTATAAATCTTCTATAATTAGTAAGAATCAATCAATATTCTTTATGATATGTTTTCCAGTCCTTGGAGTAGTCCATTATTTTATCACAACAGAAAAGAACATTTTAAAACACGGAGTGCCGATTGTTATTACGGTATAAAAGGGATTAAAAAAGTGTCTAACGGAACTATTGCTTTCGGTTGTATACTGTTTGGTATTATTGGAGCAATTTTACAGTTTTTAGCAGTACGGTAAGTAAGCCATTATAATTAGAAAATAATCCTTCACCAAAAATGATGAATTGCAGCAGTTAATTTTGGTTTAAGTTTATTTGCAGCTCTTATAATCATATTTCCATGCATACACGGTACTGTAATATTGATAGACAATTATAAACAATGAAACCTAGTATTCCTGAGTGATGAATTCGTAATTCTGTAAAGTTAATACTGATAATATTTGAAATTCAACAGATATTCGTTTACATTGCATAGAGATCAACTTATTAGACAGTCGGAAAATACGGAAAAATATTTGAAAGAAGCCCAACAAAATGCTAACCTTCATGGTAACGAGTTTCAAATTGAACTGTTTCGATTGAAACATGAACTAGCTGAAGCTGCAAAAAATAAACCAAAGGAAATATAGGAAATTAATTTTATTTATTAAAACATTTAAAAAATATACAGAACATATTATTTTGTGAATAAAGTTTTATTTTTTACAACAGCTGTTTATTATTAATAATGAGTGACTTGTGTGGTTGTGAAATTTAGGCAGGACAATGATATGAAGGGCTATCTTAAGGATAGCTTCTTAGGCCTTCCAAATTTTGGTGTGACATAACCGGATTTTTTAAAATTAAGTCTTAATAAAATATATTTATTTTTAATTTATGTATCGGTGACTTATTATTACAATCTGGCAACGTTGCATGTTATTTCCTAGATTTGACAGAAAGTATGTAGTTTCCATGGTTACAATAGTTAAAAATGTCGATTTTTGTGGGAATTAGAATTTCGATTTTGCCTTAAATGCATTTACCGCAAAATTGTGAAAGAGTGTGACAATTTATTGCGCCCAGTGAAGGCGTTTTACGAATAAACAGAATGTATGCCCATATTATAAATCAAAGACGATAATTCATTTATAAACTCATTTAATGTTATGAAATTTCTAAAACGAACTTTGAGAGGCAAGTGATTATATCACATCAGCTCAGTTGACAGAAGGAGTGCAAATAGGAATAAACATTAATTTTAAATATAGATTTATTTAAATAAATTAAAGTTATAAACTAAATGATCAATTCTAGAAAAACCAATCAACTATTTTTAACATGTTTCGAACTATTTCTATGCACATAGAACCCGTATTCTTTTAATTTTCTATATAGCGATATATATTTCCCTGCTGCTGTTGTACGAGGTACGATAAACTTCTCACAAAAAACCGTTCGATTTTTCGCGGCAATACTCAAATCGCCATAACTTAACGTTGTGAGAAATGTCAATACAAAACTGTAACAATTATGCTTATCTTCGCTGTAGAGTTTCGGCGACCAACATTTCTGTTTGCATACTTGCAGTAACGTCTTGTCCCAGTGTTCCGTCCAAGGCGATGGGACTTGATCGAGTAGGAGACATTGGGTCCATTGCGAGCTTCGATGTTTGCGGAGACCGTTCTTGTCGAACTCTACGATGGTACCACTTGAAGTTGTAACTCCTATGTGGAGATCCCGTGAGTTTAAATAATCACTAAAAAATAATCATGTGCATCAAATACGACAAAATTGTAACTTAAATGGAAATTAATAATAACTTTACAAAAATCAACATCTTTTGAACAATCTCTTAACTGTTGTTGTTTAATCAAACATTATATATTAATTTAAAATATTATTAATTTATGAAAATACAAAAGATGTCTTAGATATACCTATATAGAGGAATATATCGCTCAAAAACGTATGCGCATCGGAATAAAAGGCGATAGAGAAACCGCCATTTTGATGGAATCTTGTTGCCAAGTTACTTCTTATTTCATTGCCTTCTAATTATTATACTATAACATATTCAAAGGATACAAAATTAATAATATATGTTGGTGTAAGACCATTAAAATAATCTAACATCATTATGAAAGAAATATTATAAAATTGTTGGTTATAGTACTGCCAAATTATATGTAATTTTAATACTCAATATATGTTTTATATCTCAAATTAGGCAACATTGGTTTTTGCCACATAAAATTTGACATTTAGATACCAGGGTACATCCATATATTATAAATCTTCTATTTTACATTATTTTCACAATAAGCTGTGTTATTATATTATACATAGAGTTTATGGTGATATTATACAACACAATGACGTATGTTTTATACCAATTATATTATTATTATAACTTTTCCAAAGTAAGCTCACTTGTTAAGACTCCCCTGTCGTATAACATCAAAATGGCCGCGCCCATATTCCAACGTTTTTATCTCTCACTTGCGCGATATACATCTCCATCATAGAGGTGGCGGGAGACGACATAACGTGGTCAAAAGCGGGTGCAGGTACGCCATATTGGTATTCGACCTCTGTCATTTATCGTGCTTTTAAGTTGATAGTGTTATTTACGAGTATTTTTCAAGTTTACTTAAGTTTTTCGTGTTTTTTGGACGGTTATTTGACAATATACTATAATGGTGTCCTGTGCTGTGCGTAGTTGCAGTAGTAGAAGTGAAATCGACAAGAAAATATCAGGAATACCGTTTCATAGGTATGCACCAAATATTGTAAACATTGTACATGGACGTATTTAGGGTTTATTTGTAGGGGTATTAATATATAATTTATAAAGTACTAACGTCTTTTATTCGTGTATTTAGGTATCAAATATCAATAATTACCTATATTTAAATATTCTGTACACTGCTTAATATTTCAAAATAAAGTATTAACCCAAGCTGCAAATTAAAAAACAAAAACGTCAACAAAAATAGTTAGTCCGGCTCTGGAGAATCCGCCATATTGGTACGCGCTTACGCCCCACCCAATGCACCCGTTTCTGTACAATGTAAAATGCTTATAGCGTCTCCTTATATCTCAATGGATTTCTTATATCAATCGTGTACTGTCTTTACAGTGTTGCCAATATGTAATATCTACTCTGACATTAACCATGGGGATTGAGCGAAGAAATAGAATTCGATCGGATTCGTTTTGGGAATGGAATTGGACGTTATATTAAAAAAACTCAACTTACTTTAAAAAGTCGCCAGATGTTGGCTTTATTACCACCGCACATGGATACTGCGAGGCTCTAATAAATGGATAAGGAACTCTGTAAAGAAATGGAAAATTATTATTCACTGAAATAATGATATAAAAATAACTACTGACATCATATACTTTTACTTCTAAACTCATTTTTTTTTAAATTGTATATAAAAGCAAGACTACGATACGAGTTAAAGCTCTTGCATAAACTAAAAATGTTTTGATTTTTTGCACTGTTGCCTGTATTAAATGATGTAATTTTGATAAACACCTTAAAAGTACTTAGTCCACGTTTTACTTTACTGCGATAACTGTGAGGCGATTTTTTCCAAAAAAAAATTATTTTAGCAGCTTTTTTTCCATTTCTATCGGATTTTAAGGCTTTGCTTGACGCAATATGGCAACACTGCAGTACCTCAGTCAGAAGCAGTGTTCCCAATTCGTTTGTTTTTAGTGATTTCAATTGTCTTGTCAAATTGGTTTTTTGCTTCTTCTTTTTTTTTTGGGATTGACATGATCGCCAGTCTGCGTGCCGCCTGTGACCACTCTTCTTCTAGTATGGCTTGCTACCTGCTACTGGCTATATTATAGAGGCAAAAGCAAACAGCCGCCACAATTTCGGCGTTTAATTTTGAAAATAAAACTTTGGATTGGATAAAATTGTCCAACTGAAAGTAAACAAAATAATATGTTGGAATGATAGAGGCCGGTAATATGTGTTGGATTAAATTATCTACATCTCATAGCTCAACAAATCAAAGAAAGTTAAACTAATACCTCAACAACTTCGTAAGTACTTATACTGAATAAGTAACCGTAGAAAAACTGAATTTTAAACTAGTTGTGTGACGAAATATAGGTACTTCTATAATTTTATGTTATTTTCTTACATGAATACTTAGGTATTCCTTTGTGGAGTAAACTACTAGTATAGCTGTGCTATTCTTTCTGAAAGTGTTCGTTAAATAAATAGGTAGGCAGGTATGTACCTACGTCATCTTTATTATTTTTCTACATATTTATCCAATTAAATTCACGAATCGTTATGCTTCAACCATAATTAACTCTAACCACTTGAATAAATACAAAATATTAAATTGAAAAATAAAACACAAAATTTGTATTACTAGGAATTACCTACCTGAAAGGCAAAAGCGAAAAATTTGCCACGGAAAGGTCATTTTCACACACGGGACATGACTCTGGTAAAGTAAAACAAAACACTTTCGGACCACAATGTTGGAAACAAATTATACCCGGATCCATGCTTTTCATTTTGATCGTTGTTTTTTTTGTCTTTGGTTATCTAGGTTTGCATAACATCTAAAACAAATTAAGACAAAATGTCGTTCGTTACCTTAATAAGTTTATAGTTTTATTAAGTAGGTACCTATAACTGTTATAGGTAGGTAAATATAGACTTTGGTGTAATAAATATAATAAAGACATCTGATATGCATTGGTTCCGGATCATTTGTCTACGAGAGCGGAAAAACTAGAATATCTTGAACATATTGTGATTTATTTTTATGCATTACTGTTTCCATTAAAATTTATTTATTACACATTGATAAAAATCAACGTTTATAGGTATACCTACCTACTTTTGCAATTGCAATGTTATAGGTAGGGACGAGAATATCCATATATTTATTGTTAAATAAAAGTAGGTATACATTTAAAATACAGTTAAAACAATTTATCAGCTTTTTCTTTTTTAATAATACCTTAACAACCTTACTTATATTTTGTGTTGTAGGTAGGTATTGTTTATTTTTTAATATTTCTTGTGAAGGTTAACAAATGCACAATAAACAATAAAATTAACAATAACTACTTAAATTGTTGGGCAAAAAAAAAAAAAAAGAAAAAATCTTCTGGAAGTAAGACAATGGAGATTTATTATGAGCGGATGTTGATGAAGGATATTTTGATTTACAAGTTTTATTGTTCAGATACTAATTACCTTTGGTTTGCCTAGAAACCCATATTTCTAGTAAAATATGGTTTCGATATTCTTTCACACTTCTTTGTTTAAAAATAACTTCCGCTATTTATCACTTTTGGTACTAGAATTGAAAGTAATTTAGATTTATTATAGGTATTGTTAATAATCTAGGTACCGTGGACCTTTACTGTCACAAAAAATATACAACCCGGTTAATCTTCATTGTATACCTATACAAGATCTTCAAAACGCAATGAATAGATGCAGGGTCGGATTGAAAATATAATATGTCATGTATAAAACTAACTATACAAAAATATATTGCAATTTTATTTAATAGTTAATAATAATAATTTTACAAGTTGCACCAATTTCAGAACGTAAGTGCTATAAAAATACATAAGTATATAATATCTAACGAGATATACAGGGTGTCCTACGGTGGCAACCCATTAGATTATTTCAGAAACTACTTCGAATTGAATTTTGAAAATTTCAGTTTCTATATTGTCAAATATGCTCTACTCAAATAATATAATAGAAACGACATAGCACTTCCGCTTATACCGGAAGTTGATGGCAACTTTGTTATTTTAAATGGAACACCCTATATATTATTATTGGATTCTAAATAAGATTTCACACATATTTCATGTATCATGTCCTATACCTAACGTCAGTCGTTTTTGACTTATATCAAGATTTATGTCAAAATTGGCAGTTTAGGGCTCCATAAGAATTCCGTTTTTTCCTTGTAAATCAGTATTTAATAATTATTTTGCAGGTATTTTCTTATCAGGTGGGATCTTCTTTTTCGAATTGCCAAGACATTTTCTGATTAGTTTATACAGGGTGGTCAAAAAATTATATTGAAAACGGTTCAAGAAAAACAGTTGAAATTCCATTTTTTCAAATAGAATGGGTATATTATTATTATTTTATCTTCCTTAGCATTAAAAAATAATGCAATTTTGTAATAGGGTATCATTTTCTAAAATGCATAGTTTTCGAAATATCGTCATTTTAAATTTTTCTGCAGCGCCTACCGTTGTCTCTCTGGAAGCTAGCTAATTAATTTAGTTAAGACTAAATGAGGGTCATATCGAACAATTAAATTAGTTTTGTTATCGTTAGTTGATTAACTTT
Source organism: Apoderus coryli (assembly GCA_911728435.2). Lineage (NCBI taxonomy): Eukaryota > Metazoa > Arthropoda > Insecta > Coleoptera > Attelabidae > Apoderus > Apoderus coryli. Next base: position 17,401,156 of record OU452206.1, read on the forward strand.
TTTTAGTTGAAAATTTATTTAGTTTAATCTTCTGTTCATTTCTGCTGTATTATTTTAAATTTTAGTCTTAGTTCGTTGTAATACTTGATTTGTATACCTCCCAACCTGCTCTAAATGATTTCTCAAAATTCTTCCTAATTTCTCTAGTCATCGTTAGCAAATGGGGGGTTCTCTCGTTAAATACTCTATAGGTGATATTAATCACTTTATTTTATTCTCCATGAATTAATAATAAATTTATAATATCAATAAGTATTTTTCATTTTTATTAACTTGACGTTTAGCTTGACGTTAAAATGACAATAATTTCATGGCTAACTAAATTAATTAGCTAGCTTCCAGAGAGACAACGGTAGGCGCTGCAGAAAAAATTAAAATGACGATATTTCGAAAACTAAGCATTTTAGAAAATGATAACCTATTACAAAATTGCATTATTTTTTAATGCTAAAGAAGATAAAATAATAATAATATGCCCATTCCATTTGAAAAAATTGACTTTCAACTGTTTTTCTTGAACCGTTTTCAATATAATTTTTTGGCCACCCTGTATAAACTAATCAGAAAATGTCTTGACAATTCGAAAAAGAAGATCCCACCTGATAAGAAAATACCTGCAAAATAATTATTAAATACTGATTTACAAGGAGAAAACGGAATTCTTATGGAGCCCTAAATTGTCAATTTTGACATAAATCTTGATATAAGTCAAAAACGACTGACGTTAGGTATAGGGCATGATACATGAAATATGTCTGAAATCTTATTTAGAATCCAAAAATGTAATAATATATAGGGTGTTCCGTTTAAAATAACAAAGTTGCCATCAACTTCCGGTATAACCGGAAGTGCTATGCCGTTGCTATTATATTATTTCAGTAGAGCATATTTGACAATATAGACACTGAAATTCTCAAAATTCAATTCGAAGTAGTTTCTGAAATAATCTAATGGGTTGCCACCGTAGGACACCCTGTATAGAGGCATGTTGTAATAATTATCTTTATTTCTATTTCACGTCGACTATAAACATGTAATTTTATGTAATGCATGTTACGGTACCTCATATTTATTTTTCACTTATTTTATATTATATGAACATCTAATAATTATTGTAAAAAAATGCTTTAATTTATATTACAGGAATCGGTATGTTTGTTTTAAACAAAGAAACCACTTTTGTAGCAGACCAGTTATTTTTAATTTTAGTAAGAAATAGAACGTTAACTTGTGAAGTGCTAACGGGGAACCACTAGATACCAGGGTGGTTTGGTCATAATTGTACCTTTGGAATAAACACAAAATCCAGTAACATAGATGCATCTATCCTATCCGATGCTCTCGGACATCTATAATTATTAAATCGGCTACAGAGGATGAAGATTGTAGGAATTTAATTTTAGTCATTGATAGAGTGGCGCGTCGCATGCGGAAGGTTCTGGGTTCGGATCCCACCTCTGGCAATATTTTTATTTCTAATTTTTGAATAAAGTAGTTAGTTTGTTGGAAATAATACAGTTATAATAATTATAATTATTAAAATTCTGTTTCGTTAAGCAGGTCATATATTTTTGATTATATCTTGTCGGGAAAGTTTTGGGGCGACACAACCGATTTTTTTTATTACCAAGTGCAGAGGTGTGAGCTATTTAATGACATCTAGGGCTTTAGTGATTAGGCACGTTCTCATATCACCAGTAATGAATATACCTACATGCTAATCTTTGCCCTACTCTGTCAAGTATGGTATGTTTTCCTAATCAAATTATAGTATTATAGCCCAATAATAATATGATTATATTGTACCTATAGGTATAATATCCGTTGCAGTTTTTAGGTTTACAACCGCAGTTTTAAGTCATAAGAAGAATAGAAAACCAATCATTGGAGTTAAGTAAATCCTTAGCACTATGTAGGTATTAAAATAAAATAATTCTTAAAGGAATAGAGGATTAGTTTGAAAATTATTAATAAAAAAAACAATGTTAAGTATACCTATAGTATAATATAATTTTATTATGAATTTTAATATGTTGTAATTATCATCAACCAATTAATTTGACAATAATTGTATAACCATGCAAGTCTTTTTTTATATATTAATGTGAATGTTTTGTTATTTTATTTGTGATTGAAAAAGACTTGAACTTTCATTCGAAACGTCTCAAAATAAAATTTTATAAAAAAATGGAATGATATTTCATGTTTTACTATCCAGACTTGAACCCAAGAATCCCAAATCAAGAGTATAATATAAATATACATACCTGTAATTTCACTATCATTTGCAGCAATATTTTTAAAACAAAAATTATTTCCGATACCACATGATAGGTAGGTATATCACTCTGTTACTATATTATTTGTTTCAAAATAAATAGAAAATCATTATATTATCATTATAACCAAAATTATGAATATTGTATTATAACCTATCGATATAAATTCTTCGTGTTTAATATTTTGTATAACTCTCGCTTGAACACCTCAATAACGTACCAAACAATCACAACGTGACCATAACAGCCAACAACTGAATCGACTTTCAACTTTTGTGTGTTTATAGTACCAGCTGTAATTATTATACATAGAGGTACTACTATTTCTTGGTATGCCGGTAGTCTACTTATGTACGTACCTCAATGAAATGCACTTACCAAGGCGAAATAAAAAGTTGTGAAGAAGAGTTGTTAATAACAAGAGATGCAACACATTTGCGGCGATGGTCCCCGCAGACCACGCCGCGCGGGTGCTTCCTTACCTTGAGGAGGTCTAACTCTCCCTTTTGGTTAAAAAAAAAAAAATGCAATGAGCTGCAATACCATCAGATTTGGCATTTGCCAGCGTATTTACCTTAGATTAGGAACTTTCCTTGCCTAGGTATTTACGTTTCGCTACCGATGAAATCTGTCATTACTGTCAACATTGTCATGGCGTCAAATGTATAAAATAAACAAAACAAACCTGTGCAATAAATAAACAAGTTTGATAGAACAATTTTCGGGTATTCTTTGTGGCCTATGGTCATGAATAGACTAACCGTTACTTTTTCTTTGTGATGACTAAAATAAAAATTAACAACAAATAAGCTAGGTTATGTTATGTTCAATAAGCGCGTTCAGCCGAGTTACGACATGATGGATCGCTCTAAAAATCGCTACCTAATCAACTTTGTTGTGATGAACGCGACCAATGGTATCACAAATATATATATTACTTGTCTATTGCAGAGAACAACTAAGGGATGTTCTCTGTCTAAGGTGTGACCTGTTATCGTTGATTGAAGAGTAGAGTAAGGGAAGATATGCAAAGCCTATGTTATTTTATGTGGACCCTAGATCTCGTCTTACGGTAGGTACGTCTTATACATAGAATAATGTTTATATACTGTCTTATACCCTTAAATGTCAGTAAAGTGCTGCTCTAGGCGAATAAAATATAAAACGCTCAATATATTAAGATAGAGATGCATTATTTGTTGATTATATCGTTTCTAGAAAAATTTAGGTTCTGTATTGAGGGGCTCTATTTCAGTAAATAAAGCTTCCTTTATTCAAAAAAACCAAAGATTAAAACAATAACTTTATTCTACGTTTCTCTCAAAAATATATACAACTATCTTCTTTTAATATCAATGTCATCTACGTCTATTCGACTTAACTGTCACTAAACACACACTGTTGCCACTACACTCCTTATATTCTATAGTAGACATTAGAGGACCACAGTATTAATGATACTTACGCGCTATATTAGGTATAAACAGTACCGACCTAGGTACCTGATACAAATATAACAGTTATTATACTGATAAAAGTATCTCACTTACATTTTTTACAATTATGTATTTAGTGTTTAAAACGCTATAGGAAAGCATCGCTTCTTTGTAATATTTTCTTACATTTTCCCTACTTATGTATACATAAATGGTGATCTAGGCAAAGTTAAATATTAATTAAAAAAGTACTATTATAACATTATTAAATTAGATTTAAGCAAATTAAATAGTAGAGACCTGTATTTTCAGGTAAAGTAGTTCGTGTATTTTGAATATGATGGCGCAACTGTCAAAAATTCAATAATTTTCTTAAATTTTCCCTACTTTGTATTCCTGGTAGAAAATTGTGATCTACGCTAAGTTAAATATTCACAAGGATATTAAAAAAAGTATTACCTTTATGCAAATTAAAGGGTAGAAACTTATAATTAGGGATAAAACAGTTCATGTCTTTTGAATACGATAACGTTACTGTCAACTGTCAAAAAATGTAATAGCTTGTTATGCTCCCCTTATACATTTTACATTTATTTGCTGAATTTATTATATTTAAAAGAATCCTCCACCATTTTGGCAAGAATTTGCTACAAATTAGTTGAACACTAATATTATCCAATCGTGTTCCTGCTGACAACTATTTAATCAGAATTGTTCGATCATAATTTTATTAGGTATTTAATTATTTTTCCGTCGACCGCCCATTAATTATCTATTTTAACGCACTCAAAATCGTTCAGTAATGACCCCTATTAATCTGCAGTTATACGTTATATAAGTTATACTGCAACCAAAGACACACAGTGTTTTACTAAGGTCTTTGACTGCAACCAAACATACCCACTTATCCATTAAACCATTTGAAATGAAGTAGCTGTTAGTACTATCTGTCATTGTATGTCATTATTTATTTTATTGTTATAATATCTTAAAATTCTATGTACCTATACTTAATTTAAAATTAAAAGATGGAAATTGACGAAGCACGGTCGACGGAAGTTTTGTAACCAACTCGTGAATTAAAATGTTGATTAACAATCTCGAACATTAACGCGCTCGCTCCGTTCACGCGTTAAATTATCTCGATTGTTAATCGCCCTTATTAATACACTTGTTCTTTAAATAACTATTAAAACATAGGTATCTACAAACATGTTAGCTGTAACCTCGTGGGAAAATAATATAGCGGGGTCAGCGCTATTAAACATTTTAACGAGTTATTTAAACTGCAACTTCACCAGTTGGTCAAGAATATGCTACAATTTAACTGTAAAAAAGTATAAGCATATAATTAATTAGTAATGTTTAATTAAATATACGTGACACGGGTTGTTTTTTTTCTTCCCTATAAACAAAGACAGAGTCTTCTTGTTGGAGGTAAAAAAATATCAAAACACAAATTATTTAACTGTGATTTTATTATTTTACAGAGCAGTTTTGAATAACATTACATTGAAGGTTTCTAAATTATAAAAAAGATAAATAGTATCGTACATATAATAAATTATTTGATAAAAAACTAATAATTATTATGCTAGGTAGGTATAAGAAATCGAAATAGGTAGGTATATTATCTACAATAACATTAAATCATATAAAAAAATATATTTCAGTGTAAAAGGAAAAAAATACTGTAAAAAGGCAGTTACAAATTTTAATTAAATTAATTAGTTATACAAATAAGGGAACCAACTGTACTGGTTCCAGTTGACACTATAAAAATTCTCCCACGGGTCTAATGTAGCGTTTTCCACGTCATTACATAATATGTACAGGCAAAAGAATTTTGTTGTATTAGATTTTGGGAGATTAGAATGTAGTAGAGTTTTGTATAACACAATTTTTGAAGAATTTATTAGATTTACAGCCGTAATCCACGGTTTGTTGATGCTACGTAGTTTAATAATTCATCGGAGTCTTCACATACGACTGGTTTTTCATGGTAGCAAGCGACATCATGCCATGCAATCCCATCGTTGTATACGTTGTTCAGGATTGCCATACAAGACTCAGAAGTACCTAAAATAAATAAATAATTAAATAAATGGTGGAGGAGCCGGAGAATGTTGGTTTGCAAAAAGATATCTAACTTTCTCATGGATAGTCCGATTTTAATAAAATTAGGCTCAGTATAAAGGTAATGTTTGGGAGTATCAAAATCAGTATTGGTGCTTGTATTTATTTTTTATGCATAGCCGGTAGATGGAGCTATATAACAATGTTTCTGATTATGTCAATTTTCTTAGAAAAATCAAATGGAATGGTACTATTAGTATTCACTAGATGGAAAGAGCATGTAAAAATAAAGGAAACAATGAAGTCTCTATCTTTTTTCTGTCCATGGAAATGACTGTTGAGGTGACATCAATTATTGGCCGTCACGTGAAATCTAAAGTCTATACCTACCAATAACCCAAACCCTCTGCTTATAAGAACAAAATTGATTTTCTTACCATTGATATCAAATTCGGCATTATCAGGCTGTCTTTGTTTCTTGTGTCCTGTAGATGACCAAGGATTATATCCGAATCCAGATGGTACTTGATTCGTTGGCGCCATCTTTTCTCTGTTTGCTGACCAGAACCAGCCAAAAACATTTTTAGGTTCTAAATCAGGTCGGTTTTCACAGCCTTTGAAGTCGCATATACGACCTGATGTCCATATGTAGGGAACGTCATCTATTATAAACAAACGACAATATGTTAATAAAGATTCAGGTAACAAATATTGCACTATTGCCAAGGCTCAAAATATAAATATAGTTGCCCTACGATCTTCTGTCAAGTGATACTTTTTTATAACCAAATTAATGCCCAAAGGATCATATCACATAATATTGGACATGCTTCGCAGTATTTTACGTTTACAACCGCGGTGCTGGTTGAATTAATAATAAAAATAAAGACTTTATTGCATTTATTGGCATTGATCTATATGTGTAGACCAGTTCTATACCAAAGTAATTTCGAAGGCACGCACATTATACATAATATGAAAATTTGTTGATTTTAAAAAACCCGATTACTTAACAAAAATGTCCATTAGTATTTTATAATCTTGCACATAATTTAGTCGCGTGAAATCATTTATGATTACATGCACGTTCTTGAGAATTTTACGAAAACCAAAAACTGTATAGGTACATAGGTAGGTAGGTAAATGTAAAAATGCAAAATACGAGGTAGGAACCTGTATTATTATTTCACCATGGAAAAGTGAAACATAACCTAGATTTTATAGGTAGGTAATATGAATTTTGTGAAAAAAATAAAATAAAAAAAACAATTCTGGGAACTTTGCTTTGTTTAAAAAGATCTGTGTTAAAACTAATGTGTAAAAATAATTATATAAGACGGCGGATAAATGTCCGATACTTCGCTATTATTTTATGTGGTATTTTTTTTTAGGTGCTAAAGTAGTCACACAGTCAAAATTTACTCTACTTTGCAACATGTTTGAATGAAGTTTTCAACCCAATTATTTATTAGCCTGACAATTCTAGTGTTAAGATTATTAGTTAGCAGAATTTTATGTAGAAGCCGCAAAAGAAACGTCAAAAGTGAGTGCATAATCTGTAGATTTCCAAAACAATAAATTTTGTTTAGCAATCAAATAATATAATATAATATTGCATATACGTACGTACTCTTAAGTATTAAGTAGGTAAATATTTTTTCGACCTAGTTAAAAGCTGAATCTACCGCGTGCAGCATGCTTATTCTTCTTATTATCTCGACTCATGAACTTTTTGTTGCAAAACCGCGATTTTATTTTTTAATTTATGTAGGTACTTCTGACATTAACTTTTCATGAAATCTTTTGTGCATAATTTACCGGTTATTATTGTTATTAGTTTGTGTCGATAGTAAGCGGATCTTACTTTAAATAAAACAAACAAAATTTAATCGACGAAGGGACTAGTTTTGGCTCAAGCCATCAGCGAATCACAACCTTTAAGTAAATTTATGTTAATATGATCAATGTGACCTACAATTGTGTGACCTCAAGATCTATAGGCGATAGACAAAAAAATCCTTTACATAACTTTTAGGAACTGAAGAGATCTACAACCCAAAAATGTTTTTAATTATACAGGGTAGTTCACAAACGCGCAGCAGACCAAACTTGCTTTTTCTTAATGCGACACTATATTTTAACATAAATAAATGCCGCTCTAAACGACAAGAAAAATGAATAAGGTTTGATATACCTACCTAGGTCCAGTAGTTTTTTAAATATTTGTAAATAAGGGTTAATTTTGACATATAATTAAGGCGTTGTGGTAACAAAAAATGTATCAATTTTTCTTTATTTTCTCCGTTTTACTGGATTTTATTGCCATCTGATTTGTCATTTTTCAGGGTCGTCACATTTTCTAAATTAATGAATTTATTTGGAAAATATTTAAAGGGACACCCTGTAAATCTGGTTAAATTTGAGAAGTCCCTTTCCCATATTTTTTATCAAAATTTTTTGTCATTTTATTTATTTATTTTTTCTATTTAAAAACAAAAAAGATAAATTACAGCTTTATTTCAATAATTTAAATTTTTAAAAATTAAAATGGTTTAAACACAGATTTTTGGACATTTTAAGTTTATATAGAATAAATCTAAGCGTAAATTAAATAATTAAATACGAAATGCTTCCGCTTTTTTTAAAAGCGTCTCTTTGTGAATTATTAAAATAAACTCTAATTAATTTTTTTTTTTCGTTTAAATAGAACAAAAAATGATGAAAATGCCATTTTCAAAAATTGCGACTTTTGTTGAACATTTTTTATTTTTTTAATATTTTTTTTCTCTATCGCTTATACAATGTGTCCACGGATAGAGTTTGGAAGAAGAAAAACTTTTTGATTTGTCGATTTAGAAGAAAAAGTCATTCTTTATAAAAACGTCTGCTTGTGTCGAAACACCAATTGTGCAAAAAACACTAATAAACTTTTTTCTCAAAGTGGTTAATTTCATAGCTATTATTAAAATAATAAAATTAAAAAAAAAACAAGGAAATCAAAATCATTAAAAATGTTATTTTTGATATATCCTGTATAGTAATCGTAAATTTCGTACTCGAAATTGTAGTTTTGACACAAGCAGACGTTTTTATAAAGAATGACTTTTTCTTCTAAATCTACAAATAAAAAAGTTCTTGCTCTTCCAAACTCTATCTTGCGGAAGCCCAGGGGCATAATGTGCAGTTGACGGAGGAGAATGCATCATTAAAAAAGAAGATTAGTGATCTGAACAGCAGATTGAGTCTTCAGAGTGATAATATCGCATTTTTGGAGAGAAACCTGGAGAGATTTGCATCAAGGTCTACTATGGAGTGTTCTGTTCAGACTGATTGTACAGAAATTGATATAGACAGGCCCTCTATATTAAGTCAAAGTGCTACTGATCTTAACTTGGATAATCACTTGACTAACATCGTAAAGAATGCTATACTTGACAATAACAATACCATACAATCAATGATTAGCTTGGCAATAAGGGACGCCTTTTCAGGTCTTGCTCCATGGTCCGGAGAATTAAATCGGATGGTGGCTGCTGCTACCCCGTCGGGTTCGTCGGTTCCCTCAACCGCTGACTCTGAGATGGTTGTTCCTGTTATAGATCTAAATGCTTGTGGTGTGGGTGAAAAGAAGGGAAAACCAATGATAGAAAATTTGTCAGCTTATGACAGATGTTATGGTCCAGCTTCAAAGGTTATATCGAATGACGGTGACCCCAAAATGACATATGCCCAGAAGGTTTCCAGACAGCAGGTTTCCTCGGCAGTATTGAATGCCACTACGCAACAGAAATGCCAAGATATAATTTCTCTTGGAAAGGCTGTCGGCAATAAGAATAAGGTTGGGAAAACGGCTGATAAGGTTGGACATACGAAGCCTAGACGTCTTACTAAACCTAAAACTGTTGTGGGTACTGCGACTGTATATCAAAAAACCCATTTTTAATGATTTTGATTTTTTTGTTTTTTTTTTTTATTTTATGAAAATACTGTGATTTATTACACCAATTGTGCAAAAAACACTAATAAACTTTTTTCTCAAAGTGGTTAATTTCATAGCTACTATTAAAATAATAAAATTAAAAAAAAAAACAAGGAAATCAAAATCAGTAAAAATGTTATTTTTGATATACCCTGAATAGTAATCGTAAATTTCGTACTCGAACTTGTAGTTTTGACACAAGCAGACGTTTTTATAAAGAATGACTTTTTCTTCTAAATCTACAAATAAAAAAGTTTTTGCTCTTCCAAACTCAATCCGTGGACACATTAGAGTTTGGAAGAAGAAAAACTTTTTTATTTGTAGATTTAGAAGAAAAAGTCATTCTTTATAAAAACGTCTGCTTGTGTCAAAACTTCAAATTCAAATACCAAATTTACTATTACTATACAGGGTATATCAAAAATAATATTTTTAATGATTTTGATTTTCTTGTTTTTTTAATTTTATTATTTTAATAGTACCTATGAAATTAACCACTTTGAGAAAAAAGTTTATTAGTGTTTTTTGCACAATTAGTGTAATAAATCACGGTTTTGAAAATATTTTCATAAAATTAAAAAAAAAACAAAAAATCAAAATCATTAAAAATGTTTTTGCTATACCCTGTATAGTAATCGTAAATTTGGTATTTGAAATTGTAGTTTCGACACAAGCAGACGTTTTTATAAAGAATGACTTTTTCTTCTAAATCGACAAATAAAAAGTTTTTCCACCTCCAAACTCTATCCTATCTAATTGAATTTTTGAAGGTCAAAATTTTTTAATATAATGGTTTAAGCTTTCTTGCATCTGGCAAAATGTGTAGCTAATACTGTTATTGTTTTTTTGAAAGAGAGTAAGTAACTTGATGAATGAATTTTCTTAATCTCTAATCTAATCTAACTTTACTGTTAATTGTGTTTTGATTTGTATGAAACTATTTTAGTCTGATGATGACTTGAGCCGAAACTAGCACCTTTAGTGTGATTATTGTCGATTAAATTTTGTATAGTTGACTTGGAATAATATTTTTCAATTGCATATCTTACTTTGTTGGATTAGTCTGAAGATCATATTGTTCTCTTCTTGAGTCTCCAAAGATACGAGGTCCATACAGTATTCTCTGCATAAATTCCTGCCATCTAACCAATCGACACGTCTATTTGCTAATTCGGGAACGTGACCAGTGAAGAAATAGTTGTGACCTCTGTAAAAGAACTGTTTTGGCCCTAAAAAAAATCATAAAAAATAAATTACTACTATGACTATTAAAAGGACCGACAAGAGGCTGGCTTGACAAATTCGCGGGCCCGTAAAGCTTGGGCGCCCGGGTTCAGATATATTATTACTATTTAGTTTTCCATTTTGAAAGCCTAAAAGAGCCCGAAAAGCTAAACAGTCCCTTCGACATTAATTATTTTCAATAGTAATACCCCTAGGGTCTTGATAATACCGAGATAATTTTGTCATAGAGAATGCCGAAAGCGTGTTGCTTGATAATAGCCCAAGGCCGCAGACAAAATTTTGAGTATTTATCAAGGCCCGAGGAGTATTCGATAAGATAATTTTTTACATTGTAGATATCAAAAATTTGATTGTCAATCTGACGTTTAATAATTTTCAATACAAAATGTATTAGTTTTAATCAAACAAATATTATTCATTTTTATTTAAAACTACAGTTGTGAAAAGTACAATTGGTAAATGTTAAATTGGAAGAAGAGTTTGCTGAAGTTGACGGATTGTTAATTTCCACTGTTGAAGAAATTCCTCGCATGGTGTTGATTATTTCACCATGGCGTTCTTGGTTAATATTCAACTACGGTTTAATTGAATTAGAGCTGCTATGTCCTGTTATTTTTATTAATTGCTGTTCGGGAATTCCTTTATTTGCCAAATGGATAACTGCAGTTGACCTGTTCGAATGATTGGATATCTTTTTACACTTAGTGTCTAAACAAATAGCTTGCGCGGATGATTTGGTCCACATATTAATTGTGTTCTTGCCTAACGGTATATTTTCAAACCATGTGTAACTTTCGGATTTCCAGAAACGATTTGGTATCAATAAATAGACTGGAAGTAATATTTTTCCCCCTTTTGGACAATAATTTATGGAATAACCGAACAGGGCATGCACTTTCGTTTGCAATATTTGGAACAAGCCACTTACTATTTGTACAACTTTTCGATCCTCCTTGGCATGTTTTACTGAATATTGGATTGTATTCAATTCTGTTGGTTGGCGTTCCATCATTATTTTTCTCAATCGTAAAATAATCTATAAGGCAATCAGCTGGTTCACCACATCGCCAAGCTAACTCAACCGCTACAATATGGTAAAAAAAATTTTGTAAACCTTCTGGTGTTCATTCATCCCATAATCCAATGATTCTAGCCAAATCACTTGAACTCAAATTTGATGAACTGCATTTTCGTTTGTTTGGATCCTGCTGTAATCTTTTACGTTTTGCATTTCTTGCATCTCGCGCATTTTTGAATATCACACTGGTAAACGGGTCGAATACAATTTTGAAGTCATTGAAGTATTTTTCCTGGAGTAGCCTACTCGTACTATTCCAAATTGTTTTTACAGTTGCTTTTTTATATTCAGTTCCGTCAGCTTTTCTCATATTTACCGCATAATCTTTCAATATATTAGCCAAATTATGCAAACTCGTTTCAGCATTCAGTTCGCATTCTCTTGTCGCACAAAACTCGAGAAATATTTTCCATACATATTGTGTTGATTTGATTGTATTTTTTGCTATATTATTAGATAATGTAATATCAATAATTGCATCGTTAGATGCAATACCAAATCTTCGCGACATTTTTAAACCAGTTGTCAGTTTGACGTTTAATTAATTTTTAATAAAAAAAACACCAAACTGAAAACACCACATGTAGGGTATTATCGCTGTAATCCAGAGGTGATTGGATGAAATTTGACACATGACTTAAAATTAAGTAATTTGATTGGTTACTATATTTAGTAAAAAATTATCACAAAAATATGCAGAAAAACACTAAAATGCATGAAAAATGCTTATTATGCACTTTGCTTAAATGCCCTTCTTTAGATAAGGATAAAGCCATTTGCGGGACACCACGCGAAGTTTTAGATGCTGAAAATATGGTTATATTAAATCTGCTACCGAAGGAATCTCGAGAAAAATACGAATTCGACTTCCCGGTCCGAAAACGTTGTTATTCCGTATTTTTAAAGACTAATGTATACCATTACCTACTTGGATATACATTTTGCCATCCGTTTTCTGAGAGACCCATGCTTCTTTGTTTTTGTCCCTGATTGTTTTGGCAGCCGATTACGAATATCTTGTTTTTGGAAAAGTACATGTGTGTCTGTATTCACTATACAAGTCAAAAACGCGTAAAATGTGGATGTTTTTTTTTTTTTAGAAAAATCAGGTTTCCCAAACACTCGGTCCCTCTTATTTTTGGCGGTCATTGGCGTATCCGAAGCATTTTTTTGATATTTCTTTTCATTTTCGAGATATTTTGTTGTTCGTTTAATAAGAATTTTCATAAACAAAATTTCTTTGAAGTTTCACAAGGCCCCTTTGGTGTAAACGACAAGAAAAATGACATAATGCTTGATATAGGTACCTACCTAGGTCCAGTAGTGTTTGAAATATTTGTAAATAAGGGTTAATTTTGACATAAATTTAAGGCATTGTGGTAACAAAAAATATATCAATTTTTCGTGTCAGGTCGATTTGAATTTCTTTATTTTGTCCGTTTTACTGGATGTTATTGCCATTTGATTTGTCATTTTTCAGGGTGGTCACATTTTCTAAATTAATGAATTGAAAATATTAAAAGGGATACCCTGTAAATCTGGCCCCTTTGGTGTTTGGTCGTCATTGGCGTATCGGAATTTAAAAAGGAAATTAGTAATCTATTTATTTATTTGATATAAAGAAAAAAAATACCAAACAGCAGTTGTCAATTTTAATTGAGTAACGTCAAAGTTATTTCTCGTAAATTGTGTGCTTCGAAAACGATTAAAATAGAAAGTGATGAGAAAAATGCTAGGATCCTTTTGACATAAATCCCCGATTTCACTGCAGCCTCATGGGCTTATTGTGAAAACGATACCCTTAGTCGTAAAACTTAGTTTTTGATCTTTTCGGATAAAGGTAATAAATCTTTAACGCCTGATTTTCTCGATTCACGGAAAACAGTAAAGACTATTGCTTAAAATCACACCCAAACAACCAATCAGAGTTTTCATATTTTAAAGGAAGATTGTTCAAGGAAGATTGTTCAAGGAAGATTGTTCAAAAAAGTAGGGCTGTAACACGAAGAACGCAAGCTTCTATCTTGAAATAGGTACAACTTCCATCTAGATAAACTCCTGAGGATGCCGACCGCACAGTTTGGTGAAACGAAACGTTCAGAAGTCGACGTGATGACCCGAGAAACTACAGCTGTGTTCTGCTAATTTATCAGCAATAAATCGTACGATTTAAGTTTGCGCAAGCAAGTTGATGTGAATGAAGGTTAGGCTTACGACTATACTTTGTATTTTCGTTAATCAACTTTTACATCTTGCAAAATTATTGTAATCAAGCGTATATTATGCGTTTGGTAATTTCAAAAAATGATTACCACAATATATAATAAACCAATAAAACAAAAAAAGAAATTAAAATTACAGACACCTAATTACAAATTATAGTTATTAGTAGCTTCTATTTTATGTATGTGTCTAATATACAGTGCTTTCATTTTCAACCTTGCCACCGAGATTAACTCGTCAGTCATCGAAAGTTGACGATGGCACAAGAATAGAAAAAAACCAGAACGTTAATCCAGAATTTCCGCACGAAATTGTACTTAAGATATCGGTAGAACCTGCCATCTCATTGATGTTCGCCATACTGTTGCTTCTTCAAATGCCACATAGCAATCTTGTATATTTCGTTTGTTCATTATACAATAACAACAATAACAATGCCAGTTTTTATTGAGAAAATGTATAATACATGCAAGTTATTAATTTTAAACATCCATGTATACAGGGTTATTCACGATTTATGGCGCGGAATATCGTGGACAAACTCCGTGACTTTCAAAAAGTTTCATTTGTTGGACGTGTAGCCATCTACTATGGCTACTTTTTTAAATTGGTTTAGTCTAAAACAGGGTGTCCCAAATATCCTAAAACTATCAAAGTTATGTTTTTTTAAAAGGAATGCCCTATATATTATTGCACTTTTAGATCCTCTGATCAAATTAAGTGTCTGTTTCATTAAGGTTTATAATACATAAACCTTAAGGTTTTTTAAATAAATTGAATTTTAAAAAATGTATTATAAAATTCCGAACCAAAAAATATAATTCAATATTGCGATTTTTGTTGTTGTTTGTTGATTTTTTCTTTATATAGTGAAAAACTCTCTATAGTGCAATTTTGGTCGACATTTGGGTTATTTCCCTGTATAGAAGTTCGACTGTACTTTAAAAACTATCAACCTTAATTTTAAAACAACTTATATTGTTTTTATTTACTTCCTTTCATAATTCGAACTTGTGAATACAACTCTCAACAAAATTATTAAATACAGTCATGTGTTCTAATTGTAATGTGGAATTAGTGAAACAGACAGGTTTTAAGCATAGTCAGCGTTCTGGTTGTTTTCTATTCATGTGACGAGGTATCGTGGGAGGCATGTTTTAAAATGAAAGCACTGTATCTGTGTAATTATTTTATAATAACATAATCGAAATAAAAAATATACAAATTGGTAATACATACTTATAATTTCATTAGTTTTTTTTTATCTAAATTGTTTTGACTGAGCAATAGGTCAATTATGATGAAATTTTGATGAGAAATGAAAGCTTTAAAAGAATATTTGGTAAGGTATTATAAATAGGCACCTACTAATATTGTTTTGTAAAAAATATATTTAATTTTTAAAGCAACCAATGTCAAATTGTTGAGTGGATATTCTCACATTTTTTTAGCGTATATGATATTCCTCCTATTTTGGTGTTGAAAATATTGACAATTTTACATTTTTCTATTACTGTACAATAGTGGATATGACTTTGAAATTTAATTGATTTTAGTTGGCCATCAGAAAGAAAGAAAGCAAATAAATATAACAGTTGTCAAAATTAATTGAAATTTAATAGATGTGGCAAATACAGAGACGTACTTGGATTTTGGGGGATATATAAGTACTTACGTTTTTTTTAAATGGAATACCCAAAGTATATTTCAAGCTATTATTTATAGACAAACCCAACTTTCTTATTTTAAATGAAAACCTACAGGTTTTTTCACCTATTACCTATAGTTTTGACATATATGACAATTTTACTTATAATTTTTTACTAAATATAGTAACCAATCAAATTACTTAATTTTAAGTCATGTGTCAAATTTCATCCAATCACTTCTGGATTACAGCGATAATACCCTACATGTGGTGTTTTCAGTTTGGTGTTTTTTTTTATTAAAAATTAATTAAACGTCAAACTGACAACAGGTTCGAGTTTGAGTTTTGTGGGAGAATACGAACTGAATGCTGAAACGAGTTTGCATAATTTGGCTAATATATTGAAAGATTATGCGGTAAATATGAGAAAAGCTGACGGAATTGAATTTAAAGAAGCAACTGTAAAAACAGTTTGGAATACTACGAGTAGGCTACTCCAGGAAAAATACTTCAATGACTTAAAAATTGTATCGACCCGTTTACCAGTGTGATACTCAAAAATGCGCGAGATGCAAGAAATGCAAAACGTAAAGATTACAGCAGGATCCAAACAAACGAAAATGCAGTTCATCAAATTTGAGTTCAAGTGATTTGGCTAGAATCATTGGATTATGGAATGAATGTACACCTGAAGGAATTTTTTTTACCATATTGTAGCTGTTGAGTTAGCTTGGCGAGGTGGTGAACCAGCTGATTCCCTTATAGATTATTTCACGATTGAGAAAAATAATGATGGAACGCCAACCCACAGAATTGATTACAATCCAATATTCAGTAAAACATGCCAACCTGATAATTCACAAAATTAAAAAAAATATATTATGTGAACTTCATAGGAAAAGCAAGTGTTTTTTCTTCTAAGTACACAAAATAATATACCTAGGTACTATTTTTTTTCTCTATATTTAGAAGCTGACCATAAACAGATGTTTATAACCATACTTCAATTATGTATGTATTTCTTAAAACCATTGTTATAATAATACTAATTGTATAATGTTTTGTCACGACACATTATATGCTAAAAAAATTATTTAATACCATAATTATTAATATAGCAGCATCCTTTTCATGAAATAATAATTGTAATTGTACATTTCATAATTGTTTAAAACTAACAGTGCGCATACGGAATCCCATATTATTATTATCTACCTACTTTAATTCTTCCATATTTTTTTTGTTGTGCTATTTTTATGTGTGAAGGTTTATCTCTTGTCTTCTGATATTCTTCCTCTATTATTTATTAATTAATGATTGTTTTGTCAATAACATCCTTGTTTAAATAACATTTTCTTTAACATATTGGGTACCTACTTGGAATTGGGATTTTTTATTTATAATTTAATTATGTATAATAAGTAATAATAATATTTCTACTAATTAGAATTATTACGGTAACCATTTAGGATTAAAATTCCTGAATAACGCAAATATCAATTTGTGAATAAATTAACGAAATTATTATAAATAATTATTTTTAGAATTAATACTTATAGGTTCTATCTATACACGGTTTGTAATACTTTCATTTTAAACTGTGGATGGAAATCCTTAAAATAAACAACATTTTCTATAATTTTTGCGAAAAACTGAAAAATAAGGAATTTATACAGGGTGACCCACCGCTAACCGCAGCGATGTGTATATGGAAAACTATACATAAGAAAATCTGGACCTTAGTCTTAGTCTCCATGACATTTTACTGGCAGTTCTCAGCTTTTCCGGATTTTCTTCAAGTGCTTTGAATTTTCTGAAGAGTTATTTGCACGGTCGTCGTCAATTTGTTGAAACCCTTAATGGAAGATCTGACTTGGGCTACATAGCTTGTGGTGTACCTCAGGGATCAGTGCTTTTCTGTATATATGCTTTTCTGTATATATGCATGCAGCTCGGCTCTGTGTTTTTGCCGAATTAGTGCGGTTGTGATTGACGGAATTTTGTGGATTTTGAACTGTGCGAATAAGTGAAATTTTCTCCAAAGCTTGTTATTTAATTCACCGTAAAACTCAAATAAATAGTGCTTACATTAGAACACTTAATATATTTAATACGATAACATCAATAATAAATAAGTGCAAAAAAAAAACAACAACAATAGATAAACATTTACTTTTATTTTTTATTTATTTGAATGAAGTTGCTGCGGGGAGTGTACGATCAATAACTGATATACTGGGTTCGTCCAAACGATAGATATACCGGGTCTCGCAGCATTGCACGGTAAATTTATTTTATTTGAAACTGGTAATTGATTAATAAATAAATTACATAAATGCCGCCTTTAGTAAATTGCGGTCTTTGCTTAAAGCCGCTTGGACGTGGAGGTTACAGCATTCAATGCCAAAAATGTCAAAACTGGAACCATCGTAACTGTGCAAACCTCACAATTGAAGAGGTGAATAATTTTGAAAAGCAACATAAAATGCCAAACGGTCCAAAGTATTTATGTAAACTGTGCCACCACGTAACACCTATATCTAGTTTATCAAGACCCAGATCATCCTCAGTGTCTGCGGACCACGATATCGCAAGCATCAAAGAACTGGTTAATAATTCTATAGATAAAATGCTTTCGGGCTACACAGATAAACTAAAAGCAGATTACACAAACCTAATCTCCACCTCTATTGAAAAACAAAATGCAGATATTAGAGATATCGTTAGGAACTCGTTGGAGGATATTCTCTCGGAGTATGTATGTAAAATCAAGGAAGACAGTGCAAAAGCTTTACTAGACTATGAACTGAAATTGAATGAGATCGCAAAGAACAATGACCAAACTAAAAATGAGGTAGTAGCACTGCGCAAGAAGATGATTGAAGTTACGTGTAACCAGAACAAGTTATCTGATGACGAACGCCTTGGAGGTTTAGAAAGACGAATCGAATGTTTGGAAGCTCATGTTTTTGTGAGCCCAGCACCTACTGCAGTGGGATCTCAAAATGCAGCACCCAGAATAACTAATGTAGAGCCGGTGCTAACTGAACTCGAGGAGAGGGAGAAAAGGAAGCACAATGTTCTCGTTTTCGGCATGACGGAATCTGACATTAAGGAGAAGGACCAAAGAGCAATCCAGGAAAAAGCTAAAATAAGCGAGCTTCTTCGCCAGATAGACGCCACCTTGCCACTTGATGGCATGCGCCTTTACAGAATTGGGTCGTACAATTCATCACGAACTAGGCCGATAAAGATAATATTCCCTTCAAAAACTGTGGCAGCGACCTTCCTCAAAAATAAAAATAAACTATGCCCGGAGGTCGGATACTTAAAATACGATCAAACGCGAACTCAGAGGGAATATCTAAGAAGTATCTTGAGCGAATTTGAGAATAGAAAATCCAATGGTGAGGGTGAAATTAAAATAAAATATATAAGGGGTGTCCCGACAATAGTTTCCAAACTCTCAAAAAACTTGAAGTAGTACCTGAAACACAAGAAAACAGCCCCATGCGGCCTTCAATTTTAGATGTATCGTTTTATTACACAAATCTGAATTCAATAATGACTAAGGTAGATGAGATGAAGATCGAGGTTACTAAGTCTGATCCTACTTTCATACTCTTCACTGAGACATGGCTTACCGATGAGATTAACGACGGACTGGTGGCGATGGACGGTTATAGTATGGTGCGTCACGATCGAAATGACCGAAAAGGCGGAGGAGTATGTATCTACGTTAAAAACGAAGTTGCCGGTCATAACATACATTACTCTGTTATCGATAAGCACCAACAGTTGCCGGCAATTGAGTCGCTGTGGCTTTGTGTTTCAATTGGCGGCGTCTCGCTCCAGTTGTCTGTAATATACCGCCCAAAGTCTGTATCTGTCTTCGAGAACCAAAGCCTTATAGAGACCATGAAGGTTTTTGTTTCGTCCAACACACCTACATTTGTTTTTGGGGATTTCAACTTTCCCGAAATCGCATGGAATAGTTTGAGCTTGACACGCAACAATCCTGCCGCTGCTGATTTTCTGGATTTTTTTAAGAATTGTCACCTTTCACAGATGATTGACTTCAACACACGAAACAGAAATGAACAATCCTCGCTGCTGGATTTGTTGATGGTTTCTGATAAGAAACTCATACACAAAATTTCACAGTATCCGCCACTTGGGTTGAGCGACCATGTTGTTATCCATGCTCACGCTCAACTGACAACAGCGAATGAGGTAACTAAATCTGTAGTAAAGAGAAACTTCTGGGTGGCTGACTACACACCTATAAATTCTTTCTTGTCGGACAATTTGTGTGGTGTTCACGACATTGAAGCATGCCGCCTAATAATTAGCGACGCAACTCAAAAATATATACCAATTTGTCGTCGAAAAGTCAACACACAGAAGCCATGGATCTCCAGTGGTATTTTTAGGGAAATACGAAGGAAGAGAAATTTGTGGGAAAAGTACTCAAAATTGAGAACTAATGAAAACTACGTGCTGTATAGAACACAAAACAACAAACTCAAAACAATGATAGCAGATGCCAGAACTAAATATGAAGATGGGCTGGCAAGTGGCTCGGACAAAAAATTTTATGCTTACATACGAAGATCGCTGAACTCAAATGTTGCAACCTTTTCACTGAGAAGAAGCGTTACCAACGAAATGATAACAAGTTCAATGGAAATCGCTGATACGTTCGCTGATCAGTTTAGCAGTGTTTTCACCAGGGAAGCGACCGGTAACATGCCTACACTACCGCAAAATACCCGGAACCCACAATCAATGACAACTGTCAATTTTACAAACAATGACGTGAGGGAGGCTATCACAGCACTGAAGACTGACTCCAGCCCAGGTCCGGACGAGATCCCACCGGTTTTCCTCCAGAGATGCATTGAGCCACTGTTGCAACCTTTAACAAGAGCAATGCAGAATTGTTTTAACACCGGAACCCTGCCAGATGGGTGGTCGAATGCAATAGTCATACCAATTTATAAGAAAGGGGACAAATACAATGCTGAAAATTATAGACCAATTAGTTTGACTTGTGCCCTGTGCAAATGCATGGAGAAAATTATTACGAAAGCAATGACTCCATTTTTACTGCAGTCAAACGTTATTCCTAACCAACAACACGGATTTACGCCGGGAAGATCAGTGGAGTCAAATCTGCTGGAATGTCTTAACTTGTGGACCAAACAGAACGATGATGGTCAGCCTACTGATGTGGTGTACCTGGACTTTGAGAAGGCATTTGATAAGGTGCCATTCGCTCGACTGCTATTGAAGCTGGAACATTATGGTATTCGCGGAGAACTCCTGCGATGGATTGAGTGTTTCCTTAGAGGAAGAAGTTTCCAGGTTAGGGCGAATGGTTCGATTTCCCGTAGACTGCCGGTCTACAGCGGGGTGCCTCAGGGTTCGGTGTTGGGCCCGCTGTTGTTCCTGGTTTACATATCGGATCTGACGGAAAATATAAATGCAAATACAAGTTTCTTTGCTGATGACTCTAAGCTGTTTTGTGATCCGCTGCAGAGTGCTGAGATGTTCCAGACCGATCTCGACAGAGTGATGACTTGGTCGTCAACTTGGCTGATGAGTTTGAATTTGGATAAATGTACAGTCCTCCATTTGGGACCAAATAACCCCGAAATATCCTACACCCTTGGTGGACACGAATTAAGACCAACTCTCCAGCAAAAAGATCTCGGCGTGATTATTACCAATGATTTAAAATGGGAAATCCATGTCTCGGCCGTAGTGAACAAGGCCAACAAATTGTTGTATTTGATCCGGAAAGCATTTAGATCAAGGTCCAATGACATGATTCTGAGGCTATACAAATCGTTTGTCAGGCCGGGTCTGGAATATGCCAATAGTGTATGGTCTCCTTATTTTGTTAAGGATATTGAGGCTTTGGAGAGAGTTCAGAGAAGATTTACCAAGCTTCCACAAGCGCTGTGCCACCTGCCATATGAAGATCGGCTAAGAGCTTTGAACTTAACAACGCTTCAAGAAAGGCGTCGTCGTGGCGACTTGATACAGACGTATAAGGTTCTTAGCGGACATTACACAATAAACTTGGATCTCTTTCATCTTAATAGAAATCCGAGCCTACGTGGTAACAGCAAGAAATTGTGCAAAGAAAGATGCGCCAAGCTCGCTCGCAGAAACTTTCTATCAAATAGAGTGGTATATGAGTGGAATGATATGTCGGAGGAGGTTGTATCGGCGCCAACAGTGAATAGTTTTAAGAATAGACTGGACATTACGCTTAAGGATCGGGGCAGCTGCATGATCCACTACTCGTTATAGTGAATCGTCGTGTTTTTATGCACTGAGCCGAGTTTTATCTTTTATCTTTTACAAATCGGGCGACAGTCTCATCGGTTTCACCGCTTACTGTCTGAACTAATAATAATAATAATAATAATAATATATACCGGGTATTCCATTAAGGGTGGACAGGTAGCATATCTCAGGAATAATAGACGTAGGACAATGAGAAAAAAATTCTTTTAGCGAAATCGACAATGGGAAATCGCTGGAAATAGTTTTTTAATTCCTAACTATACCGCTAAGGGGCGTAATAGATACAGTAATGCGAAAAATGCATTTTATTGAAAATTTCGTAATATAAGTTAGAAAAACAATATACCACAGTAATGCTACTGAGATTCGGCATCTTTTTGGTGTATCACTTTTTATTGTGCGGCTTGAAATAAAGGCAGCAGGGAAGGACGAAATTTTACCTATGGTAATGTGTATAACTTTGGTTTGGCTTAACCGAATTTATCAATCTAATTTTTGTTTAAGAACTGAAGCCTTGCTGATGAAGAAAAAAAAGATTTCAAATCATAATTGTTTTTTGGGGCTCCGCTAGATGGCGATATTTGCATCGCTTAAGGTTTTTTTGATTTTTCTTTAAAAACTTAAATGGCATGATACAAATATTTTATCAAAAATGAAAATTAAATTGAATTTGCAACAAAAAAGTCCAAAACCGCACACGAAAATCTTTATTCGTTTGAGAATTATGGCCTAAAGAATGTTGTTCACGAAAATTCCTTGAAAAATCATGTATCTTTAATTTTCCGTGATCAAGAATGCCAGGGGAAATAAAGAAATAGGTTTAAGATTTATTATACTGATAGTTTAACAAATAAAAATAATGAAAGATCCATTAAAATGACCAAAATGCAGAGCTTTCATAAAATTTGTTAAAAGAGGTAGATCTAGATACCTATGAAACAAAATTGGGAAGTTTCTATGAATGGAGACAAATAAATAAACGCGAATATGATAAATACCCTGACTACGATTCCACACCACACGTTTACACTCCATCTACTTTGATGGTCAACTTCCGGCATCCAATGAGGATTTGTTTGTGATCAATAATGCGTATTGTGTAAATTAACACTACCACAACTAGAAAAAATGGCTCAGTCCATAAAATCTGTGAGAGAACTTGCGGGTTTTCCCTGCAAATATCTCTCAGCCAATATCAAAAGTCTATAGGCGCTTCTTGTCAATATCGGCATCTGAAAGTAAAATGATGTAAAACCATACTGTAAGGATGCAGTTTAAAAGATTTTAAAATCCAATATGCTGAGGTGCGATTTATTCCTAAGTCTGAAAATATGTCACTGACGCTTACATGAGGGTTTGCTTCCACATACGCAAGAACGCTTATAATATTATTTTCACTGCTAACTGGACGTCTTCTGAGCGGGACTGGATAAACTCTTACACTTCCCGTTTCTCGTAAACGGACTGCTAACCGAACACTTTTCTGCTATGGTGTCTTCGGTCAGGGTATTTTAGTGCAGGTTTCAGTGGAAAAACCTTGTCAAAATCCGTGCTGACAACCGCTTAACACATCACACCGGCTTAAAAATTTTAAAAATTCAAAAATATCCGAATAAGCCTAAAACTAAGGATGATCGCCGGTATTTTTTACTACACTTAGCAGAAGATCTAGTAAAAGAATATATTGCACGGAAATATAATGGCCCAGGACGCTTGAGCAACACGCTAAAGCAGTATATGCAAGATACTGTTCCAGACTCCAGTTGAAATACCGAAAGAAAGATCTGTTTTGCTAGTGGATGCTGTTACCTGTGTCCACGAATTAAAGACCACAAATCTAGACTATTTTGCAACGAGTGTAAAAACTTTGTATGTGCAAAACACCATGTGAAACAACTAATGTGCATTAAATGCAAAGACGATTAAGTTTAATTTTTTTTATCTTGGGTTTTATTTTATTTTTTTTACTAATTTTACCTTGTTTAATGTTTACTTTATGTATTATTTCTCTTTAGTATAAATAAAAACATATTTGTGTAACAGAAATAGCATTTTTGTTATGGGGTACAAATGTACCCCACGTGGGACGCTACGTAATTTTTCTAAAGTGGGAAGATGAAGGTTAAAATGTATAACCCATGATTGTGATTTCAAGGTAAGAGGGTTGGGTTGAGGTAATTTAAACATGTTTTTTAGGTTCTTTTTAGATCTCCCTGCCATATAATATTTTAGAGCAGTTGCTACTTACGATTGGCACATTTCTGTGGATTTGGTAGTGACAGAAAGCGTCCCGGTCTATTCGAAACCGGTCGAATTTGGTTAATGGCAGGTGTGGCGACTGCCGCAGCGCATACAAACAGGACTAGACAAGCTATCCTCATCTGAAAAAGAGAAACATATTTCAATTCTTAAAATACATTTTTTTGGTCAATACTTTTTACTAAGTTAGCCCCCTAACGCCAATGGACTTAATAATTTTGATCAAGTTAGGGCCATATAACCTCCCTATGTCTAGCAACAACGCTGCCAAATTTTAAAGAAATCGGTACATAAGGAGATATATGACTTACCTAATTAAAAAAAAACGTTATTTACAAAGAAACTTAAACACCCTGTATAGGCAAATTGTTTTTTTTTTGTTTTCCTATTAATTAACACCAAAGCGTTAATATGGAGTTTTATTAACATTTTAAATAGTAATGATAATCCTTAAATGCAATGCGCATGTTGGTAAAAGGAAAATAGCAGATATTCTTAAAATTATTGAATACCTACAAAAAGTATAAGCAAATATTTACTAATAAAATTCACGTCATCCATCTACAAAGATAATCTAACAACTGTTATTATGCAGTTATGAAATTTGTTGTGTTTTTTTTTAATAGCAATTGTACATTGTATTTTTTTGAAGGCTGGATATTTAATTTGTTGAATACATTTCATCATAACCTTATATATTGTTACACTAATATGGATAGTATAGTACCTATACCTACGTGGAAGTAGGCATCTCAATGTTAGGTACCGATATAAAATTAAATCAGCAATAAGAAAATCCGGATTGAAAACATTGTTGACATAATTGAATGTAATGATCGTAGTAATGAAATCCTTCAGATATTGTTAATTTAAATATTTTGTAATAAATAATAAAAATATCCTCCGCAAATACACTACGACAAATCTAAACATCAACAATCCCTTCCACCGAAGATTCAGGGACTCCATAATCTAAAATATTGTTGAAAAGAGATGTAACGAAATAAAATGATGTACCCTTAATATTTGGAGAGATTATAACTAAACATCAGCATACTTTCAAAACGAATGGAACATCTATCAACAACTAGACGGTGTAGCTATGGTATGGGCTCGTCCATATCTAGCGTGATAGCACAATAATTAGACCTTGAAAATTTAGAAATATCAATAATTCCATCATTACCTGTATTTTTAAAATTTTTCGTTTTGTTTTCTTGAACCTTGGTTTTTAATTTTAATTACTTTTTTTTAATTCCTTTTGGGTATAATTAGGTTCGAATTTTTGAAATGAAGATTCCTTAATTCATATTTGTAAATAATTGGTTTAACCAAACCAATTAAAATTTGTCCTTTATTTTTTTAATTTAATCATTCGACGTTTCGACAATGGGTATTGTCTTCTTCATGGATCATATTTTACTATTTCCTAATATCTTGTTTCTAACCCTAGAACATCGTGTTGAATTTTCTTTTTTTTTCTTTAAAAAAAAAAAAAAACGAAAATTCAACACGATGTTGATTTATAATATACCTATCGCATTTTTTTTTATTTTGACATTTTTTTCTTTCCCGATCCAGGGAAAGTATTGGAAACGCGCTAAAAAAATTAGAGATAACGACGGAAGTTTTCTGAGACGATTAAGACCATTTTGAGATGAAAGTATGTCTGTCTATGTGTATTCTTCCCCGATAGCGCCTAAATGCTTCAAGTAATTGAGCTAAATTTTCCCCTGTGATGTGGTGCATACAACAAAGTATACTGCTATAGGGATCGAGTTATACATCATTTCAAAAAACATTTTATACCCTTTACAGCAATACTTTTGAAATTTGCCTCTATAGTTCTCGAGAAAATTGCGTTTTCATCCAATGAACTCTACGGTAGATGATTATTGAGGCGCTAGGTTAACCTCCCGGAATGTTTTGGGCTGAAGCTGACACAGCCCGATATTTTACACTTTTGACGAACGCCTTGGTTTACTATTTTATCGAGATTTTTAAATGCCAAGTCTAATAAAATAGCAATTATTTCTTTTTTGCAGTTTATATTTTGATTTTGATTTTTTCTCGAAAGGCTATGTTCCTACTCTACAATGATAAAAAATTCCGAGTTTTTTTTACAGAATGATGACTATTCTGCCACTTTTGGCATAATTTTTAATTTTTTTTTTTTATCATTCTGACTTTTTTGATAGAATTCTGTAATAGTATATTAAGTATAAAGGGCGGTAAAGCATTCGTTGCAGCCCGCCGCTGTATAGACGCACGAGTGAGCGAAGCGAGCGAGGGCAGCTATACAGCGAAGGGCGGCTTTACCGCCAGTGGTGTTTTTCGCCTGCCTCTTCATACTACAATACTATTGACAGTTGACAAATTTTAATTTGTTTGGCTAAACCAATTATTTACAAATATGAATTAAAGAATCTTCATTTCAAAAATTCGAACCTAATGATACCCAAAAGGAATTAAAAAAAAGTAATGTATTTTTTAAAGATAAGTCGATGATTGTATGACTATTATGCCAGAATCAAAAATATTATATATGTAAAGCACAATGAAATTATCTTTTTGAACTAATTGCCGTTGCAGATCGAGTCAAATGATCTCTACTTACGAAGCAGATTGCATGGAAAAAGCAAAATGTAACTTGGCAAACAACTACCCTAAATTCTGCGTAGATAAACTATTCATTTTGTGTCAAAAATGTAATAAAATACATAAAAAAGGCATTCTTGTTTTTCCTCGAAAAACTTAAAGGTTTTCGAGAAATTCGAGTTTGAAAATTTTAGGACAAAACTGGTCCTTAGGCAGGCCACACATCAAGGAAACATGGAACATGAAATGTGTCATACATAATGTATGACAAGTAGCTACATATTTAGTAAAACTTAATAAAAATAAATAGAAACATATTTTATGCATGTTTGCAAATAAAATAAAAATTTACTAAGTAGGCTTGTTTCATCATTCAAATCATTAAAAACGCTTAATGATCTTAATTGTTTCAATGTTTTATTCAACACAAGAAAAATGCTAATGTTGCAGCTGAAACGTGCTGCAACTGATACCCAGAAACAACATAGCATTATAGAAAAATATTTGGAAGGTTAAAAGAAAACCTTATTAATTATGGATCATTTACAAAATTCAGATTATCAATAACAGTTGCAATGACATTAACATTTACTTCTTCTTTGTTTTAGGTCTTGGTTGTGTAAATGACCCATAATTAATAAGGTTTTCTTTGAACCTTCCAAATATGTTTCTATTGGGCTATCTTCTTTCTGGGTATCGGTTGTAGTAGGTTTCAGATGCAGCATTCGCATAAATTTCCGTAAGACATTTCAGTTCCGTAATAAACTGTTAATTAACGAATGCTTTAATTAATTAATGATAACAGATTATTGATACTGTCAAATGACATTAATTGTTTTCAATAAGACACAAGCCTACTTAAAATTTATTTTATTTGAAATATAATATGGTTTTTATTTATTTTTATTAAGTTTTACTAAATATGTAGCTACTTGTCATACATGGTTGTAAAGGAAATGCAATTTGGCAACTACTCATGCCTTAATATACAGTGTGTCCCCGGATCGACGCAACGATAGGTGGAAAAGGCTGAAATCTTTTGAGTTAAAACTTTATCTTCTGGGGTTCAGCCCTGCTTGGATACAAACTAGTTTGTGCCATAATTTTAATTTCGAAAAATCAAGTGAACTTTGAAAAGTTTCAAAAAACTTTTTTTTTTCACCATTGAAGTGCTTGGTTTCTAGGAGTTACGAAAAATGTTATTACGAAAAGATGTTCAGAAATAATAAATGAGTAAGAATCCAAAATTTTAAAATCCGATGTCTACTTTGATGTTTTGCATTATTTTTATTGCACGCACAAAAATTTCGTTAAGAAAACTTGTTCAATTAAATGTCTATTAAAGGGAATAAAATAAACGATCGTGTTTAATTTATTATTTTGAACAACTTTTCTTAACGATTTTTTTTAATATCTTCAATAGGGAGGTGCGTGCAATCAAAATAATGCAAAACAAAGTAGGCATAGGATATCAAAATTTTGGATTCTTACTCATTTATTATTTCTGAACACCTTTTCCTAATAACATTTTTCGTAACTCCTAGAAATCCAGCACTTAACTGGTGGAAAAAATATGATTTTTCGCAATTAAAATTATGGCACAAATTAGTTTCTATCCAAACGGAGCTGAACCCCAGAACATAAAGTTTCAACTCAAAAAATTCCAGCCTTTTTCACCTATCGTTGCGTCGATCCGGGGACACAATGTATAGGTTGTCCCATTTAAGAAAACAAAGTTGATAGCGATATCTTGAACAATTGGACTTCGAAAAAAATTCTTGATACGCCACTGCATTAAGCATCAAATTATCTCTAACTTTTATAAAAACACTTTTCCCGCAACTCTAAGAACAACCGAAATATAAAAGAAAATGACGAAAAATGAAAACAAAACTAATCCAGTTAGCCGCGCTCCGATTAGGGCATTAAACTAAGCTTGAAAAAATTGAACGTGACGTGTCACTTAGTTTCGCTCAATCTATTACGGTTTAGGCTGTACCGTATGAAAACATCGAAATTTGCCCACCCTGTAGGTACATAGTATTTCCTTACCAGAATCAATTTTTTATAAATGTCGGTGAGAAAATACAACTACAGAATGCTTTTGCTATTTTAATGAAAAATAAGGATCATAACAGCAATTTCACTTTATTTGATCCAAAGAATAAAAAAAATACAATAATGTACATGGTATACAGGGTGTCCTACGGTGGCAACCAATTAGATTATTTCAGAAACTACTACGAATTCAATTTTGAAAATTTCAGTGTCTATATTGTCAAATATGCTCTACTCAAATAATATAGTAGCAACGGCATAGCACTTCCGGTTATACCGGAAGTTGAAGGCAACGTTGTTATTTTAAATGGAACACCCTATATATTATTACATTTTTGGATTCTAAATAAGATTTCAGACATATTTCATGTATCATGCCCTATACCTAACGTCAGTCGTTTTTGACTTCTATCAAGATTTATGTCAAAAGTGACAATTTAGGGCTCCATAAGAATTCCGCTTTTTCCTTGTAAATCAGTATTTAATAATTATTTTGCAGGTATTTTCTTATCAGGTGGGATCTTCTTTTCCGAATTGACAAGGCATTTTCTGATTAGTTTATACAGGGTGGTCAAAAAATTATATTAAAAACGGTTCAAGAAAAACAGTTGAAAGTCAATTTTTTCAAATGGAATGGGTATATTATTATTATTTTATCTTCCTTAGCATTAAAAAATATTGCAATTTTGTAATAGGTTATCATTTTCTAAAATGCATAGTTTTCGAAATATCGTCATTTTAAATTTTTGTAAATTGTACTCGATTTGCATGACACTGCCCCCACCGTATTTGATTTCTCAAAATTCTTCTTAATTTTTCTCTAGTCATTGTTGGCAAATGCGGGTTTCTCTCGTTAAATACTCTACAGGTTCTATTAATCACTTTGTTACATTCTCCATGGATTAATAATACATTTACAATATCAGCATATGAACAAATATTTTCTATTTTGTAATAGTTATTGTAAAATATAATAGTCACAAATATTGATAAATAACGACTGGTTGGATAGCAACAACTAATTTCATATTTAGTTTGACGTTTATGGTAATTCAGAGAAATGTCATTATTTTCATGACTAACTAAATTAATTAGCTAGCTTCCAGAGAGACAACGGTAGGTGCTGCAGAAAAAATTAAAATGACGATATTTCGATGCATTTTAGAAAATGATAACCTATTACAAAATTGCATTATTTTTTAATGCTAAGGAAGATAAAATAATAATAATATGCCCATTCCATTTGAAAAAATTGACTTTCAACTGTTTTTCTTGAACCGTTTTCAGTATAATTTTTTGACCACCCTGTATAAACTAATCAGAAAATGTCTTGTCAATTCGAAAAAAGATCCCACCTGATAAGAAAATACCTGCAAAATAATTATTAAATACTGATTTACAAGGAAAAAACGGAATTCTTATGGAGCCCTAAATTGTCAATTTTGACATAAATCTTGATGTAAGTCAAAAACGACTGATGTTAGGTATAGGGCATGATACATGAAATATGTCTGAAATCTTATTTAGAATCCAAAAATGTAATAATATATAGGGTGTTCCGTTTAAAATAACAAAGTTGCCATCAACTTCCGGTATAACCGGAAGTGCTATGCCGTTGCTATTATATTATTTGAGTAGAGCGTATTTGAAATTTTCAAAATTCAATTCGAAGTAGTTTCTGGAATAATCTAATGGGTTGACACCATAGGACACCCTGTATATCAATTAATAATTATATTATATCATTCAAGAATTAAAACAAATTAAGTTCCTAGTGTTAAAAGTAGGTAAAAGTATTTGTCAAAATCAATAATATTTATGATGTCGGGATATTCTTCAGTTTCGATGTAACAATAATTGTAAAAGGAAAGTTCTATAAAGTGAGGTTGATTGAAAACATCTGATACATGCCATAAAATAAAATTCACTAATATGCTCTTACGTAACCAGCAGGACTACTGTAGGTACGCGACAAAAATAATACAGACAAAATACAAAACCAGTTCATCGGGTTTAAATTTGATTTATTTGTATGTAGAATATAACATCGCGCATTTTTATTATATCGGACAAGAGACAATTTCTTTTTATTTAATAAAGTATTAGGTATTCTGAATGCTTTACGCCATACGTAGGTATGACTAATTTCGAGGGGTGTGACATGTAAAATTTAATGAGATTAGTTTTGTGTAACACAGTCTATGTTATATAAATTTCTACAATTAGCGTTCTTTAAATCTTTACAAAGAATATAAGGAAATCTCGAACTGTATACCGCTCATAAGTTGAAATTGAACGACAAAAAAAACTCTGACAATATGCTGGTAAAAAATACTTCATGTATAATTTTTCATCAAGAGCAAACACATGCAGGGTGGTCCATTTAAAAAGTATGCTACACCTAGCATTTTAAGGATATTTTCCAACCCTAGCGGGGGATAATCACACCTCTAAAACTTCTAATGGGAAGTGGAGTAGAGTATATATCGTTTCGAAGGGTCGTACATTTTATTTACTATACAGGGTGACCCATTAGTGTGTGGGCGGAAGATATCTCAAAATCTATAAGCGATAGACAAAAAAATCCTTTACAAAACATTTCTCCACAAAAGTCCAGTCTCCCATCTATCATTTATCTTTCTTGAAACTTTTTCTATTAATTTTTCCGCAATAATATCTTCTTCTATCTGTTTTCTACTGTCGGGATATTTTATACCAAGAGATTCTGTAGTAAAAAAATATGTAACTAGATTGTGAAGTTCTTCATCAGAGTGTAGATTTACGAAATCTGTTCTTCCTCTAAATTGTGCAATATTGCCGTGTACGACCCATCCATACATTTTCTTTGGTATGTTTGTGGTTTGCTGGTATTCGCGATTACCATTGTTCTTTTATAATTTTGGTTCTTTTGGGTAGACATGTTCTGGACGCCATTGCTTATTGTCATCCTTTTACCCCATGACAACTGCATGCCATAAGGTAATTTTTGTAGCAATTCTTCAAGTAACTGTGGGCACGATAAATAGCTTTCCTCGTTTAGCGACGTCAAAGTTAACACCAAGTTCGTCACAGTTTCTGAGAATTCAGTGATCGCTGAAAAATCATTACTTCTAACAATCGGTAAGGACTTCGCTTCATTTACGGTGTTTTTTACGACTAAATCGGATCTTCCATATTTATTTTTCAATACATCTATTAAGTTTGATGCCGAAACTGTCATAGAAATTAATAAACCTTCTACTGAACGACGGGCTTCACCTTTCAAACATTTTCTTAATCTGCAAACATTCTCCTCGTTGGATAACATTAGCACATTAGTAGTGTATGTATACTGACTATAAAAGCTAGGCTATTCTTTAATGTTACCAGTAAAATATGGGAGTTCTTTGTCAACTGTTTGTTGTAATATATTTTTTCAAGTTTATTTTCATTGTTTGCATTAGTCTCACCTACTGCTTCGAAACTGGGATTAAATTCCGCATTTTCTTGGAGCCAATTCGTTACTTTTTTGAAGGTAGGTTGTTCTTCTAAATGAGGAATATGGTTTTCTACTTGAATTATTTCGTTTTCAGCGGTGTCTCTTTATTTTCCGAAAAACTAGAAACTGATTTTGTTAACTGTAACTGTACCTCGAGTTCTAAGATTTCTTTTTGGCGTTTATAGTTTTCTTCTTCAACTTGCAATTCTTTTAATCTTTTCGACTCTTCTAACGCAGCTACTTTCTTCTTTGTTGCGATTTGTAACTTTAATATTGGAGTAGGTGACAATGATGATTTTTTACTACTAGACGTTATTGATTTAATGATATTTTCTTTATTTATTTGACATATTTTACTTGTTGTTGGGAAAATCCCACTATTTTTTCCAAGTTTTTGATTTTTATTTACTTCAAGTTGATTCGAAAAACCAA
Organism: Apoderus coryli; assembly: GCA_911728435.2. Taxonomy (NCBI): domain Eukaryota; kingdom Metazoa; phylum Arthropoda; class Insecta; order Coleoptera; family Attelabidae; genus Apoderus; species Apoderus coryli. Next base: position 17,434,263 of record OU452206.1, read on the forward strand.
CACAATCTTCTAACAATGATATACTATTAGCTTTTTCAATTCTATTAATATTTTCTGACCCTTTATCTGAATTTTCAGATACATTTTTCATTCTGTCAGATTTGACAAATTTTCTATTTTCTTCAATATTTTGGTTATTTTCTTGAATAACTTCTTCTGTGTTGCTATACATCGCTTGGTTAACACTCGTCAAAGGACCACAAATGTTATTCTTACTCTATTCTACTATTTTTCAACTATATGTTATCTATTTTTTAACTACTATAATAATAGACTATGAGTGGACTGTATTTTTCTATATTGACAACTCTCAACAATCTGTTTTTCAACTCAAAACCAGTTAACACAATATACAAAGTGGGCTTTAAGGTTCTTATAAGCAAATTTTGAAATATGTTTATTTCATGTCAAAGGTACAACGTTTCGGCTTGTTCGCCTTCCTCAGGTACATCTCCTTTCATCATCGCATGATTCTGTAGAATGATGATGATTATTTTGTAGAACAAAAAATCTTCAGAATCATGCAATGTTGAAAGGAGATGTACCTAAGGACGGCGAATAAGCCGAAACGTTGTTATTCTTATTTAAAAGTAACAACTTGTTGAAACCATTACGTGTGATATACCATCTATCTTTGAATTGAATAATGGCTTTAAATTTAGCAATAAAAAATCCCGGGCCGTATTTAAAAAAGTTGATGATGGTTTTTCAAAAACGAAACGTCGTAGTGAAAATTTGCAAACGCTATTTTTTACTCCTCAAAAAGTATCAATGAGAAAGTAATTTTCATTTTTTTATATAAGTATGTAAAAATAATTACAGAAATAAATAAAAACTAAAATCGCAAAAAATTGTTTTTTCAAAAATTCTCGAAAACGGCTAAAGTTAGATTAATTTTGAAAACACTATTTAAAAGGTGTTTAAATTGTATAACTTTTCGTTAATTTAACCGACGTTGTAACTCCTACCGTTTTCACAGTGTATAATTTTAATTTATGTCTGAATTACAAAAAATTCGATTAGAGAGTTCTTATGAAAGTTAAATTTATTTATTCCAAAAATTTAAAAAAATATATAGGGTGTTCCATTTAAAATTATGTGTTAATAATAATAATAAACATATTATTAAGACTCAAATAATTAAAACTTTCTTTAAAACCAAGAAACTTTTGTATTATTTTTTTTATCTAAAGTCAATAGTGTCGAGAAAGGCCCCTAATAAAATTAAAACTAGACTTAAACTTAAACATACACGATGTCTAAAAAGGTCAAAATTGTATAGCTTATTATATTAAGTACATCATTGTCAGGGTGCTCAAAAACTTTAAAAATCCGAGGCAAGTCTTGTAATAATAAAATCATAAAAGCTTGCGGAAATAAGAAAAAAATGCAGCCATCAAATTATAAGATTTAACAGAAAATAATATTCCAAAAATCCCATATTATGAGTTCGAAGAGGCATCGAAATTCAAATATGAATTGAAGGAAAATATAAACAAAGAAATAATAATTGATAATTCGAATTATAACTTAAAAAAAAAAAAAACAATGAAAGTGCAAATTTGTTTAAGATATTTTTATTCTTGTGATTTTTTTTACTTGCCCGAGGGGGATCCTCACGCACTGCTTTAAGGACAAGTAAAGTTAGAAATTAAAAATAGGTTTTTATTAATAATTATTAAAGTACTTATTTGAAATAATTAAACAGTTACCATAAAGACAAAGAAAGTACAGATTAAAAATAACAAAATTATAACAACTGTTTGGTTAATTCATTATTTTTTTTAATTAAAAAAAAAAAATAGTATGCATATGTAAGATTGTTTCTTCTTTGTATAAAATGTCGGTTGAAGATGTGTCAAATCTTGCACGAAACGTTTTATATAAAAAATAAGCGTTGAAAAATATATCTTTGGTCTATTTTCCACAGAAATTGACAGTATCCTTGGGTTTTCAAATAACAAAAATTAAAAATAAATATACGCGATCTTACCTTAGCAATAAACAAATGTTAAACCTTATGCAATATTTAACCGTTGAAAGAACAATTCAATCAACGATTTATCTCTGCTATTTCAACACACCTCACACTATGTAAGAATCTCAGACACTGGTATAAGTGAGAGTCATTTAAGATTCTTTATAAAAGCTCCTTTATAGAATCGGATATACCAGTACCACAATTTTTTACAAATATGGTAGAGGGAATACGAAAATAGTATGAAGAAGCACTTTTCATGTGTAAAGATGTATAGTACCCCACTATTGGGACAGGGTGATCACTAAACAAAAACATATTATACAAGGTGCTCCACGATGAATTGCTGCGATTGATTTCTCGAAAATTAGAAAGAAACCGATAGCGAACAGTGTTAAAAGAATAATTCAGAACTGAACTGAATAAGAGCAGTCTCCCCCCAGTTCGATCTTTACAGTCTAAATAGCGCGCATTTCAAAAAAGGAAGTTATGATGCCGCATTCTGTATTAGGTTCAAAATTTCCATCATGAACTTGCAAGCATTTTTCGAGGCAGCAGTTCCTAGATATTTGGCCGCCGCTCTGCAGAATATAACACATAATACAGGGTGATTCATCCTGAGTGGCCTATTCAAAGTTCTCGGGAACTACAAAAGATATGTTGCTGAAACTTTGGGGTTCTGTAATATCGGAAAGGTTCTATATTGATGTACTATTTCCGGTATTATATTGCTTCCGGTTATGCCGGAAGCAACTACCTACTTTGTTATTTTAAATGGAAGGACCACATTTTTTTTTTTTTTTTTCAGATTCCTTATAAATTTTAAAGGACACTTTGTTAAGCATTCCCTATACCAAAACCTAACAGATTTTTGCTACAATTTTTTTTTGCGACAAAGTTGATGTTTTTCGACTTCTAGAAAAAATCAATATTTTTATGATGAATTCATTCAAGCAAGGAAAATTTTAGAATACATTAGAGAGAATACTGGGTATACAAATGATATAGTCCAAGGTCGTCAGATAGTTGCAGAACAAGATTTAATTGAATTTAAACTTGAACCATGTGTTTACTAGGAAAAGTCAATTTTTTTAAATGGAATGGTATATATTCGACTATGCCGTTCGATAGACAAAAAAATAATCTTTTTAATGATATATTACTTCCCTATACCTTAAATATTCCATTTCTTCAATATTTTGAATTTTATACATTTTTGTCATAATAAAATTTGCAATTTGCAGAAACCATCTAGTAGGCAAATGCCATAATCAACGTGACGTATACGGAAACGTCAAATATTGACAATTATATCATTATATATAAATCAAACGACGTCAGCTCCATAAAATAAATATATTTTTTATATCATAACTCACGGCACATTGCCCATGTCAGACATGTTTCGAGAAAACTAAATTCTCATCGTCAGTGCCTTTCTGGTACAAGATAAACAAATTTCAATGTTACCAATATAACATATTCTAAAATAAGAGATAAACAAATTTTTACAATGTGTACAACAATTTGAACATTAAATGTTTCTTACCATTTTGTGAAAAAAGGTTTTGTGAAAATTTTTATGTAAATTAAAACATTGTTTTATACAAATTCAAAATAAAAATCAAAATATATTTGAAACTAAAATTATTTTATGGCATAATGCCTATTTTTATGTTTTCTTTTTATATATCATCACAGATGCTTTAAATATTTTTAAGGAAATTTTTTAAAGGATTTTACGTTGTAACATGGACAGTTTATAATAATAATAGACAATTGTTAATTAGAAATTGTTGAGGTTATGTTTATACAAATTCTTCTTAAATCTAATTATATCATTGTTTATATTATTGCCGGAAATAGTACATCAATATAGAACCTTTCCGATATTACCGAACCCCAAAGTTTCAGCAACATATCTTTTGTAGTTCCCGAGACCTTTGAATAGGTCACTGTACACTGTGTCCAAGATAAGAATGAGATAGCATTGGAATATTGGAAACGATAGGAGGTACAATGTCGGTTATTTAATTTTAATCTAATTTTAGAGAAAAGTTGTACAATTTAAACACCTTTTTAACGGTTTTTTAAGTAAAGTAAAGCCGTTTTTGAGAATTTTTGAAAAAACGATTTTTTGCGATTTTAGTTTTTAGCTGTTATTTATAATTATTCAAGAAAAATCACCATAGTGTGGCATTTTTGTATGAAACATGCATCTGAGAAAGGCGTTTTTTTAATAACTTCAAAATGCAGAAAAAATTCAACTAAATTTAAAAAACGACGTACAGAATAAAATGTTGTACTGAGACAGAAATAAATTGGCAAATAATAATAAATAATTGCGAGTAACGACGAAAGAATGTTGTTGCTAAACCTACTACTCTGCATTCAGTCAGTTAAGTGCCAAACTATGGCGATTTTCTTGAAGAAGTTACTGAAACTTGTTTACACCATTACGTGAGATATACCACCTATTATTGAATTGAAAATGTAACAATAAAAAATCCAAGGCTGTATTTAAAAAACGAAGTTTATGATGATTTATTATTTGGGCACCAAGTTTTGTTTTTTATAACGAGTTTATTTCCAAATGAGTTGGAGTTGTCCGGATATACGGCACGATTCCCATTTTCAATAGATACGAGGGTGCAAATCCACCTCGTAATTTGGTGTTCAGCTGGTTAATACAGACTACGCAGGCGCTACGCGCAACGTGACCTTTAAACCCGGAATTTGGCAAAGAGACTTTACTTGTTGTTTGTTGTTTAAAAAATACGAGGATTCCAAGGTTTTCCGTCTCTCGCATTTACCTACCTACGAGGTAATTGAAAACATTATTAGGTAAGTATCACAAAAATAGTAAATAATACATTAATAGGTATCCAAGTATTGTCAAAAGTAAATATTTGTAATAATAAAATACCATTCTTGTAAGGAATATTTTATATTATATAAAAACACAAACAACAATCTTAGTAAAAAACTAAAAACAAGTTCTAAAAAATAAGGAAAAACTAAAACTACAAATAAAAATAAAACATCACTCACACCAAAAAAAACATTGCATTGTTGACGATATTTTTTTTTTGAGGATGGAGGGCGAATGCACGTATCTATTTCAGATGGAATTTATCCATTTAATTAAACTACACAAAGTGTTTAATAAAAAATAACATCAACAATAAAAAAAAAATAATTTGAAAAAATCGTCCATTCTTAAGTGGAGTTGCAATTTTAGTGTCTAATTTTTTTTTTATAATTTTTTTTTTCAAAATTTTTTTTTCTGAAATTTTTTTTTTGAAATTTTTTTTTTAAATTTTTTTTTAAATTTTTTTTTTTTGAAAATTTTTTTTTTAATTTTTTTTTTTGAAACATTTCTTTTTCCTTGAAATTTTTTTTCTTAATTTTTTTTTTCATTTTTTTTATAACCCTCAATGACTTTTTTCATAGATAAAACTACCACACAACGACTGGGAAATCCCAAAGGGATTTCTTGTTTATCTATATATAGTCGAATCTCCACAAGATATCTTGTAGAGATTCGACTTTCATTTCGTAATCTTTACATATGTAATTATTTTTTTTACATTGTCATTTTGTATTGTACGGATTGCGAATAAATAGATTATTATTATTATTATTTAAACACTAAAATTGCAACTCCACTTAAGAATGGATTATTTTTTCAAATTATCAAATGCTAGTCAAGCTAGTTTAGTCCGAGAATTCGAGAAACTGACGCTGAGACGGAAATACGTTAAACTAGACATATATTTCAATTCCACCTGTAAAAATCAACAACTCATCCCGAAGTAGATTGGAATCTAAAAAAAAAAATATCTTGTGGAGATTCGACTTTCATTTAAACACTAAAAAAAATATTTTAAAATTATTATTAGCTTTTTTGATTGTTTTAATGATATTTAACTTAATAACTAATATTTCTTTATAATATTTTGGTTTTCTCTTCATTTTACAGCTGACTAACTAGCAAAACTATTTGATTTTTATTTTTTACTATACACTTTGTGGAATAATTGCATTTGCGGTTTTTTGGAGTTTATTTTATTTGAACTTGATACTCCATTTGAATAAATATGGATAATTTGTTTCTTTAATAATTTGATGTTTCTCGATGTTGATGGTATTTTGAACAGGATAACTTGTTTTATTCATTGGAAAAATTAATGTAAAAAAATCATCGGTACCTATAAAATTTTCCATTTCTTGTTTACAAAAAATGATCATGTGCAACATGGCAGGTATTTCCATACATCATAATTATTATTATTATTCACACTTTTGAGGCATGTTAACGCATTTATTAAAAGTAAAAGTTAACTAAATACAATGTTTCGGTTAAAACTACTTTGATTTGGCAAGCTCATACTACTTTGTCGAACATAACAATGATTTAATAATATATTACCTACATTGTATTAGAGACTAAAGGGTCTATTTTCATCCCGAGGCGAGAAGGTTGTAAATTCGGTGTTTTAGCATGTCTCCACTAGCGCGCTGAAAATATTATTTAGCCTATGAAGGCCCTGGCCATATGTCCCCTATTATAATAATTTCTATAAAAAATTAATTTATTGGCATAATTTATAAATAATAAAAAAAGGTCAAGATACAATCTTATTTTAAAAAAAATACAATCTTATCAGTAGTAATACCCCTAGGGTCTTGATAATACCGAGATAATTTTGTCATAGAGAATGCCGAAAGCGTGTTGCTTGATAATAGCCCAAGGCCGCAGGCCGAGGGCTATTATCCTTGAGCAACTCGTTTGAAGGATTCTCTATGACAAAATTTTGTGTATTTATCAAGGCCCGAGGAGTATTCGATAAGATAATTTTTTACTTTGTAGATATCAAAAATTTGATTGTCAATCTGACGTTTAATAATTTTCAATACAAAATGTATTAGTTTTAATCAAACAAATATTAATCATGTTTATATAAAACTACAGTTGTGAAAAGTACATTGATTGTTAATTTCCACTGTTGAAGAAATTCCTCGCATGGTGTTGATTATTTCACCATGGCGTTCTTGGTTAATATTCAAGTACGGTTTAATTGAATTAGAGCTGCAATGTCCTGTGATTTTGAATTCCTTTATTTGCCAAATGGCTAACTGCAGTTGATCTGTTCGAATGATTGGATATCTTTTTACACTTAGTGTCCAAACCAGTAGCTTGCGCGGATGATTTGGTCCACATATTAATTGTGTTCTTGCCTACCTCTTGTCACTTTCGGATTTCCAGAAACGATTTGGTCTCAAGAATAGGCGACTGGAAGTAATATTTTTCCCGCTTTTGGACAATAATTTATGGAATAACCGAACAGGGCATGCACTTTCGTTTGCAATATTTGGAACAAGCCACTTACTACGAGCAAACAATTTCTGCCCGGAAAATCATGTGCACAGTTTTTTGGGACAGAAAAGGAGTATTGCTAGTGGAGTTTCTGCCTCGTAATGAGACAATCAATGCAGCGTCAGGCGGCAGAATTTTATGAGGAGGGTATTGAAAAACTGGTGCCACGTTATGACAAGTGCCTCAATATTCTCGGAAATTATGTAGAAAAGTAGATTAAGGTACAGGCTTTCATGTAAAAATAAAATTATTGGGATATCTTTGCACGTCTTTTTTTAATTCCAAAACGGTACTTACTTAAAAAACATGTCTAGTATTTGTACAACTTTTCGATCCTCCTTGGCATGTTTACTGAATATTGGATTGTTTCAATTGTGAAATAATCTATAAGGCAATCAGCTGGTTCACCACCTCGCCAAGCTAACTCAACAGCTACAATATGGTAAAAAATTTTGTAAACCTTCTGGTGTACATTATCCATAATCCAATGATTCCAGCCAAATCACTTGAACTCGAATTTGATGAAGTGCATTTTCGTTAGTTTGGATCCTGCTGTAATCTTGAACGTTTTGTATTTCTTGCTTCTGGTAAACGGGTCGAATACAATTTTGAAGTCATTCAAGTATTTTATATAAAAGAGATACAATCCTATTTCTAAAAAAAGTACCAAAAGGTCCAAGCTCAGCAAAGCTGATTTTCAGCTAGGACCTAGTAATATACACATAAAAAATTACTAGAAAATATTAAAAAAAAAACAATGAGTTAGCTGTACTAACAAATAGAATCAAAAAGTATTCAATAATAATAGTTCACGGAAAATAATAATTATAAAAATTAGACTATAATTATAAAATTAAACTGTTTCCTAAACACAAATAATAGTGATCACAAAGAATTAGAATCAATCAATCAATTTTTTGAATAGAAATAGAAGTCTCTTAAATTTTAAATTAGGGAAGGCTCTAAAATCTAGCTTGGCTAGATTATAACTGAAGGACCTCTAAAACATGGTTATAATAATAAATTATAATAATAATCTTTATTCAGTTAGCAACAAAAAATACATTGCGTACATTAGTTGCCACTGAAAAGGCAAGAGTGCAGCTGCCTACTACAGTTCAGCTGGTTTATACACTTATCCTTAAACTTTAAACACATCCTAATTTCTACATGCATACACACACTCACAAAAAACAAACACACAAAGCCACACAATTTAATTACTAATGTATTTCTTATACCTATGTCTAAAGTATTATTAACAGTTTTATCTAAATCAAATTTATCTTGTATACAATCAAAATCCGACTACTCCCAGCCCCCCAGAAGAATTTTTTTTAAATTATTTTTAAAGGTCACTATCGATGTAGATTTGAGCTGCTCTGGTAATTGATTATAAAACTTGGCTATATTGTAGGTGAAAGACCGCTCAAAGACTCCAGTTCTGTGAGTCGGAGGTGTAAGGCGTCCCTTGCATCTCAAATTCAGATTATGTACATCAGTTCTGAAAGTTATTTTCCGATATAGATATGATGGTGTCTGGGTAACAACGATATTGTGATAGAGATTACAACGATGTAATAATCTCCTCTGCTTCATATCCAACCAAGGAATTTCTCTCAGACTGATAGGACAGCCTCTTTTAATGCCAAATATAAATCGTAAGTAACATTTCTGTATTTTTTGGATTCGTTGTGCAGCAGATGAAGTCAGGCAAGGACCGTAAACAACATCACAGTGACTAAAATTCGACAATACCAAAGATTCACATAAAGTAATTCTTAATTTTTTATTCAGTATATGTCTTGAGTTATATAAAAGCTTAAGACTACAAATCGCCCTTTTAATACACTCAGAGACATGACAGTCAAATCTAATGTTAATATCAAGGTGCAGTCCCAGGCATTTCGTTTTATTTTCAACTGGAAGTACCTTATTGTCAATGCAAAGTTTACCACGTTGCGTTAATGTTTTTACGTCCACAGGCCTACCGAACAACATTGCAACACATTTGTTAGAGTTGAGGGTCAATGAATGTTCTTCTGATATACGCTTTAAAGTATCCAAATCTCTATTAATAATCATACAACTGTTTTGCAATTGACTTGGATGGAATGAATAGAGCAGAGTAGTGTCATCTGCGTATGTTTTCATTGAACATTTTTGAACGAAATTATTAAATTGAGAAGTGTAAAGACTAAATAAAATTGAGCCCAGAATAGTACCCTGGGGTACTCCTCTTGAAATGGTCAATGGATCTGAGAGTATATTATTCAACCTCACAACCTGTCTACGCCCATGCAAATAATTCGACATGAAGTCATGTCAATGTAAATTATTTTGTGAACCAATGTAACTTCCTTCTGTTGGCCATATTCAGCCATTTGATGGTGTACAGGGTGAAATTATGATGAAACCCCTTTAAATCCAGCCCTGTCTAAACCACAGATAATTGACTATAAATAAAATAATTTTATAAATAGTTTTGTCCGACCTTCACCTTCGTACAACATATCCTGAATCACAAAAAATTGTAGATATAAAAATATTAGTCTTACATCAAAATGTAGGGAACTAATGGATTATTGTGTTTACGTTATTATTATATTGTTTTAAACAACAATTATTATGTATTTATGCGGAATATTAAGTTGTTAAATAACAATAAATGTTGTGTGTTGTTTATTGCATAATGATAATACATATAATCATCATTTGATAATCTTATTGTAAAACTTACGCTTTACGGTCTATTCACGTAAATTAAATATTTGTTAGTTTAATTTAAAGTGAGCTTAAAGTGTTGCTTATGTTAAGTGTAAAAGAACCACCAAGGTACCACGCCTAAAAAGAGTTGTATTTGATAACAAAGGATGAACTCCATCGCCAAACATCGGAACCATATATGTAACATGTTTAGCACATGACCTAAACGTATTTCTTCAAGCACCTACTCTAATCTATAGTCTCTAATTTAAGTTTCATCATTTTGTAATCTCTTCTCAACATTCTCAACTTTAACTGTTAATAAACTTAGTCGAGTTTCAGTTCAATCATGGCCAATGGCCATAATTGTCTGTTCAGCTAACCCAATAAATACCAAAATTACACACATACAACACTATCAAAATCCTTACTTCATTAGCATTCTTATAACACCTACTACCAGATCAGATATAATAAATGCAGCAAACAAAATAAATACAATAAACAATAATAAATATAATAAACACAATGAATATAATAAAAACAGTAAATAGAATAAATATAATAAATATCACGGGGTTTGATTTAAAAAAAAGAAAAAACGGCAGTTTCTTATTCACATATTCGCAGTGTTCTGGACGGAGAGCAAACCGCTATAAAGTTTTTTTTTTAAACTGTAACTTAGACATATTCTTACACTCAGCAGGCAACTCATTGAGACATTTAGCTATCTGATAGGAGAACGACCTCTTAAACAATTCTGTAGAATGGGCAGGAATAGATATTGCATCTCTACGACGAATATTAATACTGTGAATGTCAGTTCTAAATCTCAGTTTTCTATATAAGTAAGGTGGAGTTTTGTGTCGCAGTATGCTGTAATAACGGCAGGCTGAGTGTAGATATCTTCTGTTCTCCATATTGAGCCAGTTCACGTAGGAGAGAGTGTGACTAATTCTTTGAGATCTTCTTACACCAAAGATCAGTCTCAAGCAAGAATTCTGCAGCCTCTGCACCCGCAATTTCATTGCATTTGTAAGGCAAGGAGAGTAAACTATATCACAATATATATCTAGTGAGAACGCGGCGATGTTGATAAATCAATTTCAGTGTTTGAATAAGAACATAAGTTTACTTGTTTATTAAAATTCTTACCATTTAGGTATTGTACTTTTTGTATTTCACGGTCAATAATCTACCATCCTGTTTTAGGAAGGATCGTCATCACATGATTAACGTACTTACTTATTAAAATAAAAAAAAATCTAGGTATTCTACACCTCTATTCGGTATTATTGTTATTATTGGCATCTTCAAGGTGATACAATTACTTAAGCCATTACCTACTGAACCATACCGTCAAAGATAATGGCGATGATGATATATACCTAGTTACTTACATTCACGACGCTTCCATGCAGATGTTCAAAATGTTAATCTTATAATGTCAACATACCATTTTTGATGAAACCGTATCTAGCAATCTAATAACATTATTAATACTATTGAGATTCACGTTCAATGCTAATTTTCTAAATTAGTTGTTATAATAAATAGATACGAGCATACGAATAAAACGACAAATATACTTTTTAATAATAATAAAGATATTTTCTTGAGCATGAGCCTCCTAACTATAGAAACTTAACAACTTTGAGTCTTGCTACACAGTTTTATTTGCTAAAAATTCACTTTGTTCATTGTTTTTTGTCTGATGATGATGCGTGTTGGGCCGAAACCCGCAAAAAATATTTTGTTTTTTGTGAATAAAACTATATGGGAAGACTTGCGAGTTTTTTTCTTGGTTGAATGAGATTTACAAATTTCATTGATATATTTTAATCCACGTCATACGTACAACGTTTCGGCATGCACAATCTACACAATAATCGAACAACATAATGAGCTGAGGAAGGCAATTATACCAAAACGATGTATATACAGGATGGCCCATTAGTGTGTGGGCGGAAGATATCTCAAGATCTATAAGCGATAGACAAAAAAATCGTTTACAAAACTTTTAGGCACTGAAGAGATGTACAACCCTAAAATGTTTTCAATTATACAGGGTAGTTCACAAAAGCGCAGCAGACCAAACTTGCTTTTTCTTAATGTGACACCCTGTATATTTTAACAAAAAAGAATGGCGCTCTAAAAGACAAGAACAATGACATAAGGGTTGATAAGCCTAGGTCTAGTAGTTTTTAAAATATTTGTAAATAATGGTTAATTTTGACATAAATTTAAGGCGTTGTGGTTACTACAGAAATTTGTTCTCGAATTTAAGCAGATATACAGGGTGTCCCATTTAAGATTTTTACTGGATTTTATTATCCTCTAATTTTCTCTAATTTTTCAGGGTGGTCACATTATCTAAATTGTATTTTTATGGGTAAATCTTAAATGGGACACCCTGTATATCTTCTTAAATTCGCGAAGTTCCTTTCCTATACTTTCATGAGCTTTAATTGCATAAAAGTGTTCTTTTTGATATCTTTATATGCGATAGTGAATAATTATTATAATATTATACATCACTATTATTCGCCAAATAATTAGAGACAATTCGCTTGTAATTAATTACCTGATTTATCACTTATTCATATTTTTTTTATTTTATTAACTACTTACCTATATATTCTGTAAATATATTATTTTTATTTGACAAAAGTTTGTTTTTGGTTACCTGGAGAGGGGAACGTTCTGATATTTTCAAGATAAAACAGAGGGTTGAATATTTTCTAGAAATCCTTTTCTTAGTTTCGGATATTATTAGCTACTAACAGTGCCAAACTAAGTGGCGCCTGATTATATCATTCGAGAACCCCGCCGTCTCCACTGAAAGCTGGCGGTCACTGTTATTGGCTACTACAGGTGTCTGGAAAATTTCACAGGTATCAGCGTTTTGTTTTTGGGAAACCTTGTTTTAACAAATAAGTACGCCACAACCGTTTTTTTTATAAAAAATTATTGAAACAAAAAAAAAAAAAAAAGTTTCAATTTTTTGTCATTTTAATTATTTTGTTTCTTATTTAAAAACCAAAAAGTTAAATTACAGTTCTGTTTTAATAGTTTGTAATGCGATTTTAGTTTTTATTTATTTCTGGGATTATTTTTACAGATATAAAAGAATGAAAAGCACTTTCTCATTGTTATTTTTTGAAGAAAATAAGATAGCGTTTACAAAATTTCACTACAACGTTTCATTTTTGAAAAACCATCATCAACTTAGTTTTGTTAAATACGACCTTGGATTTTTTATTGTTAAATTTAAAGCCATTTTCAATTCAAAAATATATCACATAATAATGTTTTTGCAAAATCTACTACTCTGCATTCAGTCAGTTAAATGCCAAACGATGGCGATTTTTCTTGAATAATAATAATTTTAAATACCAGCTAAAAACACTGAAAACTTGTTTAAATCATTACATATGTGATATACCACCTATTTTTGAATTGAAAATGGCTTTAAATTTAACAATAAAAAATCTATTGTAAAAAACCAAGTTGATGATGATTTTTCAAAAACGAAACGTAGTAGTGCATATTTGTAAACGCTATCTTACTCTCCTCAAAAAGTAACAATGAGAAAGTGCTTTTAATTTTTTTATATCTGTAAAATAATGTCAGAAATAAATAAAATCTAAAATAAAAAAAACTAGTTTTTTCAAAAATTCTCGAAATGTTTAGTTTACTTTTGAAAACACTAATTTAACCGACATTTTAACGCCCACCGTTTCCAAGATTCCAATGTTATCCCATTCTTATCTTGGACACAGTGTATACAGGGTGTTTGGAAAGTCGATAGAAAGTCTTGAGGAGGTGATAGGGCAGACCATTTAGAATCTTTTAAGCCAAACATGCCTTAGTACAAAGTCTTACGGTTTTCGACTTATTGGAGATTTTCGATTTTTAGTATGAAAATATGCGTTTTTTCCTGAAATCACAAAAAGAACAACAGTTATAATATAAATACCTAAAAGTGTGTTTTTTTTTATTTGGAGAACACACACAAAAACAAATTGACAGCAAACAAATAATAAATAAATGATTCAAATAAAACTCGTCAACTCCACAAACAAATCAATTTAATATGATCAAGAGCACACTCATCAACTACCGAAGTAAGACGTAGAGCTCGAGCATGTATTAGAAACAATGGTTCTCACTTTGAACACCAATAAAGCATGTTTCAATAGTTTATTTTGTTTCATTTACAAATTTATGATTTAAATTTCAAAATCCGAATATCTCGAAAACCGTAAAACATTGTACTAAGGTATGTTTGGCATAAAAGATTCTACATGGTCTGTCCTATCACCTCCCCAAGACTTTCTATCGACCTTCCAAATACCCTGTATAGTTGAGGCACAGTTAAAAAGTCTATACCTAGTTAATATTCGATGGTTGAGGCCATTATACATCTATATAGTCAATGAAATTTTGGAGAAAGAAAATAATGCCCAACATTTTTCTCTACATTTCTCGAATCTTACAAGGATATTGAAAGTAGACATATTTTTTTTTTAATTCGAATCATGATCATCTGTGGAATTCTTGATTATGATTGCAAATATTGCAATAATAAAAATTCAATATAACTACTGATGAAGCCTATAATCGCGGTCAAGTTTAATGTGCACATTATCTTTTCATTTATGCGACCTTACGAATAAAATATCATCATATTACCACAACAGTATTTTTTTTTCATGATTACCAATTCTACTCTGGGATGCTGATATTTTTAATTATAGATTTATAGTATAGGAATCTCACACCATCTGAGTTTACTGATAAATAGGTATAGTATGCTTCTTGTATAAATCCAACACTTGATAATTATATATATAGGATGATAAATATATTGTATATACGGTAAATCAGTCAAGGTTCCGTAAAGTATTTATGCTGATTTTCTCTTGAGATATAAGTACTAAAGATGGTAGAATCTTTTTTTAACATATTGTTTATTATCTATTATCTGTAGGTGTTTATCAGCTACTGTAATATTAAGTTAGATTAATTACGACATTTAAATGTGTTAAAGAACATTTACTTTTTCTAACAATACATTTATTTTATTTTACTTTATTTATTACTTGTTTTTGCTAAGTAGTTAGCAAAATCATCCTGCGCCGTCTATGGTTTAGGAATAGTACGAGGGCCTGTTTTGAATTCCGCAGCATTTGGCCCTTGGCGAGTGAATTAAAATTGGCAAAAATATCTTTTACCTAAAAAAAAAAACATTTATTCATTCAAAAAAACAACAAAATATAACAAAAAACTTTGGTGTATCAGTCTTAAAAAATAAAAATAAAAAATAACAGTGTTTCTCTAAGAAAAATAAAAAGCCTCGGAACATAAATCACAAAATTCAGTCTTAAATAAATTGAACTTTCCAAATGCAAATTCTGTTAATATTTCTCGCCCATTAATTTTCTCGAGGATGTCTTGGTCAATAGCTATGATTGCTGGATCGGATAATCTTTCCCGTGCCATTGTCCACCAAGGTCGGTACAGGGAGGTCCACAGTTGTCCCCCGTTAACTAAATGATAAGCAAAATAAAAAGAGTATGAAATACAAAATTTTTTTGTTGATTATATCGAAAAAACTACCCGTAATTTGCCGCCCCTCTGAAAGAGCCACCCGCTTACTTACGGGGGATGGAAGCTAGTGCTGGAAGTGACTAAATATAAAATTTACATATTTTAGATTGTAACAAAATTTACGTTCACAAATAAAATTTATTTTGCCCCATAGCAAAACGGTTCTCACTCAAAAAGGGGCTTTATTTTGAAGGGGACAAAATATAAATAAAAAAAAATCGAATTGCTGCGAGACACTTCTTCTTCCCTGCTATCCATTAATGGATGTTTGCGATCACTTCTGACCATTTTTTCTTATCTCTGGTGGTGTGAATTAATTCTCCTGTGGTTCCTATTCCTGTCCAATGCTTGATGTTTCGGAGCCACGACATCCTCTTTCTGCCTACACCCCTTCGTCCTTCTATTTTTCCTTCTATTATTAATTTTAGGAAATGGTACCTTTCGTTGCGCATCACATGCCCCAGATACGCTGTTTTCCTGCGCTTTATCGTGTCCAACAATTCGCGTTCTCTTCCTATCGTCCTCAAAATTTCCTCGTTGGTCTTTCTTGCTGTCCATGGGACTTTCAGGATTCTTCGATAGATACACATGCTTCTAGCCTATTCATTGTGCTAACCTTCACTGTCCAGCCTTCCATACCATACAACAGTACGGACCATACATAACACTTTGTGAATCTTATTCTGAGATTGAGGTCAAAGTCGGAGTTCGTAAAGACGTTTTTGAATCTCATGAATGAGCTCCTCGCTTTTTCTATCCTGTACCTGATTTCTGCATCTGAAGACCAGTCTTCACATATCCAAGTCCCCAGATAGTTAAACTTTTTAACTCGTTCTATGTCTTCACTATCGTATGTAAGTTCCGCATTCCGGAACTCATCCAATTTGCGGCTGATTACTAGGAATTTTGTCTTTTTTATGTTGATGTTGATTCCCATGCGTCGGCCGTGCATTCCAACCATGTCCAGGAGTCTTTGGAGGTCATTCATATTGTCTGCTATCAGGACTGTGTCGTCTGCATACCGTATATTGTTGATCCATGTGCCATTTACTTTGATGCCTAATTGTTGTCCTTCGAGAGCTTCCTGGAAGATATTTTCAGAGTAAATGTTAAACAGAAGTGGGGAGAGGACACATCCCTGTCTTACACCTCTAAGGATTTTCTGTGCTTTCGTAACTTCGCTGTCAGATCTAACTGCCGCTGATTGGTTCCAGTACAAGCTTTCAATACAGCGTATGTCCTTTTGATCTATGTCAATTCGCCTCAGCATTTGAACGAGTTTGTGATGTTGCACTCTATCAAATGCTTTTTCGTAATCTATGAAACACATCGCTACATCTTTTCTCTGATCATAACAGTTCTGAACCAACACTTGGGTTGCGACCAGTGCCTCTCTTGTACCGAGATTCCTTCTAAATCCGAATTGAGAGGATCCAACAGCGCTTTCGCATTTTGTGGAAATTCTGTAGTGAATGACCTTCAGAAACACTTTCAGAGTGTGGCTCATCAAGCTGATCAATCTGTGATCTTCACATCTTGTTGCGTTGCTCTTCTTTGGGAGTGGAATAAAAAGAGATGTAAGCCATTTGGTTGGGAATTTTCCTGTGTTGTAAATTTGGTTGAAAAGTCTTTGTAGCCTCTTAATACTTTCGTTGTCTAGTAATTTGAGCAGTTCAACAGGCACTAAATCTGGTCCAACCGTTTTCTTATCTTTCGAGCTTTTTATTGCCCTAGTAATCTCTTCTATTGTAATTGACGGTCCAGACAGGTCATCTTCCTGATTATCTTCTAACTGAGGTCTATCATCTGCAAAAAGATTACTAATATATTGTTCCCAAATAGCTTTTCTCTGTGCGTTATCTTGTGCCATTTGTCCTTGTTCATTTTGTATATTAGAGAAAGTCCGCTTCCTGTACATTCCAGCTGTTTCTTTTATTTTCTTGTGCAGGTTATACTCATCGTGCTGTTCTTGCAAGTGTTCCATTTCTTCGCACTGTTCCTTCAGCCACTTCTTTTTTGCCGCTCTTACTGCTCTTCTTATGGTATTTTGCAGCGTCATATATTTGTCTCGTCTGCCTTGGTTCTTGTATTTCCTTCTCTCTTCAAACATTGGCAGTATTTCGTCTGTCATCCATTTTTTCCTTTTAACATTCCGTCTATATCCTATCTCCGTTCTTGCCGTATTCATCATCTTTTCCTCCATGTCATTCCATGTATTGTCAAGATTCGTCCCCTCAGTTGGTCAGGATAATAAATTTCTGGGAGTATTTTTTGTTGATAAGAAATAAATACACATTCGACTTACTTATTATTTATGTATTGATAAAATCATCATTGCGAAAAAAGGACTATGTACACGAAAATATGTTGTTTCATTTCTCTTCAATTAAATATTTTAAAACAGTACAAAAATTATAATAAATCCATAATAATATAATCGATTTGGAACTATACACAAAAATCCTTAACACCTAGTAAGACTTAATTCATTAAAATTATTAATAATTATACACATCTTTAAAAAAAAAAGTAATAAACAATAAATTGTATAATAAATATATTCAAAGTTGTTTCTTATAACTTTGTAGATTTAAATAAGTTAATTAATTGATATTTAAATTTTTTTTTTTTAAC
This sequence comes from Apoderus coryli, assembly GCA_911728435.2. Taxonomy (NCBI): domain Eukaryota; kingdom Metazoa; phylum Arthropoda; class Insecta; order Coleoptera; family Attelabidae; genus Apoderus; species Apoderus coryli. Next base: position 17,452,574 of record OU452206.1, read on the forward strand.
AATAATAGACCAATATTTTTGAAAAATTAAAACTAAATTTATGAGTATTTTTACATACAAGGAAATCCAGTGAATAAATACATCAGTCGATTTGTTCAGGTTTAAGTATCATGCAATAAACCTCAATCTGACCAGCCTCAATATAAATACAGATTTCAGTTTTAAATAAATTTTATTTCAGACAAAGCACATCTGACAAAATATTCTATTTAATTCTTGTAGTGGGTAAAATGAAAACAGGAACTAACAAGGGTTTTTCCTCCCCGGGTTTCAGGTTTTGGTAAAATTTGATATGAAATAAAAATATTTATTCCATCTTGTGGCCCAAGAAACCTAATACATAACAATACCTTTAACAAGAGCAATGCAGAATTGTTTTAACACCGGAACCCTGCCAGATGGGTGGTCGAATGCAATAGTCATACCAATTTATAAGAAAGGGAACAAATACAATGCTGAAAATTATAGACCAATTAGTTTGACTTGTGCCCTGTGCAAATGCATGGAGAAAATTATTACGAAGGCAATGACTCCATTTTTACTGCAATCAAACGTTATTCCTAACCAACAACATGGATTTATGCCGGGAAGATCAGTGGAGTCAAATCTGCTGGAATGTCTTAACTTGTGGACCAAACAGAACGATGATGGTCAGCCTACTGATGTGGTGTACCTGGACTTTGAGAAGGCATTTGATAAGGTGCCATTCGCTCGTCTGCTATTGAAGCTGGAACATTATGGTATTCGCGAATGGTTCGATTTCGCCGGTCCACAGCGGGGTACCTCAGGGTTCGGTGTTGGGCCCGCTGTTGTTCCTGGTTTACATGTCGGATCTGACGGGAAATATAAATGCAAATACAAGTTTCTTTGCTGATGACTCTAAACTGTTTTGTGATCCGCTGCGCAGAGTGCTGAGGTGTTCCAGACCGATCTCGACAGAGTGATGACTTGGTCATCAATTTGGCTGATGAGTTTGAATTTGGATAAATGTACAGTCCTCCATTTGGGACCAAATAACCCCGAAATATCCTACACCCTTGGTGGACACGAATTAAGACCAACTCTCCAGCAAAAGGATCTCGGCGTGATTATTACCAATGATTTAAAATGGGAAATCCATGTCTCGGCGGTAGTGAAGAAGGCCAACAAATTGTGGTACTTGATCCAGAAAGCATTTAGATCAAGGTCCAATGACATGGTTCTGAAGCTGTACAAGTCGTTTGTCAGGCCGAGCCTGGAATATGCCAATAGTGTATGGTCTCCTTATTTTGTTAAGGATATTGCGGCTTTGGAGAGGGTTCAAAGAAGATTTACCAAACTTCCACAAGCGCTGTGCCACCTGCCATATGAAGATCGGCTAAGAGCTTTGAACTTAACAACGCTTCAAGAAAGGCGTCGTCGTGGCGACTTGATACAGACGTATAAGGTTCTTAGCGGACATTTCATCTTAATAGAAATCCGAGCCTACGTGGTAACAGCAAGAAATTGTGCAAAGAAAGATGCGCCAAGCTCGCTCGAAAAAACTTTTTGTCAAATAGAGTGGCATATGCGCGGAATGATATGTCGGAGGAGGTTGTATCAGCGCCAACAGTGAATAGTTTTAAGAACAGACTGGACATTACGCTTAAAGATCGGGGCAGCTGCATGGTCCACTACTCGTTATAGTAAATCGTCGTGTTTTTATGCACTGAGCCGAGTTTTATCTTTTACAAATCGGGCGACAGTCTCATCGGTTTCACCGCTTACTGTCTGAACTAATAATAATAAGCAGTGTCTATGTAAAGGCACTCAACACAACACTCAATTTTAGGTATATTTATAATGGAAATTCTTCAACATCAGATCTTTTGATTATGAAGCTGGATAACTTGTGGTTGTATCAGAAAAAAGTACCTCAAGGACGTTGACTTAGTACTTGATTTTTGCCAGAGTAAATTACTTCAAACACTTCCAGGGTATTTGAAGTACTTCCGTAAAGTATTTGAAGCATCAAAGTAATAAGTATTGAAGTATAATCAAATACTGAATTAAAAATCTTCAAGTATACCACTGTGGTTAAAATAAATGAGGGACAAGTAAGTTGTATAATATTTCCATTTGATTTTGTATGTGAGAATAGTCAGTAGGTTATAATTTAATTTTAAATGATTACATACGAGGGTCACCTTTTATCCTTTTACAAACGTCAACTAGATGGTGTTTTTGACATGTGTATCACTCTATGACTACATTTTGACATTTGTTGAGAGAATGAGAGCTTTAAGACAGGAAGTCCAAGCTTGGAAAACAAGGTTTTACAAAAATGTAAAATACAATGCATTCATAATAGGTGTTTGATACAAAAACGATTGGAATTACCGATGGAACATATTATCACAACTGTAGCATTAGACGATCATCATGAGTGTGGTGTTGGGGTGTTTTTGAAACATTTATCGTAAATCTTCTGCTTACAGATACATTTTGAAAACGTCAATTCTTCCATCGACTGATCTTATTTTGAAAACTTGGATAACTGAAAAACAAGTTTATTAGTATAAATTGAAATGGTGTAGAGTTGAAGAAATATTGAGTATAAGTATTTATTATAAAAAGAACAATAAACCTTAGCTACTAAGGCATTTATAGTGACATTATTTTCTTTTTACATTCGTAGCCTTAATAAGAACGAAACTAAAAATAGATAACTACCAGTAATAATCGTTTATTTTATTATTAAATTTCAAGCTACTTCTTTTATATTTGCCGGTATGAATTTTCAACACCTCAAAATTTTTAATAAAACGGTTGATGTATGATCTTATGCGATATTAATTATTAAAGGCTTAAACTTAAAAATCTCTACTTAATTATTGGTTTATGACCAATTATATTAGTAATTAATATTTTGCAACTTCGTAAAAAAGCCTTTTGTCCTTGTACTCCATATTTCGAAATGTGATCAACGGCTTGCCATATTCAAAATCCAAAAAACTAACTACTGACAAACTATAGACAAAGTGTTCACAATTTAATACTCACCGTTGGGAACTATAAGACATTAAAATCGACAAGAATTTTATGTTATGCATCCCTGTAAAGAGTTTTTAGCCTTTTAAATGATCTTCAAGACCAAAGCAAAGCTTCTGACAGAATTAAGAAACCTTTATTAATAAATTGAAGCACCATTAGGGTTAGCTGAGCAGAACAGTGACATCTGCCACTGTACTGAAACTCGCCCTTTAATAAAGTCCTTTATTATTATTATTAAGAAAATAATTTTTGAATGAAAGCAGCGTTGTCATTTGTTTATTGAAAATATTGGCAGGACTGCAAACTGCAAAAGGATATGTAACCAACAGATGTTCGATGAAAAAATATAATTATATTTGCTGTTTGAACCAGTTAGATTCGATAAATCTACAATGTGTCCTCGGATAGGTGAAACGAGGCTTGTAAAAAAGACAAACAATTTTCGTGTTTAAATTTGACCTTCTGGGGTCCAGCCCTACTTGGTTTGAAACTAATTTAGTTTTGCAAAGTATATCTTGGAAATTTTGAGACTAGTGCAGTGTCCTTTTGGCTGAAGTTACGATAAAATATTAAGAAAAGTTATTCAGAATGAAAAACTGAGAAACTGTACAAAATCCTAAGCCTACTTCGATTTTTTGCTTTTTTCTTTTTCCTTAGAAAAGTGCCTTTTGGGTAGCAGATACTAGAAAATGTTATTGAAGAAGGTAGACGTTAGTTGTTCTTCATTCGTGAAAAGGAAATTTGAAAAAGTCATTAAGGCGTCGAAGTAGAAATACAGGTATCAGAGGGGTAGGACTTACTTTACAACCTTGAAAAATCAAACGATATCAGCTCCACAAAACTGTGTTTTTTTTAAGTAATCCGTTACGAAGAGGAGCCGGATTTATTTAAAAATCAAACGATGTCAGCTCCACAAAATTTTGTGTTTTTTTAAGTAATCCATTACGAAGAGGAGCAAGACTTACTTAACAATCTTTAAAAATCAAACGATATCAGCTCCACAAAATTTTGTGTTTTTTTTTTTAAGTAATCCGAAGAGGAGAGGGACTTATTTAAAGATCGACGACGTCAGCTCCACAAAATCTTGTGTTTTTTTTTTGTTGGAGTAAACCAGTACGAAGAGGAGCGGGATTTATTTAAAAATCAAACGATGTCAGCTCCACAAAATCTTGTGTTTTTTTAAGTAATCCGTTACGAAGAGGAGCCGGATTTATTTAAAAATCGACGTCAGCTCCACAAAATCTTGTGTTTTTTTTTTTTGTTCGAGTAAACCAGTACGAAGAGGAGCGGGATTTATTTAAAAATCAAACGATGTCAGCTCCATAAAATTTTGTGTTTTTTTAAGTAATCCGTTACGAAGAGGGGCCGGATTTATTTAAAAATCAACGTCAGCTCCACAAAATCTTGTGTTTTTTTTAAAGTAATCCGAAGAGGAGAGGGACTTATTTAAAAATCTTGTGTTTTTTTTGTTGGAGTAAACAAGTACGAAGAGGAGCGGGATTTATTTAAAAATCTTTAAAAATCATACGATGTCAGTTCCACAAAATTTTATTTTTTTTTTAAGTAATCCATTACGAAGAGGAGCGGAATTTATTTAAAAATCAAACGACGTCAGCTCCACAAAATTTTGTGTTTTTTTTTAAGTAATCCGAAGAGGAGAGGGAATTATTTAAAAATCGACGACGTGTCAGCTCTACAAAGTCTTGTGTTTTTTTTTGTTTGAGTAAACCAGTACGAAGAGGAGCGGGATTTATTTAAAAATCATACGATGTCAGCTCCACAAAATTTTGGTTTTTTTTAAGTAATCCATTACAAAGAGGAGCGGAATTTATTTAAAAATCAAACGACGTCAGCTCCACAAAATTTTGTGTTTTTTTTAAGTAATCCGAAGAGGAGAGGGACTTATTTAAAAATCGACGACGTCAGCTCCACAAAATCTTATGTTTTTTTTTTTTTGTTGGAGTAAACCAGTACGAAGAGGACCGGGATTTATTTAAAAATCAAACGATGTCAGCGCCATAAAATTTTGTGTTTTTGTAAGTAATCCGTTACGAAGAGGAGCCGGATTTATTTAAAAATCTTTAAAAATCAAACGATGTCAACTCCACAAAATTGTGTTTTTTTTTCAGTAATCCGTTACGAAGAGGAGCCAGATTTATTTAAAAATCGAAGACGTCAGCTCCACAAAATCTTGTGTTTTTTTTTGTTGGAGTAAACCAGTACGAAGAGGAGTGGGATTTATTTAAAAACCTTTAAAAATTAAACGATGTCAGCTCCACAAAATTTTGTGTTTTTTTTTAAAGTAATCCATTACGAAGAAGAGCAGGACTTACTTAACAATCTTTAAAAATCAAACGAGAATTTTGTGTTAATTTAAGTAATCCGAAGAGGGGCGGGATTTATTTAAAAATCGACGTCAGCTCCACAAAATCTTGTGTTTTTTTTTTGATGGAGTAAACCAATACGAAGAGGAGTAGGACTTATTTAACAATCTTTAAAAATGATACAGCTCCACAAAATTTTGTGTTTTTTTAAGTAATCCGAAGAGGAGCAGGATTTATTTAAAAATTAAACGACGTCAGCTCCACAAAATTTTGTGTTCTTGTTTTTCTTTTTTAAGTAATTCATTACGAAGAGGAACGGAATTTATTTAAAAATCAAACGATGTCAGCTTCACAAAATGTTGTGTTTTGTTCTTTTTCGTTACTTCCACAGAATTTTGTGGAGCTGACAAAATATAGACAGACGGCTTTCCAATTTTACATTCTTATTCACTTTCTCTTCCTGAACAACTGTCTTCAATAAAATTTTGTAGTATCGGCTACCAGAAAGGAACTTTTCCAAGTAAAAAGAGAAAAAAAAAACAAAATCAAAGCCTAGGATATTGTAATTTTGTACATTTTGTAGTAACGTCAACCGGGCGACACTTTACGATCAAATTTAAACTCCGGGGACACACTGTGTAATACCTCGTCGATATTATAGTCATTAGTTAACTTATTTGTTTTTAACTCCATATTGGGTGTTTTAATCTTTTAGATAAGGTTATTTTCCTCCTAAAACCAAACGTAACCATATTCATGATCATATAAATCCACTGATTAAAATCGGAATGGACGTGCCTGCAAAAACCATATAAATATTGACATTCAGTTAGAAAACACCATGGATATAAAACTGAGCAACTTATTTTTAAAAAAATCGCATCAAAATCAAACTTACAAAACCAAACCTTTGAGATGTCGATATATTCGGTACCAGTTTATTATCACGTATATTTCTAAAACACCTTTTTATACATTATTTTAAGAATCTTTGTTTATTAATTCTTCTACAAGTGTTTTATCATCCTCTATTAATATTATTTATAATTTTTACTCTTGTATTTCTTTGAAAAGTTGTGTACTAATAGTTCTTTAAATATTTAAAATTTCTAAGGTAGGTATACAATATAAATTAAAAATACTATCTAACTATATACTAATATAATTTTTAAACACTTGTTGTTGTTGTTGCATCATATTCAGTGGTTTTATTTTTATTTAATTACATTTTCATTAGTAATAATTATAATATACTTAATAATTAATTAATATTAATCCTTAATTGTTTTTTTGTTTGTTTGTTTTAGAACTAAGTTCTGATGAAATATAATAGATAATATAAATATCACAAAATCAAAATTAATAAATATTAATTTCAAAAAATAAAGTGGCAAAAATTGTATTTATTGGCTTAATGTTTCAGTATATAAAATATTTACTTAATAATATATTTTTAATAATACAAACTGTAATATTATTAATAGTAAAAATTCCTACGTATGAATCTCAAAGTCTATACCTATATAGTTGACAGATTACTTTTTTTAGATCTATAGAAATTCAGGTTTTTTAACATATTGTACATGTTGGGGTCCGGTTATAACGACCGCCAAAAAAATGTGCCCATCAGGATCGTTTACAACGAGTGTGTTCGTTGAAGACGTTATATCGAGCAAGTACTATTAATTTTGATTAAGTTGTACAGGGTGGGCACTTTAATAAGGGATAGTACCTTTTCTCAGAAACTACTGACTATAAACATTATTTGAGTGTTACAGTGCGTCCGAAAAGTGCTGCACCGAAATTAACTCCAGAATTTCAATTGGGACACCCTATATATGTTTACATTTTTAGATTCCTTGAAATAATTAAATATAAGTTTAATATCAACACCCTAATCGAATTTTGTGTAATTTAGACAGAAATTTAGATTATGTATTTTTTTAACAAATTTATGATATCAGGAAACAAGGTCTTGTGGGGTCGCTGGTTAAGATTATATCATAAAGTTTCACCAATAACTTAAAAAAGCTAATTTCTAACGATCTGTGGCAGCTAGGTGTAAATTTATACGGGGTGTCGCAGATCGTCGGAAAAATTTCACAAATTTCGATGCACAATATCAAAGTTTTCTTTTGATACTTTTTGTGAAAAAGGATAAAAAGACCTATCGATTGATATATATATCTGACCTATACCTAAATCTAATAGCGAAATTTTTTGAAGTCTATGCAATATGCAAAGTTAGTATAGCATGATATATGTCTATATATATTATATATTAGCATGATATATATCTATATATTATATATTAACATGATATATATCTATATATTATATATTAGCATGATATATATCTATATATTATATATCATGCTATAATTTTAATAAGAGAAAACCATAAGATATAATTTAATTACAATTAAAAACTATAATAAGCAGCACCTACATAAGACGTTAAAAGTTAACAGCCTAAAGCAAGTTTTCAATATGTATACCTATGTATAAACAGCCTCTAAAGGTTGAACAGCATTGGACACAAAATTTGTTTCATTTAGGTACGCTACAACTTCTCTGATTTGACTCTGCATGTCGTTGACTGCGGTAGACTTTTGTTTACATGCAATATCATTTAATGTTCCTTTAAATATATCGCATATATAATAATATAGATATATATATCATGCTATACTAACGTTGCATTAATTTTAAAAAAATCGCACAATCGATAGATCTTTTTAGCTTTTTTCACAAAAAGTATCAAATACAGGGTGTCCCATTAAAAAAACTTGTTATGGTTATTGCAAATTGAAATTTACTAATTTTTTCCAACGATCTGAGACACACTGTATAAATTTATAACACTTAGCCACAGTATAATAAATAATAGAGTATTCTGACTTTCCGCTTGCGAGCCGGCCTGCGCATATCGTCGCGCATGCCGCCATTATGGGTTAAAACGTCACAATAATCGCATTGACGTAGATAGATACCGTTCACTCCTGTGTTCAATATATAGTTCATTGTCGGCGTGTACGAGATAAATAAATATTGTGTTTGTAATTTAATTCTGTATTTTTGGTATAGTGTTCGTGAGAATTAAAAGGATTTTATTTTTATTAACGTATCTTATGATTAATACAATAAACAATCAGGGAGGACATGTCTGTGCTGCAAAATGTTGTCCCAATAAGCGGTACACTTGCTCTAAACATTTTTTTCGCTTCCCCACAGATCCTGTTAGGTGAGTTGTAAGTAAAAATAAAGATGAATACTAGATAATTTTACGTTTATAACAACTATTTGTATAACCGTAAAATTTATATGACGAAATGGCAGTATCTAATATGTTTTTAAACTAAATGAAAGTAAAACATAAACACAAGTTGTCTCGTGGCGAGATAGCATGATAACACAATCAGCTAGGGGTTATATTATTGACAATATATATATGGCCCTTGTTTGATTAAAATTGGTGAGAACAGGATTCAGTTTATGCAGAATTCAGGCTCACGGCTTGTATGTGGAATTCGTAGGGGTGAAAGAGGCTAGCAATAAGATTAAGGAAATCGGCTGGTTAAGAATGAAACAACGTCAGATTTTCATTCACTAATTTTGATTAATAAAAATCATCAGATGGAAATAGACGGAATACTTATATGAAAGATTGAAGTTCCGGGGATCGGTGTATGATGTGAATATTCCTCATAAAACTGTCATTACGCCACCGCTAGACTCAACATCAATCTTTGAGCGGTCATTTTCCTATACGGCTTCAAAATATTACAACGCTCTACCGAAGAATATAAAAAATTTATAGGGGTTTTCGTTTAAGACACGTAATAGAACAAATTAATTTGTAAACATAAGCTACCTACTTAATTTGGCCAGCGATGTAAAAATATTTTCAGATAGGTTTAAGCTGCTTCAACTTTTATAAAAATGTCTTTTTTACTAATAAAGTCTGTATTATTGTTGTGTTTATTATTATTATTATTAAAAATCACCCAATCATGTCAACATTTAACTGATACCACCACTCAAGGCTGTTTTCAATCACTATGACACACCACAAATATTTCTGAAATTGACAGCGATATTATTATGTACTTAAATATTTTTACAAAAATGAAAATAGAGTACTGTGGTTACAAACCGAAAACTATAATTATTCTTAGTCAGGACCTGACTTGTAACCCAAAATGGCGGCGTCATACGTCACAGTTTATTTCAAAGTGCCAACGTGGAGTCGGAATGCTTTACTTATTAATGCTGTGACTTAGCCGTCATATATCGTTAGAAGGAAGTTTTTTTAAGTTATTGGTGAAACTTTATGATATAATCTTGACTAGCGACTGCACAAGACATTTTTTGCTGAGATCATAAATTTGTTAAAAAAGTACATAATCTTAATTTGTGTCTAAATTACACAAAATTCTTTTAGTGAGTTCTTATGTAACTTACCTTTAATTATTCCAAGGAATCTAAAAATTTAAAAATATATAGGGTGTCCCATTTGAAACTCTGGCGTTAATGTCGGTGCAGCACTGTTCGGACGCCCTGTAACACTCAAATAATTTTAAAATTTCTTTAAAACCAATAAACATTTTTTTCTAAAGTCATTAGTTTCTGAGAAAAGGTACTGTCCCCTAATAAAGTGCCCACACTGTACATATGTTTATTGAACGTTTGTATTTTCTAAGGCTTCTTGAAATTCATGGCGTATGTCAGAGGTTACAGCACAAGACAAGATTTTCGATAACAATACTTTGGCATTTGCCTATTTGATACTTTCCTTTTTGAAATAACAATGTTTGATTGTGTCGTCGAAAATATTGCTATTGGCAGAACCTCTCCTTATTAAGGACAAATATATTTCAAGCCAGTCCTTCGTTGTTTCAGCAAAAACACTTGCTCCTTCTTCATGAGTTTTACTGGATGGCATGTACGTTTCTTGAACAGAAAAATGTTTTATTACTGCAGGCTAATAACTTGGAAAATACAACCAAAATCTAAATACAGGGCGAACAAACTTTAATAAGGGGTGATTATTATCTTACAAACATAATAACGGGTGGTTAAATTGTAAGGGCCGATGTTGAATGTGAAACACACCTAAACGTCAAGTTTTTTTCTGCATTTAATTTGACATTTCTCAATTTCAGACTAACTCAATTTGAACCATGGAAAGATACACAATCGAGCAACGCGTTAAAGTTATTCAGGCTTATTAGGAAAATGGGCGTTCAAATCAAAATGCATATCGTAAACTTCGTGATTTTTTGGTCAATTTCATCGTGCAACTGTGCGTACAATCGGAAAAATCGTGCAAAAATTTGAGCAAACCGGGTCTGTAGGAGATCTGAAAACACCAGTGCATGCTCGTACAGCTCGTACTACAGAAAATATTGCTGCTGTTCGCGATAGTGTGGCTGAAGAGCCGTCCACCTCAATTCGTCGTCGTGCCCAACAATTGCACGTCTCACGCTCGTCGTTGATGAACATTATACATTGAGACTTGCATTTCCACGCTTACAAGGTGCAATTGACTCAAGAACTAAAGCCTCTTGACCATTCCAAACGTCCTCAATGGTCAGAATGGTGGCAAGAAATCAATTTTCGAAGAAAATCATCTTCAGTGATGAGGTACATTTTCACCTCAGTGGATTCGTCAATAAGCAGAATTGCCGCATTTGGGCGAATGATATTCCAAGACTGATTGTCGAAAAACCAATGCACCCACAAAGAGTGACTGTTTGGTGCGGTTTATGGGCTGGCGGCATCATCAGGCCGTATTTTTTTCCAAAATGAGGCCGGTCAGGCAGTTACTGTGAATGGTGTTCGCTATCGTGAGATGATAACGACCTTTTTATGGCCCGAATTGGAAAATATGGATGTGGAGGATATGTCGTTTCAACAGGACGGTGCCACTTGTCACACAGCTAACGAAACAATAGCTCTTTTGCGCGACAAATTCAATGGCCGTGTTATCTCACGTGGTGGCGATGTCCATCGGCCGCCAAGATCATGTAATTTGACACCGTTGGACTTCTTTCTTTGGGGTTATTTGAAAGAAAAGATGTACGTCGATAAGCCAGCAACAATTCAAGAGCTAATGTATGAGATAATTCGGCACATTAACGGCATAGAACCTCAATTATGCCTCAGCGTCATCGAAAATTTGGACCATGGGATGGAGGTGTGCCGCCGAGGTCGCGGCGGCCATTTGGCCGATATTTTGTTCCATACATAATTGAACTATACCAATATTATCATAATAAAAAGAAAAGACAATAATTTCATAAATAATTTGTGTTTTATTCAAAATCACCATCGGCCCTTAAAATTTAACCACCGGTTATATCGGGCTGTGAAGATTGCAAAAGAAATCGGTTTTTATTTTTCTTTAAAAATGTAAAACAAGACAACTTTGATATTACTGGTCAGGCCACTTCCTCAACCTCCTTTAGACAAGTTATGTAACAGTATATTTGGCAACGTCGAGTTCCAGTTCACTTGTTCGGGTTTACATTATTACATTGTAGCACGCGGTCTAATTGTGCCTTTCAAGACTATTGGTACTCTTATGTACCAGGATGAATCACGCATAGACTACAAGTAAATGTTTACATGTAATATGATTACCATATGTCCCGGTTCGTTTTCTGCATCTCTACATATTTTTTGATACGCGGTATTTTATTTTAGGTTATGTAGTGTCTGCGTATTTACAACAGGTCACCTTTTTTACCCGGTTCTTAGCAGTTTTCAATATGAAATTTGTGTAGATTGGCTGTATTTAATTATTTTCGAGTATGTACAGACTGGTTAACTAACCGTATTGCGGTGTTGCCATTGTCTAAAGACGGCTGTGATAGTGCCTGTACGCAACTGGACAACAGAACAAAATAGAAATTTTCAAACGTCCGCTCACCACAACCAGACCAGAACCAGAATTATTAGGGACATTCCACTTTTTCGATATCTGTCAACTTTATAAGACAAGTCTTGTTTTTAGTAGTAGTATTAAGTGAAAATATACAATCTTTAGAGGTTTAGAGAGATTTTTTAATAGGAGTTCTATTACAGATATTTGTATGAAATATTTCTATAACGAAACATTTACATAATAATATATAAATTATTTATTCTGTCTTGTTAAACAGAAAATCCATTCTAACGATTTTTAATTAAATTATACCACAGAAATTAGAAACTGTATGGCTGTGTAATTTATTTTGGTTGATATTTGCAGATGCAAAGCCGGGTTTATGACTTTTTCTCAGTATAAGGAAATTTAAATTTTAGACTAATCAGGGCGTCGCACAGTGGTACAAAATCCCGAAAACCTGGCCAAAATCTTAATTTCACCTTGATTTAAACAAGATTTTGTATAATAGGCTTTTATAATTACAGATTACAAAAAAGTGGTGAATTTAAAAAAAAACAAAATGGCGGACTTAAAATGGCTGGAGACTTTTAGAAAACTTGCTTAAACAACTTAAAGTTAATTACCAACAAAAATCATTTCAAAACTGAAAAATAATAATAGAGAGGCAAAAATATACAGGGTGATTTATGGTTGATGTTGGGTTCGACGATTATTAAGAGACATATTTACGATCCTCCTAAAAATTTGGTTACTTATATACAGTCAATATAATATATTACCCAAAGATTTTTATATTTTTACCTAGTTACAGGGTAATCGCAATTGACCTTAGTGTGAACTATACTTGAACAAATAAAAGTCTCTTTATTATCACATATTCTAAACAGCAATTAAAGTCTTTTTCAAATGATATATCATGCTCCTATAGGTAAAAATAATGAGGAAAAAGTGTACAATTCTTTCCACGGCTGGTTTGTCGAAGCAATTGATATTGATTTTTGGAAAGTCTTGTTTCAATTAGCAATGACAAAGCTCCGTCCTCAGAAAGTGTTCTCCCTTGAACCGAATTAATTGAGTTTCTGTACTTGGACGGTTTAGTAGGTGTCCCAAACGTAATTTCATGTAAAACATATGCAGAATCCAATTTTCCAAGGACGACCACTTCTAGGAGTACTCGAAATTGGTTTCGGCTTATCGTCATTGATCACAATAGTCATTTCGTTTAGCCAGTTTTGAAATTTGCCTAAAAACTTATCCTCGGTTCGGTGCACTTCCTGCAACTTCATTTTTATTTTTTGTACGGTATTACGTAAATTAGTTTTATCACTCTCAGTTAATTCAAAATCGCACTTATATTTTCTATTAATTTCGTTTTGCACAATGTCACATATGTTCTTGATATTTTGATTCAAGTGGGCCTTTATTAAAAAAAAGAGCGGAAATGCTTCGATATTTCGTGCATTTAGGTTTAAAAAAAAATTCCAAAGGCAGAGTGGCAGCTAGTGGCAGACAAATGTCACTTTTCTTGAATAAGTAGACAACAATAATCAATATCTAACAAGATTTGTTGCGGAATTCCGTGGACTTTTTTTTGTATCTCTACCAAAATAAATAATATGTTCTTGAAAGGTTTAACTTTTTCTTGTATTTTGTACTTAAATTATTAATTAGTAATAAATAATTAATTATTATTACTAGCATATTCGAATACTGCGTACCTTTCCCTACTTCAGCCATTTTGTTTTATTAAAAATGAATTAAATCTACACTTTTTTACGTACTCACAAACTAAAGCCTATTTTTAAGCGCGTGCGTGTTTAACGATTCCACTTGTTCGAGAGTCACTTTCGTACTGCGTATCGCGGCAGGTCGTTGACCTTGAGACGTATGTTTAACGCTACGCGATACTCTAATATGTTGCCGAACTTATTTAATTCTAAAAATCCGCATTTTTAGAAAAACTTTATTAATGGTTTTGGCCAGCTATTTAGACTTTTGTACCACTGTGCGTCGTGTCACGACGTCTACGTGCCTCTTAAGTCAGGTTTCTACAAAAACTTGGGGCCAATCGCACTTAAATTGGGGAATAGAAGGATGGAGTTGTTGCATGTTTTCGGATGAATGTTCGTTATACATTTTATAAATCGGATAGCCAAATGTAATTGTGGAGAGAAAGGAACAGTGCAGAACATATTATGCAAGCTAACAAAGCTCGTCCACACAGAGCTCAATCAATCAATCAATGTAGTCGTAATAGAGAATCCGATTAATCGGATGAAATGTATACAGGGTTACTTGTAAGTATACCAAAATATTTTAGGACGTGATAGCAGGAGTCATAAGAAGCCAATTTGACTATATAGTACCCTGGTACAAAGTTGACCCTTTTTTGGGAAAGTCTCACCTTGAAGTCGAATATTTATAATATTTTTTTTAATTTAGTCTCGTTTTGAAGATTTTTCGGTGTTTTTTTTGTTAAAAATAAGGCACTTAATTAAAAGTAAAATTTAAAGTACCAGAAATCTGGTAATTACTGGAGCGGTAGCCCTTTAAATCTACATTAAATGTAAAATATTAACAACACTTTTATTTAAATCGACGGTTTGTCAAAAATATTTCAGTAACATTTTTTGTGCAGATTATTTAAAAAACATCTACATGTTTTTAGCTAACCGAAAAGATAAAATAGTTGTCTTATCTGTGTATGATCTTTTGGTAAATTCGATAACAAAGCACTGAAGTACTCAAATCCCGACTAACGCTATTTCAATGTTTACCACTGTGGTGATTAAAAGCGTTGTGATTGGTCGTCTACAACAGTATCCTCCTAGTGTGATCCCCGGTGGGGATTCCCCACTTAATTGTTAGTGTGCTTTCGTCATTTGTATGCAATACATCGAGTTCGCTGTGTTAAAGACACTGTTATTTTGTAATTGTTATTTAGTAGTAATTTAATATAATATTATCCATTTAATCAATTGTTGGCTTATCTGTGTACGAAGTCTTAAAAAATCATTCAAAATGGACTTACTTTAATAAAGATATTTTGTGGGAAGGGTGAAACAAAGACAGACATTGAGTTGAAACGAATTATTTATTAATTCTTTTATAATTTTACCATTCATGCTCTACGTGCCCACAAATGACGAAAGCACACTAACAATTAAGTGGCGAATCCCCACCGGGAATGACTAAGAGCATACTGTTGTTGTAGACGACCAATCACAACGCTTTAAATCATCACAGGGGTAAACATTGAAATAGCGTTAGTCGGGATTTGACTACTTCAGTGCTTTGTTATCGAATTTATCAAAAGATCATACACAGATAGGCCAACTATATTATCTTTTTGGATAGCTAGAAACATGTAGATGTTTTTTAAATAATCTGCACAAAAAATGTTACTGAAATATTTTTGACAAACCGTCGATTTAAATAAAAGTGTTGTAATATTTAACATTTAACGTAGATTTAAAGGGCTACCGCTCCAGTGATTACCAGATTTCTGGTACTTTAAATTTTACTTTTAATTAAGTGCCTTATTTTTAACAAAAAACCACCAAAAAATCATCAAAACGAGACTAAATTAAAAAATATTACCTGTTTCCTGAAGTAATCCATCAATCGAGGAGTGAATGTTATTGTTTGAATAAAAGGCGTCTACTCCACAAAAAATATTTATATATACGTTGAAACTGTTTATAATTCGCCAGACATGTTTCGGACTACAACGTCCATCATCACTGGCTAAGGAACCTTATATAATTCGGTTAGATGAGGGGGTTAAACTTCATATGAACTTAGAATAGGGTACTTTTACATTGATCTTCAATTTAAACGTTTATATAATGTCTGTAAAATAATGACTTAAATTAAAATTAAAATATGATGTAATGTAATGTAATCATATTTTAATTTAAGTCATTATTTTACAGACATTATATAAACGTTTAAATTGAAGATCAATGTAAAAGTACCCTATTCTAAGTTCATATGAAGTTTAACCCCCTCATCTAACCGAATTATATAAGGTTCCTTAGCCACTGATGATGGACGTTGTAGTCCGAAACATGTCTGGCGAATTATAAACAGTTTCAACGTATATATAAAGATTTTTTGTGGAGTAGACGCCTTTTATTCAAACAATAAAAAATATTATAAATATTCGACTTCAAAGTGACACTTTCCCAAAAAATCTTAAAAATTCGAATATCTTGAAAATGGTCCACTTTGGATATAGTCAAATTGACTTCTTATGACTCCTGCTATCGCGTCCTAAAATATTCAGGTCTACTTACAAGTAACCCTGTATAAATGTGATTGATGTACACGTGTGGAGTAGGATGGAATTAAAATTAAAGCAAGAAATTATGAATCTGGAAGAATTGGTGATGGGTATCAGGGAAGAGTGGGAATCAATATCCCAATGACTTGAAAAAAATAGTCAATAATTCTAAGTGGAGTTGTAAGTTTTTTTAGTGCCAAATATAAGTCAGATTTAAAAAAAATGAAAAACACTTTCTCCTTGTTACTTTTTGAAGAAAAAAAGGAAGCGTTTACAAATTTTCACTCCGACGTTTCGTTTTTGAAATACCAACATCAACCAACCCGTTTTTTTAAATACGGCTCTGGATTTTTTAAATTTGTATAGATCCATCATTAATTAAAAATGAGTTTTATGATGTTTGCAATTTCTGATATTTGTGTTAGAAAAATGTGTTCAACCTGAAGAAGTTACTAATTAGTAACGAAACGTCATTGTCCTTTTATTTAATTTATTTGACAAAAATAAAAATGGATGTTGTCTTTATTTAAAAAAGTTTTGTAACAGAATTTTTTATAAGAACCGAACACTGCAAGAAAAATTACCTGAAAACACTTATATAAGGTTCCTTAAGCGACTGATGATGGACACGTAGTCCGAAACATGTAAATCACTTTGTGGCGTAGACGTGGTTTTATTCAGATAAATATCATTCACTCCTCGATAGATGGAGGAGCAGTGTAAATCGATAGAATATATCAACCAAATCAAATTACATTAGCTACACTGAAATTCACAAATATTTCTAATAAAGATAATAGATAACTATACACAATCATTTTGCAAATAATGGACACCTCTTCTTCTTCAATTTAACCTACCTTATAAAGCATGTACGACACAATTTGTTCGGTCCTATACAATCATCATGACAGAAAGCACCACACTTTTTACACACCACCATCGCCTTCAAGCTGCACCCGCAGCTATCCGGCTGTCTTTTCACCACATTCACAGTCTGTTGCTGCTGCTGCTGCTGCAATAATTGTCCCGGCATCACCGCTCCCGGATGATCAATCAACACATTTTCACCCCCAATCACTGTGGTATAATTGTTCATCACGTGATTCTCAATACCACCAACATCACCACCGTATGCGGCCCCTAAACTTGGAGGCGGTAACCGTTGCCTGCGCGTAACCGCCTGCGTTCCAGGATTCGGACACTGTACACTGACA
Source organism: Apoderus coryli (assembly GCA_911728435.2). Lineage (NCBI taxonomy): Eukaryota > Metazoa > Arthropoda > Insecta > Coleoptera > Attelabidae > Apoderus > Apoderus coryli. The sequence goes on from OU452206.1 coordinate 17,470,304, forward strand.
TAATCGTTCGATTGCTGCTGTTGTTGTTGTTGTTGCTGACTAACAGTTATCATAGTGGGATGATCCAGTTCAACGGAGGCCGGACGACCTCGTGGACCTCCCATTGACACTACGTGGTGAGCTGCAATTGTATTTAAAGTAGGCGTGGTGTGCGGTTGTTGAGCCGGTGGAGCAGATGATGAGCGAGGCGTGTGATTGGGGTCAGTTAAGTTACCGGCAGAAGTGCGTTGTACTAGGATGTATTGCCCTACAGGGCCGACAGAGTTTTGACCATCAACCACCTAGGAAAAAATAAACTCGTAAATGGAAGAAAACTAATTGAACAAAATGTTACAACAAACTGTACAAAGATGGTTTTACTCACTCACTTCAGGACTGAGAGCAGATGCTTGTGGTAATACAGCCATCGTTACAGGAATACCTTGACTCGAGGTAAATACATGACGTACTACCACGGGTGGACTGGGCTGTCTCTGGTGTTGATAAGGGATAGGTCGAGGTTTTGGGCCCATTGGTTTCATCCCATTATTATCTGAAATTATAATATTGAGTTACAACTCACATCCAAATCAAACCATACGACACAATATAGAAAAGAAAACGAAGATATGGAGCCTCTAGTCGCTTGTTCCGAAACAAAAACAAGTAGCGGTTGTTCCTGCAAATGATACCGCCACTGATCTCCTTGCCGACGATTCAGCGGAGCTCAGGTGAATCGCAGTAGTAGTACCCAGCGTCATCGTCCGGTCTAATAAACTAGAACCACTCCCTCAACGACTCGCCAAGCACCACCCCCCGTCAACCACCCTTCCAAAGAATGTCGCCATTCAAAGCAGCCGTCAAAGACCCAGTAGCACCTATCTATTTGCAAGCCGATCAAAAAGGAGAATGAACAAGGGCTAGCAGACTACCAACTAAACAAAAACGAACTAAAACGGAAATATGACAACAAACACAAAAAGGTATCTATCAAGATGTTCAGATAGTTAACTTTTAACGTTAGCAATATTGTTACAGATCCGATGTTAGGCTGCAACTACTGGTAACATCATTCCTAGATCAGATACCATATAAAAGACCCCACCCGGAATAGAATTCAACAATAAATCCGCTTGAATTCTATCAAATACCCAAAATATTACGACATTTGATGTCCTGGACTCAAGAAAAAGATTTACGAGGACTCCACGATAAGTAGTAAGTATAAATTTTATTTTTTAAAAAACTTTTAAATAATTATTTAATAAATATTTTCTGTTTTAGGGATTCACTTGGCATGAAAAAGGATGAAAGACAAAATTGAATCGAAACCCCATACCATATACAGGACCGTACTAAGAATATTTAATTATGGAAACAACAAATAAGGCAATTTTATTTTGGCAATTAAACATGTAAATGTAATTATGAATAAAATTTTAATTAACACCTTGAAATGAGTGTTTCAAACTTACTTGGCAATTGATAGTTCGTTGTACCAGCTGGCAGCGGCGGTGTAAACGTCTTACTTGTTCCCCGCGACGATGTCACTGAACTATACTGCGTTTGCCTATTCCCATTATTACTATTACTAAGATCAGTTTTTTTGTTATTATTGTTATTATTCCCACCAGTTGTACTGTTAGAAGAAACTGCTGCTGCCGCCAACAAGCTTGGAGGCGGTTTCAATTGGCAGCGCAGCTGATCTCTGTTAGGACTGTTTTGAATGACAGCCTGACAGATCTGATAGCTGCGCTCCAAATTTACTGCGCCTGGTGGCGGTTTCGTACTGCTGCGATTACGTCCACCTTAAAGAGGGAAACGTACATTTATTAGTTAAATTCAAACATAAATTTGAAAACTTCTAACCTAAAATTTCTCTCAATGTGTTGCTTCTTTTTTTTTTAACTTATATAATTATCAGTACGTTTCGTGTGTGATTACACACATCTTCAGCCACACGGTTCTTACTATTAATTAACATATTCTCAACATAAAACACATCGTAGTGTTTGATTATGTCCTGACGAATATGCTAGGACATTGGTGTGGCTGAAGATGTGTGTAATCACACACGAAACGTACTGATAATTAAATAAAGCAAAAAAAAAACGAAGCAACAAATGGTCTTATCATTGAGAGAAATTTGAAGTTAGATGTGTACAATCAAAGACCGAAAACAGCAAAATAAAAACAATTTGGACACGAAATAATTAAAAGTTATCGAAATTTTTTTTTGATCAATCAGAAAATTCAATTTTCGAAAATGGCTTTATCATTTTCAAACTAGTCTCTCTGAAGATCGACTGCCACTTTTTCATGAATTTGAACCAATGTTCGAAGCATACCGGGCCTGTTGGGGTTGTGAAATTTAGGCAATGATATTATGAAGGGCTATCTGCGTGATACAATAAATCAATGTGACATAATATAATAAATAATTGTAAAAGGATGTCTTTGGCGACATCTAGTTTTCGTTGATAGTACGCCGAGCGAACAACAGTTCCTATATCGGCTGCCTGGGAGGTCACTGACCCCATAAAGCACAACTACCAACACATAGACGCGCCGATACTCCCTTAAGCGGGACCGCCTATATTTGAATATGTCCTGTATGATAGCGTCCTATACCAAACCAAGGCCCCAAAAAATTGAAATCTGGTTCCCTAATAATGGGGTCGTGATATTTACGCAGGACAATCATATTATGAAGGGCTATCTACATGCCAAACGACATGTGGATGATTCCGCATTAAGGATAGTTTCTTAGGTCTTGATTAGGTCATGTATGATAACGTCCTATACCAAACCAAGGCCCCAAAAAATTGAAATCCGGTTCCCTAATAATGGGGTCGTGAAATTTACGCAGGACAATGATATGCCAAACGACATGCGCCTCAACGGTCATTAAGGATAGTTTCTTAGGTCTTGATTAGGTCCTGTATGATAGCGTCCTATACCAAACCAAGGCACCAAAAATTTGAAATCTGGTTCCCTAATAATGGGGTCGTTTAATTTACGCAGCAAATATAGGCGGTCCCGCTTAAGGGAGTATCGGCGCGTCTATGTGTTGGTAGTTGTGCTTTATGGGGTCAGTGACCTCCCAGGCAGCCGATATAGGAACTGTTGTTCGCTCGGCGTACTACCAAAGAAAACTGGATGTCGTCAAACACATCCTTTTACATCTCTGTACCGTGTGGGGTATATACCACATTATTTACGAGAGTTTGGCTGTCAACTACTGACCGATCACCACTGATGAGTCATGGATCGACGAAACGGCCGTCTGGTGAAAGTATAGTGATTGACAAACTGTCGAAATTTAAGTCTTGTTTTGTTAAACAAGCTCATTTCTAATAAATAATTGTTTAATAGATTTTTTTTAATATCCTTGTCAAGATAATCCACGAAGAAAATCGTATCACAAAAATGTTTACGATGTTCACGACAAAACCGTTCTGCCAAACTATACCATTAAAAAAGTCACCCTCTAATGTTAGGGTTAATATATTCGAATAGATTTTCGTTGGCGGCTGGTGAGGAAAGACGCTGGGTTGGCTTGGTTGCTAAATCATTGAAGTGATTTTATATTCCCTGCCAACTTTACAATTTTTAAAGCACTTTGATTATATATTTTTTTACACAACCTTAATGGGACGAGGCTTGGATGGTGTTCATCTGTCTGTTGTGTCAGCCTTCCTTCCTAATCGTTTCGACGTCTTCAATAATGGTTAGATCGAATTCAGGACTTATTTTGAATTGAAAAAACAGTTCTATTTTAAAAATAAATAAATCTAAATGTATAAAAATTTGTTGAATCCATTCTAAAAACAATAACAGCTTCTCATAAAAGTTCATTTTTAAAACAAAATAAACAAGAATTATGTACGCTTTACCTTTACCTATTATATTGGCGGTCGTCTTCACTTTGTTCGTCTTACTATGAGTAGGAACAGCTCGAATTGGTTGCGATGTACTTAATGCCAAATAGGGCAGCGAACTAGAACTTTGTACTTGTGGTGGTCCTGGTGGACGGGACATGACTTGTCCCATAGTGGCTACATCTCCTGTCACACTGGCCACATTTTGGGGAGGAGCAGTACTTACCGTTGACGGTAAACAGACGATTGTCGTGGGTGGTATTACTGTCGCTGGAGGCTTGTTAATTGTAGGCGGCGCTGTAATTAAGAAATGTACAAATTGAGGTTGATGCGCGACATAAAATTTGCCATAAAGAGAAAATACCTAAGTTTCTTAATTTCACATATAAAAAACTCATGCATTTCAAGGAATGAAACTTGTCCATTTATTTTCAATCTAGATTTAAGCATCCAGTTAAGACCACCCTTGGCATTAAGAGGACGCACAAATACACTTTATAGCAGTTAATCGAGACGCTATATTTCTGTTTTTGGAAAGGGTTTACACTAAACTTAATTGGAGTAGAGCGGTTGCCGAAGTGTTTTGTGACTTTTCTAAGGCATTCGATTGTGCGGATCACCGGATTCTCCTTCAGAAGCTCCATTTTTATGGCATTAGGGGTGCGGCTTTGAAATGGTTTTAATCCTATTTAACCAACCGCCACAATCTCGTTAGAATTCAGGAAATTTCAGATATAACTTCCGCAGTACCACAAGGGTCTGTTTTGGGACTCATTCTCTTTCTGCTATATATTAATGACATAACAAATATTTTTCTTGCGGGGAAAGTTTACCCTCTAAGCGGACGACACAACACTCCTGTGGGATAAGGTGTCAAAATTGCAGATGTGGTGTGTGATTATGCAGTGTTCCTCAAGGAACGATCCTGGGGCCAATTATTTTACCGTATACATCAATGGAATTTTCTCCTTGAAGATGGCAGAGGAAATAACCTGTTTTGCTGATGACATATTCGTTTTTTTTATATAAAAAAATATAACATGGAACAGTTGAAACGAAAAATTGAGTAAGATTTTCGATAAGAGACCTGAATTTCGGACTATAATACACTAGGTACATTCATTCCTAAAGATATTCTAGTTGTAATTGATGGAAGAATCTTTGACATTTTCCATATGAAAATGGGAGATATAACACGGTAGCAAAAGGCTATTCTCAGGAAGGCGTTCTATAGTCCCTGTTCTTGCGATAACTTTGCGTACGGCCTCAACAATAACGATTGTAATCAGTTAGATAAAGGACATTACAATCCTGCTACTACTTCGCCTAAAACGTTTGAAAATCTTCATTAAATGTTGAAATACCTCATAGTTCCCTCCAATCGAGAAGTCATTTAAGGCAAAAGAAGTATCCTTATGTGCCTTTATCGATATATAGGGTGCTTTTGACAATACCTCACGTGAATCCATCAGTAGAGCACTAGAAGAGAGGAGTGTCGACTCCTCACTGGTGAAATGGATTCAGGCAATTTTGAAAGACCGTGTCATTACGGCTGAAATAGGAGAAGTGTCTGTAACAGTGACAGCAGCTAGGGGATGCCCACAAGGCGGTGTATTGTCCCCTCTTCTATGGTCACTAGTGCTGGATCATCTCATTTCAAAAATGAATAGGGCAGGTTTTACTCTGCAAAGCTACGCCGACGACATTGTTCTCACAGTTAAGAGAAAACACACATCGGTTATATCCAACCGCATGCAAATTGCATTAAACAAAATTAAAAACTGGTGCGACGATATAAATCCGAAAAAAACAGTGTTGGTACCATTCACGAGAAAGAGAAAGGTGTACATTATTAACCTCATTCTCAGCGGTGAGCAAATTTGCCTTTCAGATAAAGTCAAATACCTGGGAGTAATCCTGGATAATCGACTAATCTGGAATCAGCATATAGAGAAAACCATATCGAGAGGCACAGCGGCCATATGGACGTGTCACAGACTACTCGGTAGGACTTGGGGGCTAAAGCCAAAGCTCACATACTGGGTGTACCAAACAGTCATTAAACCCATGGTTACATACGCCTCATTAGTATTGTGGCCAAAAGTTAATATTAAACATACACAATGCCGTCTGCAAAAGTTGCAACGGTTTGCATGTTTAGGAATAAAAGGGGCAATGCGAACTTGCCCCACAGCAGCGATGGAAACGTTGCTGCATCTAATACATTTGCCTGTCCGAGTCAAAAAAGAGGCAGGAATTAGCGCTCTGAAACTGGCACAGGTAATGGAATACAAATCTGGCGATCTAGAGGGCCACATGGGAATTCTGAATCTAATACCTTTGGATTCAGGAAGAAAACCGTCGGACGCTTTGCCACGCAAACATGATTTTGAAATCCCATTTGAAGTGGTCATTGCAGACCCTCAAAATTGGCTAAATGGGGAACCATGATTCCCAGAAAACACATCCGTCTGGTATACGGATGGTTCAAAAGGAATAGAAGGGAACCACAGGCATGAGAGTATACGGGCCAACTTGCAGGCTCTCTGAATCTCTCGGGAAAAGTCCCACTATATTCCAAGCAGAGATCAACGCTATTAATCGTTGTGCTCAAGAATGCCTGCAGACAGGCATCCCGGAACGGCAGATCAATATTATGTCAGACAGTCAAGCTGCGTTAAAAGCACTGAGGTCTTACACCAATTTGAAGCTCTATAAAACCGTAGAAGTCCTAAAGTATTTGATACATCAAATTGTTGATTTTGCCCTGTTGAAAGTTCTTTAATAAAATTACTTCAAGATTATTTTTGTTTTTCTTGAATAAATAATGATAAATTGTAACAAAGATAGATTATTTTTATCAAATTCGCAAAGTTTTCACTGAAAGCTGTGAAGTTTTTCCCTACCTTCGCCAGTTCTTAGATTTGCTTCACTACCTCCAGCACTATTACTCCCGCTGACCGTACTCGTAATCAAACTGTCACTGCTAACAATTTCCGGCGTCAATGTCACTTCCAATTCCAATTTCACTTGATTGCCCGTGGTGGCATATTCGTGGAAAGCCACAGAGTTCTGTGGCTGTAGTTTTAACACTGGTGATTCCCGATTATGATGAGATTGATGATGATGATGGTGGTGGTGATGATGGAGATGATCAGTAGGTCCTAAAGCGGCTGCCACCATTTCCGTATCAATTTTCATGTCGTAGTTCCAATCGTTAGACACGGGAAATGTGCCTGAAAATATTCGGTTAAATCGGACTACTTCAACGGTAATAAGTTGTTTAAAACATTTGGTGTATTGGTTGGACAGTAAATTGTATTTTGATTGACATATAGAAAATATTATCAAATTATGACAAACGAACGAACAATAATAGAGAGATATGGTAGTCCAAAAAAATAACGTCCGCCGCTATTAACGTTAACGTGAATTTAACACCAACGAGTTTCAAATAGAGAGATATGGTAGTTCTACAAAATAACGTCACCTATGATGACTAAATAAAGTGCATTATTATTTGACACCGCGAACTCAGAAAAATGTTACAATATCAATACGGTAATCGTAAATTCAGATCATGACAGTGTAAAATTAATAAAATTTCTGGTAAAACGAATTTTATAAACATGTCACAATATGTACAGACCGGCTAGAATTTCTATAATACTAATAAAAAAAAGTTCCATGGTCCAGATTTGAACTCGCAACCTAACGATTACGAAGACTTAACGTTAACACATAGATCAACAGGTGTACCATGATTGTTTTTTTTTTAAAATGTCGTTAAATGCAGACGATCGGAACCTAGAAGGTGACAACGGTAAAGTATACATAATAGAAGAAAAATTTGACTACGTTTAAGAGTTTTTTTTTAGATATAATAATGATTTAATGTTTGTTATATTATTGTGGAAGTTGAATAAGATAAATTTTGTTAGAAAATCAAGTATCTTATCAATCATCTGTGTAGTGTGTGAGTTTGTTGAGGAAAATGTGCTGGAGTATGTTTGTGGTGACATTTTCAACAAAGTCTGGCAGCAGCGCATATGTTGGACATCACAAGTTAGTATGTTGTTTAGGCGAGTAAATTTCATGAAAAAATTATCACTTCACTTCAAAAAACTTTAAATTTGTTCACGTGTTTTATTACCTACCTTCTTGCAATCGAACTTCCAACTCTTCCTGCATTGGTATCACTTGCACATTCTCCGCATTGTCCATTTGCGATGTAGGCACATTGGTGGGCACTTCAGCTGCTGTCTCCAACGTGTGGTGATGATGCATTGTGGGCACTTCCAACAATTTCTCCGTACTGGAATCTACTAAACCCCAACAACACTCTTCACCAGCTAATGAAATGCAAATTGAAAAATAAAACACATAGGTATATAAGAAAATCAAAAAAACTATGGGTGGTCTTTGCAATCATGAAAAATATACCGATTTTTAATAAATACAATAAAAAAAACCACTAATGTTATATAAATAGTTTCAGGCCTTGTGTAGTTATGTGGAACTTTTGAATTGTATGTAGTAGATATTCTAAAGGCGAATAATAATGTAAAACATTTCTTCAAATAATATAAACACCTTTCTTGTAATTTGACACCAAAGTTGTGACTTAACTAAAAACATATACGTATTTTCTTTGTAATGTAATGATTGATTTTTATATGGCAGTGGAAATAATAAAATTAATTATTATACAGGGTGGCTCATTAGTGTGTTTACGGAAGATATCTCTTATTATATATTAACAAGAAATCCCTTGCGGGATTTCCCAGTCGTTTTGTGGTAGTTTTATCTATGAAAAAAGTCATTGAGGGTTATCAAAAAAATAAAAAAAAATCAAGAAAAAAAATTTTTTAAGAAGAAACATTAAAAAAAAATCAGAAAAAAAATTTCACAAAAAAAAAAAATTAAAAAAAAACCAAAAAAAAAATTTTAAAAAAGAAAAATTAAAAAAAAAAATTCAGAAAAAAAAATTAAAAAAAAAAATTTCAAAAAAATAAAAAAAAAAAAATTTAAATAAGAAAAATTAAAAAAAAAAAAATCAGAAAAAAAATTCAAAAAAAAATTTTTAAAAAACAAATTTAAAAAAAAAAAATTAAAAAATTAATTAAAAAAAAGTATTGCCAGAGCTGAAAATCTGAAAATGTTTCTATTACTGAAAATAAATACAAAAATTTTTGAGTTACCCCGTAGATAACCTCTAGGAGCTTATAGTTTTACTTTCAAAGAAATCTTGAATTGAAACCCAAAGTGATAGACCAAAAATCCTTTACAAAACTTTTAGGCACTGAAGGTACATCTCTTCAACCCAAAAATGTATTCAATTATACAGGGTAGTTCACAAACGTTCAGCAGACCAGGGTTGATATGCCTAGGCCTAGGTCCAGTAGTTTTTGAAATATTTGTAAATAAGTGTTAATTTTGACATATATTTAAGACGATGTGGGTACTACAGAAACCATTTTGCCAGTCCTTCTGAATTCCCTGCTTTTCTTCGTTTTATTGGATTTCATTGACCTCTGATTGGTCACATTTTCTAAATTGTATTTTTTTGTGAAAATGTTAAGTGACACACCCTGTAAATCTGCTTAAATTCGAAAAGTCCCTTTCCTAGAGAAAATATTATCAACAAAAGTTGCAATTTTTTGTCATTATAATTTTTTTTTTCTATTTAAATACAATTATTATTATTAAATTACAACTTTATTTTAATAATTTACAAATAGACGTTCTTAAAAAACCAAAAGCATTTCGTATTTATTTTGAAATTAGATTTTATTCTATTTAAACTTAAATTGTCCAAAATGATAGTTTAAACCATTTCATTTTTTCGAAATAAACGACGTCTACTCCACAAAATTTTGCTAAAAAAATACAGACAGGAAACAAAACATTTTGTGAAAAAATTTTGCGTAAAAAATTAAATTTTTAAAATTCTAATTACAAAATTGAAAAAAAAAACCTTTTTTCATAGATTAACGAAAGAAAGATAAGAAGATATGAAAGAAAGTTTTTATTCAATTTTCTAATTAGAATTTTAAAAATTTAATTTTTTAAGCAAAATTTTTTCACAAAATGTTTGGTTTCCTGTCTGTATAGATGTTTAATTGCACAGAATTAAGTTGAGCGGGTCACTATATTTGTATATTTTCAAATGTTATCCCACTGATGATGACATAAGTTCCGAAACATGTCTGGGAATCTCATCTCACGTACGAGTTGAACATATATAAAAGAAATTTTGTGGAGAAGACGTCCTTTGATTTCGAATACATCCCACTCTTCTCTGCAAATGGATTACGTCAGAAAATACATTGTATTTATAAATTATTGGAATAAAGCTTTTTTTGTTTTTAAATAGAAAAAAAAATAATTATAAATACAAAACTTTTTTTTTACTATTTTTTATTATGAAAAAACAGGCTAACCGTTAAATAGAAAAAAATAATAATTATAATTTTTCAAAAATCCCAATCAATCAATGATATATAAAAAGAAAAATACAAATTTATTATGCCTGAGGCATTGTAACTGAAGACCCTAGCTGGGGTCGAAGCATGCCTATTCGGAAAAATTTAAAAATTAAATAATTTGGTGGATGTGACAGAGTTCCATTCCTATATTACTAATAGATCCCAATATGTTCTCCATAATGGATATAAATCGTCAAGATACCATATGTCATCTGGTGTTCCGCAAGGGTGGAATCTGGACCCATTATTGTTTTTAATTTTTATAAATGACTTAGCCGGACTACTGAATTGTCAGAGAATGCTCTTTGCGAACGATATGAAAATATTTAATTCCGTTAATAATCTTGACGATTGTAATCGTTTGCAGCGTGATATGGATTTGGTTCAATGCTGGTGTGAGGAAAACAAACTGAACTTGAACTCTTCCAAGTGTAAAGTTATGTCATATACCAGAAAAAAAATCAGCCATTCATTTCGATTATACGATTGGTGAGACGATTTTAAATCGTCCTGAGTCCATTAAGGATCTTGGTGTGACCTTTGATAAGCTTCTTTCGTTCAATATACATATAAATAACATAATACTGAGTGCATCTAGATCTTATCGCTACATTGTGAGAAATTCCAGATCTTTTGAGAATATGGATACAATAAAAACCTTATACTATGCTTATGTCAGGTCAAAGCTGGAATACTGCTCTTTAATATGGTTTCCATATTATAACTGTTACAATGTTTCTGTTCAGAGAGTTCAGCGTAAGTTCTAAAAATACTTATGTTTCAAAACTGATGGATCATATCCAGAAAGAGGAATTGAGTATGACATCTTGTTAACAAGATGTCAAATACAAAGTTTAGAATTAAGACGAAAAATTCATGCAGTAAAATTACTTTTTAATATATTGCATAGTAAGATTGATTGCGCTGAACTCTTGCAAAAGTTGTATTTTTTGGTACCAAGGCAAAATTCTAGATCTTCTAATTTATTTTATAACGACCGACCTAGGACCAATTTGTTGATGAAGTCGCCTGTCTACACAATGTGTCAGATATATAACTTTATAAGCGATGAGACTGATATTTTTTTTGATCACTTAAGTACTGTTTTGGGTGTTTTGAATGAACATTTAAGTTGAATGTATGATGTTTCTTTCTTTCTGTTTCAGTTTATTTGTATTGATATTATTAATATTAAGTAATTTTGTAAGATTGCTCTGTAAATGGATTTTCTGTTGAGCAATAAAGCAATTATTATTATTATTATTGCGATCCACAGTAAGATGGACTACTTTATGAAAGGAAAAAAAATAATAAAAATTACAAAAAATTTCAACTTTTGTTGGCATTTTTTTTTAATTATTTTTTATTACGAAAAAACGGTTAGCCTTTAAATAGAAAAAATAATAATAATTAAAATGACAAAAAATTACCAACTTTTGTGGCAATTTTTTCTTTTTTCAATAATTTTTTATGAAAAACGGTTAGCCTTAATCTCATGAAATATCATATCAATAAAAAAATATAGGAAAGGGACTTCTCGAATTTAAGTCAATTTACAGGGTGTCCCATTTAATATTTCTCCAAAAACATACAATTTAGAAAATTAAAAAACCAGTAAAAGGGAGAAAAGAAGGAATTTTCGTGTAAGTCCTTTTGCCTGACACGAAAATTTGGTATGTTTTTGGTTTCTGTAGTAACCACCACATCTCTTATGCCATTTTTCTTGTATTTAGAGCGCAATTTATTTATGTTAAAATAACAAGGGTGTTCCATTAAGAAAAAGCAAGTTTGGTCTGCTGCGCGTTTGTAAACTGCCCTGTATAATTGAAAACATTTTTGGGTTGTACATCTCTTCAGTTCCTAAAAGTTTTGAAAAGGATTTTTTTCTCTATCGCTTATAGAACTTGAGATATCTTCCGCCCTATATAGAGAAGGCCAAAGTCTCCTCCCTGTAGCACACCTAACGGAAACTTTGCTGTATCGATATAATTAAAAAAAATTAAAAGTCTAAGAAATGTTTTTGAATAGATTCACAATAAAGGCAGGACAGAAAGTCACTGACCTCATTATCAGGTCCAATAACCACCACATAGATACGCCTTTATTCCCTAGCGGGTTTGCTGGAATGTTTATTTTTGCATTATTTTGAAAATCTGGAAGAAAATGTCTCTTACCTGTAACTACATTAGTCCCAAACAACGTCGCCTCTATATCTACCGCAGTACGTTCCTTCTCCATCAATTTCTCCGCATTCTCCGTAACCGAAATCTGTCCGGACTCTAACACGTAATTCTCCGCATCAATAAACCGATCTTCATTGGCATCTTCATCAGTAATCATCTTTGTACTGTCAAAATTTATAACTAAATCGGCCTCCTCAACACTGGCCTCCAGCTTTTCCGCAGTTTCCGGTGCCTCAACCACACTCGAATTCGTGTTCGAATACACCACCTCCTCATTGTCATTGTTCGAATAAGATACTTCAGTCTTTGCTTCCAGTACTAATGACTCTTGTTGGAGAATCAGCGTGTTGGGGAGCATCTGAAACGTGTCTGTTATCTCGATCTTTTGGTATTTTAACTCCTCCGAGTTGTTGTCACATTCGTTCAGTTCTGGCGTGCCACAGGGTAGAGAATCGTGCTTCATATCAGACTCACCTACAAAATATTTCATTTGAAATTAACCGAGACATTTGTCCGTCAAATAGTTACCATCATAGCTGTTGCTTTCACTGTAACCCTGTAAATTGATCAAATTCTCTGATTCCGATGGAACGATCTCCATAATTTCATCTGGCGTTGATGTCATCGTGTCTTCCTCCTGTTCCTCCCCCTGATCCTGGCTGACCACAGATTTCACATCGGACTTTGTCGTGGTTGTGGTTGAAGACGACGATGTTTCATCCACATGTTGGACTTCTTCTATAATATTAACAAAAATACATTACCGATAAAAGAACAACTATAAAATCCTTACCAATATGCTCTTTATAATCCTCATGGAGCTGCAATGAATCCACCGTCTCAATAGTCTCATTACTTGACATCTCTAAATTATTCTCATGATGATAATCCACTCTTTTCGCACCCGCCATCATACTACATGAACTACTACTATTCTCCTCTAACAAATTCTCTTTCTCCTCATCATCTTCTTCCTCCTCCTCACCCATAGCCTCCTCCATATCCTCACTGACTTTATCATCATCACTAACAATCTCTAAAGGATCCTTTAACTCCGTATCGATAATCGGTTCCGGCGTAAAACTACGACGTTTCGAAGACACTGATCGATCAATCGAATCAGAACTTTTCGATCGACGACGTTTTTCACCCTGAATCTGATGATCACTCGTACAGATTATGATTGTCTCTTGATTAGTATCCAGAATTGTATCGCTGATATCCTGGATAATGTCTATTCGATTATTCGGATTAATTAGATCGATATTTTCACTAGATTTCTTGATTTGTTCCTCCAAAACCAGATGATGATGTTTATTGATGTGTTTGATGGGTAATAGATCTGGAATAGGATGTGGTTTCGAAATCTCTTCTTTTAAACTGGTACAAGACCGTGTCATAGCTCCAACTGTACGTAAACGTTTAACTGGTTGCTTAGACAATACCGCAGTACTAGTACTCGCTCGCGCTGATGATAAAGCCGTTGTCGATGGTCGTAATTTAATCGTAGTTCGAATTGGAGGTCGACTCGAACAGCTCGAAACATTATCACTACTTTCCAAAGTTTTATCACCCCAAATCGGTTCGAAGTGCTTCAATTTCCACGGATCCAATTTACTACGTTCTTTATCCGCTTCCAACTTCAATTTTTGTTGATTCTCCGGCGTAAATTCACCTTCCGCTAAACGATCCTGCCATTCAAGACACGCGCGTGCAAAAAACTCGTTATTCAAACCAGAATTGTTATTTTCCACAACACAACCACCGATATCTGTCGTTGTATTGTTCACAATTTGTCTGTCGACATTTGGCAATAGTTGGGCCAGTTTGTTTTGGTACAACAGCGGTAAGGCGGCGAACGTGGCCTTGTTTAGCAGTAAACGCAGGTTGGTGTAGACAAGAATTGAATCAGGTGTTTCTAAATCGATGCAACCCTCTTTGGTTTGTTCCAATTGAGCGGCGGTTGATAGCTTTTTGCTGCTGCGTTTGCGTGGTTTCAATGTGAAACCAGGAATGGAAGCCAGCACCTGGAGAAATATAAAACATTCAAAATGTCTCTGATCAAGCGCAAGTAGAAATATGAACCCAAAGGCATTAAGTGGATAAGGTCTAAATGAACACATGAAAACAGGTAATGTAAAAGATGTGCGAAAAAATACTCAGTCAGGTCATTCTTACTCACCTCTTTCATTGTAGGTGTTTTAGTTGTGGATATCATTGTATTAGGCACTGCGGTATCTTCTTGAGGAGGTAACGGTTTAACTATGATACGTGGCACATTAAAGGCCGCTTCACTGCTGCTACTTCCTGTTACTGTTGTTGATGTTGAACTTGTGCAATTGCTGGTGTTATTCGAAATTGCTGCTGTAGCAATCGAATTCTTTTTACGCCTTTTTGCTTGTTGTCGAAGTGCATGTTTCGCCGTTGTTGTTGGGTTGCTTGTAGTTGCTCTACTGTTGTTTATTATTGCATTCGATGAAATGTCTGTGGTGGACGATTCGACCGGAAACAGTTCCGGTTGATCTATGTGTACTTCTTTTATCGCTTCCTAGATCAACAGAAGTGTATGTTTAAAACGGGTTATAAATGTAGACTTAAGTATTTCAAATTTCAAGTTTATTTTGGTAAAAATGTCCTTATAAAATGTCATATGTCAAAACGACGTCATTTTATAGGTACCCATACTTAATTTTGAAGGAAATTAAGACGTAACTACTGAAATTAAGACGTAACTACTGAAATTTGCTCATGAAGGGATCTGAATGAAGTGCGAACTCTAGCTAGACAATATATGTGTAGCCCTCGGTGTAGCCTTACAAATCATACTCTGGCATTAAATTGACCGAGAAAATCGTAAGTTGTGCTCCATAAAATTCAGAATAAGGTTGAAAATTGAGAAAGTGTGAGAAAAAATATTTCTTTCAATATAAAACCATACTATTGACAAAATATCGAAAACTTTGAGAAAACTTAAGCTTTTACCTACTTACTAAGATTATCTCAACAAACCATGGTATCTAAGAAAAATGTATTATTATTAAAAATATTCGCCAAAACAACTTTACCTACTTAGCTATGACTTATTTTCGTATTTGATTCAAAAGCACAAAAGGCACACCTTTATTCAATTAAGTACCTACGACCCAATCAAAACAAAAAAAAACATGAATTCTTTTAACTAGAAATAAAAATACTTAAACATTAACAAAATTTACTTATAGGTACAAAGAAGCATTATTATCTTAAACACAAATTAACAAAAAATGAGTAATAGGAAAATAAAAGGCCTAACCTGACATATGATTGAATGCGACTTGTCTGGAGTAACGTCTATTTCCATTACGGGTGTACCCTAAAAGATCATTAACGCAGACCTATAATCCTTTTTGTAAATTATCCTTTTTAGAACGAAAAAAAGGAAAACAAAAACAACACACAAAAGATTTTAATCACACACACAGTCGAGGAAAATGCAATGCATTCACCCCATGATTTTAAAATGTTTTTCGGGTGTTAATGTTTTACACGCGAATGAAAACAAATTAATTTTATTATTTGGTAGCCTCATTTAATGTTAAAACTTAATACTTAATTTAGAATTGTTTAGTTATTTTCTTGTAATCCCGAATTTATTTGACAATACAATAATATAGCATCCGCCATTTCATAACTCAACCTTACATAAAAGCGATTTCATGCAAACACACGGTTGAGTTGCGGTGTATGTTATTGTTTTATTTTTTAATGATTAGAAATATTTTATTTAAGATAACATCCAATTAATCATCGAAACTCATGAAATCTGTATAAAATATTTACAAAATAAGTTGATAATATAATACTTTATTATATATTTAATATTTAATTTAGGATTTAATTGTATTATGTCATAAATTCATTTATCGGTTATAATGGTAGCAGCCATATATCAGCCTATTATTTTGACAACCACAACTTATGCGAAGTTGCCAGATCACAATAAATATCCAATTATCTTAAAAACTTCCTTCAATTAAATCATTTTAAAATTTCAAACCCTCCCAACATTTTTTGGTTAATCAGATAATAATGTTTGTATCGTATACCAACAATTGCTGATTATATGGAGTTGGAGTAATAGCTTCACTACGGTTTTTCTTTGGAGACAACTTATTAATAAACGACCATCGGTGCATCGCTGCATTATCGAAGCTTACTTTGACCCTTTCTTCACTTAAACTGATGTGAGGTTTTTCTTTGAACTCACTTTGTATTAGCTATATTGAACTTAGGTTTCGTAAAAGGAATGCGTGATAATTTGAAATGAAATGAAAAGGAAAACCACTAACCTGAATTTTTTTTATTATTTTGACAGTTTGGTTGGTTATTTTTATTTATCAAAAATTAAATAAAAATGTCTAATAAGATTATAAAGAAAAATGATCACAAGAGCATGGATTAATTTAATCTATTAATTTATTATAATTTCAATAATACATAAGTGTATGTACATTAAAATAGTGATGTGTTTTGTGATAGTCAAACACATGAATTATTGTAATGGGACCGGTCGGTAGGAGCAACAATAATGGGTTTGGATAGATAGAGTGGGTGTGCGGTTATTTTTCTTCAATTTGTTTATTATTATTGTTAGTAAAATCTTGCGTACATATTAATCGAAGATCAAAAATATAATTTATCTTTAAATACCAGGATGTCTCTAGCAATTCTTATTACTATGAGTTAACATGCAACTTGTATCTTAAGGAGAAAAGTTTAAGTAAATTCCTGTGCAGCTTCTAATAATAATTAGATAAATATGGGTAATTCAAACAGTTGCTGTACTCGTTCATATTCCAGTCCACACACGAGTCAAAGAGTTATCATTCCTATTGAGGATACTCTTCACGAGGGTGAGGTTAGTATTACCAATCTACAACATATCAGTGAACGTGAGGCTGACGATGGAGAGCTGGACCCTTCACAAGATCCAATGGCTAAAACCATATTTATAGAACGGTCGAAAACCGCCATAGAAAACGGTATGATACGTCGAAAGAGTCAACACCAAATCGCTGATTTACGGCCGTTGAAGAAGAGCAGTTCGTGTTCGACGATATATTTGGATGACAGTACTGTTTCGCAGCCTAATTTAAAGAATACAGTGAAGTGTGTAGCGTTAGCGATCTATTATCATATAAAAAATCGGGATTCCCAAAGAGAGTTAGATATATTCGATGAGAAGTTGCATCCGCTAACGCGGGATGGTGTTGCTGATGATTATGATGTACATAATCCGGAACATAGGCAAATTTATAAGTTTGTTAGAACTTTGTTTAATGCGGCTCAATTGACTGCTGAGTGTGCCATTATAACTTTAGTGTATTTAGAGAGACTGTTGACATATTCGGAATTGGATATACAACCGTCCAATTGGAAAAGAATTGTTTTAGGTAAGTGCCATGCTAAGCTGAATGTTTTTAAAAAAAGCTCTCACTAAAATTGTTCCAAAGAACGATTTTTTGTAAGTACTATGTTCGTATCATAATTTAAACAGTAGGTACTGTAAGGATCATCTTCTGCACTACCTATTTGCATATAATTACAACTTTCGTCGCGTGTTATTTACTTATTTACCTTCATAACGTGGTTTTAAGCATAATTTCGTTATTTAAAACAGGTGCTATTCTGCTAGCCTCGAAAGTTTGGGACGATCAAGCTGTATGGAACGTGGACTACTGCCAAATCCTCAAGGATATCACCGTGGAAGATATGAACGAGCTGGAACGACAATTTCTCGAACTATTGCAGTTCAACATCAATGTGCCTTCCAGTGTATATGCCAAATATTATTTCGATTTGCGCACGTTAGCAGAAGCAAATGATCTCACATTTCCCAGCGAGCCGTTGAGTAAAGACAGGTAAGACACAACATTTAATGTCATATCAGGTTATACAGGAAATTGAATTTTTTCGTCGGGTAATTTTAGAGCACAAAAGCTGGAAGCTATGTCCCGTGTGATGGAGGATAAATACGCGGCTGAAGCAACTAAAAATGGCCTGAAGAAATGGTCTAGTTTAGATAATATTACTAATGGTGGACCAGGAGCTAGACGTAGTGTTGCTATCTTATCGTGATCAAATTTGGACATTTTTCTTTGCATTTTAGACATTTCCTTCTGCAATTTGGTTTTATAGTATATTTGCAAATGTAGTTCCCATTGATAATTATCATATAAGAATAGCAATCATCGTGATGGTCCCTAGAACCCATTAAAACTCTAAATTTTAGGCACTTTCTCTTTCCAATTGACGCTAATGGCCAAAGCATGTTTTACAGACTATATATGTAGCGTAGTCTCCAGAAAAATGAAAAAAATCCATGTCACAAGTGGGACTCGAACCCATCATCTCGCTATTGCCGGTCAGCTGTTCGAACTACTGTTGCGCATAGTGGAAATCTCCTTAAAAATTAAAAATAACATCTGAAAAGATCTGACAATAACAATATTTCTCATTTGACATTTATGTGAGTTAAACAGTTGCAGATTGAATGCATTTTGTTGAATAGGAAAATGTATTGGGTCTGCCAGATAACTTTTTTTTTTTTTAAATGCTATAAAAGAAAAACTGCTGAATATTTTCTCAAATTTCTTTTTTTATTTGAAAGTACAATCCTTCCGGTTAATAATGACAAATAATTTCATTTAAATGACTGCCTCGGCTGGCCATGCAGTAGCCTACACGATCGGTCCAATTTTTAAGCACATTATCGATTGTGTGCAGCTGTATTTCACCAATGGCTTCACGAATATTGTCCTTTAAAGCGTCAATTGTCTCTGGCTTGTCGGCGTAACACTTATCTTTGACGGCACCCCACAAATAATAGTCCAACGGTGTCAAATCGCAGCTCCGAGGTGGCCAAACGACATCAGCTCCGCGGCTGATAATGCGATCTTCAAAAACAGGGCGCAAAACATCGAGTGTAGCTTCGGCTGTGTGGCACGTACCGCCGTCCTGTTGAAACCAAATGTTGCCAATATCCTCCTCTTCAATTTTTGTGAACAAAAATTCGTTCAACATGGCCCGATAACGATCGCCATTGACTGTAACGGCCACTCCTTGCTCATTTTCGAAGAAAAATGGCCCAATTATGCCTCCGGACCAAAATCCGCACCAAACAGTGACTCGTTTTGGGTGCCTCGGCTTTACAATGTATGCGTGCGGGTTTTCTGTGCCCCAAATGCGACAATTTTGCTTGTTTACATACCCGCCAAGATCAAAATGAGCTTCATCTGAAAAGATGATTTTTTTGGCAAAATCGGCATCTTCTGTCAGTCGATCGCAGGCCCACTGAGCGAAGCGAAAACGCATTGGATGGTCAGTTGGCTTCAACTCCCGAACCAATTGGACTTTGTCAGGCGTCATACCAAGGTCTTTATGCAAAATTCGTCTCAATGATGTCTCCAAAATGTTCAATTGTTGAGACCGATGGTGAATTGATGTTGATGGCGCTTCACGCACACTTTCTGCCACAGCAGCAATATTCTCGGGTGTACGCACTGTTTTTGGCTTTTCACGCTTTGGTTTATCGATGAGGATGCCAGTTTCTTTCACTTTTTTCACGAGATAACGAACATACGGAGCTGACGGTGCTTCTCTTCTTCCAAAATCCGTACGCAATTTTCGCACACATTCTGCAACATTACCATGATTTTCAAAGTAATGTCGCAATATTTCCCAGCGTTGTTCAAGCGTATACACAACCATATTCGTTCAGCGGAAGGATAAAACTAATTATCTGTCAAATCAGACATGAGCTAAGTGTTACCCTTCACGAAATAAGCACTAGTTGAAAAAAAAAACGTTAGATGGCGGACCCGATAGAAGTATTAAAAAGTTCTGATGCAAAGTATTTTAGCGATTTTTCACCCCATTGCTATGTTAATACCAGCTATATACAAATTTCATTCTAATCTTTTATAGTGAAGAATTTATTACATAAAACAAAAACAATTTCTAACTTTAAAAGGGGAGAGGTAGGGTTCTTGACCATTTCAAGTATTTCAGCAACTCGTACTTATACACTGTGAATGTCAGATACAAAAAAATGAAAAGCACTTTCTCATTGTTACCTTTTGAGGAGAAAAATATAGCGTTTACAAACTGTCACTAGGATGTTTCGTTTTTGAAAAATCATCATCAACTTGGATTTTTTCAATACGACCCTGGATTTTTTATTGTTAAATTTAAAGCCATTTTCAATTCGGAAATAGGTGTTATATCACACGTAATTGTTTATACAAGTTTTCATATTTTGAATTAACAATAAAAAATCCAGGACAAAAACAAGTTGATGATGGTTTTTCAAAAACGAAACGTCGTAGTGAAAATTTGTATACGCTCTCTTGTTCTTCTCGAAAAGTAACAATGAGAAAGTGCTTTTCATTTTTTTATATCTGTCAAAATAATGTCAGAAATAAACAAATGGCAAAAAATCGTTTTTTCAAAAATTCTCGAAAACGGCTAGAGTAAGTTTAATTTTGAAAACACCATTTAAAAGGTGTTTAAATTATACAAGTTTTCTCTAATTTAACCCACATTGTAACTCCTACCGTTTCCAAGATTCGCATGCTATTCCATTCTTATCTTGTGATACAGTGTATCACGACAAATGTCTGGTTAACTACATGATGATTGGCCACGAAACGTTCCCAAGCAATCACATACTGATGACGCATGAACCTAGTACGTATA
This sequence comes from Apoderus coryli, assembly GCA_911728435.2. NCBI lineage: Eukaryota > Metazoa > Arthropoda > Insecta > Coleoptera > Attelabidae > Apoderus > Apoderus coryli. The sequence continues at coordinate 17,491,571 of OU452206.1, forward strand.
GTACGACACAGTTAAGAATATACGCTTTTAAATGGGCTATCCATATAAAAGTGTATCATTCTTAACTGTGTCGTACTATACACTTCATAAGGCTATTTGGTAGAACACCACTTCCGCGGTACTGGAGACGCTCTCTAATGTGGATTGAGCCCAGTCTCGAACGGAAATGTCTTTAAATGCATTGAAAACACAGCAATTATGTACCAAAGTAACTTCTAGTGTAATGATATATATTTTTAGGACCCAAAAACAAATTTTCTTCTAGACTGTATTGAGTTTAAATCTATTATTAGGTATATACCCTTATGTTTTAATGTGTAATTGAATTATGTATAATCAAAAATTTTAAGTTGATCTTTTATACAGGGTGGATACTTTCGAAGAAAATCGAAAAGATATTTTGATGTCATAAGTAAGTTAATAGAGTGTCCCCTATTTGCTTCTACGGGCCTTTAATGACCAAAACATTTTATTAGAAGTTTTTTTTTTTTTTTAAATAGAGATAAACTGGACGATTGAATGTGTTTGAAGTCTTTATCATTTTGAACAACATTCCATTTCCGTTCGTAACAACTTATGACTAAATTCACTCCTCTTGAATTATGGATTACTTTGTTAAATTATTATTTATTGGATGTCAACCAGAAGGCTAAGCAATGCTCCTAAAACTGCTGTTATTTTCAACTATCAGCAACATAGAGCAACAGTGTATTGAGTCTGCTTTAT